>CM052541.1:116329650-116456846 GCA_028533065.1 Trachops cirrhosus | reverse complement strand
GGCGTAGCTCAGTGGATTGAGCGCGGGCTGTGAACCAAAGCATCGCAGGTTCGATTCCCAGTCAGGGCACATGCCTGGGTTGCAGGCCAGGTCCCCAGTGGGGACCACATGAGAGGCAACCACACATTAATGTTTCTCTCTCTCTCCTTCTCCCTCCCTTCCCCTCTCTAAAAATAAATAAATAAAATCTTTAAAAAAATAAATAAAAAATAAACTGGTTGTTGCTAGTGCCAGGCCTGGAGCTTAGTGAAGCCAGCTGTTACTTGCTTGATAACATTTAGGAAGTTGTGAAGCATGAGTCAAAACCAGCCATTCATATGGAAAAGCAGCTTGGTGGGCCAGTAAATTGGGCGGGGCAGAGTCTCTGGGGATCTCTAAGGTGGGCGAGTCAAACAGTGTTATCAGGTTGATGGAGTCTCAGATAAGCACCAGATTACCAATTCTGTGTGGGGGAGGATTTAGTAAAAGGGACTATAGCCTCTGCTCACCTTGATGCCAGACACTTCAGTTCCTCACTGTATACCGCTGGTGCTTTTCAAGCTGCTACTTTGGTGCTGGAGCTCGAAGGGAGTAAGTCTGGGTTGGTGAGTCTGTGTATAGGTTCTTTAAGGGGAGCTGCTTGAAGTTCCAGATGTTTATTCCACTAACTCAATCCCCACTAGTTTTTGCAGCCAGAAGTTGTGGAGACTTATCTTCCTGGCACAGCAGCCTTGGGCTGGAGGACCTGGTGTGGGGCAGGAAGTCATTGATCCCAAGATATCCTCCTGAATTTTTGTCCGCCACACGTGGGTGTGAGGCCAGTCTGTTCCACATCTACGCCCCTCCTACCAGTCTGGATGGATGTGATTTCTTTAATTCCGTAGTTTTCAGACTTCCATTCAACTCGGTTTCTGATGGTTCTGAGTGATGGTATTCTATAATTTAGTTGTAATTTTGAGGTGGTTTGCAAAGACGCGAGCCATGTTTGTCTATGCCACCATCTTGAATCCAGATCAGTTTAGATGCCTTCACTGAACACTTGAAGTTTCTCTGTGTCACCTTGAGGTGATAATTAACATTTTACTAATTGTGTTTTCTAGCAAAGAATTCTTTAAATGACAAATTTTCAGTTCTAAGGAATATCTTGCCATTTGTTCTGTTCTGTAGAATGATGTGTATTTTTCTATGGCAAAAAATAGCAACCCCCAATTGTCACTGATTTTTGAGAAATGTTTATTTTTCTCCCCAAAGCTCCTTAAAATTCTCTATCTCACTTTTTATCACTTTGTAAACTGCCATTATCCATTCAGTCAGTCTGGGTTAGATCATGGTTATTATATTTTAAAATCATTATTTTCCTTCTTCAAACTGGCAATTTTTTCTCAAAAGTGGACAGTTTTTCTGCTTTTCAAAGAAGACATATTTAGTATTAAGATGACATCAATACTGTGACTTGCTAACCTTGATTAAATTAACTTTCTATTCTGAAACTACCCCATATCATATTTCTCCCTTGAGCTCAGACAAAATTAGGATTAATTTGTATTGTCCTTAAGTTGTTTTTCCACCTTTAGAAACTTCAAATATATTTCTGACACTTAAAGAGAGAACTATGTCAACAACTTTAGCAAATTCCCTTCTGTGTGTTATAATTAAATCCCATACAGACCTATCCAAAATTTCTTTCTTTCATTTCTCAATCTTTCTTTATTAAATAAAAAATATTTATTATGTAAGTGGCTTTTACCTCATTCTGAAGTTTTGTATTATTTCATAAGGTATTTTGGTTTTGAAACTTGAAAGAAATTCATTTTTATTGTTATGAATGAATTTATAATTTTTCTTAGATATTTGATTCAAATCATGGCAACATGCTGTAATGAAATCCTGGTTGAACTTAAAAATATCCAACTTTCATTTTCTCCCTAACAGAAATCCTTAAAGTACTATCTCATTAACCTGAATTATTTGACTAGGGGCTCTCAAATATTAGTATAAAAATAAAAACTGGAAGACCAGTAGAGTGAAAATTATCTGGCTGCAACCTTAGATGACTATGAACATCTGCAATAAACTTCATTATATAATAGTAGTGAGGAGGGATCCTCCAGCACACTTAAGAATCACTGACTGCCCTGGATGGTGTGGCTCAGTGGATTGAGCGCGGGCTGCGAACTAAAGGGTCGCCAGTTCGATTCCCAGTCAGGGCACATGCCTGGGTTGCAGGCCAGGTCCCCAGTGGAGGCCACGTGAGAGGCAACCACACATTGATGTTTCTCTCTCTCTCTCTCTCTTTCTCCCTCCCTTCCTCTCTCTCTCTCAAAAAAAAAATAAAAATAAAAATAAAATCTTTAAAAAAAAAAAAAAATCACTGACTGAGCCTGACACAAAACACATTCACAGAGCTATAGTTTTGCTATGGCAGCTCCTTAACATATCTTTAGTTTTATTGGGGTAAAAATCTATGTAGAATAAAATGCATTCATTGTAAGAATGTAATTCAATGATTTCTAGTAAATGTATTAAATTATGTAATCATTATCACAGTCCAACTTTAGGATACATTCATTAGCTCCAAAAATTTTCTTATGTTCTCTTATAGGTTGGTATTTGCTTATGTTTCTATGTCTTTGCCTTTTCTGCACATTTCATACAAATGGAAACAATCACAATGTGGTCTATTTTATCTGGCTTCTTTCACTTTGCATAATGATTTGTGATCTATCCATGCTATAGTGTGTATCAGTGGTTTGTTCTTTTTCATTGATGAATAGTATTTCATTATGCAGATTTAACATGTTTTAAAGACATCTATTCACCAAGAGACAGACAAGTGACTTGTTTTAAATTTTTGGCCATTAAGAATAATGCTGTGATCAGCCACGAAGGATCCTGGCAACAAAAGAAACTGTTCCATTTTGTGGAAATAGTCCTCAGAATATTAACATATTTATGGCTTCATTTCTCTTTTGTTACTGTATCACATTAACACTTTTTTTTGTTACTTTTTTAAATAGCTAGAGTTTTATTCTTGATATGTTGGTCAGACTGAATAATTTGTGTCTAAAGCTTTTGATGCCAGGTAAACAGGAGCAAGTTTTTATATTTGTTTATTGTGGTAGCTTAAAAATTTTTAGATGATTCCTAACTTTGGAATAATCCTTGTAAGTACAAGCAATTATAATACATAATGTAAATTGAATTAACTATATGTGAAAGAGGGCTAAACAGGATTAGACTAGACACTTTGCCGTGGATTTCACTCCAGATACCTTTAGGAGTGTTTAAGTGTAATAGTCACTGCAGTGTTTTGTCTCCACTCAAATTCCGGAAGTAAGATATCATATCCCATATGTAAATTTTCTCTTTGCCTCTTATTAATAACATGCCTGTCAACCAATGAAACCAATGAAGATTTAAGGACAGAGTTTCAAAAGACTTTGTCTTCTGTGCTGATGGTTTGTCATGCCATTGATTAAAATATATTTTTCTCCCAGGGATAAGAAAGGTACTCTAGCAATACATTATCATCAGTCCTTAAATGACAGTACTCATCTTTGTGCTTATCCTAAAATTACCCATCACTTGAAATTTAAAAGCTTCCCATTAAAGTACCCTTCACATCGAATTTTATGTACTGTCCTGTTAAATACAGTTGTTGCTCACGGTTTTTACTTGCTGTTCTGCACCTTCTCCCTTGCACCATTGGTATAGATGACAATGTTAAGAAAATTGAACTGAATCTTAAAATATTACAAAAGGCATCCTGCTTTTTAATCTATGCATCTTTGGGATTTTAGAAAAGATTTTACTCTTTGATATAAAAAGGAACTAGTTTAAGAGTTGGAAGCTCTGAACCTGTGTGTGTGTGTGTGTGTGTGTGTGTGCGTGTGTGTTTGTATGCAATAAAACGGCATGGGCTGAGGAAAAATAAAGAGTAATGCTGTGAAGATTTATGTATGGATCTATGTGGACATCATTGTTTTTATTTTTCTTGGGTATTTTTAAATAATAGATTTTAAAGACCACCTATTTAACATTAAAATATTTTATTTCCATAATCAAAATTATATTAAAATAATTTTTATTCCCCAAAGAAGTTATTTACATATGTTGATTATGTTATATTTAGTATACAGTTTATGAATCATGAGCCAGAAATCTATAGTTGTCCAATCTAAGCATCATGCTGCCTTCCTCCTTAGGTAACAGATTTGTTTTACTAGGTACGTCGTCACTGAATCAAGACTTCCTGAGTTCCATTGCAGTTAAACGTGGTGATGTGATTAAATCACAATGAGAGTGGTAAGTAGATGCTGTTTGTAATTTCTGGAAAGGATTCTTAGAGAAAGTTTACTTAAGCTTGGAGGGACAGCTACTTGCAACTACAGCTTTTATGCTTCTTTCAGTCTTCACGATGGTATACTATCTGGGATTCCAGCAGACATCTTTGGGCTATAGTGACCTAGGAGATAGAAAGAAGCCTTATCCTTGCGTAGAAGAAACAATAGAGGTTGTGGTCCTGCCAGGGTAAAGGGAACAGTCCATAAGAACACCCTCATTTGTGACATCAGTTGCAAATTCAGGAGTCTCAGAGACCACGCTTAAGTTCAATATTTGCTACTAGGACTCACAAACCTCACTGAAAGCTTATGGTTGTAAAATATTATAGTTCAATTCAGAACACAATCAGCCATGGGAAGAGTCACATAAGACAGAGCTCAGGAAACTTTCAAACACAGAGCATCTAGTGTTCCAGCTGCCAGTTTTTTGTCCTCTCCTGATGGACTTGTAGTTAGCATTGACATCTCAGCAATGATGTGTGATAATATTCACAGAGTATTTCCAAACAGGAAGTTCACCAAAGCCTTGGTGTCCAGAGTCTTTCTAGGGACTCAGTTCTGTAAACCTTGTTGAACACCCAAGTGGCCAACTTCAGTCTCCAGCTCCTCTGGAAGTCCACTGAAACCACTGACCCAAAACACCCATCCTTTTTTTTTTTAATTTTTTATTTTAGTTTATTCAGTACAGTTTCTATCCTTTATTCCCATTCCAGCCCACCCACCCATTCCTCCCCTCCTCCCTCCCCTTTCCAACACCCCTAGTTTTGTCCATGTGTCCTCTATATTTGTTCCTGTAAACCCTTCCCTTCTCCCCTGGAATTCCCTCCCCTCTCCCCTCTGGTCACTGACAAAGGGTATGAGAAGGAACTCATACCCTTTGCAACAGCATGGATGGAGTTGGAAAGCATTATGCTAAGCGAAATAAGCCAGGCAGTGAAAGACAAATACCATATGATCTCACCTTTAACAGGAACCTAAACAACAAAACAAAGAAACAAGTAAAATATAACCAAAACACCCATCCTTAATCACCTTGTTCTTATCTGGTCTGGCCCAAACTCCCCAATATAAATGACACTCTTGGTGTGGCACAAAGCTCTCACTCTAAATAACATTTTTACATATAATTGGCTCAAGGCCCTAAGGTAAACAAAGACATTTTTGTCAGACAGTGTATCTTAAAGGCTTTGAAATGACTTCCTAGAAGTCAAAAAGGACAGACCTCTCTCTGGGTAAAATTAAATTCTTTACTACAGAAACTGTCTTCCACAGAGATTTTACAATAGTCTCTGGTGATGACATGAAGCTGCAATAACATACCTAGACTGCATATCTCCAGGCTTTTTTGACATGAGAAATTTTCATCTTATTTATGCTGCTTTTCTAAAACAGGTTTTTTTGCTATGTTCAGCCAAACATTATCCTAAACAACCAACATGGGAATGTGTAACATTAAGTAACACCAAGAATAGAACACATTTTATAACTTCTTCCTAACAATATATAAAATACTTAAGAAGAAAGAATAATTAATATATTATAAAACTGTTTTATCAAAAGATATGCAACTATTGTGATAGCATGAAATTATATAATTATAGAATAGTATCCAAATGTAAGAATGTTATGTAAAGAAATAACTGTACAGAAGAATACAGAATTGGTACTTACAACATTATAGAAGAAAGACATAAAATAATATTTGGCCAATGCATGTTGAAATATCAATGATATAAGCATAGACATTATTTAATTAAATGTTATATTTTTCTTACTTTATTTCAAATAACCTCCTTTTGATAACAACATAGATATTTATTACTTAGATAGTTTTTAACCAAAATTTAGCTCAAATATGTCAAAACATTAGGTTTGTTTACAGATTACTTTTGTATTATCATGAATAACAAAATTTACATGATTATCCATGAACATTCAATTTAGAACTTATTTTCCAGAGTGAATTGAGATAAAACAAGATGGGAAAAGTCATAATATATACTGTATGGTGTTCTCCCTGATTTTAATGTCTTTAGAAATTTTCTCCTAAATTAAGAAATTATGTCTTTGCTAATATCAGTTTAGGCTTTTATGTGAAGGTTTTAACTTTCATGATTGTAAAATTACTAGTATTTTTCTTAATAAACATATTATAACCACTAAATTGTTTTCAAAACCTTTATGTCAGAAAAGGTTCTCAAACTTATTATATATTTTCACAACTTTGTAAATAGTGAATATAAGTAAAAATTTGCACTTATTTCTTAATTTAAAAAAATATTTATTGGTTTTCAGAGAGAGAGAGAGAGAAAACATCAATTTGTTGTTCCCCTTATTGTTATAGCCATTGGTCGATTCTTGTATGTGCCCTGGCCAGGGATTAAACCTGCAACCTTGGTGTATCACGATGATCCTCTAACCAACCCAGGTACTTGGGCAAGACCAAATTATTTCTTATTTTATTTTATTTTTTTGCTACTTTTTTTTAAATTCTCACCTGAAGATATGATTATTGATTTTAGAGAGACAGAGAGGAGGGAGAGAAAGAAAGAGAAACATTGACGTGAGAGAGAGACATCCATTGGTTGCCTCCCGTATGTGCCCTAACCCAGGACTGAACATGCAACCTAAGTGTGTGCCCTGACCGAAAATCAGACCTGCAACCTTTTGGTGTACAGGACCACACTCCAGCCAACTGAGCCACCTGGCCAGGGCTATTTTCACTTTTTAAAGCAAATTTTTATTTTGGGATAATGTTAGACTTAGAATATTTGCAAAGATAAGAAAATAGTTTCCATATATCTAACTTCAAGTATCCCTCATTTTAACATCTTATATTACTATGGTACATTTATCAGAACGAAGAAACAACATTGGTACATTACCATTAAATAAACTCTGGACTTCATTTGGATTTTACCAGTTTTTCCATTAGCATCTTTTTTTCTTTTCCAGGATTCAATTCAAGGTACCACACCACTTTAAATTCTTATGTCATCTCACTGTTCTCTGGCCCGTGATGTTTTCTAAGTCTTACTTTGTTTTTTGAAGGCTTTGGAAGGCTTTGAGGAGCCCTGTTCATGTGTCCTGTAGAATATACCCCATTCTGGGTCTGTCTGATGTTTTTTCTTATGCTTATTCTAGGTTTATAGGCTTTCAGGGAAGAAAAGCACACAGGTGAAGTGCCTTTCCTATCATATCATATGGGGACTACATGCCATTCACATAATATCATGGATTATCCTAAGCTCCGTCAGTTGGTCAAGGTAGTGTTTGCTAGAAGTATCTCCTCTAACACTATTATTTTCTCTATTCAACTCTTTGAAACTGTCATTAAGCCCAGCTCACTCTCCTTGAGAGGAAATATTTATAAATATGATTTAGAATTCTTCTGTAGGAAGATTTGTTTTTTTCTTCCCCATTTACTTATTCACTATAAATATTATCCTATTGGCAGTTTTTTCTTCATTATATGTATTATGTGATATAACTTTAGAATATTTTATGATCAGTCAGGATTCCCCAGGGGGAAAAACAGTAGGGTACACATTTGTATACATACATATAAACATGTGTGCACACATACACATCATACATATACATATGCAATACATACACATACACATACACATACACATACACATATACATATACATATACATATACATATACATATACATATATAATGAGAAAGTGTTAGTTCAAGGAATTGTAACCTGACAAGTCTGAAATAGGACAGGACAGCAGGCTGGAAGTACTTAGATAGGAATTGATAACACAGTCTTGAGGCAGAATTTCATCTTAGAGAAACCTTAGTTGTTTTTAAAGCCTTAAATTGATTGTAAGAGACTCACCCACACTAACAAAGGTAACTTGTACTTGAAGTGAGCTGATTGTAGATGTTAACCACTTTGCAAAATACCTTCACAGCAACACCTAGACTGGTGTGTAGTTGTATAACTGAGTCAGGATGACACATAAAACCAACTGTCACACATAGACAATATTTGTGTTCATACAAAAGAAGACATCGGTGCTAGTTTTCATTTTTTTCCTTCTAAAGTAAACAAATCAACTTTATCTTTTACCATTTGCCTATTTATCTCCAAATAACTCAATCAAATTAAATATGTAGAGCTGCACGATCACGTGGGCAATCAAACTTTGATAATTTTCTGAAAAAGAAAAGGAATAAAAAAGAAAGTTTTACACCAAAGGAAGAAACAACTGCTCTGTCTAAGCCTAGATTCCCCCAAAACAAAGCCTGAGACAGTAGCTTGTATGTAGTTTGTTAGGGAATGTTACCTTAGGATGCAAGAGTAAGGGACAGATGTATCTACTGAGGTGGCCTATGCTATAAGTGATGGGTGCATAATCTCATTAGACCTTCTGAGGAATCTTATAAAGTGTGTCTCTGAGTTGACTTCCATGCCTATTAGTCTATGGGAACCACCCAGACAAGAATAAAGAAATAAATAAAAATAAAAGCATCAAGATCAAATGGTTTTCTAAGGGACTAAGGCAGAAAGTGAGAGGACCTTTGCAAACTCAGGTGAGGTGTCATTAGGTTGAGCCTACAGGAAGGCAGTTAAGCCTTTGGCAAGCTGGAACAGTGGCTGCAGTGACACATGAGGGAAGCAAGTCATAAAGAAATGAAGGAGTTCATCATCACAAGCCCTTATTGTATGAAATGTTAAAGGGATTTATCTAAGAAAAAGACGATAAAAACATGTACAGTAAAATGACAGCAAACTCACACTTATTAACAACCACACCTGAAACAAAAACAAGAAGAAACTAAACAAACAACTGGAACAGGAACAGAACCACAGAAATGGAGAACACATGGAGGGTTAGCAACAGGGGAGTGGGAGGAGGAGAGTGGGGGAAAGATACGAAGAACAAGTAGCAATGAAGGTAGATAGAAAATAGACAGGGGGAGGGCAAGAATAGTAGGGGAAATGTAGAAGCTAAAGAACTTATGACACATGGACTGAAGTAAAGGGGGGGAATGTGGGTGGGAGAGGGTGGAGGGGTGGAGGGGAATGAAGGGGGGATAATAGAACAACTGTAATAGCATAATTAATAAAATATATTAAAAAAAAGAAAAGAGAAATACACAAGAAGTGGTCGAATATGTTTCTAGGTTGTGTGATCATTTTCAACAAAATTACCTACTTCACTGTCAATAGAAAATCTGATATTTTTAAAAGTAATTAACGTATTATTTAAGCCCTGGCTGATATAGCCCAGTGGATTGAGCATGGGCCTACAAAGCAAAGGGTTGTGGGTTTGATTCCCAGTCAGGGTACATGTCTGGGTTGTAGGCCAGGTGCCCAGTAGGGGGCATGCAAAAGGCAACCACACATTGATGTTTCTTGCCCTCTCTTTCTCCTTCCCTTTCCCTCTCTCTAAAAATAAAATAAATAATATATAAAATCTTAAAAAATGTATTGTTTAATTTTTCACAAGCAAGCACATCCATTTTCTCATTGGCTTTGGTGGAATCTTTGGTCTACAACAGAAATAAAATGGCTGGAGACATATTTTTTCAATGTGAAAAAATAATTTTCTCTTAGACATTTGAAGATTCACTATTTGAATCTATAGTGTAGCTTCTTGATTGAGCTTCCTGACTGCAGGGTCTCTCCCACCCATGGCATTCTTCTGTCAGGTATATCTGTTTATTCCATTCCTTTTGAACAAACTGATGCATCCTACTGCAGCTTTCGATAGCATGAGAACTAATTTTGAGCCTTAGCATACTGCTTTAATCATTTGGATGACTCCCAGGACTTATTCATCAATTTGTAGTGCTCTTTTCTCTGAGACAGAAACTGTTTTATATTCCTGATATTCTTGTTGTTAATGCCCATGGTCTGTTGAATCACAGTACCTCAATATGACAATACTTCAAAACCATTTGCTTTAAAAATTAACCTCTTTTTCTTGGCTTGACATTTTGTACATGAGCCATTTGGTCACAAATATATCCTGCACGTGTTTTTCTTTTTAATTCAAAAAATTTAGACTATCAACAAACCTTTCAACAAACATTTTCCCTGAATTTCAATAAATATTCTCTCTGCAACTAATACTATAAGTGAAAAGATCCTATAATTATAATTTCCAGGCAAAAAAATATAAACTGTAGTATGTAGCCTTCTTCTTAGTTCATTTCTTGTCAGATAGAAAATTTTTTCCTTGATATGTCTTTTATTGTTTCCTGAATTCTTCATGATCTCATCAAAATAACTGCAAATATTTCAGAGAAGTGCCAGAATTTTAGATAATTTTCTGATTAATAAAGACAGCAAAATCCATCGTGTACCCACGAAGTCCCAAATATCATGCTAAGTATTTCCCATACAGTATCTCAGTCCACATGAAGCAAATCAACAGAAGAGGACACCAATGCTTGTACAATGGTTGAGCTTGTTTATGACCACAGAGCCCATTATGAGAGTAAAGTACATGGTCTGTCTCTCTCTATAAGCAATATGACAAACCTAATTTTGGAGACCTTTCAAAAGCTGGTACCACTCTAACAATATTTTTCATTTTGGTCTGTCACACATCACCCTCTCCGCTGTTTGTCTTTATGCATTTTTCATATCAGGGCTTCTGAGCTTTACAACTTTGGCATGAATTTCTGTAACTTTCTCATATCCTCAATGTCTCCTCTAATTTAAACACATAGTCTTCTTTCTTTTTACCACCATGGAAAAATGTACCTTACCTCCCTACCACTGTTAAATACTACCACCACTCTCATCCCACCATTTCTTTTTTGCTTCTGTCTCCATTAATATACTTTGTTTTGTATCCTTTTCTTTCTTGTCTGTAACTTAATTGCTTTCTTTCTAGTTTCTCTCTTCCCCATAAAAACATGCTTAAATGTCTCCTGTTTTTTTTTATACTAATTTGAAACTGATGATATTCCTTTAAAAACTTTTTGACTCTTTTTTAGGATTGGAATGGTGGAGAGAAGGAAACTGGGCCTTTACATTAAGCTACCTATGGGCCCAAGCTGTGCAGAGCTGATAAGGGTGGAGACTGGAGAGGCCACAACTGGCCAAAGCCATAAAAAGAAGTTGGGTTTAGAATAACAGAGAAAAGGAGAAGGGTATTATAAATTAAGGAGATAGAATGGGCAAAGAGGGACTGGTTTTCACAAGTGCAACAGATAGTAAAGTCATTAACCTTTACCAGCAGAGAGAAAAATTGAGCATAGTTTACCAGAGAGCCTCAAATTCTATCCAAGGGGTTGGAATTAAATTCAAACATCTGGAATTCAGAAGATAAAACTGATTCTAAAAAATACTATGGTGGAAACATCAGAAAAACATAATACCTAAATTGGTGCTGGATGGAGAGGTGTATAGGCATGATACAAAAAAATATAATAAAAAATAATTCCTAAACTTCAAGAATGATAAACCTGGAGATTGATAGTCCTTATGGAGTAGTATAATTTGTGTGAGAACATCAAAGAAAAATACTTACACTGACATTCCTGAAAGCTAGGAAATTTCTAAAGTTCTCAGGAAGAAAAGATTTGGTATTCAAAGGTCAGTTTCATAATAGTTTATTTTTAAAATTATAATTCTACAGGCATACACATTAAAATGTGGAAATTATTTCAGGTTGCGATGCATTTAAATGTACTAATTTGTGTAAATCACTTGTGTATTCAAATACTTGACCTTTTGTGACTAGATCAATAGGCTCAAGGTGATCTTTAAATATCAGCCTCATTTTCTGGATATCAAATTAGTTTTCTAATCAACTAATTTTTTTAACTCTTAGAAAGTTAACCTAAGAAAATGAAGACCTGTTGTATCTTGATTCCCTGCTACATTTTTTTCCCTAAACTTGTGTTTAGATTCGGATCCCAGTGTTTTACCTTGACATGTGAATAGAGAAAGAATCCAATACTTAAATATCCGATTAAGAGATGAATATATCAACACCTGTGATGGACTCACCAACTCATTATTAGACTTATTAGGAATTTTTTCCTGCCTCTGATCTGAACATGTAGGAATTTTCCTTTTTTTTCACTTGCCATTTATTACTGTATTATATATTGAGCACATAAAAAGTACTAGTACTATTAACTCAGCAGTAACATAGCCCTTTGGGAGATTATATTCTAGTGTGTAGAAACTGAGAATAAGTGACTAAATAAGCAAATACATAAGTAAATCCAAGAAAGAAGGAAGAAAGGAAAGGAGGAAGGAAGGAAGGAAGGAAGGAAGGAAGGAAGGAAGGAAGGAAGGAAGGAAGGAAGGAAGGAAGGAAGGGAAAGGAAAGGAAGGAAGGGAGGGGAGGAGGAGGAGGGGCAGGAAGGAAGGGGAAGGGAAGGAAGGGAAGAAAGAAAGAAAGAGTTTAATTTCTAATTATAGAAGCTGCTATGAAGGAAATAATTATGATATTGTGATAGAAAAATATGTGAAGAGGGAAGTCAACATTAAAATGAATGGTCAGTAAAGTCCTTTCTGAAAACAACTTTTTTGAGAGAAGGTCTGAAGAATAAAAGAGATAACCAGTCTAAGACACAAGTGAAGAATATCCCAGGAAGAGAAATTAAGGATTAAAAGCAAAAACTATAAAACTCTTAGAAAGAAATATACAAATAAGTCTGCATAACCTTGAATTTACCACACAGAATGGGGGAAAATATTTGCAAATCATATATCTGATAAAGAACTTGTATATAGAATATATAAAGAACCATAACAACTCAATAATGAAAAGACAGACAATAATTAAAAATGGATAGAGGATCTAAATAGGCATTTCTACAAACAAAATATGCAAATAGTAAACAAGCATAGGCAAAGATGCTTGACATCATTAGTCAAGGAAACATAAATCAAAACCACAGTGAGATGCTACTTCACATCCAGTAAGATGGCTATAATAACAAAATTCTATTGTAATAGAATAACAATTTGCAAAGTATGAAGAGACTGAAACTCTTACATACTGCTTTGGGAATGCAAAATGCTGTAGCCACTTCAGAAAACAGATTGACAGTAGTAACTCAGTTAAACATACAGTTACTACAGGACCCAGGAATTCCACATCTCAGCATTATTCATAATAGCCAAAAGGTAGAAACAAACAAGTGTGTGTGTTAGAGGGAGCCAGAAGGGGGAAGAGGGAGAGAGAGAGAGAAGCACCAACTCCCTAGATCACTTAGGGTGGAGGGGAAAGCATTATTTGTTGAGAACAACTCTTCCTGGTAATGAAAGGAAAAAAGAATGTGAGAATGAAAAAAGATAACCCTTCTCTTTCCCATGTTAAGACAGAGAAAGGTAATCTAAAGGGTTTGGAAAAACTGAAATTTAGGTAATTTAAGTAATATATCATAAACTAGACTCAGACAAAATTATCTTGTAATTTTAACTCCTCAGACCCTAATTCCAAAACAGAGATAACACAAAGGCATTTCTGGAATAAATTTGCTTCTGCCATGTATTTGTGGACTGATAATTGACTAGAAGGAATTCAAAGGCAAACCATTGCCTTCATTCCCACAGTAGGTGGTCTGGGGGAGGGGATGTAGTGTTGAAATAAGGTGGGATTTATAAAGGTACATTTCTTAACTCCCTACCTCAGCCATGAGAGTTTGGCATATATTTCAGATACAGAGTATGGCTCAGCTTATGAACAGATTTTACTACATTGCCAGGTTCCTACTATCAATACATATGATGCATAGTGTCAGGAGTGGAAATAAATATAATGTAAACTTTTGTTAGTAGAAGATCTGCATTAATTTTTGTGGGACATGTATGAGACTATGGATGATGTAATATTAAATCAACATTAGCTACAAAGAGATGATGAAGTCTCCATGAAAAAATCAATCATAATAATGCCTTGCATTTGTATTACAGTTGAATGATTACCACAAGCAATCACAGAGCTGAGCTCATTTCATTTTCACAACAGCCTTGTAATCTAGGCAAAATAGCAATTACACTATTTTAACAAGTCAGGATAATTCATGTGTCAAAGTTTTCTAAGTAAATAAGCGAGAACTTACTGAGTGAACATCTAGTGCTCTCTCATACCACAGCTGTTCCCTGTAGCAGGAAAACCAGAAATTGAGGGAGATGTGTGCTGAATCTATTACTTGAATCTATTAGCAAGAACCCCATATCTTCATTACAACTGGCATTTTCTGCTTTCCTGTTTTAGGATTTTAAGGCAATAACCTAAAGAAGTTGTCCCTAGGACAATTCTCAGAGGTGCCTAATAAATAGGCAGAATCTTATCAAGGCAATGGAATTTTTAAATTTCTGTTTAATAGTTTAAAGTCCGCAAATACAGTCACCTTTAAACAGTGAAACGTAATTCTGATGCCAAAATTCAGCATTAATATTAGGCTTTCTATGACTTAAAGCTACTTACTGAGATTATGATACTGTCAATGATATGATGAAGTTTAGGAATAGCTTCATAAGGTAGTCCTCAAGTAATTAGTTAATTAGTGTGTATGTATGTTCAATCTTTGTTTCTCTTCCACATTTGAATAAAAATAAGTGAAAATATAAGCACTAAAATGTAAGGTTCATTAATAAGTAGCTTACAATCAATAAGTAAATGACTATATGTACCATAGTTACTATAATGATTTCTAAATCTATTACTGAAATAATTACACTAAATTAATTAAATTTTATAATTTACCACTATAGGTCTTACTCTTTGCCTAAAAAACTAATTGTAGCAAACAGTATGAATTGACTACTTTCACTGGGTCACTAGATATTATAAATTAAAATTTTATTGTAGTGTTACATTTTAGGATAGGCTAAACATTTATTACTGAAACCAAGAACTTTCAGAGACACTTAGAAGGACATGGCCATATTAGATTGTTAATTCTTTAAAACTGGAATGCTTGTCTTTCATATACTACAGGAAATATTTTGCGAATGTATACAAAAATAAATTGAGATAAAGCGCAGATGCTCACTGACATAGTTCAAAGCTTCAGTGGCTTGATGCTGAGATGCTGAGTGTAGTTCCAAGAAAAGAGCTTGGCAGGGCTGCTCTTGCTGCTGGGGGGGATTCCTGCCTCTATAATGGATCCTGCAAAAAACAAGCAAACAATCCAAAAAAACACTGAATGCTATTTTCACTTTTCATCTTTTTCGTAAAAGTGGAAATCTTCTGGATTTTTTTTCAGTTAGCATAAACAGGTGCTAATTAGATCTTTCTTCAAAATGTACTGGCCTAAAGGGAACTTTAAAATAGTGGGGGGAGACCTGATTTCTTGTCTCAGTACTGAACACTTGCCTGGCATAGGAGCATTGAAGAAATATTTAATGAATTGAATTGAAGGAAATTGAATTACCACATTCAAGAAATTTGAGGTTTGATTTTAGATTATGGATATTATAGTATTTCAGCTAAATAAATTCCAGTAAGTTCATAAGTAAAATCAGAAAATAAGTAATCATTAATGGTTAGCAATATACAGATGTATATTTGTATAATCTTTTCCTATCCTTTAAAGCCATAATTTGCAAATCACCTTGTAAATGCTAAAATCCTATTGAAAAGTTAGGTTTTTACTGTTTATTTTTTTCCCCAGTGGACAGTGTGATTCTTAACACTGAGAACTGTGACAGGACTGTGGGTTCAGATTAGGCTTCTCTGAGCTAAGAGCTTTTAGCAAAATCTATTTTCCTCCACAGATCACCCTATAGAATAAATGCACATATGAATTGCTCATTAGACTACAACAGTAATACTATGTCAGGCATTGATACTTGTTTTGGCACACTTGAATACCCAAGGCCTTGTCTATATGTGGCATATACAAGTCACTCAACAAATATTTGTAGAATATCAAATTTGTAAAAATATTAATATAATCTTCCAGTTTATTTCTATAATAGTATATATCAAAGGTAAATCACTGTATTATAAAATTTATTGAACATCTTTCTGTGTAGAAAATTGAATCATATACTTGGAGACAAAACAAAAGAAATATTTTCCAATGATGTTAAAATAAAGCATATGGAATTACTTAAAAGACTCTGAACAGATGTATTGGCATTTGCTAAACATTATGTAAATAGATTATTTTTCTTTTCTTTAACTGATGTATAATTATGATACAACATCTTATTAGTTTCAGGTGTACAACACAGTGATTCAATATTTCTATACATTAAAAAATGAACACCACAATGTCTAGTTATCATCTGTCACCATACAAAGTTACTACAGCATTATTCCCATGCTGTACATTGCAACCCCATGGCTTAATCAATTTATAACTGAAAGTTTGTACCTCTTAATCCCTTCACCCACTTCAGCTCAACTCCTACGCTCTCTGGTAACCACCAATATGTTTTCTGTGTCTATGAGTCTGTTTCTGTTTAGGTTTTTGGGGTTTTTTTTTACTTGTTTTGTTTTTTAGATTCCACATGTAAGTGAAATTTTATGCTATTTGTCTTTCTCTTTCTGACTTATCCCACTTAGCATAATACCTTCTAGGTCTCAAATGGCAAGATTCAATTTTCTTTTACTTCTGAGTACTATTGCATTGTATGTTACATCTTTTTTTTTTAAAGCATGAAGAGACTTTTCTTTTTTTAAAAATTTTATTTATTTTTATTTTTATAGAGAAGGGAAGGAAAGGAGAGAGGGAGAGAAACATAAATGTGTGGTTGTGTCTCTCACATCCCCTACTGGGGACCAGGCCCACAACCTGGGCATGTACCCTGACTGGAAATAGAACCAGCAACCCTTTGGTTTGCAGGCCTGCGCTTAGTCTATGAGCTACACCAGCCAGGGCTATATTCTACATCTTTATCCATTCATTTATTGATGGGCACTTAAACTCCTTCCATATCTTGGTGATTGTAAATAGTGTTGCAATGAACATAGAGATGTATTTATCGCTTCAAGTTAGTGTTTTTGTTTTTTTAAGACAAATACCCAGAAGCAGAATTGCTGTGTCATATGATGGTTCTATTTGTAATTTTTTGAGGAACCTCCATACTGTTTTCAATAGTGGCTGCACCAATTCAGATTCCTACCAACAGTGCACAAAAGCTCCCTTTTCTCCCCATCCTAGTCAACACTTGTTATTTCTCATGTTTTTGATAATGGCCATTCTGACAAGTGTGAAGTGCCATCTCATTGTGGCTTTAATTTGTATTTCCCTGATGATTAAGGATGTTGAGCATCTTTTCATGTGCCTATGAACAGATTAATTTTCTTTCACCCACTTGCAACAGAAATGGCTAGGAAAACAATAAAAGAAGACGCAAATCAATTATTTTTGAATTTCAGGTCCTATATCTGTCCTTGCGCTCAGTTGCACGCTGTGATTCATTCTGTTACTCTTGGGGCATTCTTTTGTCAAAATCTGGAAACATTTCTCCCTTGTTCATTATATTTTCTTTTTTCCTTCCCCTCTAATCCTAAGATAAACAAACAGTATAAACAAGGAAAAACATATTATGGCCCAGAGTTTTATTTCATATAAGTGAACCAATCAGAATGCTAGCAATGGTTAGTCTGGTCTCCTCTTTTGTGTTTCCATTCTGAGGCTAGAACTTCAGGCTCTTTGTAAACTTATGGGGAATCTTTATGTTGGTCATGACCCTTACCTCAGGCATTTCAACAATATCCAATGCATTACTTACCTCCATGCTACCCTTTGATTAATACCTCACTTAAGGGCTAAGAAAAAAATAACTTAGGTTGGTATTTAGAAATAGAAAAAGAAATTTATGATTGTCAATATACCATCTTCACATCACACAAATGCTCTCTGGAATTGTACAGAATAAAAGTAATACATTTATTAAATGTGAGGAAAATTCTTAATATCTCAAGCACATAGCAACTTGCAAAAGCAGATAGACTTGCAAAATCTCTACTTTTGGTAAATTTGATTTAAAAACATTTAAGTAAATCTCTTGGAAATACAGGTTTTCAAAATATTCTTAATTGTTTGTGTCTTTTTAAAATTTTAATGTTTTCATCCTCATATTACTGCTTTTGCTTTTCACCCTTGTTACTAAGATAGTTCACAGCTGGTCTCCATGTTGCAATTTCTCCATTACGAACTGTCCCCAATATAGCTTGTAGAATAATTTCCTTTAATATTCAATTTAAGAAACTGCATTTATTCCAGAGGCTACTTCCAAGGGAATAGATTAGATAAACAGAGGGAAATGAGGTGTACTGCTGGGCAGCCCAAAGTCCTGAGGAAACAATTTTTGGAAAAGAAAAAGAATAATCCTTAGACCTGGGCAGCTAAAATGTAGAAATACATCATTTTTCAAAGAAAGTGTAGAGGTGATCTGGGAGCTCATTCCTAGAAGGAAGAGTAAGAAATAGGAAACAAACAAACAAACAAACAAAACCTGGGGAAACTCCACTGGGTACAGGGGGTCTGTTTGAATTGATATATTAAAAATTATAATATGATCTACACAGTCCCCTAGGAAACCATTCACCATAGGAGAAGAGGTCTGATTACAGCACCTCTGTGTGCCCTCCGTGTGAATTACTTCCTACTCTCACTCCTCAGGTTTTGGTCTGAGTGTCAGAGTGAGGGTGAACATATACTGAGAGTTGTTTCATTGGCATAGCATCATCATGCAGAAAGAAGAAAGGCGTCTTTGATTCCTTCAATTACTTTGTGCAAACAGTCTCACGGATGCAGGTGGCTGGGGTTTTTTGACAGTATAAGAAAAATGAGTTATGAGTGAACAAACTAAAGCAGATGTGGCAGACAATAGTGGTACCACTACAGGGAAACCAAGAGGATTAACTTAAGAAACCTAGGTGAGAAGTCCAGTTCAGGAGAAAGCCTTAGGGGCGGTTTCACCACCCTTAGAGGGGTGGTGAATTCTGCATTCCTAGAAGCAATCATTTATTCTGTTAGGGATTTTTTTCCCTCTCAGGATTTCAGCCTGTCTGTGCAATTCTAGTATTTATATTTCTATCCCTGATTTGTAAAATGATTTTCAACTGCATAATAACTCCTCTACCTGTATGACCTATTTGCACCTTGATATCAGCATGAGAAAACCTAAAGTTATTACTTTGGCTGCAAATGCAGCAACTCCTGGTGACTTGCATGTTTTGATTAATGGCACACACACTCTTCAACTTATCCACAATAAAACCTGTGAGACATCTTTGACTCTTTCCTACATCTACTTGATAAGCTGAAAAATCTTCCATTGCCTCCAGAATGCTTTTACTTCCATATTCTGCTATTTTCACTTCCATTACTATCTTTAAGTTAATACTCTTGATGGAGGGCAATAGCTCTGATTATTTGGTGAGTGCTCACTTACTGAGGTGCCAGCAGCCCACCAAGGGCCTTTCATGACTCACCTAATGCAATCCCCAAGAAATCTAAAATGAAGGTACTATTGTTTCTGTTCTCCAGATGAGGAAAATGATCTTCAAAGAGATTTAATTATTTGCTTGAAGTCACCAAACTAACAAACAACAGAGTCAGGAGTTGAGCAACAACAGCCCAGCTCTAGTGCCCAAAATCTGACACATTGTTATCAGAAAATTTAGTGATATGCAAAACTCCAATTGTGTGCACCTCACAGAAAAACTCCAGTGGCTATCCTACACAATTTGGTTAAAATCTCCCCTCTGGAATTCTAGAACTTCCATATTTTAGTCATAATCTATAGTTTTCACCTTGATACTCCCCCCCGCCCGCATAACAACTCTTAACCAATCTAATTTTTCTGATACCATAGCTCTGTGTCTATAGTTTCTCCTACCATGATTGCTACCCTGTTTATTTCGTACTGTCTTTAAAGATACTTTGAAATAAAGTCTTAAAGATTAAGATGAAGATATTCCTGAGAAAATTTTGTGAGTTGGGCATTTTGTCTCTTGGCCCACATACTTGGTCTGTGTCACTTAAGACCCTTAGCTTACTTTCACGGTAATCACTTGTATGTGGGCACTATTCAATTTATCAGAGAGCAATTCTCCTAAAATTGGAAGTTGGCCTCCTCACGAGTCATTTCCACTTCTGTTTTATACATTGATGAATTAATTAACTAATTAATTGCATAGTGAATTAAACTGAGCTGACAGAAGGGTAAAGGAAAAGTGTTTAGTATGGGAAATAACTGGACAGAGGCAAAGAGCAGCAGGGCCAAGGGAAATGGTAACATTTAAAAGAGGATGGAAACATAAGGGGCACATAGGCTCCAAAGCAGGAAGGGAGAGATCAGGCTTGCAGCCCTGTCCTGGCGGAGTTGTGGGCAATGTCATTCATAGTCTGGAGGAAAAGTGCAACCAGTGCGTGAAGCTTCCAGTGTGTTTTGTGATGGTACAAAGAGTGTTAGGACAGAGATGTTTTGAGGGAAATACAGAATATGTGAGAGTCATACTGCATGTTTCAATTTTATAAATAAATTGTTAGCAGAGTCATCTTCTGGGGTTAAAGAAGAAACAACAAGATTATGACTTAAAGAGAAGAAAACATGTGCATAGTATCTCCTATGGGAAAGGACATTAGAATCCAACAAAAATGGAGGAAAATACTGATTGACAGCAAGGAGACTCAGCTGAAGGCAGGTCTAGTGAATTCTAGTGAAGCCAGTGAACATGATTTTCTTATATCACAATGCTTAAGTGTTAGAACAATTATGCGACATTGTTATCATATAACACTATAAAATTACACAGAAATGGTTAATACTGAATATACTTTTTAAACAAATTGTGTTGTATGTGTGTATACACAGAGTCAATTTTGACACTTTGTAGCATTAATTCTATGAGATAGTGTATTTTAGAGGTAAGGTATATATGTTTAGATATATTAATTAAACATAACATATGCACATGTTATTCAAATGCCAGATTACATATGAGAGGAGAGCATAAATAATAAAATGATACTTTTTCTAAGAAAATATCATGTTAATATTCAAATGCAGGTGCTTGTAATAATAAGTATATTTGCCTACAACAATATGATTCAAACAGCTCAATGTTATAATTTTTCTAGAATAAAAAGCTATCTTCTTAATGATAACAACTTCTGCTTGAATATGTATCCCTTTTCATTTTCTATCTTCTAAAGTCTTTCCCTTTTTCATTTTAACATATGATATTTATAGGTACTTTACTTTTTATAAAACTAGTTTTCTATATTATATAGTTACATCTTTTTCCCCCAATAATACACACTCATACGTACAACAAATACTGATCAGAAGATGCTACTGAGCACTGCTGTTCATCATCAAATAAACAAGGTCTCTATATGATAACATTTATAAAAGGTCATTTATATTTGTGATTAAGTTCAGGTTCTCAGCCCTTGCCCCCTTCTTTATCATGGCTCTAATTGGCTACAGTACTGCCTTGTCTTATCCTATTTTTAAGTAGGCAAATTAAGAAATATTCTACTTTCGTTGCACAGTCACTCAGACAAAAATCAATCATCTATCAATCTTATTTTGACTCTGGACTCATATTCTATGAGATATCTCTCTTATTGTTTATGAACAATTCTTTGCCTTCTATTCATTTGTGTAATTCTTCATTCATATTTATTGGTATGTACCCTATGACAGCCACTGAACTAAACCATCATGAAACAAAGATATATGGGATCCTCTACCCCGAGGAGCAAAAAAAAAAGTCTGCTTTCCAGTTTTTCAGGGACCGTAATTTGCCTTCAAGTTACAAACTTGCTTGCCCTATTTTCTCCTCAACACCATGATGAGATTTTGTCAGTTCTTAAGTTCACAGGTGAGGTTTCACAACCTCATCACTCATTCCTTCCACTGGTCAATATACATTGATATTACTCATTGGAATCTTCATCCTAGAAGTGCATCCTTGACCACCAACTGATGTCATTTTCTTGTCCTTTCTATTCACACAGAGTCAGAGCCCCAACACTTTCCAAAAATCCTCAAAAAAACATCCAATAATTCCAGCAGTTTTTTTAGACCCATTTCTCCAGGTTTGATTTTCTGGCATACTTTTTCATCCTTTTACTTTTTACCTCTTCATTTCTTTGATTGGAAAGTGTGTTACTTGTAGAGAGCATAGAGTTGGAGCAATTTATTTTTTTTGTCCAATCTGACATTCTCTGCCTTTTGAATAGAATGCTTAATCCTTCTGTATTTAGTACAATTATACGTTGTTTGGATTTACACCTGACATTTTACATTATATTTACTGTTTCTCATGGCTTTTGTTCCTCTGACCCTCCTTTTTTGCTTTTTTTGTATCCAGTGGTTATTTTAGTGGAAATTTTTAATTTCTTTGCTGACTTTCAGTTATATTTTTCAGTTGTTTTTTAGTGATTGTTCAAGGGCTTAGAATATACATTTTATCAAAATGTCCTGCAGATTTATGCTTAGTTGTAGTAAGATGTAAGAACTTTACTCCTACATCACTCAGTTTCTTTCCCACCATTTTGTGTTATTACTTTATGCCAATGGTCTATATATGTACAAATCCAACCATATATGTTTTCAATGATTGCTTTACACAGTCTTAATATCTCTTTAAAAGGTTAAAAAGAAAATAAGTGTATATTTTAAAAGTTTGTTATATTAAACTTATTTAGCAGATCTCATACTATTTTTTTCAAATATAGAAAAATTATTTCCAAATTTTTAAATTAAGGTTAACAGCAAGCATATTCATAAACTTATTAGAAGAGGAAATAAAGTGCTTCTCTTGGGTTCTGTAATAGTGCTTTACTGTTGCTCACCTGTATCTTGTTATTCCTTATCAGGCTCTGCAGACTTTTCAGTATCCAAGAAGAAATCATTATAGAAGTCATAACTTTCTTATTACTTCTTAAAGAAACTGTCTATCTAAGCCATCATATTCTTGTTTTAGAAGATTCTTTAAAGTATTTATCATCTGGTTTTGTCAAAATATTTTGCCTACAAATAAAACTAAGTTATAACATTTATCCTTGATTTTATATAGTGAAAATTAATTAAAAGCTGTCTGTTATGATGTTTTTATTGACTTTCTATCCTACCTACAACTATCTACAATTTTAGGTCAGTTGGTGATAAAATATCTAACAGTGGCTCCACCAATCTACGTTCCCAACAATGCTGCATAAGGGTTCCCCTTTCACCATATCCTTGCCAACACTTGTATATTGACTTACTGATGATAACCATTCTGACACATGTGAGATGATATCTCCCTGTGGTTTTGATTTTCATTTCTCTGATGATTAGTGATGTCGATCATTTTTTCATATGTGTGTTAGCCATCTGTATGTCCTCTTTGTAGAAGTGTCTATTCAGGTCCTTTGCCCATTTTTTAATTTTTTTTTTTTTTTTGGTGTTGAGTTTTGTTAAGTTCTCTATAGATTTTGGATATTAACCCCATGTCAGATGTATCAGTGAATATGTTCTTCCATTGTGTGGGCTGTCTTTTTATTTTGTTGATTATTTCTTTTCTTGTGCAAAAACTTTTCAGTTTGATGCAGTCCCATTTATTTATTTTTTTCTTTTGTTTCCCTTGCCTGGGGATATATATCTGATAAAATATTGCTATGAACAATGTCCATTAAAAATGGACCTGCCTTGCAACCCACCCAGCTATTCCACTTCTGGGAATATATCCAAAGGAACTCAAAACACTAATTCAAAAGAACATAAGCACCCCTATGTTCATTTCAATGTTATTTACAATCACCAAGATATGGAAGCAACCATAGTGTCCATCAGTAGATGAGTGGATAAAACAACTATGGGACATTTGCACAATGGATACTACTCAACTTAAAAGAGAAGAAAATTTTACCCTTTGTGACAGTATGGATGGACCTGGAGAACACTATGCTAAGTGAAATAAGCCAGTCAGAGAAAGATACCATTTGATTTCACTCATAGGTGGAATCTAATGAACAAACTGAACTAACAAGGAAAATGGGGACAGACTCAGAGATGGAGAGCAGGGTGACAGCTCAGGGGGAGACGTGGGGAGGGGATGGAGGGATTGAGCAAAAAGGAAAAAAGACTCATGGACATGGGCAACAGTGTAGTGATTATTGGAGAGAGGGGTATAAGGGGATGAAATGGTGATGGAAAAATACAATAAAATAGAAAAGAAATTTAGTTCAATAAAAATATATTTCAATCTTTTTTGTTTGTGTGCTTGTTCGCTTCTTGGTCTGCTCTGAAAATATCTAGATTTTACCTTCATTTATGCTTACTCTTTTTGCTAATTAATATAACACTGGATTTAAAGGGTATCTTTCTCCCCTAGCATTTTAAGGATGCCTTACCATGAAGTTTGGCATCTATAATTTATTTTGTTGCTTATTTGAAATAATGAGCCTTTCTTCTAGCTGCTTTTAAGATTGTGCTATATCTTTGATTTTCAGCAATGTGAACACAATGGGTGTATAATTGTGTGTCTTTAACTTGATATAGATTCATAAAGTTCATATATCTCTGAGTTGATACTTTTCTTTAAATTTGAACCCTGTTGCCATTTCCTCAAAATGGTTCCATCTCATTTCTCTTTGCTTTTCCTTTTATGATTCTAATTACATAAACTATAGATCTTTTGAGCATACCTCACATATCTCTAATGACCATGTCCTAGGTCTCTCTTACACCTGTTCTATTCTTTTCCATGTTCCTTCTCCTCTGTGGTTTATTCTGGAATTTTCTATGTCTTGTCACCATGTTCATTCATCCTGTCTCCTGATGTATCAGGTCTGCAGTTTAGCTCACCCTACGATTTCTTTATTTCTGACATAGTTTTCATTCTAGAATTTCTATTTTCCTCTTATTATTCAATTTTGCTGAACTTTTCTATCTTGTGTATTTTGGCCATATTTTACTTAAGTGTTCCTTTATTTCCTCTATCCAACACTGGATCATCTTTGAGTGATTTTTTTAATGTCTTCATAATTGAACTTTCCCCACTGCTCCTTCATATACCTAGTGATTTTATTATATGCTAGATATTATGGAATATACCTTGAAGAGTTTTGGATTATTTTAATATATTCAAAATAGTATTAAGTTTCATTCTGGGATGTAGTTAGGTTGCAATCAGATCTCACTAATTCAGTCTAAGGTTGCTTTTAAACTTTTTTAGGGAAGGACCATTTTGTTTTGTATATACTCCTAAAGCATGATACCTACTCATATAGCATAGTATTTGATTGTACAGTATGGCCTTATTTCAGTTTCAGCTGAAAGCCTGGTGTGTTTATCAAGTTCTGCTCATTCCAAAAGGGCTTAAATTCCAATCTATACCTAATGGTTTCACCATTGTGCAACCTCAAAATTTCTTCTTTCCTTTCTAGTCTTTCATAGATGTTTTCTGGTAGTTTTTCCAGCAAACCACCTGTGTATGCACAGTTTAGGTATCATTCAAAAGCAAAAGCTCTGAGTTAAATTTAAAGAGATTTTTAGAGCTAACATTCTGAGGCTTCTCACACCTGCCTCCAACTTTTTTGGCATCCCTGTAACACAAATTCTGTTTTAATTCAGAGAATATTGCTGGAGGGTTTTTTTTTTTGAGGGGGGGAAGGTATTTCCTTTAACTACAGTGTATAAAAATCTTCACAAAGTAATCTGGGAGGTATTCATTGTTAAACCTATACTCTTCGTTCTAGGGATCACCAATTTCCATTGGTTACTGAATACTCTTTTAAAAAATATGTAGCTTGAGTAATTATTTAGTATGGAAAAGTTTCAATACCATCTAACCTTTCATGAGTATAAATGAAAGTGGTTCCCCATTTTTCTGGATTGTGTCTTGCTCATTTATTCCATTCTTTCTATGGATTTTTGCTCCTAAACTTCATACTAAGTATTACAGAAGCCTCTTCCTAATATGAACAGTCTGAATCATTTTCTGTTGTTGCTAATCCATCTGTAGATGCTGTACAGTATCTACAATTTTTCCCAGTAAGCACACAAGTATTGTCTTTATCTCTACTTTTTCCACTGTTCTCTTTATCTCACGTTATCATTCCCTATTCAGTCCAGGGTACCAGTCTAAGCTTCAGGTCCTATTTGCTCTGAATCTCTAAAATACATTATTAAGCACTTTCTATGATATCTACTTTACAGCAAAAACTTTTTGATATTTTAGAACTTAACTTAGAAAAGATGAACTTGACATACTTGAAATTGAAGCCAACAACAAAATGTATAACCAGTGTTTCCATGACATAAGTTAGATACAATGCATACTTTAATTTAATTCATAAGTCTCTTAAATAAAATGGATGAAGTATAGGTTGTCTTGTTGGGCATGAGAAATGAGTGGTAAATTAAAAGAATTCAGCATAGGTAACTTTTTGTAGATGTTGGTTTGTGAAGTATACATAAGAAATAGGTCAATTACTAAAGCTTCAGGCCCTGAATGATTAATTCATAATTTTTCCATTCCTTAATTTAGTTAATATTTACTACATATCTACTATATATCAGGCACTGAGATATTATTTTTTGTTTGCTTTTTATTTTCAGTTAGAGTTGATATCTATTATATTATATTAGTTTAAGGTATACAGCATAGTGGTTAGACATTTATATAACTTATGAATTCTAGTACCCACCTGGCACCATCCATTGCTATTACAATATTAGTAAATATAGTGCCTATGCTGTACTTGACATCCCCATGATTATTCTGTAAGGACCAATGTGTTTTTCTTAATCCCATCACCTTTTTCACTTAGTCCCCTAACTCCCATCCCATGTGGCAATGATCCAGGCACTGAGATATTGTGATGCAAAAGAAATGGACATAAGGACTTTCCACCATAGAACTTACTTTGAGTGGAAGGAGAAAGAAAAGAAGCAAATAAGTCAATAAAACATAAGATGATCAGAAGCGCTATGGAGAAAAATACAGTAGAAAATGGAGATAGGAAGTATTGTGGAAAGGGGTGGTGCAACTTTTTAATAGACTGGTCAGGGAAGACCTCACTGATAAAGTTTTTTTTTTTTTATTGTTGTTCAAGTATAGTTGTCTCCACTCACTCCCCACCACCCCACGATAAAGTTACCTTTAATCAAAGATTTAAAGGAAGGGAGAGCATGAGTCATGCTGAGACCTGTGGAAGCATGATTATAATCCAGCAAATATTTAAAGATATCTAAATGCTGATAAGAAAGAGCCAATGCTAAGAAATAAATGCAAAACCTTAAAGAAGCAAGTAAATTGAGCCCTGTCTGGTGTGTCTCAGTCGATTGAGCACAAGCCTGTGAACCAAAGGGTTACTATCATCCCATTGCCAGTCAGTCGGGGCACATGCCTGGTTGCAGGCCAGGTCCCCAGTAGGGGGGGCGTGAGAGGCATCCACACATTGATGTTTCTCTCCTCTTCCTCCTTCCCATCCCACCTCTCTAAAAATAAATAAGATCTTTAAAAAAAAGAAGCAAAATAATTGAGACAGTGAGGTCCTTGAGGAGATGTAAATTGTTGAAGAACAATACAGAAATCTGATTAACTGACTGGCCTTAGAAGAAGGGACTGACTAAACATCTAGATTTGACTTGATAATAATATTTGTAAATTGTTTCCTATAATTCAAACACTGCTCTAAACATTTTAATGCATTGACTCAGTTATTCCCCACAAAATTGCCCTAAGATAGGATTTATTTTTCACATTTTACACGAGGAAACTGAGACCCTAAAGAGGAACTTGTCCAAGTTCACGATCTAACAAGTGGTAGGATCAGTTGAAGACTCAGATATTCCAGAAATGATTAAACTTTTGAGTGAATGTAATACAGAGATGAGAGCAATATTGTGAGAAATAAAATTTCAGTGAATAAAGAACTACAATGGGAAGAGATGATGAGAAGCAGAGCTGTGTAAGTGCATATCAAATTTATCATTACTGTTCACCAAGTTATCTGTTCTCTTCTAAACACAACAAATGACTTCTCCACTTGTAGACTGACATATAAATGATGTATCATTTAAACAATATTTCTGTATATTTATTTATTTCTGTGTACAAATGGTTTAAATATATTCTCTGCAACCAAGATTTTAAAATGTTAAGATACTATATAAAGAGTTTCATAGTGCACATAAAATAAAAATTGCATTAGAATCTGAATTAATTGATGGTTTACTAAGCAATAAAGTGAATTAAGTATTGATCTTGAATATTTTAAGAATAAGAAACTAATTTACACCTCAATTTGATGAGTGGTATGCCATATATAAAAAGTCATATTTTATAAAGAGAGATAATATAAAGATTAATAAAAGTAATTCCTAGTTTAATGAGTGCTAAAGAGGCAAGAAAAGATTGATAACATTTTCAGGTTGAGGAGATCAAGAGTGGTCAAAAGAAATTTATGAAAAACAACCATCTTTACATTATTTTGTATTTTACCATGACTTCCTCTAGACTAAGATGGTGGCAATGGTAGAAACCAGGAAATGGATCATCTTGAAATCCACATTGAACAATCAGAAAATTCAAAGGTGGGAAATGGTGTGATGAGATTTGAATTAAAAAGATGCTTAGCATCACTAGCCATCAGAGAGATACAAATTAAAACCACAATGAAATATCACCTCACATCAGTCAGAATGGCTGTCATTAATAAATCAACAAATAACAAGTGCTGGAGAGGACTTGGAGAAAGGGGATCTCTAGTGCACTTCTGGTGGGAATGCTGGTGCAGCCACTGTGAAAAACTGTATGGAGTTTCCTCAAAAAAACGGAAAATCCAACTGCCATATGATCCAGTGATGCTATTGCTGGGAATATAGCGTAAGAATCCTGAAACACCAATCAGGAAGAATATATGTGCCCTTATGTTCATAACAGCATTATTTACAGTAGCCAAGATCTGGAAACAGCCCAAGTCCCATCAGTAAATGAGTGAATAAAAAAAGCTGTGGTACATTTACACTGTGGAATACTTTGCAGCTGTAAAGAAAAGGAAATCTTCCCATTTGCTTCCCACCCAGCATGGATGGATCTAGAGAATATTATGCTAAGTGAAATAAACCAGTCATAGGAAAACGCCATGTGTTCTTACTCATATGTGTAATCTAATGAACAAAATAAACTGACAGACAAAATAAAATGAGAATCATGGGTACATGAAACAGACTAACAGATCTCAGAGGCATGGGGGCACTGGACATATATGCAAAGAACATATATGCAAAGCCCATGGATATAGACAACAGTGTGGTAAAGGCCAGGCAGGGGCTGGGTAGAGGGGGGACAAAGGGAAAGAGGAAATGGAGAACATCTGCAATAGTGTTAACAATAAAAATAATAATAATCCCATTATTTACAAAAGAGAGAGAGAATGAAAGAATGAACTGAAGAGAAGAAACTAAAGCTGGGAGTCCAGGGAAGTATTTAGGAGGTTATGGCACCCTGCCAAGAAATGTGACAATGTTGATTAAAGCAGTGGCAGCAGTAAGTTGTAGAGGAAGTAATAAATATGTAACACATTAAAAAGCAGGATCTACAGAATCTGTGGCCAACAGGAATGGAGAGGTGGGAGACATGACAGAATCAAACAGGATTACTGGGGATTACACAACTGTGAATGTGGAGAAATGCCAAAAAAAGTATCTTAAGCTGGATATCTTCCATTCCCTTTGCAAAGCCCTCCTGCTCTGTGCTCGAAGAAGCTGTCTGAAGCCAATTGTTTCATACTCTTCCTTGCCCTTTGGCTTCAGGTTTAGATTTAGCCCACAGGCAGAATAAAGGAGGAATAGAAATGAGTCCAGTGTAATTTCTTAGTCCCTCCTCAGAGTCACCTCAGGTCACGTGGCTTCTCAAGGACACCATCTCAACTTGAACCTCTCCTTCTGAGTTTCATAAACACTTTCATCCTAGGCCAAAAGCTATTAAGGTTGGTGATAGCTCTGCAGCTACTAGCCCGGGATTGTTAAACTGTTTGCTGTGGACTCCCTATATGCCACCAAACCTCTGTAAATAACTCATTTGAACATAAATATTCTTTAAATGTTTCCAATTTGTTTGCCACCCACTTCTGTTTGGACCCTGACTGAAATGGTAGAATTCTGCTTTCCACCAAGGTGGAGAAACAGGAACTAGATTAATCCTCCTGCTGAAACAATAAAAAATAGTGGGCAACCGATAAAAATGCACAATGATCCCTCAGAGATAAGAAACGAAAAAGGTGAGCTCTATGATTACTCCTCACTTTGCTGTGGGGAAGCATCTAACCCAAGGTAGCAGGACAGCACCCAGCTGGAGATGGAGGTGACAGTGCAGAGAGATCAAGGAAACTAGAATTCACAAGAGAAAGTACAAAGAGGAGAGAGCTGCACACAGAGAGAACTCCAGAAATCTGCAGAGAATTCCCCTCAAGTATTCGACAAAGAACTGATTGGTTTATGGACATAGGAAACTACCCAGGGCCTGGGGAAGGAACATCTGGAAGTTTTAAAAGTAACAGTGCCCAGCTTCCAGGAGGGCCAGAAATAGGTGTTCCAACCAACCTCACTGGAAAAAAACCCCCATAATTTACAAGATACTGGGGAGAGTACTCAGCTAGTCAATTTTCAACTGACTATAAAAATCCTAAATATGTATGTACTTAAGAACTAAGCATTAAAATTCCTGAAGAAAAATTTATAGAACTTAAAAAACAAATAGAAAAGTCCAAATTTCAACTATCTTCTATTGACAACTGATAGAATAAATGGAAAGAATATTAGTTAGGTATATTAGAAATATATATCACATTTCACAATTTTCTATTTATTCATCATATATATCTATTTATCACATCTATATACTATACATCCATTTATCATATGTAGCTTCAATACCTCTAATATTCAATATAGATATATATGATATAGATATAAATATAAACACATCTCCAATATCTGTAATATTCAATATATAGTGTATAACAACAGATTATTGTATAACCAATTTATGGTATAATGGAATAAGATCTTAAAAAGTAATATACTGATATACCAACCATATGAACTAACCTCAAAAGTTCTATGATGATTGGGAGAAGTTCTATGATGATTCAGAGAATTATGTAATGTAGAATTAAATGGATACAAAATTATAAAAAGGCAACAAAATCATCAAACAGTACATTCAAAATGAGTGAATTTTCTTGTATGTAAATTTTACTTCAATAATGATGATCTAAAACAACAACAAAACATTGAAATGACATATTTGAAGTGCTGGGGAAAATAAATCCTGCCACATTCATTGAAATATATTTTAAGAGTAAATGCAATAAAGGGTTTCAAATAAACACACAGATTTACATTAAAAAATGCCAATGGAGTTTTTCATCTAGAAAAAACATTGTTATATATGGAAACACTGTAATGTGTGAGAATATTAAACAATCATGAAGATATAATATCCTAAAAGTATACTTATATGATAAATTTAATAAGAGTCAAAACATATAATGGAAAAATAGAACTAGAAATATAAATGTAGTTATTCACACTCTTAATATGAAATTTAACATAACTCTCTCAGATGATAGAACATACTAATAAGAAAACTAGTAAAAACGCAAATGATTAGAACAAATTTGACATAATTGATACCTATAGAACACTGAAACCAGCAATCAGATTTCACAAATTTTGGAATCTTGACAAAAAAAAAATAAACTAAGTGATAGGGAAAGCTTAATCAAATCTTATGAAATTGGATTAATTCAGAATGTGCTTTTATTTTTTGTTTGTTTTTATTTTTCCAGATTTACTGACATAAATGAAATATAGCATTATGTAGGTAAGGTATACAATGTGATGATTTGTTATACATAGTAAAATAATTACTACAATAGTGTTAATTGACATACCCATCAATTCACATAATTGCAAATTTTTTGTGGTGAGAACATTTAAGATTATTCTCTTAGCAACTTTCGAGTATATAATTCAGTACTGTTAACTATAGTCACATGCTGTACATTAGATTCCCAGAATTTATTCATCCTGTAACTGGAATTGTCTCCTTGACCACCATCTCCCCATTTTCTCCCCACTCCCACCAGCCCTTGGCAACCACCAAGGGCTGATCTCCTTTTCTATGAATTTAGAACTTTTTAGATTTCACATATGATACAATATTTGTCTTTTCCTGTCTGACTTATTTCACTTAGTATAGTGCTTTTGATGTCCCTCCTTATTTTCCCAAACAGCAGGACTTCCATTTTTATGTCTGAAAAATATTCTATTATATGCATATATAGATAGATATAGGTACAGATATAGATATATAGTCTATGGCCTCTCCAGAAGGTATCCAGCTATGTAATATGAAAAATAGAGACATTTGTTGAAGAAGATACAAGAAATATTGTACATGGGAAAATGACACCTCAGTCCTCTTCAAAGTAGGCACCTTGGGACCTCACACAGTTCTCCTAATGGCCGTCAGCTGCCCTGTCATACTTTCCTGAATTTCATCAATGGTCTGAAGCCTCTTCCCTTTCAAAGGTGATTTCAGGTTTGGGAAAAGCCAAAAGTCGCAGGGTGCCAAATATGGGCTGTAGATGGGCTGAGTCACCTGGGTGATTTGATGTTTCACCAAAAAACTCTGCACGAGACATGATGCATGAGTAGGCGTGTTGTCATGATGAAGCTGCCAATCACCAATTGATCATAGCTGCAGGATTCTGAATGATCTGATCAGATTCTGCAGAGGAATGTTCAAGATTAATGCAAAATTGGATGCAGATTCATTGCTCTACCTACTCAGTCATTTTTGAATGCCACAGCCACACAGTACACATGCTCACTCAACAGCATCTTCTACTCCCACTGACTGGTACAGTGAAGTCATAATTGTTTATTGTTCATGATGGGCATTCCAGTCCACTCTCTTTGGCTGTCAGGTTACATTGATCTTGCACAAACCATCTGGGTTATATTAACAATGGCTCGACTTTTTCTGGACCACACACATAAACACACATATACTACACTTGATCTTAGCCAAAAGGCCAAGGAGTGAAATGCATATATATTTAATATATTTTCAAAATATATTTTTGGGGGGTATGTCATGATAGAAATGGACTTGAGAGGCAGCATGAGATGCTTTGGACAGGGTCCAGCTGTGCCAGGTACTGACTGGCTGAACTTCAGGAACTTGTTAACCTTTCTGCTTCCCATCCCTCATCTTTATTTTTTCTTTTAAATTTATTTTTTTCAATTATAGTTCATAAACAATGTTATATCAGTTTTGGGTCTACACATAGTGATTGGACATTTATATATCTTACAAAATGATCACCCCAATAAGTATAGTACTTATCTGACACTATTCACAGTTATTATACTATTACTGATTATATTTCATAAGCTGTACATTTCATTACCATGACTATTTTTATAACTGGCAATTTGTACTTCTTAATTCCTTTCTTTTTTTCCATCCACTCACCCAACCCATCACCCACCTGGCGAATACCAATTTGTTCTCTTTATCTATGAGTTTCATTTGTTTTGTTTGTTCCTTTATTTTGTTTTGTTGGACTCCACATATAAGTGAAATCATGTGGTATTTGTAAATTATACATCAACAAAATGCTCAAATATAAAACAACAATTAGCAACTGGAACCCTGGCTGGTGTGGCTCAGTGGATTGAGTGCTGGCCTGCAAACCAAAGGATCACCGGTTTGATTCCCAGACAGGGCAAATGCCTGGGTTTTGGGCCAGGTCCCTGGTGGGGGGCACATGAGAGAAAACCACACATTGATGTTTCTCTCCCTGTCTTTCTCCTTCCTCTTCCCTGTCTCTAAAAACAAATAATTTAAAAAAAACCTGGAAAACTATTTAAATCTCCTAACATTGGGTATTTTTCTTAATATATAAAGTGTGCCTCTGAGTACGTAAATCAATGTCACCATCAGCTTAATTTTATTTATTTTATTTTTACTTTTTAAAGATTTTATTTATTTTTAGAGAGAAGGGAAGGGAGGGAGAAAGGAAGGGAGAGAAAAATCAATGTGTGAGAGAAACACATTGTGATTGGTTGTCTCTCCGACACCCCCAAACTGAGACCTGGACTGCAACCAGATATATGCCCTGGCTGGGAATTGAACTGGTGACCTTTCACTCCAACCACTAAGCCACACCAGTTAGGGCCAACTACTTTTTAGCATCACCAGTTGACATGAACAGAGTTCATAGAAAGGCTTATGAAAATGTCTCAAATACTGAGATGTTCAATCTCTTTCACAGTAAACACAAATTCATATAACACTGATATAATGTTTTATCTATGATCAAATTAGCAAATAATTTTTACAAAAATTATAAAGAAATAGGAATTTGATACATTATTGGTGGGAACATAAATCCATAAAAAAGGAATACACAGCACTTACAAGAATGGCCCAAATCCAGAGCACTGACAACACCAAATGCTAGCAGGATACAGAATAACATCATTGCTGGTGGTAATGCAAAATGATACAGCCACTTTGAAGACAATTTGGTAATTTCTTACAAAACTAAAAATATACTTTCACCATATGATCCAGCAATTAGGCTCCTTGGTACTTATCCACAACATTTGAAAACTTATGACTGCTCAAAAGCCTAGACAGATATTTGTAGCAGCTTTATTCATAAATGCCAAAACTTGGAAACAATGAAGCTGTCCTTCAGTGGGTGAATGGATAAATAAATGGCAGTACATCTAGACGATAGAATATTATTGAGCACACAAAGATATGAACTATCAAGCTATGAAAAGATATGGAGGAAACTTAAATACATATTATTAAGTGATAGAAGCCAATCTGGAAGGCTTTATACTTTATTACCAACCAAATGACATTCTGGAAGAGGCAAAACTGTGGAGACAAGAAAAAAGATCAGTAGTTGCAAAGATTTGGGAGGGGAGGAATGAACAGGCAGAGTACAGAGATTTTTAGGGCAGTGAAAACACTCAGCATAATACCATCGTGATGGATACATATTATTATACATTTGTCCAAAATTATAGAATGTTGAACACCAAGAGTGAACAGAAATGTAAACTATGAACGTTGGGTGGTTACAGTGTGTCACTGTAGGTTTATGCATTGTAGCAAATGTACCACTCTCGTAGGGGCTGGTGATAATGGTAGAGGCTCAGCATACGTGGGAACACAGGAGATATGGCAAATCTCTACATGTTCCTCTCAGTTTCGCTGTGAACCCAAAACTTTTCCTAAAGAGGTAAAAACTTTGTTAAAGAAAAAAGGAATGGAGGTTCATTTGGATGTCTCTTTCAAATATTCTACATATTTATCTTTGACTTATAGAAAATTATCTTAGAGATTGGTTTATATACATGAAAAATGGCATCACCCTGTTTATAGTAATAAAATATCGAAAACATCCTAAAAGCATCAGTATGTATGTGACAGAGGTACTCCTATGTGCTCACCAATATTATTTATTTTTCTCTTATTATTCTTCCTGTAATTAGGTGGAGCCATGTGGCTAAGTTCTGTGGGTCAAAGGAATGTGAACAGAAGTGATACACTCGATTTCTAAACCTGCCCTCAAAATCCACCACTCCTCTATATCCAGGTATTTAAAACATAGAGTCCTATCGGTGGGCAGGTTGAGTGAGTGAATAGATTAGAATCAATAAGAATGACTATATATTATATGAATAATATTACATGCATTATTAGTTTAAGCTTCCTTTTCTCTCAATTTAAATAAATTAATACATCTTCCTGTTTTATTTAAAGTTTTCAGTAATAGATATTACATTGTATATAATGTCTTCCAAGCTTATATTTATGTTTATTTTTTCCAATGATATATCATACTGAATTATTAATCTTTTTTCTAATATAGATAACTGCAATAATAACTACTACAATATCAAAGTGTTACAATTTTCAGACACAATGTCTTAAGTGTTTAACAGTATTAATCAGCCTAAATCTTCACAATAATTGTCTAAGATAACATAATAACAGCCCTATACTACAGATAAGGAAAGTTAAGCATGGCAACTTTCATTAACCTGACAGAATTAAAACATCCAGCACATAACAGCTAAGCTAATTTTCAAACCCTTCTTTAAACACAGGTCTACAGTCTCTCTTATTAAACTACTGTGCTTTCCAGAAAATTTCATTCAATTACTACAAAGTATTTTAACATACTAGTGAGCATATTTGCTTATATTAAATTTATGATTTATAGTTTTGTCTATAATTGGAATTGAGATGTTAAAAATAAAGTTTTAATTCACTTATACTAACTTCTTAAGATGATGGCCATATTTCTTTACCTGAAATATGTGGTATACGATATGAATTAGGCTGCTTTAAGAAAGTGGGATTAAACTTGCCTGTATAACACTCAGACTGGAGATTTCAGGAAATAATTCTTTCATTCCTTTTCATTCTCTTACCTGATTGTCATCTCTTCAGACTGTGAAATTTTCCTGTAACATGCTCAGTAAAATGTATTTTCCTACAGAATTACTCTGGACCCATATTCTTAAAATAAAAAAAAAGATTATTTTTTTGCCAAAGCTTTTCTGTGAAATGTTTTTATTTGACCCATAATTTGACCTTTACTTATTTGAAAGGGTATCCAGTGTAAGACTAGAATATTCTGCTTAAAGAAAGATTTCATGTGCCTTCATAGAGCAAAAAAATTAGTTTATATAATTAAGCCTTTCAGAATATTTCCTTTTTGTGTTCTGTATTAACATGTAATAAACTATTGCTGTCAGTCCACTGTATCAAAATTTTAACTTTAAAACTACATGTTTATGCAAAACATGATTTAATTTTTAAATAAACTTACTTTTCATTGAGTTTTAAAGTGTATTCTATATTTTCAGTTAGGCATACTTGGTACATCCAAGTGTCAGACAATTTGAATTTTTTAAAAATAGCCATCATACTTAAAAGGAATGCTTATGTATGTACATTAATTTCACTTTTACAGATGTCTGTCAAAGTTTGTTTCTTTTCCCAAAGCATTAAAATATACTAAAAGATAGCAGTGAACTGTTTACTTAAAAATATTGTAGTTTCTGTTTCAAACAAAATAACTTCCTCACCAGATACCTGATCTATTGGTACCTTGATCTTAGACAGCTGGCCTCCCAGAATAGTGAGAAATAAATGTTTGCTTAAAAAATACCATTGCTAAAATAAATTAATAGACAAACTAGAAACATGGAGAAAGTCTATACTAAGAAAATGATATTATGAAAATTGTACTTTTTTATTTTTTTAATTTTAATCATTATTCAAGTACAGTTTCTATCCTTTACTCCCATTCCAGCCCACCCACCCATCCCTCCCCTCCTCCCTCCCATTTCCAACCCCCCTAGTTTTTGTCCATGTGTCCTTTATATTTGTTCCTGTAAACCCTTCCCATTCTCCCCTGAAATACTTTTTAAATGTTAAATTACCATCAAAGAGCAGTGTAACTTCAAATATAAAAAACTAAAAAAGTCTGTCTTGAAGTTTTGGGTTAAAACTGGACAAACCAGGGGTTAACCTTGGAGAGTCCAAGGGATGCTAACTTTAGTTCAAGTAGGAAGTGCAGCGTTTCCAGGCCTCGTGGCCCTGGCCGGCCTCAGGTGCTACTGCAGCAGCAGAGGGAGCCGCGCCAGGAACTTGCCTTTCAAGCATTTCAGACATAGCAAGGAAGGCTGTAGATGAAAAATGTGTCTGCCTGTCACCAAAAGTCTATAGTTTTCTAATTCAAAAGAGAGGCTAAAGTAGAAGGAGGGTGGCCTGACAGAAGCTCAAAATAAGTTACATCACGGAGAAGGAAAACTTACATAATGCAGAGAAGTGTTGCTCTATTGTTCAGTAGTCAGCTTAAGATTCTTCATTTAGAGTAAAAAGTGACTGGGTTGTCAGTATGAAATGTTCAAATATGCCAACTGAGTACAAGCTGAAGACCATTTATAAAGATACATAATTTATTTGTATGTTAAATTACTGTTTATTCCTCTTACATAACCATTAGCAGTGAACTTAATACTAAGCAAGTTCATGAGCACTGCAGCTGGTTTTTGTTAACTTAGAAATATAGCATACACATAATGACAGCCTTCACCTGAATACAGTTATTTGTATATATAATTTGTACATACATATGAACTATATTTTATTTTTAATAAAAGGACATATTAGTGTTTATGTTATATATGTATGTGTATATATACACACATACAATTTTCACTAGGATATGAACTTTTTTTTTTTAAAAAAGGGTTTTAGTGATTTTTTTTTAGAGAGAAAGAAATGGAGGGAGAAAGACAGGGAGAGAAACATCTGTCAGTTGTCTCTCATATACCCCCAACCAGGAACCTGGCTCACAACCCAGGCATTTGCCCTGACTGGGAATTGAACTGGCAACCTTTTGGTTTGTGGGATGACAATCAACCCACTGAGCCACACCTCTTAGGGAGAATATGAACCTCTTGAGGTAAAAAACGATTAATTTCTCTTTCTTTTCCACTTATCACATCGTGCAAATCTTTTCATATAATGAACTCTCAATGAAACACAGTATAGCCTCTTCGTATTTGAATCTAATACTTAAGACAAACCATTTGCTTGATGGTTACACTGTATAGGTAGTGAAATAACTGAAGGCTAGGACGTTGAACAATTGATATACTAAAGAAAAGCAAAGCATTTTTTAAAGAAGAAATCTAGGGGAAAGAACTTTTGGTAACACTAAATTATTATTTCTTTCTATCAAAATGTATTCCAACCTCCTCCCCAGTGGATGCATTGTAATTTCTCCTGGCTAGAATTGGCAGTGCCCTTTTATTTACTCCTCTTACCTCTCATTTAAATATCATGCACTAGACTATCATTCCTGATTTTACTACTTTTTACTGCCTATGGGCTTTTCTCAACTCATTTAAAAGACATTATGCTTTGATAATGGACTGTCTGAAGATGGAACTAAATTATAATTTTTTTAAAACTTCAATTTAATCAATGCCAGAGGCTACCCAGAGATAGAGTTTCTCCTGAAAAGTTCTGTTCTAGTTGAACTCTTTATATATTGCATTTTATTGGAAAGTTTTCAGAGTGTATGTACAGGGTGAGGCAAAAGTAGGTTTACAGTTATTTGTATAAAAATAATATAATAATTAATAAATAATAATTCAAGAATAAACTCCATTTTGCCTAGTCACAACTGTAAACCTACTTTTGCCCCATACTATACAACATGTAAGGATATCCATGTAAATATATTTGTAAAAGTAATTTTCATCATCATAACTAATTAGCATTAAGATAATGTCTTTGAATTTGACTTTATAGGATGAATATACAAGAAAGAAACAATTTTTATCAGTAAGAGCACAAGGCTTAGGATTTGGAAGATCCAGATCATAGTTTTTCTAGCTATGTAACCTTGATGACTTGACTTAACTTCTCTGAGTTACTCATCTGGAAAATTATGATGACAAGCCTTATAACTGAGGTCTGAATTGGGTAACATTATAAATCACTAGCCTTCAAAAACATTAGTATTCTCCCTAGAGAAAAATGAAAGAAGCTACTAGTATAAATATGTCTACTTTGGTTATTTCTTTTCCTCTCTAGAATACAAAACAACCAAAAGAAAATGACATGTTTGTCTGGCAACTTAATGTACTTACGAGTAACAAAGAAAAAAGAAATCAGGTTCAGTGAGAATTCCTAAACTGGCTATAGATCTTTTGGTAAAATGATAATTAACTATGACTTTTATAATGAATTTAGCAAATATGTTTATTTTTACTATGTGTGTATACGCACACATATATGCACATATGTGTGCATACATACACATGCATATGTATACATGGCTGTATTATGTATATACGTATACATTTTTGATATATATTTTTATGTATATATACATATTTATATGTGTATGCACACACACATATATGTATATGTATATACATATATTTAGGACAGATTTAAAACAAAAATGAAGTAAAAACTTAGTATTTCTGAAATATATCCAAGGTAAAATTTTTGTTTCCCCTCAAGGCTCTGCCTTCTCAGTTCATCCCTAATCAGTAATGATGACACTTTCTACCAAATGGTTCTCAAACCACTTATTTGGATTATTTTTTGACATTTTTATTTCCCTTACCATGCCATATTCAATCTACCATTAAGTCCATTGTTCTCATATTCAAAATATGAGAGAGAGAACAATAGACTTATCTATACCCACCACCACTATACCATTACAAGCCACTGCCATCCTCATTTGAACTATTACATCAATCTCCAAGAACAGAAACACCCTAAGTAATCATTGCTTTAAAAAGTTGTTTCTGCTTTAAGATAGAACAAATGTAAAGTTAAAAAACCCAGAGCTGGCATGATGGTTCTATGAAGCTTTTAGAGTATAAAATTCCTTCCTTTTTATCATGTGGGTGTGATTCTTAAGCTTGTGATCTGTGATGACTTCAAGAACTCCAGCCATCACAGGCAGCAATATGGACGAAAGATGGCAGAAGGATGCATTCCCTTCTCTTTGAAGGGACTACCTAAAAGTGCACATGGAGCTTAAATTTGCATAAGACTGACGAGAATGAATTCCATGCCCCACAAGTTACAAGGGGTCCTGGAAAATATATTTAAGTCAGTGTGACCAACTAACAGGGTTCTGTTTTTATCTGGTTCTTGCCTACCTCTCTGCATAATGTTGCCATATGCTCCCATTAGTCTCCAGCTATCTAAGTATATAATAAACTACATCCCACTTCATGTTCTATGCTTAGAGGGTTCTAACTCCATTCCTCCCCTGGATAACTTTGTATCGTTCACGTTTTACTTTAGTATATCATTTCTTTGGATGGATTTTCCTTGATAATCCAATCAAAGTTGCAAACTTCCATCAACCCCCTGTTACTTCCTCTCAGAGCACCAACTTTCTTCCTTAATAACACTAATTATCAGTGATATGTATTTATTTGTTCTTTTTCTTGTTGTATTTCTACTACCTTATCCACTAGTCTAAAAGGTCTATAGTTATGGGGAATATGTTTCTTTTTTTCCTTGCACAATGCCTAGTGCATAGTAGATGCTCAGTAAGTGTTAGAAAGGGACAAAAGGACAGGAAGAAAGAGAGGGATTAAGGAAAAAAGATAGAAAATATAATTTTAGTAGAATATTGATGGTTTGGTTTTCATCTTTCTATTAGTCATTTTTCTATTTTTCTTGTCTTACAGTTACAGTTCAGAAAAATATATTCAATTCATTGAATAATTTGATAGTAATGTAAAAACAATCAGAATTGATCTTAAATTTTTTTTTAAATCTTGTTTTGCAAGTTATACCCACTGGATTCAACTCAGCAGGTGAAAATGAAACAGAGTGAATTCAAAAGTTTTAAATCATGTTTAACATGTTTTCCCAAGGAACTAGTCTGAATAGCGTTCTGAATCATATTTATGGATAAAAACGAACAGACTTCTCTGCAAGTCCAGGCACAAAAATATAGGGATTAACTTCATGAATGCTTGTAAAGTGTCCTGTCTGCTGCTGTAATTATTTGTGAGGAAGTAAAAAATACATTAAAATGTCTTTTGCTAGTATGGTAATGAGTATGAAAGTATTCTAGTGAATATAAAGTCACTTATTTTCTCTAGAACTCAATCCAGTTGGGTTAAGTGTCTCTGAATATCTTATGAAAGTTTGGCAATTCTAAACATCTCTCTTAAACTTGCTTTTGTTCAGTTGTCAACAGTAATACCTTGTTTTGCCTTCCCCTGAATGACACTTCAGTAATGAATTTAAAAAACTAATTGAAACCAATATTCATCTTGAATAACATTGGATTATTCTCAGTACTTGTAGCTATTCCAGTTTGTATTTTGATGAGTTTTATTTAAAATTTTTTTCTGTCATATCACGTTCATGCACCATTTGGAGTTTTCTCTATTTTTTCATCATCTATGTGATTTCACTTGTTATTTTGGTTTGCCTTGTAAGAAATTTAAATTTCCCCTCATTTTACTTTCCACAAGCCATCTTTCAGACTTTCAAATACTTTTTTAAACTTATGCCAAAGAACACTTCATAAACATTGGTGAAACAGTACACTGCCAATACTTTTAGCTGAGCTATATTTTATTTTTAATGAAAGGATGTATTAGTATTCATTGGAGAATATTATGTTTTCAGCTCAGTCACATTTCCATTTGGCTGCTTTGCAGAAATAATTTTTCTTTTTAAGAAGAATTTATCAGAGGATTTTAAGGAAAGAAAAGGCTTTTGAAAGCCATTACCCCACTACCAGAAAGTGAATACATTTTTGATGTAGTGGTCATCATCTTATATGAAAATTATTTTCACCTAAATTGAAGACAGTTCTTCAGTGTCTAGTATCATCACCAGAATGCATACTTATTTATTTGCCTGAAAATATAGATGCTGTAGGGGCATAATGATGCCCCTTCCCCCACCATGGATATTCAAATCCTAATGCCAGGACTCTGAATGTGTTAAGGTTGCATTTCATTAGTTTCCTATGGCTGTTGTCACAAATCACCATACACTTAGTATCGCAAAAGGGTATGATTTTATTGTTTTATAGTTCTGGAGGTCAGAGTTTTCAAATTGGTCTGCAGGGCAGCATTCCTTCCGATGGCTCTAGGACAAAATCTGTTTCTTTACCTTTTTTAGCTTCTAGAGGCCACACTCATTCCTTGACTAGTAGCACCTTCCATTTTCAAAGGCAGCAAAAATAACAGCTTCAAAACTCTCTCTCGCTATCTCTTCTCTTTTTTTCCCTCCTTTCCTCTACCTTCCTCTCCATTCATTTCCTTACTTCTCCTCCCTCATTCTCTCTCTGTCTGTTTCGCTGTATCTGTTGGTCTTTCTGTCATTTTCTCTTTCTCTTTCTCTGTCCTTCTCTTTTTCTCTGACTCATCTACCTCCATTTTATAAGCACTCTTGTGATGACATTGGGCCTCCACCTGAATAATCCAGAATAATCTTCCTTCTTCAAGGTCCTTCACTTAATCACACTGCAGAACCTCCTGTGCCATGTAAAGTAACATATTGACATGTTTTGAGGATGAGGCTGTGAATGTTTTGAGAGGACGTTACTCAGCCTACCACAGTTGCAGATAAAATTATGATTGCTAATCATAAATTATGATTGCTAATCAGCTAACCTAAACTAAGGAGATTATTTTGGATTATACAAGTGGGCCTGGTAAAATCACAAGGGTCCTTGAAAGGAGAGCAGGAGAGGGGGTCAGAGTGATACAATGTGAGAAGGACTCATTGCTGTCTTTGAAAATGAAGACAGGGGCCCATGAGCCAAGGAATGCAAGGAGCCTCTAGAAACTGGAAAAGGCAGACATCCCATAAAGCAATACAAAGCAGCCCTGAGGATACTTTGATTTTAACCCAGGGAGACCCATGTGAAACTTCTGACCTAGAGAACTGTAAAATAACTTTTTTGTGTATTAAGCGACTCATTCATGGTAATCTGTTAACAACGGCAACAGGAAACAAAAACAAGGGCCCATTTTTAAAAAATAAGAAACTATTATGTAATCTCATAATATTTGTCATGCAATTCATAATACATTTCAAATAATACATCGGATCATGGCAGGTATGCACCTACATGAGAGCATTGTTGCTTCACTTATTCTTTAGGCCACTTGAGTAGCTCTGGCATCCAAATAAAAGATCTCTTGGGTTGACAGATTTGTTAATAGTCATTATTTTGCTTTAAATAAGATTCAGGGAGAATATAGTAACTACTGTTACATTTAGTGCATTCGATATCTTTTAGACGTATTTAAGTAGAAGTTTATAATCTGTGCGTTGGTATAAACAATCCCAGACAATCAGAAAAAAATCTGCTTCTTTAATTCAATGATATTCTGAAATACTTCAATTTAGTTAAAGCAATAGTTTGTAATCCACAAAGGTATGTATCTTAACTTTATATGGTACCTTGTAAATATTCTTCTTATATTGTATAGTTTATGTGTTATCTGACTAATAGCAGTACTTAAGAAGTCCTAAAAAGGTAGATGATGCCTTTTATCCTGAAGGTGGGTTATCCACAAAGAGATGGCCTTTAATGTAGCATTGCCCATAGTTAATGTAAGAACTGTTTATATTTTCCAGAAGTTCTCTTTCTTGGGTCCAGTCACCTGTGTTTGAACAGTAAATCTGCTACATGTCAGCTCTGAGACTTTGGGCAACAAAGTTCTCATGCCTGAATTTTTTTGTTGTTGTAAAAAGGGGAGGATGGTAATAATACCCACTTCAAAGTGAATTGAAAGAGTTGGGGTTACCAGCTTCACAGATGGCGGTCTATGATTGATCCCTGCCTCCTCATATTTACACCCTCGTTTTGTAGTCTTGAAAATCAGCTGCCATGTTGTGAACAAGTCTATGGAGAGCTTTGCTGGAATCTTAGATCTTCATCAAGCCTTCAAAGGCGACAGCTGTTCTGGCTATTTCATGTAAGTGGATTCATACAATATGTAAAACTTTCACATCTGTTTTTGTTTTTGTTTTTTACTTAGCATTATGTTTTCACAGTTTGTCTGCATTGTAGCATGCATCAATATCTTATTCCTTTTTATGGCTGAATAATTTTCCACATGTGAGTAGATAATATTTTGTTTATGCATCCAACGGATGGTGGACATTTGGGTTGTTTCCACCTTTTGGCTATTGTAAATAGTTCTACAATAAATGCATCATACATGTATTTGCCTGAGTACCTGGTTTATATCCCTTTGCATATACAGGGTAGATAAAAGTAGGTTTATACTTATGAGTACATGAATGGATACTTATGAGTTTATTCTTATACTATTTATTAATTATTGTATTATTTGTATTGTTTTCTTCTCATTGTTATTATTTCATATCCTTTCTTATGGTTTATCTTTTAGGGAATGATAACTGGAAATTTAAACAGCAGTGAACAAAAATGGACATTTAAACTTGATTCCACCTACCCCTGTATATTTAGGAATAGAATTGCTGGGTTATGTGGTAATTTTATGCTTACTTTTTGAGAAACTGTCAAACTGTTTTCCATAGCTGCCACACAATTGCATGCTCCTACCAGTAATGTATAAGCATTCTAATTTCTCCACAACATCACCACAATTTATTTTCCCTTAAAAAAATAGCCATCATCATAGTGGGTGTGAAGTTGTACCCCATTGTGATTTTGATTTTGATTTTCCTCGTGATTAATGAAGTTGAGCATCTTTTCATGGACTCGTTGGCCATTTATATATCTTCTTTGGAGAAATATCTGTTCAAGACCAATTTTTAAAATTGGATTTTCTTTCTGTGGTGGAGTTGTTATTTTTGTATTTGGGATAAAAGGCCTTTATCAGAAATTTTATTTGCATATGTTTTCTCCCACTCTGTCTTTTCACTTTCTTGATAATGTCCTTTGTTGCACAAAATTTTAAAATTTAGATGAAGCCCAATTAACCTATTTTTCCTTTTGTTGCATGTGTTGTTTTCTTCTAAAAGTCTTACGGCTTTGACCTTATATGTATACTGTTGATCCATTTTGAGTTAATTTTTGTATATAGTTTTAGATCGGGATCCAACTTCATTCTTGTACATTTAGATGTACAGTTAGTTGTCCCAGCACCATTTGTTGAAGAAACTATGTTTTTCCCTTTGAATGGCCTTGGCACCCTTTTTGAAAATCAGTGGACCATAGATGTGTAGGTTTCCTTCCGGACTCTTAACTCTATTCCACTATTGTAAGTATATGCTTATACCAGTACGACACATTTCTGATTGCTGTAGCTTTGTAGTAAATTGAGATCAAGAAGCATAAATCCTCCAGGTATGTTGTTCTTTTTAATTATTGTTTTGGATATTTGAGATCCTTTGTACTTCTGTAAGAATTTGAGAATTGACTTTTACATTTCTGCAAAAATAATATTGGAATATTGACAGAAATTACCTTGACTCTGTATTTCCTTTGAACAGTATTGCTATCTTAATAATGTCTTCTAATCCATGTTTATATAAAATGTTTTTTCCATGTATTTAGGTCATCTTTAATTTCTTTCAGTAATATTTTGTTATTGTCAGTGTACAAGTCTTTCATCTCCTTGGTTAAATTTGTCTCTAAATATTTCATTATTTTGGATGCTAATCTATACAAAATTTTCTTAGTTTGTTTTTGTGATTGCTCATTTCTTATGTAGTTCTATATATTTCTATACATTTCTATACAATTGAATTTTATGTGTTGATCTTGAAATTACAAATTTGCTGATTTTTATTAGCTCCAATAGTTATGTATTCATTGAAATTTTCTACATATAAGATCATGTTATCCATGAATAAATATAGATTTACTTCATTGTTTCAAATCTGGATGTTTTTTATTTTTCTTTATTGTCCAGTTGCTCTGGCTAGAACTTCTAACACTAGGTTCAATCACAGTGTTCAAAGTAGGCAGCCTTGTCTTGTTCCTGATCTTAGTCTTTCACCCTTGATTATGATGTTAGTTACTGTTTTTTTTTTTTTTAAGCAGCATTTATCACTCTTAACTTTTTGCCATAATGGTAAACTTTGTCAAGTATAATGAATTTTGTCCCTATGTCCTATTACTTCCATTTCTCCCCTAATATTTGAACCAGCCAACTAAGTACATTCAGGAGCATGCAGAGCACATTATGATATAAAGAAGCACACATTTTGCTTATGCTGTCCAATAAACTTGAGAAAGAATTTAGAAGACACAGAGTAAAACCAGAAATTCAGGGATATTGTGACATATTCAAAACTCAAGATCGTACACAAGAAGCATGAACTATAAACAATTTCTTTTCATTTTCTTCCCATACCATTAAAATAGAAATAGTATCTATTCAAAACAGTAAGTTTTTTTATGCCTATAGTTTATTTAAAGAAATTCTTTAAAAATGGCTAATTTTGTAGTAAATGGATTAAAATGTTATTTTAGAGGAAATAATAAAACTGACATAATTATTTGTATTACAGTTTTGTTTGAAAAAGGAGACAAGTAGATGGCTCACACATATGTGCTTGTTTGTTTGTTTTTTGGTGGGATTAATAAAGTCATTACAAAATATTTTGTAATTTGTGTCCAAATTTAGGAATTCAGTGCATGCTATACCAAAGGCTATATGATGAAAATAGGCACTTGTGCTCTCTGCGTCTAGCTAGTAAACTGAAGTTTGGATAAGATACTTTGAGATTATCTTTGGTAATATCTAGATTGAAATTTTTTATTTTTAAGTAATTTAAGATTTATCTAAAAGTTGCAAAAACAATAGAGAATATTCCAATATATTCTTCACCCAATATACCCAAATGTTAAGAATTTACCACATTTGCTGTGTCACTTCATGGTTTTCCCTGTCTCTAGGTTTCTTTTTCTGTCTCTTCCACTCTCTCTATATGCATGTACATACACATATTTTTTCTTAAATATTTGAGAGTAAGCTGCAAATGTGATGGCCCTTTAGTCCTTATAATTTATTATGTATTTTCAAAAACACAGGCACTCACTTATATAATCACAATATAGTTAGCAAAATCAGTAAACTAAAACTATAGACTTTATTTACATTTTGCTAATTATCCCATCACCATCCATCATAGTAAAAAAATAAAGATAAGATATACACAAAATGTGGCCCAGGATTCAATCTAGAATTGCACTTTATGTTTAGTTGTCATGTAGTGAGATAAATTTCATGATATTTATTAGCTGTCTTGATAGTCATGATAGTCAATGTTTTATACAATGTCTATGTCTTTGATTCTTTATTTTGTTCTTTTTCCTTTGTTGGGCTGATAAAATCTTGTTTCTGTAACTGTTTTTTTCTAATTTCATTATCATTCTCTTCAAACGGCTTGTACTCACATTGTAATAACTATTTTGTGCAGTAGGATTTCATAATGATTGTTTCCTGCAATGGCAATATCATTTAATGTGAGAGATCAGAATAATGAAAAAAATATCAACAACTATCTGCAGTATTGTAAACCTCAAATGGGATGATATTGTCTTAAATACTGTTTCAATATTAACTTATCATTTCCATGAATGCTTTTTTTAATTAATCCAACTGAAATTTAATTCACTCTTTATTAACTTGTTTTTAGTGATTTAAAGCAATTGCTTATCTATCTGTCTCCATAGCAAAAAATTTAGTGTACTTGAAGATTGTTTTTATCAGCCTTGGCTGGTGTAGCTCAGTGGATTGAGCATGGGCTGCAAACTAAAGTATCATCGGTTTGATTCCCAGTCAGGGCACATGCCTGGGTTGTGGGCCAGGTCCCCAGTGCGAAGCATGCGAGAGGGAACCACACACTGGTGTTTCTCTCCCCCTCTTTCTCCCTCCCTTTCTCTCTCTCTATAAGTAAATAAATAAAATCTTTTAAAAAATGCTTTTATTAAATCATCTCTTAGCCTTTATCTATACTGAATACAACAGAGTTCAGATCTTCATTTGCTGTGTATGAAAATATTTTATGTGATTTTTTGCCTTAATATATTGATCTCTAGAAATAATCAATATGTGACCACCATTCAACAATTCAAGGATTTAATTTGAAAAAGACAGTCAATAACTTTCAACTTGAAACAATAGCTTCATTCCCCTTTCTCATAACTCAGTAACTGTTCCTCAGCTGCTACCAATGTCAACCAAACCGTGTCAGTGCAGTGGTCGTCCATGGAGATAGACAAAAGGTGTACTTCATCAGTTTTCCAAACGGAAATAACTTCAGCATCAGAAATGCTGTATTCGACTTCTTAGGCCACCTTAGAATTACTATGAGCTTCTTTCTTGACCTTCCTTCCTTACATTTGTAAGGATTTAGAATGGCAATATTCCAAACAATAGTAGGCTCTCAACAATTATCAGTGCTTTCTCTCATCTGCTATTCTTAAATTATACATTTGCATCTGCTAAAATTCAATATGATAATTTAAAATTTTCCAATCAGTAAACACTTTTTTCCTGTGTATATATAGGCTAGCTCTGAGTGATGAATATTCATTTTGTGTTGTGGCATATTAACATTAGAGCATAAATTTTGGCTCTGAACACATTACCTATGAGCGATTTCTCATTGCACTTGGTACTGCTGTTATTGGTTGTCAGCACAGCCAAGTCCCCATTCCCTTCTTTCTCACTTGCAACCCTAAAATATATCATGAAAGTTGTAAAAGAAACTGGAACTTATTTTACTAGTTTAGTTAGTGAAACTAAAATAAATGGGAATATTCAAACAGCACCTTCTATGTAATGGACTCTGCCAGGCTCTTCAGTAGATGAAAATCAGTCATTCACTATTTTGGTCCTTTATTATACTCTGTCCAAGGCACCAAGGCATTAGAAACCTTAATATAAATGATTGGGCTGCTATGATTTTATTAACCCATGGTGTTTATTGTGGTGAGTGGGTTCTACTGAATCCCTGGAGTTTATAAATTATTGGACTGCTATAATTTTATTAACCCATTGTTCTCATTGTAAGTGGGTTCTACTGAATCTGTGGAGTAATTGTTAGCAGGCTAATGAGGTATATCTAAAGTTGATGAGAACTCTGAAATGGGAACGGTGTGTTTTATTAATAATACACGTTGGAATTTTTTATTAGAGTCCAAAGATAAGCCTGATTAAATGCCCTTTTGCCTGACTTTTCTTATAAGTGTTTTTGAAAGTATTGAATACACAGTTTGTGCATTAGCTACAGAACATATTCTATAGTGCATGCCTTATTCTCCTTTCAAAAAACAAATTTGGTTGGTGCAAAAATTTCCATAATATCCCATTGTTGAAATAATAGTGCAGTAAATGGAAAACCATTAAAAACAACAACAACAACAAACCTTTCAGGACTAGAACTCATGTTTAAAATGAAATACATCTTTAAGATACACAAACCAAGTTGTATATCTTAATCAGTGGTGATTATAGTTGTTATTTACACCATTAGAAGAAGAGGTAGGCTTACCAGTAGTTATAATTTACTCATGGATAGACATATGATATTTTCTATTCAATAATCATCTATGGGTAGCTCTCAATTTATTTACATTTATGTTTATTTAATGTTTACACTAATGAGGTTGCTCTAAGAATATCCATTCTAAAATTGTGGTACCTATGAAATATCTATGTGTGAAATAGTTGGAAAACATGGTAACAGAGTCATCTACTAAAAATGCATGGATCTGAGGTTGGATATATGTATGTGCAGAGCACTTGGAGAGTTTGCCTTTTTCAGCCATTCCCTGTTTGAAAATACTTTTCTCCTGATAAACATGCATTTTAGGCATTTGTTAAGAGTTTACCTAAGACAATAAAATCATAATTCTTTCTTGATAATTACTAGGAAAATAAAAGCTAGCTTATCATGTGTATAATGACCTGGATATCCAGAGACATTGTATAATAAAGTCAACCCTTGGACTGCTCTCCATCCTATCTTCTGAGTGCACCTTGAATCAGGGAAAAGAGGACTGTGAAAGGATAACGTCATTGCTGTTGCTGGATATAACAAGAGTAACTGCATCTTTTTGATTCATGAAACTGGGTTTGTTCATGTCTCCATCAGCAGCACCATATGCTTTTAATCTTTGGGTACACTGCAAAGCAAAATGCGATTATAATTACCACATGATAATTTTTCTAATTTACATTCATTCAAAATGTTTACAGTTTATTAGCTGTGGCTGGCATCTTATTCACCCTCCATTACTATAGCTATCTGGCTGCCTTTTTGAAGATTGGTAGCATTCCTACTGCCAAAAAATCAAAATTATCAATAAGTCATGTTCTCACAGCTTATCGGATGAACTTTTAACAGTCTTATCTTATTTGTTAGTCACATATCTCCGTACAATTGTCACCCTGTGGACACTCAGCTTCCTGATAGGATGGACAATGTCTGGTGTCAAAAAAGGTCATATTTGTTAGTTCTGGGTCACTGAACTTCTTTCTCTGTCTCTGCCTTAATTTCCATATCTATAAAACAGATAAAGTGATACTTGCACCAGGTTTTTAACAGTGAAAATTGAGATAATGGATGTGAAGACATGTTAAAATTGTAAAACATAATATAAATAAAAGGTAATCTCCCAATATTAACTTGAAAAATGAAGAAAGAAGGTATTTGAATACAGTAAGAAAACTTGGAAAAGTTTCATCATGCTTTATTTGTGGGGAAGTTATCCCCCTTTCTTTGGGCGGAGGAGAGGCAAAATCAGAAAATGTTTAGGAAAAGAGACAGAAGAAAAATTGTTTTGTAATATTTGAAGCATTCAAGCTGCATTTTCAGGCCTGAATGGTGATACCTCTAGGGTTTAGCTGTGCTTAAATAGAGGTGGGATAGATACAAACTAGCTCAGCAACAGCACCTGGAGAAAAAGGCTGTCACATCTAAAATAAGGAGAAAAGGCGAAATTAGAGCAACCGCGGTTATGTATTTTCTAGTCTCTTCCTCTTCCACATTTTCCCAATTTCTTCACAAATTGTTGCTAATTGACTGTGTTGCTTTTTAGTTGAAAAATGCAGATCCCTTTCCGAACCCGTCCCGTAGATAGTAGGGATTGAGGAAGCAAGGAGGGTTGGGAGAGAAATCAGAAGTCAATACCCCAGTGATTGTACGCTAGAAGCGTGTTGCTGTACAACAATATCGCCCTGGAGCCTCTTCATTTGTTTATCAATGAACATCCTACAGCGTCCTCGAGATGTAGGTCAGGCTTACTGGAAACAGGAGTCGCCGATCACATACAGCCTTCATTATGTTTCCAGACCGGGTGCGCTGCTGATTCCTGCACAGTGGAATGCGTCTGAGCCACAGGAGAGGAGACACCTGTGCCTTAGGGACGCAGGTGAAGTTCCATCTACCTCCCGGAGACTTTCCCTAGTGTTTTTCCACCCCCTCAGCCACTCACTCCTCATCCCCATCTTCCCTGCCGTCTTGGACCTGAGCTTCTCTGTTTAACTGGTGCTTTTCCCGCTCTCTCCCCGCTCGGCACCTCAGCTGAGGACCCAGGGCTCCATACAACTGGGCATGCCTAATAACCGGGGAAGGCTTGAGCTGCAAGAAGAAAGCGTTTGCACCTTCTGCGCTCCCCTCCCCTCTGCAGCTGTCTCCTGCCAGTCAGGCTATCCGACGTGAGCTCGGCCCAATGAACGCCCGGGCCCTTCGCGAAGACCCCGCCTCTCATGGCACATCACCAATGAATGGTTGGCAGAGGTGGGACGTATTATGTTCCCGCCTCTCCAGTTAAGGCTGCTTGTGTGAGCGGGGATCGGCGCTAGCGAGGGACGACGGAAGGGACGGGCAGGTGTGGGCTCTGGGCCGCGCAGCGGGACGGCGGGAGTCGCAGGTGCTCGGTGCATGGACCAGTGAAGACGCGCGGAGATACTTTCGCCGCGGCGTAGGCGGAGCAGCGCGGGAGCCAGGCGCTGCCCGGCGACCCTGCGTCCGAGCGAGCGAGCGGAACCTTGCGCTTCGCCCGTGGACTGTCCGAAGTCCGCGCTATGGAAGAGGAGAAATATTTGCCTGAGCTGATGGCAGAGAAAGATAGCCTGGATCCATCTTTTGTGCATGCATCGCGCCTTTTGGCGGAAGGTAGGACTTGTCTCCCTAGATGGGCTCAGTCCTCTGGCCACCCATTTCACCCGCGGCTTGGTTAGGAGAGTGAAGTTGGGGAGGGACGCCTGTCTCCTTCGCAGAAACTGTCATCCTGAAGATGCTGGCTTCGGAGCTCGGGGCGGACGGAGCCCGTTCTCAGTGCGGGAAGCAATGCTCCTTCTCTACGTTTTAATTTGGGGAAGACTAAAGCTAGGAGATCTGAAGGCAGTGGTGATGTGACCTGTTAGGATCATTGGTAGAGAAACTATAAAGTGCAACGCGGTTTACAGGGATATTTTCACTTCGCAGAGGGAAGGGAAATCAGTTTGGAAGTAAATAGTGATCAGTGTAGTGTTCAAAGAGCTTCTTGCTACATATCAGCATTTTTTTTTTTTTTTGCTGCATATGGGAATTGATGTTGATACTCTTTAGTCTAATTACAGCCTCTCCTATGAAAAGTCTTAGAATCAACCTAGATTAAACTATCATGTTCTTCTATATTTGTGAGTGTGGCAGAGGCTAAAGTGCTTATCAATTTATTTGAAGTGTGATAATTGGTTTACTCTGCGAGTTACTGGTCCCTGGGAACACTCTGCAATTGATCAGCTGTTTTACCAAGTGTGCATTTTCTGTGGTGTACCTGTAATGTTAAAGGAGATTTAATTCCCAGAACATGTATGTGTTCTTTTGCGTGGCTTTGAAAGGTTGTTTAAACACACACACAAACTTTATGACAAATATTAACTAAAACTATTCCACTTACCTTAAAATAAAGCTAACTGCTAAAGATATGATATCTGTGGTAATTGACACATGCCTTTAAAAAAACTTGACTTTTTTTGATGAGTGCTTCATTAATAATGAATTATTTCATCATTAAATGGATTATAATGCAATTTTGTAGCTGAGGTTGTTACGGACTTATCTATAGTAAAACTAAAAGTGACAACTTCCTCTTCCTCAGCCCTTTAGCATTAAGAGAAATGTTTTCTTTATGGAGACTTAGTTGTACATGGAAGGAAAAATTCTGATCTTCTATGTATGATTCAAATATCAGTAGGTTTATTTAAATATTTTATTGATGGATTATTATTTATAATAACAATAAAGTATAATATTTTTTCCATTTTGCATACTAAACAGTTAAGAAAAGATTTATAATCAAAATATTGAATTTGTGAAACAACTAAGCTGTTTTTCAAGGAACAAGTTAGTTTTGGAGAGGATTTGGGAAAGTAAAATGCAATTATGCTTACTACTTTCTTGGTTACTGATTTTTAAAAAATAGAAATTAAAGTTGAAAAGTAAAGTCGACTAAAAATTCTCTAGTTTATTAAAAACAAAGGTAACTACATAAAATAATGAGTATTGAAAATATAATGAGTTATTAAGTGCTTAGGATTGTTCAAAATAATCAAGCCTTCGAAATTGTTTACTTCAATATATTTTTCAGAAGTGTCTTTATTTAGCTGATAATGTTTTTAAAATGAAAAAAAAAATTACAAATTGGTCATTCTCTGTGACCTGCTCATTGGTGTTCTCTTTGGGACAGCAGGCTCAGTGATTAATTCATCTTTCACTAATGAGAGTTAGTCTACTTTCGAAGACTGCCAAGCTAAAAAAAAATGCACGTGAGAAACTCTTAATAGAGTACAAAGTATTCTGTGGCTGATGAAACAGCAGTCTCTGCACCTGGTTCCTTAACATTTTATCTTTCCCAGGAACTTGATTTCTTGATAAATAGCAACATGTTCAGATGTTCCTTGTAATTTATTTTTTCCCCAGTAGGGGGAAGTATGCCCTGCTTTTGTAAAGCCTTAGGAGAAAAAGCTCCTAAATAGAGAGAAAAGCATCTAAGTAAGAAACAAAGAGAGATGTCCAAATTTCAGAGAAAGCATACTAAGGAAAAGAGAATAAATAGGTGATTATAATAATCTTGGGGTTTATAAAGAGATGTGCAAAAGATACATAAGGTTCAAATTAATTCTCTGATTGCACTTGAAGCTCTTTGTATGGGTTTATTAAAAAGTATAAGGTATCTGTGCTTTGGAATCTTTGATAAATATTAATGTACACTTTACATTATAGACATTAAATTATTTTTTAAAAGGCTGTTTGCCAAGATTTCCAGGTTTTTGTTTGGATCTCTCTAGGACAGTATTTTTGAGATGATTTTATTTCTCATACCTGGAAATGCACTGATTGAAGGCAGTGGCTATAAATAAACCTGACATAGATATTCATTTGGAAGGAAGATGCACACTGAAGTACATTTCAGTCAGTACTGTGCAGACAGTCTCAAGACTGAGTGAGTAATAAAAATGATCCAGATGATTCAGTTCTTTGGAATGATTTTTTCCGGAAGCTAACATCTATAAGGGTAGTGATATAAACCAATGAGCTTTCACAATGATTTATTTTGCTATTTTGATTGGTGATAGATGCAAATTAGTGCTCAATATTGACTGCTTTGTTTAAAATTGAAGGCCCTGAGGTTTAAAGTACTAGTTTTTTAGTTATTTTGTCATTTTTATTGTGGTTCGTTTTATTTCACTTGTTTCTGCTGTGTTTTCCGTATGTATGATTCTAAGAAAGCTAATGGAGGAGCCCAAACATTTTATGTATTTGACTTTTACTTAGAAAAGATCTTGAATAATATGGTTTGATGAGTGTTTATAATATGTTTGATTAACCAAAATAATGATTTTCCTGTGATTATACTATTGTTATCTATTTGTTGTGGATGGTGCTTTTGAATATGATAAAACAGCAAACTCAGCATGATCCTAAAAGTTCCACTTACCCTCTGAATTTGCTTGCCAGATGAAATTAGATGAGGTTATTTATATCTCTGCTACTTCTGGGAAGTGCACTAAACTGTGAATCCAGCTACCTGGATTTTAATTCCACTTTTGCCTAAACTGAATCTTGATAAGCTTCCCTTCTCTGGGCCCAGTTTTCTTGTCTCTGAAATTAAGGAGTTGAACTAGATGATCTATATGTTTCTTTGTAATTCTAATTAAGTCTGGGACTACCGCTGATGCAAGGAATGGTGTTTGTGTATTCAGAATACCAAAATCAATGGTTGAACATTTTTGAAACTTTTAAAAATTTCTTCCTAGATTAATGATTAATAATATATTTATTACTTTATAGTATAATTTGTGGCATAGACATTATTTTGGCCACTGTGGACAGAATTATGTTCTTAAGTCTATCGAACTATCATGAAGGCTTAGAACTAAAAATATATATATGCATGGAAATTTCTTGTTTGCAGTCAGGCATGCCTGTCTGTTGACAGACATAGATCTGTTCAAGTTTATAGATTCAATTATGGTGATTCGATGTCTTTAGGAGGATTAATAAATTCTTGTCCAGTTGAGACTGTTTTGGGTTGGCAAGATTTCCTAACCTAAATTCTTCACAAATATTGGTAGATTCATCATTGTTTTGGTTGACTTATCATATGATGAAGTCAAGGATTGCCAAATATCCCAACAGTTTAAATGTTAAAAAGAAAAAAAAAACCCTCTAGGTGCTATTTTCAAACTTCAGTGAAAAGCTTGGCCATCCATCTAGGATCGGCCTCTCTGCTGCAGATATAGATGAGTTTTTAAAACCACACAAGAAATGGGGATTAACATTTATTACAAATGCTTATTTGTAGTGACTTAACTATATTTAGGTTCTCAATAAGGATCATTTTTTAAGTTTATATTGTGTTCCTTAAAGTATTTTCCATAAAGCATGGTGAGTTCTTAAGTGAATGAAAGTTATTGGTATAATGTCTAAAATCAGCTTCCAATAAGAAATAGTATTCATGAGGCTTTTCCTTTGACTAATGTCATCTCTTTTATATTCCTCTCAATATATTCAGGTAATCTTATTCATGTTTCTTAAAGAGAAAACAAAAAATGGCAGATAAACTAAATTCAAGGTTTAACTATAACTTATTCAATGTATAAGACACATTTACAATATTATAGAAAATTTTGCATGTGCAAACAAAACACTTGGCATAGATTGGCCACAATTCTGCCTGTTGTTAAATTTCCTCTGATTCTCAGTTTCTTCATCTGTAAAACAGGAAAAGTAAAATCTACCAGGTGCGATTATTTTAAGGTTAAAAAATGCTGTTTCTGACAACATAGGCAGTATTTTATTTAAATGCAAATAGAATTTTTTGTTCATATATAAGAAAAACATAAGCAGAAATTATACAAATATGAGATGATGCTTTCAAGATTTTCCTTCACACTTTAATGGACTTGTGGACTTGACCTGAGCTTGAAGCTTGGTTTTGTAAGGAGATAAACACTGCCTTACTTTTGAATTACTGCTGAGTGAAATTTGAACTTATAAACCAAACTATGAAATAAATTATCTTATGAAAAATGATGCCAGTGAGGGTTTTTAAAATACCTTGTTCCCTTAGTCACTGGGTACTTGTCATTGTTTTTTACTTGAGCTTGATTAACTCTGGGCCTATGTCTTTAAGGGTAATTCTAAACCTCCTAGGTCTCTTCAGAAATCCATATGTCCTTCCCTCCTGGCAGCTGTTTTCTTGGGGGAAATGGATATATACTTTCTGATGCTCTTCAACTTCCTGCCATCTAAAAATTTCCATACTCCTTCTATTGTCTTTCATGCTCAGGAGATGAAATGTTTCTTTTTTGTTCAAGGCTGACCCATTCACCCATACCCTTAACTTTAAAATGTTCCCCATCTTCTCCAGACTTGTTCTATAGTTATATCTCTTCTTCAGTATCTTCAACCCCTTCCTCCCTGTCCACTCTTTCTTGTAGCAGCCTGTAAACATGTTCCAATCTGAATAATTTAAAAAATAGAATCCTTGTTTCACTTGCCAAAAGTAATAAAACCAATCTTTCTTGACATTTATCCTCTCTCATTGCTTTCAAATTTTCAATCATATTAGTCTGTACTAAGCTGCCTTGTTTCTCAATTTACCTCTTCAAAACTCCCGCATGACCTCTGTTCTCATCAGAAAACCAGTGACCCTGGTGATAGAATTGTCTACTAATTGCCAAATCCAATAAATGTTTTCTGACCTCTCATCAGGTCTCTTGGCTACATTTTTCACTGTTGATCTTCTTCCAGTTTTTTTGGCTTTTGTCTTGCCTGACACACTATGCTATCAGAGTGATCCATTCAAAATTAAGTGTGACCATGTCACACTTTATATTCTCTTTGAGCAAGCTTTCTCTGACACCATGCCCACAGAGGGAGAGGGGGCATTACCTTGATACTTCCAGTTGGAGTGAAAGTCCAGGTGCCCCTCCAGGGATCCATTGATACCACACCAGCCAGGAAGGGGAGGAGCACATTGTCATTCCACCCTACCTGGCCTCTAGTGACGCCAAGAGGAGGGGGAGTGCTCATTCCTACTGGAGCCTGCTGAAAATTCCAGCAGGAATGAGACTTCTGATACCTGTGTGACTTGGAGGGAGAAGGGTGACTTGTTACTGTTCATAAGGATGGAAGTCCCGGATCTCCACATGACCGCTGACACTGAAGGAGGCCTCCTTACTGTGTGTGGACACAAAGTCCCTATTCCCCATTCAGTCTCAGCTCTGATTCCAGCCAGAGGGGAAAAGGGTGCGCACCTCTGTAGTTGGGTGCGGTTGGAAGTCTAAGCTCCCTATTTAACTTTTCTTGACAGGGATGAGCATGAGATGCCTTTTGTTTTTTTGTTTTGTTTTGTTTTTTTTTCCTGTGATGTTTAGCTGGAGAAGGATGTTTGTTGCTAAATGTTTTCTGCTTTGCTAGGTTGCCCTTTTTCTAGTCCTTTGGCCAGAGGGAGCAGACTTTCCCTGAGGCTTTTGTTTATTTTATTTTTTGTCTGCTTCTATTGATGTTTATGGATTGCCAGCTTTTTCAGTACCCACTTTGGCACACATGAGGCACAAGAAAAAACTAGGGAAACCATTGCCCTGCTGTTCCTGGGTCTTGTGTTACCCAGTTAGCCTGCATTCTTCTTTGTAATCTGTGGTTTATTGATCATAGTATCCCCATCCCATTTATTTCTGTGTCTTAATTTATTTCTTTATGACATTTTTCTTGGGAGTGTATGCTAGGCCTTGTACATTAATATTTCATTAACAAGTTGTGTAAGAATGAGCATAACTAGGATAAATCTATATTAACGGGCGCCTGTTTTTCACTTTATCTAATTTCAAGAGACTTGGTGATATGATAACAGAATGGGAACAAAGTGATATCTGATCATTATTTCTAGTTTCTGTTGATGTGTACAATTTACATTGAAGCTTTTTGTTCACACAGGAGCTTTGAAAGGAAGGAAGTTTTACAGGTAGTTTTTAGAAACCCATGGAGGTAAGTCTGTCAGGTCACCAGCTTTCCTTGTGCCCTTATTTGTTGGAACACCTGATTTGATCTCTTTTGTCTGAATATATATCTTAGTTGGCATTATATTCTGATGACTGTTTTTTTAAAGCTATAACAATGTAAGATTTACTATAGTCATAGATTGAAATATGATCCCTTTTCTTGTAAAATGGATGAATTTCATTAAAATAAGCATGGCATAGAAATAGATTTTTTTTAAAAATGAGTAGTAGGTAATAGCTGATCTCCCATATTAATCTTCACAAACACGCATGTTGTTGTATAACATTTTTCCTCAAGTGGAGAATCCTGAAAAATGATTGATGTTTTATTGGTTAAAAACTTGAAGTCTTAGCCAAGCATCATTGCTCAATCATCATTAACTATTGTGGGAAAGGGGTCAATTGTAGCATATCCTCCTTTACTTACTTTTGCTTCACAAACACTACTTTCAAAAAGATTTTATTGCAGAGAGAGATAGCAAACATTCCAGAACATCCAATGATCAATTTTTAGACCTTTCACTATCCTTATAGTTTAGACACAGTTTGGGAGGTAAATGTTGATGGGCTAGGACTGCACTGCATCTGACTGTAGAATACATGCCCTTGAAAGTGTGTTGCTGATACCTGTCTGAAATATGTACTCTTGGTATATGAAGAGGTATCAGATGTTTTATTTATTGGTTTCTAAATAATTTGGGGGAGTCAACATTATGCATAAGATAAAAATAATAGTGTGTGGGAAGATCTGAATTTTATACATTGATGATTTCCTGGGAATTCAGAGGAGGTTATGACTCTTCTTGGCCATTATAATCATAGATTCTTCTTCATCATCATCATCATCATCATTTTCAACATTGTCAACATTAATTGGGAAATTACTCTTTGTCAGGCACTGTACTTGATGCTTTGCATGCATTATCACACTTAATCCATCCACCAGTCCAATGAGATAGTTATTAGCATTATCTTTGCTTGACAAATGAGAAAATTAAGAATTGAAGAAGTTAATTTATCTCAAGTCACAGAGCAAATGCATTGTAAAGCTGAAACTGGGCTTTCTCCCCGACAGAGGCCACATGTAACCATTACACCATACTGCTTCTGCCGAGGAGACACAGCTTGAGTTAGACTTTGAAGGAAGGCTAGATATTAATATGCAAAGCTTGTCTAGGAGATCAACATGGTTGTTACCATTAACTTCTAAAATATGTTCCCGAATGCAAGTATTATATGAATTATTACATGATATTTTTAATAAGTACACTATATAAAAGGCAAACACATTTATAAATAGGGAAATTTACCTAAGTACAAAATTGGGTTAAGGATTATCAAGAAAGCTTAGCTATTCCATTTGTCTTATACTGACTTTTCTCTAGGGGAACTTGGTGATAAGGTGGCAAGGAACATTCCAGGCTTTTCTTTTCTTTTTTTGGATCCATAAGAGATTGGAGAACTTTGTGTGATTTGCAGAGGCATTTTTCTTCCCATGTTTTTTTTTTCTAGAGAACTGCTTATTTACTGCCTTCTTCAAAGAAGAAAAAACAACTATAGGTCCTCTCTTGTGCCTTGAGGCAATGTTGGTTTTGTTTAAAAATGGGAAGTGAGCAGATTTCACATGCGGTCAGAAACAGAATTTGGCAACATGGCTTGATCCAAATGTCATCTATAGGTTCTGAGGTCTCAGGATCTAATAACTTTGAAACAGATTGGTTGATATTATTATTCTGTTATCAGAAGTGGCACAATTGATGCCCAATTTATTTGAAGCATTAAAAATGAGGTATTACTTTTCTAATAGAAAAGCAGAATGAGTGTGTCTTATCTAGTGTGTAGATATTTTTTGCAGGTTCATAGAATTATATATCAGAAAATGATGCATCCTGACTACAACTCAGGAGAGGGAGCCTCTGTGACAGAAATTCAGTAAAAAGAATGAAGGAGAAAAATGTTAATTTTCAGAAGAAAGGGATGACTAAATTAATAACTATTTTAACAGAATATACATTCTGGCTTAGGTCCTTACATTATACCTAAAAAGGCAGCTAATGTTGTATCTATTTTATGGGAAAGAAAAAAGAGGCAGATTAGAGGATAGTATAATCAATGTGGATTTTTAAAGCAATAAATTAGATGTTAGGTAAACATCCAATATGAAAGTGTCAAGGAATGACTATTAAACATTGAAACATTAAAAAATATTGAAGAATCTTATATGCTTAAGGACATATCATTATCTTGCTTTGAAAAAATTTTAGAAGAGTTAAATACCTATTATCACAGTCTACTGTTTCTTTTAAAGTAATTTTTTCCAGGAAATTTAAGGAATTTGAGTTCTTTAGCAATTTGATTTATGCGCAGCAATGTACTCATTGTATAATAGAAGACAGTAGATGACTAAGTACATAATGGGATATATTACTTACTACATGTTTAGGCATGTAGATATTATAAATGGAGAAATTTAAGTGATTGTTATTTTGAATTAAAGAACATCCATGTCTTCAGAGAATCTAAATTTTTCTTTTTGGAATGTAAAAACTAGAAGCTGCCTTCTTCTGTCTCCAAAGTCTGATGGAAGAGGGGGTCTTTAAAGAATTGTGTGGAGATGAAAGAACATTTGGTGTGCTGAGGGCAGATGGCACTTTATTAAATAATATTGTTTTGGAATGGACTTCAGGAAGATAGTTGGCTATGCATTAAGCTAGTATTCTGAAATTAGTGTGAGATTTGAAATTATATCATATCCATATAAGGAAAGTCTGGTAGAATAAAGCAGGATGATAATTAAAAACCATTTAATAGAATTATATGAAATGATAAGTATTTGGAATGAGTTGCAATAGCCAAATGATTTCTCTTTGAGTAAAATGAGTAAAAGGTATGTGTGTGTGTCTCTGTGTGTGTTAAGCATGTGCTAGACATAGGTAGTCAATGAGAAACAGTACAGACTTGGTTCAGTTGGTTCTTAATATCTCTGGTCTGTATGGCTGAGAGTTATACAGGGTCTGGCACAAATAACACCCCTCATTATTACAAAATCATGAGCATGTAATTCTGTAACATAACAGTGGTGTCCACACTCAAGGACACCATATGGCATTTTAGGCAAAATGTTCAAATTAAAAGTATAAATTATTATACCCGTATTATTACCCTACCAGCCTCACTCAAGAAGGCGTTACTTTTGCTGAACCCTGTATTTTGGTTGAGGAGAAGGAGAAAAGAGCTGTCGTCAATTAAATAAACAATTTTCATGGGATCTGCAAAATACAGTAATAAGGAAAGTTTGGGGGAGTCTCAGGTAGGGCATCTAAAACAGACTACAGAGATTATGGGAAGTTTCAACAGTAAGGGGCATGCTAGCTGAGATCTAACAAATAAGTGGGATATGGCCAGGAGTCAGTGAAGAAGGGGCTATACTTAAGGAGAATTATACACGTGTACAGCAAACAACATCTCTAAAGCCTGCAAGGAAAGAGAACATTTATTTAAATAGGTAGAATTTAAGTGTGATATTGTGATTTATAATAAGAAATATATATTTGGAACCCTTGGAGCTTCCTAAGTGCTGGGAGCTATAAGGTGTCTTTTTATGGTAATGACATGGCTTTTATACCCGACCTAAGGATTGGGGCTAGTTGCCATTATAACCAGCCATGGAATTAGAGGGTTGTAACTCTTAGTACCATTCCCCCAATCTCCAGGAAGGGGAAAAGGGCCAGAGGTTGAATCAGCTGCCCGTGGCTAATGGCTTAATAAAACATGCCTATGTAATGAAGAACTCTATGAAAACCCAAAAGGACTGGGTTCAGACATCTTCCCAGTTGGTGGAACGAGTTTTGGGAAGAGTTGAAGCACAGAGAATGGAAGCTCTGTGTTTTCTTCCACCCTGTACCCCATTCATTTCTTTCACCTCTTTGTTACTGAGAAACATCCTTTGTAATAAACTGGTAATCTAATAAATGTTTCTGTGAGTTTTGTGAGCTGGTTTAGCAAATTAATGAAACTCTAGGATTAAAACTCTAGGAACCTCTAGATTAATAGCCACTTGCTTAGAATTTTAGGTAAAAATCTGGTCTTGGAATTTGCCTCTGAAGTGATGAGAAGGTGTTTTGGAACCCCAGTTTATAGCTAGTTAGTCAGAAACACAGATGACACCTTGGCTTGCAACTGGCTTGTAAAGTGAGTCATGGGAGCAGACTTGTAGGACTGAATCCTTAACCCGTGGAATGTTATGCTGTTTCCAGGTAGATAGTCATAGAATTCAGTTGACTTCTTGGACATCCTGCTGGTGTCTGAGAATTGCTTCCCATTGTTTGGGACGTGCTCCCACACATGCCTTTGGGGCCAGGAACCCAAAGATTAAGTGTGTTTGAAAAATACATTAAAAGAGAAAGGGTCAAGAATAATTGGGTCTAAAGAGAATGGTAGATGCTTATCACACATATCTTTTCAACTTGTTAAAAAGTTTGGACTTTATGCCAAAAGCAATGGTAAATCATTTAAAGGTTTTAAAAGAGGGCAATTTGATACCAGAATTTCCTTTAAAGCATAATGTAACTGCACTGCTTAGGAAGGATTTGACAGATAATGAGACACGGGCAGACCATCAGATGGCTAGCAGTCTAGGAGAGAATTTGTGGTGACATGAATTTAAATAATGAGAGAGCAGATGGGAAGAAGTGGAGAAAGATAATAGAAATTTAGCAAATAAAATGTAAAAACACATATTGGCTAGAGAGGGTGGAAAATAAAGGGTAGTGAAGGCTATTGTCTAGGATGCTCTTGGTAATTGGCTTAATGGTGGTGTCAGTTACTGAGAAGAATTAAAAGGTGGCTAATGCTGAGTTCAGGGGAATATACATTAAAAGTCGTGTGGGTTGTGGAGGTAAAAAGGCAGGTGGAGAGTTGGGTCAGGAGAAAGGTCTGTGCCACAGATAATGGTCTAGGTTTCATTAGCAGGTAGGTGAAACTTGACCTTGGCGAAAGAAGAGTTCACCCATGAAGAGCAACCAGAAGGAGATTTAGGATGAAACCCCGAGGAATGTCAGCATTTAAGGGGAAGACAGAAGAAAAGTAGTCTGCAAATTTAACTAAAATCAGTTTCCTAGAACGTAGGTAGGGAAGATCGAGTACATTCAGTGTCAGGTAAATAGAGTATTTGAAAAATGAAGAGTGGTTAATATTTTCAAGTGCTGCAGATGGGCCGAGTGAGACAAAGATTAAAAATGTCTAATGGATTTGGCAACAAAGAACAAATTGAGAGGAGTTGAGAGAAAAATCTCAAATTCCTTCAGGTTGAATAGTTAATTGTGAGACTGTAAGAAAATGAGGTTTGAAAACTCTTCCAAAAACTTTGACTTTGTAAAGGAGGAGAGCTAGGAGATAGAATTTGTTGAACAGTATGAAATTGATAATATTTAATAATTTTGACCTAAAACACAGAAGTTTCTTATTGTTTGACCTTTATAAGGGGATAGAATGAGAGAGGCATGTAAATGTAGTGGTTAAAAGCACAGACACTGAAACTGGACTCCCAAGGTTCCAAGTTTGTTCCTATTATTAAAATTCTGTATTATTTTGGGTGAGTTACTTTAACCTTTATATTCCTCTTTTCCTTATATGTAAAATTAAGACACTGTTAGTTCTAAACTAGCAAGCTAATGACAGCCTCATGTTGTTTAATTTGCCCACTTTAAATTACATTGCAATTCCTGTGCTGCGCCACCACCTCCACTCTCCACTCCTCGGGTTTCTGCCTTGATAACCTTCATGGAACATCATTATGCAAAACTACACCTCATATCAGCAAATCATAAAATTGTAAAATTAATCCCTACCCTTTTTCTAAGACTACTTTTTTCATTGACGGTTTTTACTGATTTGTTCGCACGTGTGACTTTGTTGGCCCCTGCCACCTTCTTGATATGTTTTCTCCTTAAATTTGTGCTTCTACAACTAGTATAGAAATTTGCTTCCTTTATCCTGATCAGAGAAGCTAATCCAGAGTGAATACAAGATGGGTGGCTGAATCTGTTGTACGTTTAGATCCTTACAGCTTGTAATATAAACATTTCTTCTTACAGAGTAACATTATTGTGTGAAAAGAAATGCGTATTACCTTTCATAGGTTTGTTTCAGGGCTGGGGGAAATAATGACTATGTTGGACCTGAAAGAAGACATGTACTTCTGCAAAGTTTTAGTGATATATTGTAAGGTTAAACATCATTTTATGAAATATTTGTGTCTGTGTGTAGTGCAGTATTTCTTATTCTGGATTGTGGTAAAAAAAATGTTTGAGGACTACTTTTATAGTATAAACAATAGGCGAAGCCAAAATACTAGTGTTTGAAGCCCAGATTTGCTACTTGATTGCTTTGTGACTCTGGGCAAATTTCTACATCTCATTGAGCCTTCGTTTTCTTATCTATGAAATACGGTATGCTCTTGTCAAGTGTCTCACAGATCAGTCAAGCATCTCATGAATCCTATGCCAGTGTACATGCAGGATTTCTGGCAGAAATCAATAAAGATTCTTTTCTTTCTTCCACTTTGTCTGATTTTCTTACTTTAAAAAAATAGAGGCAAATTTTTTGAGAAATGAAATGCAGTTTTTGGGTATACAGTTTGATGAGTTTTGATAATTATATAATCTGTGCAGTAGTCTTGGCAAGATAGAGAACATTTCCAACAGCTCAGGCTTTCTTTATTTTCCCTTCTCATTAATTTGCATTTCCTTTGGCAATCAATGATCCGGTTTCTATCATAGGTCACTTTGACTATCCTTGAACATTATGTAAATGGAATAATTGACTATATACTCTTCCTTCTTCTTAAGTTCAGTATATATTTGAAAGTCACTCGTATTGTTGCATTTATCAATAGTTTATTATTATTTTTCCTGCTCAACAGTGTTCCATTGTAAAAATATATCATGATTTGTTTATCCAATTTCTTATGGATGGACATCTCAGCTGTTTTCAGTGTTAGCTTATTACGAAAAAGCTGCTATGAACGTACATGTGCAAGATTTTTGTGGACATGGTTCTCTTTACTTGCAGTGGAGTTGCTGGGTGTTAGAGTATGTACATATGGCTAGCCTTTTTATTACATGGGATTACCAAATAGTTTAAAAACTTGGGTAGTTCACTTCCTTGCCAACATTTGAGGTTCTCGGTCTTTTTAATAACAGTTATTTTAGTGATTTCAAGTGGTATCTTACTGAGGTTTTAATTTCCATTTCCTTGATGATTAATGATGTTGAGCATATTTTATGTGTTTTTGGCCATTTATATCTATTCTCTTATTTGAAATGATTGGTTAGAATGTTGACAGATTTTTAATTGGATTGTTGGTCTTTTTATTGTTATCAGAGTTATTTGTTTATTCTGAATTTGCATCCTTTTTAAGTATATGTTCTGCAATTTTTTTTCTCCCAATATCTGGCTTAGCTTTTAATTTTCTTAAATGTCTTTTGAAGAATAGAAGCTATTAATTTATTCTAAGGTCTAATTTATTGGTTTTTCTTTATACTTAATCGTGTTTGTGTCCTCTCTGGGAAATCATTCCCTCCCTCAAGTCCACAAATTTTTCTCAGTTTTTTCCTATGGAGGTTTTATGGTTTTAGCTTTTAAGTATAGGTTAATAACCCATTGAGATGTAATTTTTATGTAAAGTTTTTATTTTTAGATTCAAATATTTATTTGTTCCAGCACCATTTGCTGGAAGTGTTTTTCTTTGCTCACTGTCATATTTAAAGTGTTCAAAGATATAGTGCAAACACCGTGAACATATAGTATTTAAACACATAAAATAAAGAAAAATAAATGTCATAGTGTTCAAGCATTTGTGAACTGTCTTACAATATTGACCATCTGCATGTCTGTTCCAATGTAAAAGGAAAAAAATGACTGCCTTAGAATTCTTAAGCATGACATGTGTTTATATTATGCTTTAAAATTACATATAGCTATATGAAATTCATTCTTTTTCTCACAATTTAGAAAGTAATCCTTGAAGAAAATATGAGCACACTTTTTTTTTGTAACCGAGGAGAGAAGACTAGGTATCCTTGGTATTTACTGATTCTGATAAGTATAGCATTCTACCAATGAAGAAGTAAGGTATTTGCTGCTTATAAGCAATAGTGGTGTCTAGTAAAAAGTGAGAATTGCACTTCCCTGAATATCAAAATAGGTTGTTGTATCACAAAATAGTATGCATGTTAAACGTTTTAATTAAAAATGACCAGTCCTGGCCAGGTAGCTCAGTTGGTTGGAGCATCGTCCCATACTCCAAAAGGTTACAGTTTTGATCCTGGGTCAGGGCACATACCTAGCTTGCGGATTGGATCCCTAGTCAGGATGTGTGTGGAATACAGGTGATCCATGTACCCCATTCTCCTTTCCCATCCCTTCCTCCCTCTAAAAAATCAACAAACATATCCTTGGGAGAGGATTTAAATCAAGACCATATAATTTTAGGTAATAGGTTATATGCCTTTTCTGTGTTGTACAGAAACAATAATACAGAGTGTGGGGTAAAAGTAGGTTTATGGTTGTGAGTATGTGAAACGCAGTTTATTCTTATGTTATTATTTATTAATTATTATATTATTTTCTATATGAACAACTGTAAATCTACTTCTTCCCACCCTGCATAGAATTGTATAGGATTGACTACCCTATCCTGGATAAATAGATATATCAGAAGATTAATAACTGAGACCTACATCTGCATCCACGATGATAGTCCCTTTTTATTGATATCTCTTAATCTTCACTGCTATAATAACTGCCAGCATTGCTATCACCCAGAAATGTGACATAAAGATTTTGAAGTTGCCCAAGGACATGAGTGACTGGTGACTTTACATTAATCCCTAAAGCACAGGTACCAAACCACCATCATTTAGAAAACACATAGATAGTCATGATGTCAACAGTTGTTGTCAAACCCAAAAGAGGATCTAACAGTGATCTGGACTGACACAATACATCAGTGCTAGTACCTGACAAGCGAATTCTTGGGGAGTGTGTTTACACAGGCAGGAAGGCTACTTCCTGAAGGAAAATGATGATGTTGTGGGTCCAGAAGCAGAGATGCAGTGGACAACTTTGTTTGCATTTGGAGAGGAAGAGCAATGTCGTGAAGTACTGAAGTGTGTTCCAATGGTGATATTTAGGACCTCCTTTAGAAAGTTGTGAGAAAAGGAAAAATAACCATTTTAGTATCCTCAAAAATATATATATTTATGCTTGCTTAGAAATGGAAGCTTTGATTATGTGACCCATGGATATCAATTTTACATATATTTAAAAAATTTCATAGTATTCGCATTAATGCCTTGTTACCATAAAGGAAAGCTGCTTTTGAAATCTACCTTAACATGAAATGTTAGAATGTATGATTTATATTCAACAGCAATCCACAGAGATATTAATATTAAGTCTCTGAAAGAAAAAATGTATAGATCAAATTGTATAATATTAGAAAGTTTAAGAGCCACACAGGGTGAATGGGAGAGAAAAAGGGCTCTTGATGCATCTAATATTTACTGTTAGTAGCTCCTTTTGTTAGAAATGAAAAAATAAGTACAGCTTTCTTAGATGCAATTCACTTTTAGTCCCTAATAACTGATATTATATAATTGGTATTTTAGAAGATTCTCTAACTTTGTCCCTGTTCTCTTAAAACCCCAGCCCCTTCATAGAGCACTACATCACCACCACTGTTCATCTGACTGGAACCAAATGGATCAGAGTGGCCATCTGACACTTTCTGGAGAGAAATTGGCATTAAAATTGAGAAGCCACCAGTTAGGGTTGGTTCCAGTACAGAGGAAATGTAAACTCTGGTGTCGTAGGTCTGATCTCCAGACAGAACAAAACAGATGCACAAGTGAGGCCAACATGAGAGAGAATTTTCTGAGCTTCCTATGATCATCCAAGAAGTCTTTCAAGAGACCCAGCTGAATTTGGTTCTTGGAGAAATCCCAGAATTTTTCCAAGATATACAGTTTTTTGATATTTATTTAAGATGGTCCCACTTGGTTTGTGTTTTTATAACTGAAATATCTTTCACTAAGAGAAAACAGGATTAATTTTAGGAAAACAACAATCTCTTGTAATGTTTTAGTTTGAATTCCCCTAAAAGCAGACCCTGAGATAAGGATTTGAATGTAGAAACTTACATGTACTAGTAGTGATTGCCAGCACTGGCATGAAGTAAAATGGCAAAGCAACTTCGTTAATCTCTACAGAGTTGGTATTGTTTGTTTGTATGCTTCCGAGTCTAATTACAGTCACATATAAACTAAAATTGCCTATATTAATCCTGGATGAAAATAAGAAGCAAAAGAATACAGCTTTAAGGTTGTCTTATTCTCTGCTGACACTGCTGACATCTTTATTACTGATGGTTATCAGGGATAAAAATGTATATCAGATTGGCCTAATATTCATTTTGGGTGAGGCTAAGTCCAAACTTATTTAGCAAGAGGTACATAATATCTTATAATATTCTCCAGAAGTAGACCATGAAACAAATACTGGAGCATGAGTAATTTATTCTGGAAGTGATCTCAAGAAATGGGGAGGTGAACTGTGAAGGAAAAGCAGCCAGCAAAGATTTTTGTACAAAAAAGTTACTAATATAGGTAACTGATGCTTAATCACATTGAAAAAAATTGGGAGCCAGTAAAAACATACACACAAGCTGAGAGATGAAGAAGGTAAGATATTTATGCCTAATCATATTAGCTATTGGTTAAGAGGAGCTCACTAATTTCCTGACATACCATGCTGATCTTTAGGGGCAAAAAAGCAGTCTCTGACAGCCAGCAACAGCTCTTTAGGGAAGACATTTATAGGCCCTGGCTGTTGGAATATGGGCAGGTGTGCCCTGAAGTTAAAAATTAGGAGAGATAAGCAAGCATAGACACTGTAATGCATAGGATGCTATAATAAAAGGTTGCTTTGATTCATTTTTTTGGCTGTATAGAACAGACAAAACATGCGAGAGTCCCTTGTGAGTTAGAAAAGAGTCAACTAAATAGGGAGAATGATGGTTTGTCTACCCAGCCTCCTCCTCTTTTCTCAAACAACAAAACAATAAACATGAACTAGGTTTGGAGAGTACTTGCCCTGAAATGTTTCTGTATGAATGAACTTTAGAATAACGCTGCTCTTTATTGAACTGAGGCAAAATATTGTAGCTGCCTGATAACAGCCTGTCGCATTACAAATCACCACTTGCAAGGTTACACAAGGTGCTTTTAGAAAAAGCTAAATGAATTACCTCAAATAGTGTGTTTGTATTCAAGGGGGAAATAGCTGGTAGTTTGGGAGTGACAATCTTTTTCTTTTGGTTTCAAAAGGCCCATTGCTATGCTTTGCTTTCTCAGAGCTGCTGGGAGCTGGAGGCCTGCAGTGAACAGGTAAATAAAGGGTATTTCTAATTGAGAAAGAAAATAAGAATTTTGGTGAAACAATCATAAGGTCTCTCATTTTTCCATTGGAATATTTATAGACTTTGAGGTTGGTTAAGTGTAATTGAAAATAAAACATTTAGCTAATTCATTTTTAAAATTCTTATTCAATTAACATTTTTATTTAAACGTTTTACTCATTTTTATGTTTAAAATCTAGAAGAGTCTATATAATTTAACTACCAATGATATATCTCAAAAATTGACACACACAAACATGTATACGTGCGTACATGGCATATAGGAAAGATGTATACTACACACACACCACATGTTACAGAGGTCCTGTCATTTCTTCCTATCAAGGTGCTTGTTAATTAATTAGCAATATTGGTTTGTAGTTGAGAGGAGATAGCCACTCATTTAGTGAGAATGGCATTCAGGAGACAGTTTATTCAGTGGTCTATTGTATACATACCTCTTATCATTTAATAACTCATTGTATGGGCAAGGTCAAGTAGTTCATTTTCTGTCTAAATAATGTTTTAGGATATATATTGCACCACAAATACCTTCAGGGATCCCTATTGTCTCTCTTAGTTTACTTAACAAAGCTTTTTTTCAAATTAAGATTTTATTTATTTATCTTTAAAGAGAGGGGAAGGGAGGGACAAAGAGAGGGAGAGAAACATCAATGTGTAGTTGCCTCTCGCACGCCCACTACTGGGGACCTGGCCCACAAATCAGGCATGTGCCCTGACTGGGAATCAAACCAGCAACTCTTGGTTCACAAGCCAGCACTCAATCCACTGAGCCACACCAGCCAGGGCAGTTTACTTAACAATGCTTTACGTAAAATGTTCAGCTTAGTAGTCCTCTGATAGTTTGTGAACCCCAGTTCATTAAAAAAAAAACCTTTTGAAAAAAACTTACATTAGCTAAAGCACACATTTCCTGTATTTGTGCCTCGGGATCTATTGTGTTTTAGGATTTATTTTCATATTAGGTAGTTGCAATTGTTAATTTGTAAACCTTGCTGGGTAGGAGTAGGGACATGAAACACTTGTTATTCAGTTACAGTGGTACCTCGGTACTTGACTTTGAATGTCTTTAATCCTTGAGCTCCTTTTCAACTGTTAGATTAAATTATTCTAATTAGAAATGGGAAAAGATTAGCTCAATAAACTTGATGATAAAGAATATAGTGAATTTGAAATGGTAGGTTTGAAAATTATAAGTCTAGATGACCACTCAGTCACATCAAAATTATGTGCTTATAAATATCTACTATAAATACCTCATAATTATAAAGCTGGTCTACTATCCTGCTTCACAATAAGACTGACTTGAAACTATGAACAGTTCTGTGTGAGTTCTTGCAAAAAAGAGAGGTCTTTAGGAGTATTAGGAGATAAGGGCACAATGAAGGAAAGAGCAGCCAATTAATGCTCCACAGATACTCTTTAATAACATTATCAGCTCCATAGGTATAACTTCAAAAAGCCACCAAGTTGAGTTTAAAAATCAGCATGCAAACAAACTTTTACTGAAATGATTATAATAGTTATATTAGAATAAATATAATTAAAATTATGGATATATTTTTGTGTGTTTTAGAGTTTGATGAATGGAATAAGTAATAAGTGATTACGGTATGATATGTTCCTAGAAAGAGAGCCCTTTGGAAGTGTCCTGAAACACTGATAATTGTGATTTTTAAAACTAGCATTAAAACTTGGGTAGTATGGACATTTTGATGATGTTAATTCTTCTAATCCATGAATACAGTATATGCTTCCATTTGTTTGTGTCTTCCTTAATTTCTTTCTTCAGTGTTGTATAGTGTTCTGAGTACAGGTCTTTTATGTCCTTGGTTAGGTTTATTCTTAGTTACTTTATTTTTCTTGTTGCTATATCAAAAAGGATTTTTTCCTGATTTCTGTTTCTGATATTTCAATGTTGGTGTACAAAAATGTCTTCAATTTCTGAATATTGACTTTGTATCCTGCTGTTTTGCCGAATTCACTTATTAGGTTGAGTAGTTTATTGGTGGAGTCTGTGGGATTTTCTATGTACACTATCATGTCATCTGCAAACAATGTCAGTTTTGCTTCCTCCTTTCCAATCTGGATGCCTTTTATTTCTTTTTATTCTCTGATTGCTGTGGCTAGGACTTTCAATACTATGTTGAATAGAAGTGGTAAAAGGGGACATCCTTGTCTTGTTCCTTATCTTAGTAGAAAGCTTTTAGTTTTTGCCCATTGAGTATGATGTTGGCTGTAGGTTTCTCATATATGGCCTTTATTATGTTGATGTATGCTCCCTCTACTCCCACTTTGCTGAGTGTTTTTATCATAAATGGGTGCTGTACCTTACACAATCCCTATTAAAATACCAATGACATATTTCACAGATATAGAACAAACATTTCAAAAATTTATATGGAACCATAAATGACTCCAAATAGCCACAGCAATTTTGAAAAAGATGAGCAAAGTAGGAGGGATCACAATACCTGATATCAAACTATTACAAGGCCACAGTAATCAAAACAGTCTGATCCTGGCATAAGAACAGACACATACATCAATAAACAGAACAGAGAGCCCAGAAATAAACCCAAGTCTCTGTGGTCAATTAATATTTGACAAAGGGAGCAGAAGCATAAAGTGGAGTAAAAATAGCCTCTTCAACAAGTGGTGTTGGGAGATCAGGACAGCACCATGCAAAAAAAATGAAACTTGACCACCAACTTACACCATATACAAAAATAAACTCAAGATGGATGAAAGACTTAAATATAAGTCATGACACCATAAAAATCCTAGAGGAGAACATAGGGAGGAAAGTATGAGGTATTCCATGCAGCAATATTTTCACCAATATGCCCCCCTGAGCAGGGGACATAAAGGAAAGAATAAACAAATGGTACTTCATCAAAATAAAAAGTTTCTTCATGGCTAAAGAAAACATCTGCAAAATGAAAAGGGAACCAACTGTATGGAAAAATATATTTGACAATGATACCTTGAACAAGGATTTGATCTCCAAAATATATAAAGAACTCACATGACTCCACTCCAGGAAGACAAACAACCCAATGAAGAAATGGGCAAAGGACCTGAATAGACACCTCTCCAGGGAGGACACACAGAGGGCCAATAGACATATGAGGGGATGCTCAGTTTCACTAGCCATCAGAGATATGCAAATTAGGACCACAGAGAGATACCACTTCACACTAGTCAGAATAGCCATTATAACCAAATCAACAAACAAGTGCTGGCAAGGTTGTGGAGGAAAGGGAACCCTAGTCTAGTGTTGGTGGGAATGCAGACTGGTGCAGCCACTGTGGAAAACAGTATGGAATTTCCTCAAAAAACTAAAAATAGAACTGCCTTTTGACCTGGCAATTACATTGCTGGGGCTATACCCTAAGAATCCTGAAACACCAATTCAAAAGAACCTATGCACCCCAATGTTCATAGCAGCATTATTTACAATAGCCAAGTGCTGGAAGCAACCTAAGTAAATGAGTGGATCAAAAAACTGTGGTATATTTACATGGTGGAATACTATGCAGCAGAAAGAAATGAGGTCCTACCCTTTGCAACAGCTTGGATGAATCTGGAGAGCATTATACTAAGTGAAATAAGCCAGGTGGTGAAAGACAAATACCGTATGGTCTCACCTATAAGTGGAACCTAATCAACAAAATAAGTAAGCAAAATATAACCAGAGACGTTGAAATAAAGAACAAACTGACAATAACCAGAGAGGAAGTAGGAGGGGATAACAGGGGGATAAAGGGGAAGAGTTGTCCAGGAACATGTATAAAGGACACATGTACAAAGCCGAAGGTGGGTAGGATAAAGGGTGGGAGGTGGGGATGGCTGGGGTTGGGGTGAATGGTGGGGGGAAATAGAGACAACTGTACAACTTGAACAACAATAAAAAACTTTTAAAAAGAGCATAAATTTTTTAAGAGTTTGAGAAAAAATAAAACTAGCATTACAATTTGATACATAAAGGAAACATAAAATTTTCAGCTAGTATTATTTTTAAAAAATGATATGATTCAGTCACTTCATATATTCACTGATTTTTTACTACCTGAGTTTAGGTGATTATATAAAACATATATTACTAACATCTCCCTTCCATTTCCATAGCTGGATTCCCAGTTTACTTGTCAGATTAAGTCAGAGTTATTTTAAATAAGAACTACCAAATTTTTTGGACTGTAGGATGCACTGGACCATAAGACACACCTTGGTTTTAGAGGAGGAAAATGGGAAAAAATTTTTAAGCAAAAAATATAAAATATTTAATATAAATAACATAGGCCTCCGCATCCCCGCCCCCACAGCCAGCCAGGTAAGCTACATTCGGACTATAAGACGCACCCCCCTTTCCTCCCAAATTGGGAGGGGGGGAGTGGATCTTAAAATCTGAAAAATACGGAAATATCTTGGTGTTTTCTGATTGCATTATGTATGTCACTGTGTACATGACTATACTTTTTGAGAAAAGAGCTTCCTTTGGTGCTTTTATTTAGTAACATGATGGTGATGTCCTATGATTTTCGTCCTTCAGGTTCAGATCGCATCTCTGAAATTAAGGTGATTTATGACTTGCACAGTTGAGAACTACTCACCTTAGTGCATGAATTTATTGTAAAAGTTATTGTATGAGCAAAGATAAAAAACAATGAATAAATCTACTTCAAGACTTGGTGCACATTTTTAGAAATTATTACATATGAAGTAGTAATCAATAGAACTTAGTAAAAATATTATTATTTAAAGAACCCCTGTGTCATGAGCAAAAGCCATTAGTTATGTACACTTGTAAAAATTTTCTCGAATTTTCATGTTCTAAAGTGTAGCTGAGAAAATATGTCTGTATTTCATGTGGTTTGAGCAGTATAATATTTTTAAATGAAAAAAGTATTTTTAAATATTAAAACAATTGTTATTATTCTGGTTGAAATTAAGGTATTATCACTCTGCTAAACAACAATAACATGTTTTTATTGCAGTGGATCTTAATCAAGTGTGAGTCATATTTGGCTGAGATAATGTGCAGCACTCTTATTTTTAAAAATATTTTTCAAACAGTTTATAATTTATATTATGGAAAAAAGTGTTGATACTACTAAAGTCTGATAGATCCTACAGATATCTTAAAAAGATGCTGGGTTGTTAATTACTAAAAAAATTCCATATCTTGTGCTGAGTTATACATTTACAAGAAATAATTTATAAAATTACTGTAGGAAGTTAATGGGATCTTTTTCTATGGGAATTTTGTTGCACTGAATGTGATTTTTAAAATATGCTCATTGCCATGTAAAACAAAATATACTCATTGCAAGAGTAGGAAATGCAACTATACAAATCTGAGTTTCTACAAGCCACCCCCGCCACCCTTGGTTTTAAATTTTCTTGGCAAATACAACTACCAAATACTGGTATGGCAGTATATGAATATCAGGTTTGTTTCAAATACTTTTGATGTTTATGTTCATAGTTAAACTTTGATTTCTTCGTATTTGCTTGCCTGGACGTTTTTAATGCAGGTACGATGAAGTGGCAGTGCAACACAGGTGAAACTGCCCAGGGTGTCAGTATTATGTGTGTTGGATTTTAGAGAGAATATTCTTTCTAGAGAAAAATTGAGAGAACATTTTATATATATTTGTAGCTATTATTTCTAAGGTTGGTTCATTTTTGTAATGGTGTGCATGTATGTATAGATACTTTTGTATATTAAATATTCTGATAAATCTGCTTAGGCATTTATTGAGTATAACTGGTTCAAGCACTGTGCTAGATGGTAATAAACAAAGATGATGAAGGGGTACCTGCTTCAAATAAGCCCCTCTATCCCCAAGAAATCAGAATTACAGAATTTCACTTAGTATTAGTATAGATTCCAATCTGAGGTATCAATAAATCTCTGTTAAAACCTGAACTTTAAGTTTTTTTTGAGAGTCCTTGTTATTATTTTTTCTACTTTTATTACTTAAATATGTTGAGTAACATAAAAATTCTTGATTTTGCTGGTAATGATAGCAATGATTGACATGGTGACCCAGTCTTGATGGTATGGCTGATGTGTTTTAGTGTAATTTTGCTTTGAAGTTAATTCACCTTGTTATTTTCAAACGTAGAACCTTTTTATAATGTGATTGGTGCAGTTAAGTTCTAGAAATATACAATGGACCCCTGGATCCTCATTTCTGATAGCTTATATTAAAAAGAGTTATTTCCAGAGTTATTCAGATATTTGATTCTAAGTACTGGGGTATGCTTCCTGCCCTTTGGTAATAAACAAAATACATGTAGAGAAGTTCAGAATTTTCAGTTTTTAAATAAATATATCAAAGCCTCAAATGACAAACACTAGTGTGTACCTATTTCTTTCAACAATTGATGTTTATGAGAACTTTGGATGGAGAAAAATCTCATTGTTACTTAAGTGTTTTTGAGAATTATCCCTCAATTTATGGGTTATTAAGTAGCCGCAAAATAAGACAGTGATAAAATGAGTTTAGAATTAATATTTATTCTATTTAAATGAATAAATTCCCAAAATTTCATGTGTTACCAGCAGATTGCCTGTGGAGTAGATGCATAATAAATGATTTTAAAAGTTATTCCTATGGTCTAATTTGGTTTACTTAAATGATAACAAAAGACATTGCTTGCTTGCTACTTGCAGAGCACTCACTGGCTAACTCTGCTACTAACAGAAAATGCTTCATTTGTTCCTTTTATTCAGAGGTTTGCTCACTTTTGTACTGCATTAGTTGGATTGTGGAGAACATCTCTTTAGTTATAAGCCATTGTGCATAATGACTTTTGGCATAATTTTAGAAATTAGTAACACATTTCTCATTATAAAATGGCTGCTATCTAAGTAGTTGCAAGTCTTTGAGACAAGTGGGTTCTGTCAAAATGAGAAACTGTCAATGATGCTGCTAATTCTGATCTAGCTCAAAACCAGTAAGTAGATAACTGCCTGAAACAGTAGGGAAATTTTATTTTCTTTGAAGCACTCAAGAGTGCCACACAAGTGGTGCTGGTTTGGGAAGAGGCAAAAGGTGGTCGCCAGTGTGTTGCATTCACTTTAAGCATACAGTTTAGCTCAGACTTCTCTGACAATCAGATTTTGGAAACAGGACCAAGAATTGTATTTGGTGAGCCCTGGTTGGTGTGGCTCAGTGGATTTGGTCCTGTGTACCAAAGGATTGCCGGTTCCATTCCCAGTCCAGGGCACATGCCAGGGTTGCTGGCCAATTCCCCAGTAGGGGGCAGGAGAGAGGCAACCTCTCTTTCTCCCTCTCTTCCTCTCTCTAAAAATAAATAAATAAAATCTTTAAAAAGAAAAAAAGAATTATATTTGGTAAGAAGATCATTCCTCCCTTTTATCTTGAAGTACAGTGTACATAAATCTGAGTTAAGATTCATATAATTTCATTTGAGCCTTGAATAGAGCTTTATAAGTTCATAGTAGTATTTGCAGCTTACTGATGATGGAACCAAGGGTTGTACAGCTAGTGAGTGGTGAAGCTTAGCTTAAACCCAGATCTTACTGAGGAGGAAGTGTAGGTTCCGAGCGACACTACAAGGCCTTCCTGGCTGCAGCTGAGCAGCATAATCATATACCCACATTGACAAGTTACATATTATACTCCGTGTAATGTTGACTACTTGGAGCTACTTGAATAACAGACTTTATATACAGTATGATCCCGAGAGAAATACTGGGATATATACACAAGAATTTCTCACTGAATTCTAGAATTAACCATGATTATTTTCATTATATTTTTAGTAATCCCCAAATTTTCTACAATGATCACTTATTTATTTATTTATTTATTTAAATTACTTTATTGTTGTTCAGTTACAGTTGTCTGCATTTTCTCCCCACCCCTCCCCCCAACCTCCTCCAAACCCACCTCCCTCCCTTGCTTCCACCCTCCCCCTTGGTTTTGTCCATGTGTCCTTTATAGTAGTTCCTGAAAACCCTTCTCCCCACTGTTCCTTCCCCCCTCCCCTCTGGGTGTTGTTAGATTATTCTTAATTTCAATGTCTCTAGTTATATTTTGTTTGCTTTTTTCTTTTGTTGATTATGTCCCAGTTAAAGGTGAGATCATATGGTATTTGTCCCTCACGTCCTGGCTCATTTCACTAATATTCTTAAAACGCTATTTTGCTTTGAGTTGGTGCTTCTAATAGGCATAATTTGTTGTCTATTGAAACACATCCATATTCCCTTCTCCATCTATTAGAGCACAAGTCTGGTTTCTCGCCTCAGCTGTACTTTGGTAACTGGGACCTTGAGAAAGGATCCATTTCAACCATTCCTCATTTTCTCCTCCGTGTGATGAAGGCATTGCCCCTGCTCAGCTCAGGTCCATTTCTGCACTGGCACTGGGCACTCTCCAGAACCACGCTGTGTATTTCTACCTGCCGAGGAGCACCAGTAGGAGCACTGCTTACTTTCATGAATGGCTGACTAATGAAGCCTCCTTCAGGGTGAGGCCAAGCCAGGTTTTCCCAGGGACTGCAGGGTGGAAAAGTTTCCTGTAACTGGGTGAAGACTAGGAGAAGGATGGGAGTTTATGCTTGTGGGAAAAAAGCAAGGTATGTGCTCCACGGCTCTGCGGTGACAGAAGATGTTTGACTGGATGTGAGCATACAGTGAGTATACAGGACATGTATGACAGAAACGTACACTGGAAACCTACATGATCTTATTACCAATGTCACCCCGATAAATTTGATTAATTAAAAAATCCTCCCCCAACAATACCCTTCAAAAGTTGTTAGAGACCAGGTTCAGTGAGAAGTTTGAAACTCTTGAAGTAGGTCAGGAAAAGAGGGAAATGAGCTGCGGAAGGCAGCAGGTCAACGTGTAAGCAAAGCAAAATGCGCGTTGCCCCTTATTTATGGAAGAAATAGGCCAAGGGTTGAGGAAGATAAACTGCCTGAAGTTTTCCTGGCACTAATTTGATATTTACCATGGGTTTCCAAAATAAATATGTTATTAAAGGACAAATTAGAAGTGGTAATGAATGATTCAAGTTGCCTCACGTTGCTGTACAACTAACCCACTTTCATATTTATTTCAAATATTCTCATGCTTGGTGGTTTTAATAAATCCAAACATATAATACACAACTTTTGGAACAGAGAAGGCAATAAGTGAATTAAGCATTGTTTACGTGCTAGTCAATGTTCTAGTGCTTTACCTTCCCCTAAATCCATCTAACAACCCAGTAACAGGGTTGATAATAGGAATGGCAACAATAACAATAGCATTTTATTGCTTAATACATGTCCAGGAGAATGCTAAACTTAGTGGTTATGATTGGGACTGAGGATGTCAGTGTTCAAATCCCAGGGACAGTACATGCACTCTGTGTTTCTTTGGAAAAAGTTCTTATTATTCTACATATCTCATTTTCTTCTTCTGTAACATGGAAATTATATTTGACCCAACATTAAAGTAGTTTTGAAGATAGATGCCTATGAATCCCTAATAAAATGTATGACACACAGGAAGCAATGAGTGAAACAGCTGGTGCTGTTTCTCCTCCCCTACTGGCTTAAGGTTATTCATTGGCACAGCCTCTAGAAGTAGATACTGTTCTAGCCCATTTTGGGGAGATGGAGGATTAAAGAACACGGATAACTAGCCCAAAGTCCCCTGGCCTACATGAATCCAAGACTTTCTGTGTCCATATTCCATATTGTTTATCCTCTTGTGCATGCTGAATGCGCAGAAATGATTACTTTGGTCCCTTTCCCCTGACTAGTGGCTTATCATTGCTGTCCCTCTGGCATTTTGTGAGAAAAAAATAAATTATTCAAAAGTAGATGCAGGTAAGAAACTGGGCAAAACAGTAGCGGCTGATAAGGGTCCCTGTGTTACCCAGCCTGCAGGCAGATACCTGAGCCGAGGTGCCCTCTGCAGCTCCTGCTTAAAGTCTAAAACTCTTTCTTAGTCCTGAAATGAAGGATTTCACTTCAATTTTTCAAAATTTGTGTCAGTGAAGAACTTAATTAGTTAAAAATTCAGTTTACCAACTTGCCATGTCATGTAAAAGTATGTGGAATGTGTCTGGAATGGTATAATAGGATACCTACCATGCATTCTGAGATGGAGCACCAGAATATGGGAATAAATTCCCCAAAGGGCTGGATACGGATTCATAGGCAAACAGTGATGATTTCTACAGGATTTTTTAAAAAATAATGAGGAATAAGAGTAAATACACTATCACATTGGTATTGAGAGGGTTTAAAAGGAAGTAAGCTTGGTTTGAACTGCCTGGGTCTGATTCCCTACTCTGCAGAGACTGTATGAGCCAGTGGTTAATCAGCACTTCTTAGTGTGTCATCTGTGGATGGAGATGCCAACAGTTTCTCTATCGCCTTCCGGCTGTTGCAAGAGGTTTCTATAAATCAGCACTTAGAATAACGTTGGTACTCATTTAGCATCCAGTCAGTGGTGGCATTTGTTGTTTATTTTCTTCTTATATATCTTGTGGACCTCTGACTCTCAAACCAAAAAAATATACATTGTAGATTAAATAGAACACTGTGGGTATCCTGGGATGATAACTAACATTCATTATTTCTATGAGAACGTGTACTCTAGATTTATAATTGTGGATACGTGAGAGGGCTGTTGGAAAACCATTATCAATTGAAACTGCTTTCTATTTTTCTCATTTTATAAAGTGCCACACCGTATGCAGTGATTACATTTGTATGTTTACCTTACTTTGAATCTCACAATTAGGCCACGACTCACATCCCAGACTTCAGAATTCATGGGGACAATAACAATAAATTTTTATTACTAACACTTATTGAGGGCTTATAGTATGCCATGTACTGTATTAATACTTTACATGCATTATCAATTTAAGAATAACTCTATGATAATATTATTCTTATACAATCTATCCCTTCAACTGCTTTCATATGTTTCAGATCATATTGTCAACCTTCTACAAAGTGCCCATTGCAATTAGAGGGGAATGGAGTGTCTGAATCACGATCACGACCTACTCTGTTTCTCCTTTTCTAGCGCCACCCACCTTTCTGATCTATGTATTTTCACAGCACTTTTGCTCCACTGCTCATTCTGTTCCAGCATAGTGATTTTCTTTCTCTTCCTTGACCAGGTATTGGCTCTTTTCTGTGTTAGGGTCTTTGCACTGTTTGCCTTTGGGGGAAAGCATTACCCCCAGACCTTTGCATGCCTGACCTTCCATTGCTACTTTAAATTTAGTGATGGCCTTCCTCCCCTTCCACTGTCCCATTATTATCTTGTCTTTTATTGAAATCATCTGTCACTAACTGAAATTTGTTACCTTATATATTCTTATTTCCTGGCTCTTTTTTATATGTTGTAAATTCTATGAATACAAAATCCTTTGCCCCTCTCCCTTCATTGTACCTAGAAAAATATTTGACATATATTAAGCATTCAGATATTTGTTGATGAATGATTAGGTGCAGTTTAGAAAGATGACAAAAGGTGTTCATCATCTTGGAGATAATGAAATGGCAGAACTCAGTATATTTGAATCTAAGCCAACTGCTCTCTGAGGTAGTAGGGCATGTGAAATGCATGAGCAGCTACTGAAACAAAAATATAAAAGTATTGAGGTAATAGCTTTTTGACATTTGTTTTATTTTGTCACCCAATTTGCAAGGAAGAAATGCCCTGTTTTACTTCTTATTGCACCTTTTCGTTCCTTGTATATGAGTTTCTGTCAACAGTGATGTTCTGGGTCACTCATTTCAGTCTCTTTTAAAAGTTACAATACTTGCCTGTGCTATTCTGCATAGCTGTTGACTGATAAGAGAATTCCCCAAACAAAAGAAGAACTCTGGCATCTGGCCCCCATGGCTGTGTGTTTGGAGGGGAAAAAATCCCTACAGTTATACCAGAAATAGCAGAGTTTTACTTTATTTTTTCAGAAAAAATATTGTTAGTTGGAGTAGTTTGTAAGTTCAGCATTCAAATACTTTTAAATAATTCAAGAAAAGGTGGGAAGGCATTCGTGTGTCAGGATCAGGTGAAAATATAGACTCCAGGGGCACAAACTTTTATTGCAGTTATTGTAATAACTACAAATTATTAAAAATACTTTTGTAAGAATCAGTACAAATTACAGTGCTAATAGGATTATTTTTCTGTTTCTCCTTCTCCTGTGTGTCATTTTTATATTATAATTTCTTAGACAAATGGGATCTGATTTGAAACATTTTTCAAGTTGTGCATCTTTCAGTTTCATTTGAGAGAGAGAGAGAAAAAGAAACGGAGACAGAGAGAGGGAGAAAGGGGTGGTGTGTGTATGGGGAGAGAGAGAAAGGGAGAAAGTAATAATTTTTCTGATCCCCAAGACAGAAGAATCCCAGTGAAGAGTCCCAGTGAGCAAGCTTCATCTCAGCCACCTCTTTCTAGGGGAGGGATGAGAAGGGAACAAGGTAAATATCCCATACGTGCCCATAATTTTCCGTGAATGTGAATATATTATGTATAGTTAGTAGTTTAACATACATAAAGCAAAAACCCTCCCATGATTAAAATGTGAAGACAGTCTTGATACTTGAAAGCAGAACTCTGTTCCAAACCTGATCCTAGAAACAGTGTCAGGGTAATGAAGGTAAAAGATATTCACTGGCCTCAAAAATCTCTAATGAAATTTGGGATACATAGAAAACAACCATAAAGCAAGAGTGTTCCTTTTAAAAATAGCATAAGGTTATATATGTTTTTTATAGTGTTTATGTGTGTGTAAATAATTTTTATTTTTATCTTTTGGCGGGGAGAAGAGAAAGCCATGGGAAAATTTAACAAGAGAAAACTGCCCAGCTTTCCAGCCTGAGTCTGTCAATGATGATGTATTCACATATTCCATTCTAGTCACTTTTTGGTATAATATTTTTTCATAGTCATGATCATATTTTATATAAACTTTTTTTTAACATTTTAAGTACATACCTGTGATTCAAATTCAAACTATTAGCTGATCAACCAGGGAAAGACAATGAGTAACTTGAAAATTTTATGAAGACCTCCTTGAACTGAATTTTGAAGAAACTGAATATTTAACCAGAGGGAAGAGAAAGAGCATTCATGCTGTTTGTTTTCTTTTAAGTAATCAAAAGTACCATCAGTCAAGGTTTAAAATCACTTGAAATTTCTTTATGAAACTTTAGTACAAATTAAAAATAAAATCAGTAAATGAATATTGAATTAATTCAGAGGCTATTAGGCATAATAATTAATGCAAGGATATCTTACCTAGTCCCTGGTCTCAATGAGATTATAATCAGTTTGGTTGGAAATGACAGAACTGGTAAAAAAAAAAATCCATTTTCCACAATAAGATTTAAATAAACTGTTAAAAGTAATGAGAAGTCATACTAGACATTGGATTTCAGTGCTAAATGAATGAAGATATTTGAGGCTGAAATAGGAAACATTTTTTTCAAAGAGGTGAAGCAAAACTGTTTTGAATGGATGAATAGAGAAGAGCAGAGATGTTACTCTGGCTGGTATGATGGTGAAATGAAAGCATAAGGACCCTCAAAGTCTGAAGCATTGCTGCAAATCCATGGACCATGAAATGTTCTCCGAGAGCAAATCTGCCATTCATAATATTGAGTAGTATCATTAAGCAATGACTATTATCTTTATTATTTGTCAAATCCTATTAAAAATATCAAGATCTAAGGGAAAGAGCACATTTCTAAGAAATTTATTACACCTCTCCTCTTATAAATGCAGTCAATAAATATTATTACGTGAAGTCTATGCCAAGAATGTTCTCCTTTGTAATAGGTAAACCCTTCATTCATGTACACAAATGTCCTACTGTCAGATATTATAAATGATAATGGAATTGGATTTTCTTTTATTTTTTTAAGATTTTATTTATTTTTTAGAGAGAGGAGGAGGGAGGGAGAGGAGAGAAACATCAATTAGTTGCTTCTCACTCGCCCTCAACTGGGGATCTGGCTGCAACCCTGCCCTGACTGGGAATCAAATGGGCAAACTTTCAGTTCACAGGCTGGCACTGAGACCACTGAGCCACACCAGCCAGGGCTGGAACTGGATTTTAAATTGCTTTCAACATTTAGCCATCTGTGGGATTCTTATTCTCACAACTTTAAATATCATTTGTTCTCTTATCTGTAAAACTACATTTATTCTTTTCTTTCTTTATATTTGTGCATTTGAAGTAAAAAGACGATGCCATGTATGTTAGTGGGGAAAAAACCTTTTTTTTTTTGGTTTTGAAAATGATTTCCATAATGTGTGATTATATCAAATGTATAATGTTAGGTATATATGTAGGTAAGAGTTTTAGTACCTAGAATTATTATCAAATAGGCATCCTCTAACCCATTTTGGGGGGAAATTGTATTACTTTATTGTCATCTTCATTTATTAAAATCCCTGAGATTCCTTGGCTATTTCTGCCAACCTGATACTGAATTTATTTAATGAAACATAAAATTGTCATAGAGTAGGAACTTTGGACGGAAACTCTGTAGGTTTGAATCTTGGCTCTGTCAATTGTAAGCTATATAATTTGGAGCCAGTTGTAAACTATGCTGTCTTGGTTTCCTTATTTGTAAAAGAGTGTAAATATCTTAAAGGTGAATCTTAAGAATTAAATGAGTGAATAGTTATGAAGCTACTCATAGGGCACATGGCAAATACTTTGTTACATTAAGAAATTGCACAATCATATTGAAAGTGCCAATCCATCTGCCATGATATTCTTTTAACATTTTATTTTAAAATAATTTCAAACTTAAATGGAAATTGTGAAAATGAAAACATTACAAAGACTATCAGTATACCCTTTATCCAAATTTACATGTTTTTAACATGCATGTCTCTTTACCTCTAGGTAGCTTGTTAGGTATTACCTAAGATTAGGGATATTGTATTCCACAACTACAGTTCAGTTGTCAACCTCAGTAATTTAATTTTCATGCAATGTGATCTTCCATTCTTAATGTACTTGTATCAATTGAAACAAGAATGTTCTTTTACCATTTCTTTCTCAGGTATAGGATCCAGGTTAAAATCAGATGTTTTGTTGAAGAGTTATGTCTCCTTAGCCTTCTTTATCTATTCTAGAACATTTCCATAGCCTCTTTGTCTTTGATGACAGTCATTTTTGAAGAATACTGTACTGCCATTCCCCTTTATAAAAAAGAATTGTCCTTATTTATTTATAATTATAATATTTTCCCTTGCAACCAGTAAACAGTGTGTGAGGTATTTCAAATCCCTCTAGATTTAGCATCCGTTATTTCATGCCTGATACAGCCTTTATTATGATGTTTTAAAAAATGGTCATTTTGCATCTTTACCACTTCCTCTACATATACCAGCCAGCCTTTAGCATTCCACCAAAATCCAGAACCCTCTTTATCCTTCCTTCCTTCCTTCCTGCTTTCCTTCTTTCCTTCCTTTATTGAGCCCTATTTTACCACATTGGAAATCAAAATCTATGTGTCCTAAATTAGGTTATAGAATTTGTTATTAGGGGTTATCTATTTAAATAGAATTATATACCCCTTGTCTAATTATGCTTAGATAAATCAAGGTTAGCTGTATTCTGAAGTTTGCATTTTATGGTGTTATTTATAGGGAGTATTATCAGGAAAGGACATTATGCACATGTACAAACAAGTCTAAACATGCTTTGCAATTACAGTATTTCATCAGCAATGGCTGACCCAGAGGAAGCATTTTGTCCTCTTTTATAACTAAACCTTCATTCATTTGACAGGAGAGTCAATGTGTTTTTTACATTGTGGGGGTTGACTTTTGAAGGTTTTCTGAATGGCAAACCATTGCCCTTGGAACTACTTCCATTCATCATTTTAAGAGATAATAAAAGTGTTTTCTTCTAGTCCTCAGTGCAAGAACAGAGCACTCTAGTTAATAAAAAGATAATTAAGAGACAACATGTGGGTAAAATCAGTGCCTCAGTGGAACTTCTGAACATCTGAAAAAGCTGCCTTTTAAAATGTGAACTTTAATTAAATAAATTCATCATATTAGCTGTTTGAGGCAAAGCTTTTATATGGAAATGTGCAGCATGGACTTAATCATTAGTAGAGAGTGGAAGAGCATACTCCTTTTTTCATAAATATGAAAGCCACTTTTCTGAATTATTCCACATGGAAAAGAAGGCCCTTATTGAAAAGCACAAGCTCTTTTGTACAAGGACAGCAAGATGGCAGTTTTCAATTTGGGTTAAATGGCAGCCTGCATCCTACAAACTTCAGGGAGTCAGGTGAAAATTAAATATTTTTTGTTTTATTTTATCTTATAATAGTATACACTTTAAACATTAGTCATTACCATATACTCTTATTCTATACTGTATTTATAAGTTGAGGGAAGAGACAAATAGATAAATTAATATTTTTCCAATATTACATGGTTTCTTTTGAAAAATTAGAGTATACATTAACTATATAATTATCAGGTAAGATTTTGGTACATTAATATGTGTGATTTATGACAAATAGCTTATAATGTTCAATACAGTTCCTTAGAAACTGATGTTTAAAAATAACCTTCAGGTTAAAGTATGCTCTCAGTACCTTTTAAAATGTGCTTTACAGTATACATTCAAAAATCTACCAAGGGAGGCATACAACTTGAGACTTTTCCTAAGGATATATGGATTTTATGTATTTTTGATCATTTTTGTCTACAAATTTTATACATTACAAATGTGTAATGACATATATGCATACATCTATAATTGCTATTAAGCAATAATGGAATACTTCCACTGAGAAATATTACTCATTCAGCCTATTAATTACTTTAAAAATGTATATGGAAATGGCTGAATGGACATGTTTAAAGCATCTTATAAAACAGATTTTTCAGCACTGAATTATAAAAGACTTATGAAACTGGTTATATTTCTAGAACCTTTTTTTTGTTGCTAAATGTACATGGTCAAAATGTAAAGGATTATTTATCGAAAAATATTACACTAAAGAATGAAAGCATTTGAGTTGATTGTGTCCTATCTTCTTGTGCTATATCCCAAGTCATCAAATTTAAATGTCCCTATTCTCTTTTGAACACAGTCTTATGCATCTATTGTAGTAGACTTCATTTCTCCTACAGTTGTTTTCCTGTCTGCAGTTGCACTGGGAAAGCATGCTTACTTTGTAATTATTTTATAGAATGTCTTTTTCCCTTTGGGGTTTTCCTCAAAGTAAAATCTAGCAATTCAATTGAGTTCTGCACCAGTCTTTTGAAGTTGCACAAAGAAATGCTGTCAATACTCACACTGTTGTCTGCATCTGTGGGTCATTCATACATGTTCTTTTTCTAGTTCCTTCTCCTGCTTTCCACCATTATCCTGCTCCCCTTTCCCCGCTGGTCACTTTCAGTCTGTTCCATGTTTCCATGCCTGTGGTTCTATTTTGTTTATTAGTTTATTTTGTTCACTAGATTCCTCTTATAGGTGAGATCATATGGTATTTGTCTTTCACTGCCTGGCTTATTTCACTTTGCATAATGCTCTCCAGTTCCATCCATGCTATCACAAAAGGTAGGAGCTCCTTCTTTCTTTCTGCTATGTAGTATTCTATTGTGTAAATGTACCAGTTTCTTGATGCACTTATTTATTGATGGGCACTTAGGCTGTTTCCAGGACTTGGTTATTGTAAATTGCACTGCTACGAACATAAGGGTGCACAAGTTCTTTTGGATTGTTGATTCAGGATTCTTAGGGTATATTCTCAGCAGTGGAATTGCTGGGTCAAAACAAATTTTATTTTTAATTTTTTAAGGAAATCCCATACTGTTTTCTACAATGTCTGCACCAGTCTGCATTCCCACCAACAGTTCACTAGGTTTCCCTTTTCTCTACATCCTTGCCAGTATTTGTTTGTTGATTTGTTAATGATGGCCATTCTGACACATGTGAGGTGGTTTCTCAATGTGGTTTTAATTTGCATCTCTCTGGTGGTAGTGATGTTGATCATCATTTTATATGTCTATGGGCCCTTTGAATGTCCTCCTTGGAGAAGTGTCTATTCAGATCCTTTGACCATTTTTTAATTGGAGTGGGGTGGAGCATGGGGTGGGCAGAGGAGGACAAAAGCGGAAAACTTAGGACAACTGTAATAGAATAACAATTAAAAGCGATTTAACAAAAAATTTTAAAAAATGCTATCAATAAAAATGACATTAGAGCAACCATTTTCCTGGGTCCAAGTTAAAAAAAAAAATTCCATTCTTTGTATTCGTAATTTTACTTAGTTCTTCTATTAATTACTCAAGCTCTTGTGATAGAAACTTGTTAATAACTACCTCTCTTTTGAGGTAGAGATCATGGAAGCTAAGCATAGATACAACTTTTATTTATTATAATTTGATTAAATCTATCTTGTGACTACAAACCAGCTCTAAAGTGAAGCTAATGTAGGACAGTAATTGAGAATTGTTAATTGTGTGTAACTTTCACAGTTAGCAATGCCACCTGAAAATAATTTAGAGACTGAGATTTGAAATGGTGTATTTGTTTTCAGGATGGTTTTATTCCATTAATGAAAATATAAAGGAAAACTCATTTTTAACTAAATAAGTAACAGTGTAGGAAACCTCTTTTTTCATTCCCACTGTAATGTTATTATATTTAAAAAATGGAACTCTTATCTATAGAGTCCTTCAAATAGGAAATTAATACCTACCTATAGCCATTTTATTGACAAGAGGAATGGTGGTATTCTAATTGATTAGAATTGTTCAGTAGGGTTGACTAAAAGTTTTAAGCACTGATTTGTACCATTTGTTTCTCTTTTCATAGTAGTAGTTACTCTATGCAATTATAATTTGTTTGTTTTCTTTTACAAAAAAAGGTCAGAGACTTACAGAACCTAATAGCAAAAGTCTAGAATCTATATGTGCTAGATCCAAAAAGCCTACATTCTAAATAACTTTGTTATGCATAATATAATATATACAGTGTTCAGCAGAAGTAACATCTACTTGAGTATGGTTGGTAGGGTAATAATATGGGTGTAATAATTTATCATTTTAATGTGAACATTTCACCTAAAATATCATATGGTATACTTGAGTGTGATATTATTATGTTACAGAATTACATGCTTATGACTTTGTAATAAAATAGTTTGTAATGGAAAAGGAGAGTTATTTGTGCCACAATCTGTATTTGTAAAATATTTAGTGTAGTTGATTTCTCTAAGTTATTCCATAGTATTTTTGTATAATTCTGCAAAATTCCTCTTTTACTTATATAGCTAGAAAATCTTGCTTGTGTTAAATTCCATATTATTTTTGTATAATTCTGCAAAATTCCTCTTTTTCATATATAGCTAGAAATTTCTTGTTTGTGTTAAATGGCCTCAAATGTAAAAACATTTTCTTTTTGGTATAATCTCTACTATAATGTCCATGAAAGTAGAGTAGAACCTAAAATTCATAGTGGCGTTGTGGCTGTGGTAAGCAGATACAAAATTGTACCAGAACATCAGTTTAGATACATAAGACAGACTTGACAGCTGCCGCAAAGGAGTGGGGTGAAAGATGCTGAAGGGATTAACTAAAGAACATTTATGCACAACCCATGGACACCAACCACAATATGGGGATTGGCTTGGGGAGGGGGCCTGGGTGGTGGTGGGGAAAGAGAGAAAAAAATGGAAACAGCTGTAATAGCATAAATGACAAAAATAAAATTTAAAAAAATGTACCACAAGTATTAAGCACAGTACTATACTATTTAGCAGAGGAGTCAGAGTGGTCATAGTTGCTGTTGCTGTAAGCTTTCAAAGGAAATCTCTGCCCTTCTCTCCCTGAAGACAGTATGTGTGTGTGTGAATGTGTTTGGGATTGATCAGGCAGGCTTCATCTTTCTAAGGAATACGATCAAATTATTTCAATCAAATTTTTTGGCCTCACAGAGGTCTACACATTACCACAGAAAAACGTAAAACAATTAACTCATTGTTGCCATTTTTCATGAACTTGCCTGATAATATTTTGCTTTACCAAAATAGGGAAAATATTTGAAAAATCAGAAATCACTGATATATATATAGATATATTTCTACCAGAGTATCCACATATATATGTTTTTCACCTGATATGTTTTTTTAACCTGAAAACTTCATTAAAGATACATGAAGATTCATTTTTCTTTCCCTGCTTTGTCAGCATTTGAAAATGGCTCTGTATGTTTCTTCTGAGAACTGACTTTGATTAAATGCCCAGTGTATTATGCACTGAAAAGTTTCTCATTCTTTTATTTTGCAAAACAGCATATTTAAAGTTATATGCATATGCTGTTGAATGCACAAAACAAGAACAGAATTCCTGTTATATATCTTTCCAGTCCAGTTGATAAGAAAATCTGGAAAACCATTAGGAGTAGAAAAGAAAGGGCTGTGGAGGTTTTTCTTATGGCAGTATCTCAGGCTTATTTTAGCTAAGAATGTTTTTTAAGGTGCAAAATCATGTAACTCCAGCTCGCTTATATAACTCGTTAAATAAGCAAAAAATATCTTGTCCGCATCATGGAGCTCAGCCTGGCTCTGATTCTGTATCCCGGTTCTCTGGCTGTTCAAGCCTCCCTTTGGAGGCTTCTTTTGGAGACAGTGCACCTTAACGAGAGCCCGTGCATTCTTCTGTGTTACTGAAACTCTTCCATAGCTCAAACAAGGTTAATACTAACTTCTGGGTATAGTTTTAACACTGATTTTTATAAATCAAAAAATTACATTAATGTTTGTGAGTCCTCCAATTAAAGCATTATTTGGCATAAGAGCATATATATTTATATGTTGTGATTGTCATATTTCTAGAAATTCTCCTCAAAAGATAGGTATTGGCACCTAATTTCCCTCTGCCTTGTATTTAGAATGCAGATTGTTTCCTTTAAAAATGTAAATAGACATTGTTTGAATTGATCCTTGCCAATATTATTTCAATAATCACATATATTTAGGCCAGACCTTTGCTTTCAGCTGAAAGTGGTTGAAGTAGAAATAAACAAACAAACAAAAAAGATCAAATGTAATTGTTTCATGCTACATTTTCAAAAGATTTTAGCCACAGTTTAGAACGGAGAAACTACATTTAAAACAATTTAAAACAATATTTAATAAAGGTTCTTTTAGAATAGTGAATCTCAGATTTTCTTTGTGTAGCCTGCAGAGAATTAAAACATTCTAGTAGAATTTTCTTTTTAAGATATCTGGGCAACAGAGGTGACATTTATGAGATTAAAATGCTAGAAAGCACCAGAAAATGTGAGTGTAAAAGTACAGAGAATAACAAAAACAAGGAGAACTCAGCACACCTTCTTGTATGCATTAACATGATGAACATTTCTGAATTGCACTTTCTACCCGTGTTAGATATTTAGCAATCAGTCTTCAAAACCCTTCCAGCTTTAGGGAAATTTTGGCTCTATTTTTAGTTTTTTTCTATATGAGGATATGGGGGATAAGCTACAGAACTCATAAAATACCATAATTCACATCTCTTCCTGCACAGGAAGTTATCTTTACCTCTTTGGTGTGAGCAAGGGTAGAACGTGCTCTCTGTCCCTGATGGTCACAGCCCTGAGTTGCTGGGGTGAAGATATCTCTCTGGCTGGCTCTGCCCATTATTCAATTTAATGTTACAACTGCTTCAGATGCATTTGTTGAAACATGGTAAGGCAAATGCAAACTACTGTGTTCCATGGAGATTGCATTCCAAAGGCATGAGGCTTGGATGCAAAAAAGGCTTAGTTCAGAGATCCGTAATAGTGATCTTTAGGTTAAATCTATTGTTTAATCTATTTCTACTTATCAGTCTACAGTGGAACACTGAATTGATACCATGGAGACTCAATTCACCTACCTGCATAAAGATGTTAAATATTAGAAAAAACACATTTCTTCTTTATATCTGAGCTATGCTTCCCCTGAGGTCCAGCTCATTGTCTTTAATTTATTCTCAAAATAAATTAAATTGCCACTTGACAATGCTTATGTGCTTTTTCTCTTACCTCGTAATGTTGATACTTGTTAAATTTCTCCCACTTCTTTCTCCACCTTTGTTTTTTAAGGCAGACTGAGACCATAAGACCATTATAGGCAGATGGACTTCAACTTCCCTTAATTTAAAAAGAAAACAGCCATTCAACTTTCCTTGAACTGAGGCTTTTTATAGTGTATAAAGACTTTCCTAAGATAGAAAAATACAAAATATTTTAAACTATATTTATGATAGCTAGCAAAACCCAACACATATACACACACACAAATAAAGCTGGCAAAGCACAGGAGTAAGAGAACAATTTTATGTATAAATTTAGATGGAAAAACCCTAAATAAATTATTAGCAAACTCAGCAATCTTTTTAAAAGTAGCAGATGACAGGAACAAGTAATGTTTTGTTTTGTTCCAGGAATGACAGCATGATTCAATCATTGGAAATATGATTCACATAATTTATCACACTAATTGATTAGAGGGGGAAAGAAGACTTGAGATACTCTTGAAATCTACCAAAAAAGACATTCTAAGTACACTAGGTATAGGATACTTCTGTTAAAGATTTATATCTACCAGTTGGTGAAACATGTTATGTCAAGTTCTTGGCTTGACATTTTGTATACTTCCTAACCCATCCTCCCAACATTGTGGCAAGGTCAGAGATGATATCTTTATATAGGAAGACCCAAAGGATTATGAACTGATTGGTGGGGTTTGAACCCATAGAATCTGACTTCAGAACTCATACTTTTCCATTAGTTCCGTATTATAGCCCTTCTATTTTCTTAGTTTTTTTTATTCCATTAGAATTAGTTTTTTTTTTAATTTTTTAGGTAATTATTGTATATTATTTTCAAGTCTGCAGAACATTTTGCTTTTTTTTTTTCACACTTCAAAGTAAATGCAAAATAAAAGAAAACCACCCGGAGGGTGGACTTCTCAGTATATTCAGTTCACATCTGCAGTTTATTTATAAACCTATCAGTATCATTATTTTCAGTTTAGATTTCTATATTGAGGCCTTTGAATCTTAGTGTACCTACTCTATTTGGAGTAATGCTTGAATTATAAATTTGAAATTGACCCACAAACACATATAACTGTATTATGACAGTCTTTTATTTCAAGAGGGTCTCTGACCATTTGAAGCACAGGGAAACGGAATGTTTTCTGCCTTATAAAACACTACAAGGTTTTACAACAAATATTCCATTAAGGTATAGCTATTGTGTATTGCTTGAGCTAGAGAAACTTCCACCACGCCCAAACAGATTGCACTGCATCTTTTATTTAGGCCACTATGTCACTTCTCTTTAATTTCAGACTCCGAGGCTAAACTGGTGCCAAGCTCACAGGATAGGAGGGCATTTCTGAAAGAATGATCTGAGTATATGCACTGTTTTCTCCCTGTCTTTTGTCATTCTGTGAGGGTTATGGCTGTGGCACCTGACAAAATATATAAAAGCAAAGAGGCATGTCCTGCAGGTGTAACAGGCAGGCCAGCTTTGGATTGGATTTTAAATTGTGTTGATGCCATAAGGGCAGATGTCTTTAAAGAAACAAGCAAAGCATTGGTTTTGAGAGAGAGAGTACATTGTTCAGTTCTCTACTTGTGAGGATGTAATTTATAAAAGAGATGTGTTTTTTTTCTTTAGTGCTACTGAGGTTGACTCCATTTGGATTAAAATTTAGTCAGTTAACTCCTAAGGAAAAAAGCTCTTTTTAAGTAAATAAGAGTTTTCTTTGCTGTATTATCAAAGGCCCTTCTATTTAAATTCAGTAAATATCTTTCCTCTAGTTCTGATTCTGAACCAGTGGTTTTCTATTAATTCTTGATGAGTACCTTCTTCTGCACCCTTACATGATGTCTACGTGCTTCACGTTACCATGAAGATGCTAAGAAATTAATAAAGCTTAAGCCTCAGGGTCTCTCTTTTATATGCTCTTTACAAAGGCACTGGGAGGCTTCCAGCCACAGGTTCCCATGGTTTTATCATTTTATAAATTTGCCAAAATAAAATGATTTTACCTCCTCTTTCAACAATTTTTATCTTGAAATACTCTAAACCTACAGAAAGGATGCAAAAACAAACAAACAAAATATCCATATAGAGGGAAGGGCTCTGGTCTAACTAACTTTGGAATTGAACACAGACTGTAAGATCAAAGGCAAACAGAGCTGCACAGAGCACTGTATTCTACTGATAAAATTGTGTTCTGTGGCGATAAAGGTTAATAGCTCTGAAACCTCTCACTGGATACGTACAGCGGGACCCGACACTGAGTCCATGGATGGTGGATGATAGGAGCCACATTTCTTCCAGTTGGTGACAGATAAGGTGGAAGGATCCCTCTGGTAATGGATTCACATTGAAAACTTAAGTATGAACTCCAATGTGTAGCATTATATTAGATTTATAGATATTGTGTATTGTATATGCATGAGCATATTCATATATGAGCATGATCATGCTCATACATATTTCCTTGCTCTGTCTGCTGAGAGAGCCTGGAAGCAGTGACACCCCAGGAACAACAAGCGTACCCAGCTCCTAGATCTGGCTTTTTATAAACATCTACTTATTATTTAAAGAAACACGGTCCTTGGAGAAATTGCTGACTGTGTAACTGGGGCAGGATATATACAATATGAGCCTGAGCATCTTGTAGTACTAGAAAGTAAGGAAGTTCTTTGAAAAAAAGAAAAGCCCGCAGTGATGGGAATATATCAGAAGGGCACAGGAGTCCTCTGAGAGAACTCTCGATGGCAAATCTGGAGCAATCTGAGTAAATACATACATACATACATACATACATAAATAAATAAATAAATAAATAAAATAAATCCCTACTTGGGCGTAACCCAAAATATAAAATAAATATCCATGAGTCCACACTGATAGAATAATTAATTTACAAATAAGTAAATGGAGAAAATACCCCCATATACTGTGCAACAGAATTCTAAATAATTTGTGTAGATATTTTGCCCTGAAGGAGGAAGAAAATAAAGCATAACTGCTCTCCCCTTATGTGGGCTGTGCTTAGTAACTTCTTACCAAAGACCCCTGTGTGGGAAGAGTGAAAAAGAGTAACTTTACAGTAAAGAAACCTGACAGAAGCTTCCTCAGCTAGGTAATCAATGTCCACATCAGTCGTGCTAAGTCATGTTGGTAATATGTATCCTTGTTATAATGTGATGAGAATGCCATTTTAATTCTCTGGTCTCCCTCTGTAAAACACATTTACTCCAGTCTAATTGTGAGAAAAACAAGGCAAATGCCAGTTGAGAGGTATTCTGCAAAACACCTGATGACTACTCCTTAAAACTGTCAAGGTCATCAAAAATGAAGAAACTATAAAAAATATTAAAGGTAATAAGCCCGGGGAAACTGAAAACCAAGTGTAGTATACTATCCTGATGGGATCCTGAAACAGAAAAATGGCTTTAGGCAAACCTAAGGAAATCAGAATAAAGCTTGGACTTTAGTTAATAATAATGTATCAGTTGTGGCCCATTAATTGTAACAAATGTAGCATACCAATATAAGACAGTAGTAGTAGAGGAAACTGGGTGTGTGATATATGGGAACTGTCTGTACTCTCTTTCTGTACTAAATCTGTTCTATAATAAAATATTAATAAGTTAAAAAATACACCAGTCATTTAGATTAACAGTTTGCCACATTTGTTCTTTAAATGTGTGTTAGAGAGTGTGTGTGAGTATGAATGTTTGTGTGAACTACTTGGAAGTGATTTGTTAACCTCAAGGCACTTTACTACTACCCTAAAACTTCAGCATTTACTGTTGAGAGCAGGGATATTCTACATAACAATATCACTATCACATTTGAGAAATTCAGCTTTGATTCACTAATATTTAATTTGTGTAATCTATTTAAAAAGAATCAGTATCAAACCAGGGTTTATGTATTACATTTGGTTGAAATGTCTCTTTAGTCAATTTTATTCCATTAGTTTCCTCACATTTGTCTTTCATAATAACATTGAACTTGTTCAGCAGTTCAGTCCAGTTACGTTATTGTAACTTTACATTCTTTGGAGTGTCTACTTGTGATTAGATTCAGGTAAAACTTTTTTGGCAAAATAAAACATAGATATGAATTTCCTAAAACATAACAATAGAAGGCACATGATTTCAATTTGTCCCAGTATTGCTTTTGCTAAGTTTATTCATTTAATTCAGGTGTTGCATATGTGGCAATTAAAAATAATAACATCCCCACTTTAATAATAGGTAATCTATAGGGCTATAGCTTTTGGTGGTGTATATATACTACTGAAAAAATCTTTCACCCAGTGGTCTTAGCATCCATTGATGGTTATTGCCTCAGTCACTGATTACTTTGTTGTTCATGGTGTTTTTATAATTATTTTTTTTGAAATTTATTAACTTGCATTCTTTGTACTAAGAGTTTTTCCTTTCCTCTTAACTTTTTATATTTGATTATAGCTATGATTTCATGAATAATTTTGTTTTAATATTTTATGTTATTACTTTCACTGTTCTCTTTTTATTCAAGTTGTCCCAAGTTTTGCCAGTAAAAGACACATGTAAAAGAAGACATTTGAGTCTCACTTTGTACTTTTTCCTCTAGAACCCTGGAATCAAGCATTTTTCTAACAATTTTAAAATTTTCTCTAGTTTATTTTAGAAGCAAAATTTAGGGTGATTGGTGTGGTTATGGTTGCTAGGGTGTGGTTTCTCCTGGACTTGTAGGGGTAGGGTACATAGCCATTAAATGCACACATGCACATGTATGAGCAATGCCTTGTGCATTCATGCAGACACATGCATGTGTGCGTTTGTGTTTTAATAATTGAGATAATGTTCATACTTGTAATTCAAACCCAACAATTTGTAATTATTACCCCCTTCCCCATTTCATGTCTGTATCTGCTTCTTACATGTAGTGGAAATTCTGATTCTCCAAGCATCTGTATATTCATTTGCTTCGTACTTAAGTGTATATGAACAAGTTGCAGAGTATCTACACTGATGTCAATAGCTACTGATTTAACGAGTCCTACTAATTAAATTTAAGATTGCTTGGCTGTTCTTTTTATTTCTATGGTATATCTAATAAAGGTGTATGATCAGAGTACTGTCTCTGCACTAGTTTGAACTTTTTTGTGTGGTGGTGGTTACGTTAACATTATTAATTTGGCATATGATGATGTATATTTGGTCCTCTATGTGATTTTACAACTTTTTAATTAATTTTGAACCATTTGAAACACTGATTCTTATAGTTCTATGTTTTTCAAATATTAGGTAAGTTAAGTCATACAATATATAACTTTTGGGTCCTATTGTTTTTCAGTGAGAAAAGTATATTTAAGTTCCATCCATGTTTCGCATGAATTGGTAGTTTGTTTGTTTTTCATTGCTGACTTGTATTCCATATGGATGTACCATAGCTTGTTTATTCATTCACCGTAGGTTGTTTCTGGGTTTTGTCAATCATGAATAAATCACTCTAGATACTTTCTTAAGGATATTTGTGTGAACATAAGTTTTGATTTCATTTGGTAAGTACTATGGAGTGTGATCGCTGTGTTGTATGGTAAGCATATTTTTGACTTTATGACATACTACCAAACTCTGTTTAGGCAAGTGTTTTATAATTTAGTCACCTCACTTATTTCGTTCCTTTCTTATGTGATGACTTAAAAGTACTATGTTTAATAAAGTGCTTTTATTTTTATAAAACAAAGCTATATTTTCTGAGAAAATATTTAAGAACTAAAATTAGGCATGAAATTAAAATTTCATATATAAATATATAAAACTAAAATTAAGGCACTGCATATTTTCTGAGAAAATATGTAAGAACTGAAAATAATGATTCAAGTGATTTTACTCGTGTTGAATATAATGAACAAACTGAACAAGCATAGTAAAGACAGATTCATAGGTAGAGAGCTGGATGACAGTTAAAGGGGAGGAGTTAGGAGGTAGAGGCATCCACAGAAAGGAAAAAGAGCTCATGGACATGGACAATGTTTTGGTAATTGTGGGTGGTGGGGGGAGAGGAGGAGAAATAAGGAGGATAAGTGGTAATGGAAAAACTGCAATAAAACTGTTAAAAATAAAAATAATGACAGTGTTTTTGGAGTAAGTTGAAAATTACTAACATATTCAGTTGGTATTTAAAACCAAAAAGCTTTGTTCTCTTTTGTTTAAAGGGAAATATGTGACTTTTTTAAAGTGAGAAATGACAAAAAGAAGTTAAAACAAGAGAGAGATAGAGATGCCATTCTGGCAATAGGAAATTCTAACATTTTTACACGAAATTGTTGCATTAGATGCCATGTCAGACAGTGGAGGAAGAACTGGGTTGCATGAAACTAGAGTCAGATTTGATTTAGATGTGTCTTCATCAGAAATATCAATGCTTGTTTTGGTAGATTTCCTGACCTTGTTAACCTCATATACCCACAGTGTTAGCCTGAAAATATTTTAATTTACTTTACTTCATTTTTCTCATTTTGTCTCATTTCTAGGGACAGATTTAATTTTGGGATCATTGCATGAAAGTACTGGTAGTTTATCTTAGCTGCAAATTTAAATGCCCCCTCTGTGGGTGGGATAGGGGACAAAAAATTGCCAAACCAACACAAACTTAAACAGTATGAGGGGCACTAATCTGGTTAAGCTGATATAATATGAATCGTGTCAGTCCGTCTGTGCACCTAAGGCCACTTACAGAGTAATTGCTGTACTGAATGAGATCCTGGTACATAAAAATGCATGTTTTTCATTCATGGGTATTGATGAACTAGTGTACAAAATAATGTATGTCAGGATATATGGGTGTATAAATAATGCATACCAAGTGAAACTTAACATTTAAGAAATTTAGAGATTTTAAGTGATGTTTAGTTGAGTCTAACCCTCCACATCTTGAGTTTATTATTTTCTCAGTTTAAGTATTAATGGCCAATGTGAGCAAAGTGCATAGTTATTAATACTTAACCAATTTTTGATTAGTATATGGTATTTCCTTGATTTTGAGGGTAAATTTAGTACTTTGCATATTTTTTGCTTTAATCAGAAAAAAAGAATGGCATTTTCTTGCAGAGTTTAACCTATGATATAATGATGTCTTGAAACCATGTGGGTACAATGAGTACCTCATGGCATGAGTACCGTAATGTAAGTTCTGTTTAATATATCCAAGGATTGACTGCACCAGAATATTAGTAGAATAGTTTAGTTGAACAACTTAACTGTCCTTTCCTTTTAACAAAAGGAAACTTGTTTTCCATTATGTTTTTGTATTCGCTATGTCCACCAGATTATATGGTTTTATAATGTAAGCATTAACACATATAAATTTTATATGTATCTATGTAGCCCTGGGAAATTTCTTAACTGCATTTACATATGTTATAAAAATCCCAAACATTTTGAAACCACATAAATATTTGTCAGTGTGACAGGTGCCTTTCTTTTTAGTACCTGTATGACAAGTCTAAAATCAAATATCATTGGCTGTTCAGTTATACTTTGGAAGTCAGCTTTGATTGAACTGAAGATATGATTTGTCAGTCTCATTCATGTCTGTCCTTCTAAAAAGGATATTCTCTTACAAAAGGATATTTTATTGCAAATGAATGACTTTAAAGCTGTTTTTATTTATGTGTGACAAGAATGTTATATTTTTTGGTCATATTCTTGTATTTTAATTGTAATAAAACTGAGGTTCAGAGAACTTTAATGATTTGTCCAAGGCCTTGCGTTTGCATATTTGTGGATGAAGATAAAACTCACTTCTCTTGACAGCATCACTTTACTCATCGTAGTAGATTAGGCTATGACTTAGTACTGTGTGATATTTTAAAGATATGGATCCTCAAATGTTTATCAGCCTGATGTCTCCGGGGTGTTATAGTGGATAGTATCAACAATTTATTTATTATTCTGTGATTCACTCATTCATTCATTCATTCATGTTTGTTGAGTACTAGAAACAATGCTTGTTTTTTTCAGGAAAAAGTAATATTAAGCAAATTAAGTAGATTGATATTATAATATGCATGCCAAAATTTACATACACACTTTGTCCTTGTTTCTCATTATTTTCCAATCCCAAGTAATATATAAACTTCTTAATAGTTAAGGAATATTTAAATACATGTATTGCTCTTCTAGTTCTACTTCTGTTTTTTTCTTTTATTTTCTCATGGATTTTTATAGCTACCATATTTGTAGGCCAGTCCTTAGAAACCATCAAGTTTCCTTATCTTTCTAGCATAGTTCCCATTTATGTTTTTGGTCTTTATGAAGTTCTGCTTATGTCTCTTTGCCCTCTATACGAAGATACTACAGCAGTGCTTTCCTTTGTATAAAACAGAGCAACGATAGAACAATATGTTCTCCCACTCGTGTCAGCAATCAGTGTATGCTCTCGCATTTTCTCACTCCCTTTTGCCACCCTGTACATATTTCTAATGAAATACTTTTATGATCTTCTCATTTACTGAAGTATAGAGGGTTCTACAATAAACAATTCATAAAGAATTCTAATGTATATATTATTAGGTATTTTTATGGTATGCCAACAATTATTAGTGATGAAGAAGTCTTTTGAAAATGAGTTAGTGGCCTGTGCCAAGACAATGAGCAATTTTGATAATTACTTCCATTAAGCCAATTCCATAAAACATAAAGACCATGGAAAGGCTTTAAAAATGATGTAATGTTCTTTAAGTAATGTGACTTACCTGAGATAATAATTCTAGGTTAAAAAATGCTAGGGAAATCAAAATGTTTGATCTGTCATTTCCATAGCTTCACAAATTACTTTCAAAGTAATTAACATGGTTTTTATGTTTTGTAAGTGTTTGCATTACACCTGGGGTGAGTTGTGGTATGTTGTTTGTTTTGGAGAAGTGGATGATGGTGAGGGAGGGAAATACTTAACTGATCTTGCTATTCAATTTGTTAACTTTTAAATAGATTGAGAATGCTTTTCTATTTTAATCTTTTAAATGAGTATCACTGAAAACATTGTATTATTCCATCAGGTTCTCAAGGGAAACTTTGTATTTCCACTGCTTTCCTGGAAAAATCATTGGTAATATTCAGTGAGAAAACACAAGACAAGTGCACATAATATCTTATCCCAGGGGAAATAAATATAATTCTGGGGCCAGAAGATACAATTAACAAAGAAACAAAATTCTCTGTAATAATTATCCTTAGAAATATTTGAGAAGATAATGTGACTTCCAGTTTCACTGCTAAAATAGAGCCAGAACGTTGGCTGGTAAGTAGATGAGTTAGGGCAAGTGGCACGTTGTGTTACCAGGTGACTGCAAATTAAGATCCAAACAGTATAAGAGTATCAGGAAGCAATGGGAAAATAAATGCAAGATAAACAAAGCAGGGTGCAAATTGGAAGGTATAAAAAGAGCAGCATTTCTTTAACAATTTATTACCCAATCTATCAAGTATGTGGTCATCTTTACACTGAGAACTTAAAATAGAAACTGATTATGTGAGCATTCGTCTAATGTTTTGTTACTTGAACTGGTTCAAAAAAACCTAAATAAAAGGAACCATCCTTAATCTATAACATAATAAGAATCCTATATTATAGGACAATTTGTGTTAAATCTTTTAATAGATATTTATAATTACTAACCAAACCACTTGCAATGATGTATTCTAACATTAAAAAATAATGATTTTATATTTGAAATTTTTATTTTAGTTGGGTTTTCATGCAGAAGGAGAACCTCATGGGACTTTAGCCTGACCCAGATGCTCAGATCTAATCTTCATTAAATCTGCTTTAGCTATTAGAGGTGGTAATAGATAATGATTTTGTTGTGATGTTGGAAGCTCAGCTGGATGATTTATTTTCAAACACTTCTTTTTCTTTTTTATTGAATTTATTGGGGTGACATTGGTTAATAAAATTATGTAGGTTTCAGGTGTACAGTTCTATAATACATCATCTGTATATTTTATTGTGTGTCCAAGCACTCCTGTTAATGGCTCACCTTTCACTGCCCAAGTCAGGGAATAACTCAGCACCAAAGAAGCATTAAGGATTTTGATGATGGTAATGCTTATTCTTTCTATTGAACTTGTTCTCAGTACTCTGTGACTATTGAGTTAGGTTTTCCAAACTAGCACTTTTCACTTTACCACTATATTTTTAAAACACTATTGCATTTTTTTAAAGTTTCAGATTCAGATATGATGAGGAACATTGGATATAATGTAATGAAGCTTGTCTTTTTCATTGTGTTCACAGTACCTGACCTATAAAAAGTACTAGTAAATATTTATTGACTGAATTAACAAATTATTTGATTCAGTTGCATTGACTTTTACACATACAAGTTAATCTTCACAGCATAGTGTTTTAGTTAGTAATAAACCTGTGATTTCACTCAGAGAGACAGAGAGGGCCTATGTTCACCCCAGTGATATATAGTTAACTAAGAATCAAATCCAGTGTACGTCTGGAACTCTTTTCTCCAAACCAAAGGTGCTAGTTTAGGAGATTGGTGGTCTGGGGCTTTCATCTTATATGCTGTTTTTTATTAGCCAAACTAGTTTGAATGACGCATTTAACTTACCTGCATTTTGTGCTTCATTTTATATTCATAAACTTGGAAATTTAGAATACATACATCGTTTCTAAACAGAACTTTACCTGCCTCCAAAATTATGCCACTATGTAACAGGTTAAATCCACCTTTAATTATTCTACAATGCTTACTTGTGTATGGTGTATCATGGTAAAATTCTCTATGTTGTTCATTAATACATATTCTGAAACCATATACATGATATTTATCTCCAACTTAATACTTTTTATCCTGGTAATATTACATAACAAAATGTGCCAACAGTAGAGAAAAACTTTTCTTTGCTCCTGTTGCTTGCTTCCCGTCATGATAGTTAGTCTGTTGGTATAACCCTGGGCCTCTCTGTGGACTCCGCCCTCGGAAGTGGGCAGATATATCTGGTTCATAAATCTTTGGCTGATCAGTTAAGCCCCATGTGCTTCACCCTGGCAGACAAGAGCATCAGCAGAGAGCAGGTATCAGATCTGCTTCTCCAGGCGCAAATCATTTTGCTCCATGCAAGTTAATGAGCATATCTGGCTAACAGACCCAAACCACATTGTCCAACTGGCCCTTAATAGGAATAAGGTGATATGTTGTCATCCTTCATTAACAGTCTTTATTTTAGTTTGCATCTTGACTGTAAATGAGCATTGGAGAAAGGTGCTATTTTTTGAGGATCCCATGGAGACCCTGACCGGACTTGAGTTCATGCTGGCTGTAGGCAATTATCATCCTGGAACCTACTTTTCTGGTCATATCTCACTTTTATTGATTAGTTTTTTGAAAGCTGCTATTTTTAAAGATACTATAGATTACATTTACTTATTTTAAATATTAAAAACTCAACAACTAACTATTGGTTGGATATGAAAAATTGAAGATTCAGTTTCTGTGATACTGATAGGTTTTAGAGAAAACTATTAAATTTCCACTTTATCCTTTCAAGGGTCCAGAAACATTGAGACAATAATGGAGTGGCGGGTCTAAGAGGGAGGTGTTTGGATATGTACATTGCCTACTCTTCCCTTATGCCGTCTCTCTTTGTAGTAGAAGCCAGGTTTTGTTCTGGTATCTGAGCCTCCTTCACATAGCTCTGTGCTTCTGAGAAAGCTACCTCTCTGTAGTTCAGTAAAACTGAAAGGCAGGGCTGTGGTCCTGGATCCAAGAAGGGTTTCTTTCTCTCCACGTAAGATAGGGCAAGGAGCCATGACTGTTAAATTTTTTTCTTTGGTTGGGGGACACATGAGAAGAATCAAATGTTTTGTGACCTAGTTCTACTTTGTGGATGGACTGTAGTTCTCTGGTGGCTTGCTGTAATTCTAGGCATCTTAATATGTCAAATAATCAATTTCCATACTGAAACCCTTTTGAGTTGGTTTTCTGTTACTAGCAGATAAAATAGAACTACAGATTTTTGTAGGATATTTTGAGATAAAAAAGTTTCAAAGTAGAAAATTATGAGCAAAAGAGGACAGGAACATACAGGGCTCAGTCTGTGGAGGTGGTGTTAAGGGCAGTACAGTCATGGGTTTCAGGCATTTGTGTTTTAGGTGCATGAGTGTGTATCAAATAAGCCTAACTTTCAGGTGTGTGCTTCTGTGGGCGGTGGGAGAGTGTATGTCAGTTTCAAGTATGTATTTTGCTTCAGTGAGAAAGTGACTGGCATCTTTTTTGTTTTGAACTTACCTTTCCTTAGAGTACTTCCATAATTGGGCAATGGCTTGATTAAATGATTATAGTAATTTTATTCTACACATATTGGGATTGGATAGTATCAAAATCAGTCTCAATTACATGTAGAGAGAACAATTAGAAATTATTTATTCAATAGCTTGTTATCAAGGGACAGTATTTACCACATACTATTTTGAGCACTGAAAAGAAAGGTCTTAGTAAGACAGTTCTTTTCTTCACAGAGCTTATAGTCTAGAGAGACAAAAATTCTCTAATATTATAATGTTATAGTATCTGTGCTGTTCATGTCAGTTAAAATTTAAGTAAAAAAATGTTTCTCTCTTCTAAAAATAATCATTTGTCCCAGTAACTTCTGTTTATATAACTAAAAATCATTTAACCCAGTTTAAACAGTGTAATCACCCTCACAGAATACAGCACATGAACACATTACAAAGGCAAATTGTTTTTAAAGCATATTAATCTAGGAAGCCCTGTATCAATTTACTACTATGAAACGTAATAAGTTAATATTTATAAGAAATACCTTAACAGTGCTCCATAAGAATTCATCAGGAAGCAATGAAACAGACTGGTGTTTTTAGCAGTGCATCATAACTAGGTACCACTTTACCTCAAATGAGCACTACAAGTTAATACTTCCTGAGAAAGCAAATTCTTCAGAAAGCAAAAACAAAAGGAAAATGAAAAATATTAATGATGTTCTTTAGATATTAAAATGTACTACAAACAGCCCTGACCAGTGTGGCTTAGTTGGTTGGGCGTCATACTGAAAAGCAGAATGTAGCCGGTTTGATTCCCAGTCAGGGCACCTGCCTGGGTTGTGGGTTTGGTCCTGATACAAGAGGTGACAGATCAATGTTTCTCTCCTTCTCTTTCTCACTCCCTTTCCTTATCTCTAAAAATCAATCAATAAAATCTTTCAAAACTTGTGTAAAATGTACTACAAACAATAATTTTTCCAATTAGTTTTAAGCCACACCTATATATGCATAATTCATTAGGCTTGATGTAAAATGCTATTAGTGATTTTTATTTTCCTTACTGTTGAATATCCTTCATATGTTGGTGAAATTTTATATTTGTGTTTACATTTAGACCTCCCAAACAGTGATTGGACTATGAGGCATGATTATATGAGACATAGGTAATTATATAACCTAGAATAGCATTTTGCATTTGCTTTGACACAATTCCCAGTCACTTAAAGTCATTACACACTTATATGAGCTGTTGATCATATGGTGATTAGAGTTCTAGGCTGTTCAGGAAAAGCAAAATAATCAAACCAATCAGGCCCTTAATATTCGTAGTTAAATTCCTGTAAGCAGCAGTATCAGTATCGTTTAATTTAGTTTGGTTTTTAATTGACCTATGAATTGCGAGGTTTTTTTTGTCTCCTTCCTTTCAGGTTTTGAAAGCTAGTGAATTGGATAAACATATACTATTAAAACATTAATTAAAGTATATTAAACTGATTAGGAATTTCTTCTAATTGCTAGGAACTATTCAAATCACTTTCTACTTATCAAATTTTCTGTAACTTTCTCTAAAGTGGCAGAGCTAGGATTTGATCACTGGAGGTCTGAAATTCAGTGATAGCCACTTCTGTATGATTTTGCTATACTCTCTTCAACACAATCTTTCATACTGGGAAAAATAATTACTGTATTACAGGTTGAAAATCCCAGCTGAATCTTGGAGTTTTAATTTTTAAACAATTTGTTTGCATTTTAACTGTCTCTAGACATAGGTAAAGGGAATCTCCAGGTTTCATGAAGAAGATCACTGGGTTTCTAATGCCAGTTTGTAAACTATGAAACAATTTAAATATTTAAATCCCTATTTAAATAAACATCTCAAATTAATACAATAATCATACTTCTCTACTTGTCAGATGTATGATTAAAAGATTCTTTAATGGAAATGTGACTAGTTCACCAAAATTATATTAAGGTATATATGGTGACTATAAATATATCCTAATTTGTATAACTTAGAGTTTTAGCTGATTTTAATTCCTTATTCTAAGGATTGTTTTCGTCCAATCTAGAAAACATGAAAGAAATCAACGCAAAGTGATCATCACACAAGATTGGAGGGGTAAGAAAACCCTCCTGGATTGATCAGAGTATGCCAGGGTTTCTCAGTGAGGCCCTATTGACATTTTGGGCATAATTCTTGCAGGGGAGAGTCCTACTGTTCTGTGTATTGTGGGATGTTTAGCAGCTTTGCTGGCTTCTATCATCTAGATTCTGGTTGCATCTGCCTCAGTTTATATATATGTATATATAAAAATTCTGGACAGTATCAAATGTCCCCTGGTAGTAAAATCACCTCAGTTGAGAATTATGGGATCAGCCAGTTTTAGAAGGAATATCAAATCCAAGAATAGCCCAATTAGGGGCAATGAGCAAGCCAAGAAAAAATGTGTGTGTGTGTGTGTGTTTTATATACTGATAGATCAGCTATGGATTTCTTTGAGAACACACTTTTCTTTCTGTTGATGTTTGGATAGTGAGTCACCTCATCATCTCATTCCATGGCACTGTGATTCAGACAGCCACGACGTGGCATGTAACAGCCTTGTGCTTAGCTAATTTTTAGACAGTAACAATGGAAACTTGAGCTGTTATTCCATTACTTTATATAAAATGTCAGAGTTGAATTGGACTGACAATTGTTTAAATTTTACATAGGAATAAATTCTAAAGTCAGCACGTAACATGAAAATTGTATATGTCAAAATAATTATTGAAATCCATAGATGCTGCCAGGTTGACAAATGATATTCAGTCTCTCAAGTCCTACATAGCCAGTGTTTCCAACAGTGCTAGAAAAGGTTAGCTTTTTCTTCATCTGAATACCAGATGAAAGTTGTGTTTAGAAGCCATATTCACACACTGCCACCAACGTTTACACATACACAACCACACACACATACACACAGTGGATCCCATGTAGATTTCGAAAATACTAATGCGATGAGAAGTGCATCCAATCTATTTCTACTACCTCTCACACTATTTTACTTTTTACATTTTTTATTACTCAGAGTAAAACATTTAAAAATTCCCATTGTGATATCTTTGGTCAGTGGTTTACGAAGTACATTTCTTATTTCCAAATATTCAGGTATTTCTAGTTACTTTATCACTATTTTTCTAACATAATTGCATTATAGTAATAGTTTGAAAACTATATAGTGTTTGTTTGTTAAAATTTATAAAAATTAGTGGTCTATAAGGCATATATTTAAGTTTCTTATTTTGCTCAAAGTACTGATTCCCTTTTCTTCTGATTATCGGTTAGGGGGAGGATCAAGATACTGTGATGGTGGCAGTTTAAATTTCTCATATATATAGCACTATCAGTTTTTGCTTTTATATGTTGAAGTCATGCAATTGAATGTTTATTAATTGTGAAGTTTCATATTTTCCTGATAAATTAAACCTTTCATTAGAATGAAGTCACCCTCCTTTTTTCTTTTAAATATTTTATTGTTTATACTATTATGGTTGTCCTAATTTTTCCCCTTTTGACTCCTCCACTCAGCCTGCCCCCAATTCCCACAGTCAGTCTCCATACCATGTGACCTTATTTTAATATAGTTTTATTGTGTGTGCCTTTTGATATTAATATTTCCATTTCAGCCTTCTTTTTTATACATTGTGTATCTCTCTGCATCCCTTTACTTACACTATTCGGTTTTCTTAGTTTATATGTTTTTTTTAATAAATAGCAAATAACTGTTTCTTTCTAATCCAACAATCTTTTCTTTAAATTGGAGATTTAATTTTATTTTCATTCAAATTAGTCACCAGGATATTTGCTTTTAAATCATTATAGTCTAAGTTCCTTCTTATGTCTTACTTGGTTGATATCACTGTATTTTTGTCCTTGCATTCTTTTTTATTGATTATATTATTATTCCATTTTTGCTGTGTTGTGAAGCTATATATTCCTATGCTATTCTCTCATCCATTGCTCTAGAAATTACAATATATTATTTCTCATACTGGATGACAGTAGTCTAATGTTAATTCCTTACTCCCATCTTCTCCTGATGAGTGTAAGTATTTTAGAACACTTAACTTTTTTAACCTGTCTGAGCTTATATGCCACTTTTATTGCATGATATATTCACATGTGTGCACATATATGTATACTTATGTGTAGATATAATTTTTGTATGCATATGAGTGCATGTATGTATCTGTATATATGAGGTCTGTCTGGAAATAGTCTAGCCATTGTTAATATAATGAGAATGGTTTGCACGACATCGATGTAACCTGGCAGCCAAGGAGAGTGGACTGGAATGCGCATGCATGAAACAGTGATGATTTCACTGTACCAGTCAGTGGGTGCAGTAGACACCACTGAGTGAGCATGTGTACTGTGTGGCTGTGCATTCAAAATGACCGAGCAAGTAGAGCAACGAATCTGCATCCAATTTTTCATTAAGCTTGAACATTCCTCCGTGAATACTATTCAGATGATACAGAAGGCTTTGGGGGACAATGCAATGAGTGCAGTACAAGTAAAAGTATGGCACAAACACTTCAGAGATCATCAAGAATCTGTTGAAAATGATCCATGTTCTGGAAGGCCTGAAACAAGCAGAACACCTGAGAATGTTGAACATGTGTGGGCTGAAATTAACAAAGATTGGTGACAGACAGTGCGAGAAATACAAACTGATCTGGGGATTCCAAAATTTATTGTGTCCAAAATTTTGACACAGGATCTTGGCATGGAATATGTCATGGCAAATTTGTTCTGCAGCTTCTGCTACCAGAGCTGAAGGAACTTGGTGCTGCAGTTGCTAATGACTTGATTCTAACCACTACCAGTAAAACAAATTTCTTCAAGACAGTCATAACCAGAGATGAATCTTGGGTCTAAGGCTATGATCCAGAAATGAAGGCCCAATTATCCCAGTGGAAGTCACCTGGTTCTCCACACCCGAGGAAGGCATGGCAAAGGCTCAGCAAGATCAAGACCAGGTTAACTTTGTTTTTTGATTGGGAAGATATCCATCACATGTATGCCCCACCAGGCCAAACGATTAATAAGGAGTACTACTCAATGTCCTTCATCAATTGAGAAATGCATTATGAGAAAATGGCCACATCTATGTACAACTGGTGATTGGCAACTTCATTAGGACAGTGTGCCTGCTCATGCATCATGTCTTGTGCAGAGTTTTTTGGTGAAACATCAAATCACCCAGGTGACTCAGATTTGGTACCCTGTGACTTCTGGCATTTCCCAAAATTAAAATCACCTTTGAAAGGGAAGAGATTCCAGAGTATTGATGAAATTCAGGAAAATATGATAGGGCAGCTGATGGTGATTGGGAGAACTGTGTGAGGTCCCATGACAACTGCTTTGAAGGGAACTAAGGCATCATTGTACTATATATAATGTTTCTTGTGTCTTGTATTTTCTTCAGTAAATGTCTCTATTTTTCGTATTGTACAGCTGAATACCTTCTGGATAGATTCTTTCTCTCTGTCTCTCTGTCTCTGTGTGTGTGTGTGTGTGTGTGTCTCTCTCTCTCTCTCTCGATAGATAGATAGATAGATAGATAGATCATCAGTAAAATCTGGTTATTGTTATGTTTTATCGAGGTGATGAGTCATTTAGATTTCCCCATGTAGCTAGTATTTCTTTTGCTTTGCTTTGTCTTTTAATGTTTGGACTTTATGATTCACCTGATACCATTTTTCTTCTGTGGGTGTATACTCTTCTAATACTTCATTTGCTTGAGTTTGTTGGTAGTAAATTCTCTGTTTAATTTTGACTGAATTGACTTTTATTTCACTTTCACTTTTGAAAGATATTTTTACTTGGTGTAGAATTCTAAGTTGCTCATAGTTTTCTTTCATGTGCTTGAAGACATTATTTAACTGTCTTTTGGCTTACATTGCCATTATTGAGAACTTATCTGTCAGTCTGTCTGATGTCCCCCTCCAGTAAATTTCTCCTTTCCTTTAATTACTTATATTTTCTTTCTCTTTAATTTTTATTATTTCATGTTGACATAATCAAATGTGAATTTGTTTTATTTATCTTTCTTGGGATTGATTGGAATATTGAATGTGTGAACTCAACCAGTTTGGGGAACTCCTTTGACTGACTTTCTTTCATTTTTATTTGACTCCATTTTCTCTGTTCTCTCCTCATACTCCAGTTAAATTTATATTAGGCCCTTTGCTTTCTGTATCTCTTATACTCTCATATTTTTTTTGTTTCCTTTTAATAAAGTTTCCAAGTTCATTAGTTCTTTATTTAGGTATGTTTTATCTGCAGTAAATATTTCTGTTTATTTTCTAGATTTATTATTTAATATTTGTATTCTGAATATTTTTTCAAACCTTTAACTGTTACCAATTCTTGTATGAATGTTTTAGTTTCAAATTCATTCTCCATAAATATTGCATGTTCATCTATCGTTGAAAATTTTTCCTTTGTTATTCTCACTTGTCTGTGCCTGTTTTCTGTTGTTTGTGTTGTTTGTATTGTGCTATCCTTATCTGTGTACATGACTTTCTTTGTTGCTGGACATTGTTATTAAAAATTGCTTGAAGAAATAATTATTTTTCTAGGATGATGATATCTTATTCCAAAGAGGATATTCTTTTGCTGTCAGGTTCCCAGAGATCAAAAAATCACATTAATCATGTTTCAAGGCCTAAGATATTTCTGGATTTTCAGACAACTAGCAGCCCAGCTGCCTTTCATTGAGGTCCGCTTTCTTTTGGTTTATTTTTATTCCCTTTGCACTCACCCGCTCTTGACTCCACATTTTGTTGTTGTTGTTGTTGTTGCTGGAGAGACAATCAACATGCTGCGTGGTCCCTTTTCTGTCTCTTTCGTGTTGGCCGATGTCCTAAAAGCAAGTGCAAACCCAGATGCTAGACTTCTCTCTGCAGATTTCACTCTTCTCTTGGATCTTGACTCTGTACTTATTTTCTTTTTCTTGTTCTTTATCGCTGTTAATATTTTATAGGTATTAAATCAAGTAGAAGGATTGGTTCACATTATCTAGTCTGACATTTGTGAAAACAGAATCCCTCTCCTAATGCCAATGAGTAATTAATATTAAAACGTCATTTACTTAAACATTCAGGATCCTACATTTTGATGCATTACGGTTCTGTGTAATCTGTTTTATCCTTTCGTTTTAAAAAATGTTCTCATGATTGTGAAAAACAAATTATGTTTCCATGTTATGTAAGATGATATGACACATTCTTTTAGAATCAAACTGTTCTATTCAAGACATCAGTTGGTCACTCTTCTAGAAAATTCAGAGCCTGTCTCCAAATACTGTACTAGTATTTCATTCTCTGATCCCTTTTGGCTTTTGTTAATTATTCTTATCAGATTTACCACATTGTACTGCCAGTTATATATTTGGAAACAGCTCTTCAGTAATAAAGATTGAATATCATTAATATGTGTACTCACACGGACAACCAAAGCATCTAGAATTTAAAGTCCACAATAAATGTTTAAATAAAAATATAACTTGTACTTCTATGTCAGAAATGTTAATTAAGAATAAACAATCACATGACATTGGATATAGACCCCTGAAATTTAAAAAAAGACCAGTTTTTAAAGGATTCTTTTTTGTAAGATTTATTTATTTATACATTTATTTATGCTCCTTTGAAAATAGGGTTGTTTGATTAGAAAGAATCTTGTTATGACTTTAGTGTGTGACTTCAGGTTTGTGAGAGAAACTCAGCTTCCTTTTGAAACCAGCATAGAGACATTTCTTCTGCATAATTTAAGTACATGTACTATTCTCTGAATCTATTCAGTGTTCACAGTAAATAATAATGTGACAAAGATGTTGAAGACAACAAGAACATAGTCCCAAATTTGGTTCTTTGTCACCTTATTTTTAATCAGATCATCTCTTTTTGAAAAAATATAAAGATTTTAGGCCATGTAATTTCTATAGTTCACCTACTCTTGGTATCAGCTCTTGTTAACCACTGAGACTGGTTTTGGGTCTTGATTTCAATAACAGTACTTGGCTCTCCAGAGATTAGAAATTAAAGCTTTCTGGAAAATGTATCTAGGTACATACTTCAGGCTCCTTATATCCAGCCAAGATTGAGGGATCCAGGCTCTAAATCTAATCAAGTCTACCCTGTTTGGTTTGAAACATCCTCTTCTTCCATTGGGAGAAACTCTATCTCTGAATAATTTGAAAAAAAAGAAATAAGGAAAGAAAAGAAATAAGTTCAAAATTTTTAGAGAAAGTGGCTCAAACCTTAGTTATATGACTTTTTTGCTTTGCTTCCCAAGACTTCTAGAATCACAATGTATCATTATAATGAATCCTATGGAATTTCAGTCCCCAGAGACCTTTAGAATAAATATATTTTAAGTGCTGCAGGCATCTTATTTTGCCTTTTTAGACCCCTAACCTTTAAATGGTCTATTGCTTTTATGACATATGGTATTTTCTATGGCATAGAAAATACATTTCTATGTATTTCATAAGAATTTTTAGATTTCATGTTAAAACAAACAGATTAGATGTGCTTTGCTGAGAGATTTTAAAGGTCTACAGAATAAATCATTGTGTCACTAGTTTTATTTAGGAGTAGCACTTAACCTTATTCTAGATTATGTTATTCAACCTTTTGTTGAATGATTTCAAACTGTTACTGAATATTTTATGTAGCAGTGTAAATATTTTCTGTACAGTGATTCTAGTACTTGAAAGTCATCTTTATTATTTTGGAATTTAAATGTAAAACCCAAAAGGAGTCTCAAATAAAAATTTTTATAACTCATGTACAACTCATATAGCTATGGCTAAACCAAGATTAAAATATTGGGTCCAGTCAGCATATTATCAAGTCAACATGTATGAAAATGCTTACTATGTTTAAATGTTTACATTTAAAAAAAATTATACAGTGTGAAATTTTTCTTTTTTAATGTTATTTCTAAATAATGAATAAGATACAAGTTTCATTGATAGTTTGTGTCATATAAATGATCATAGAATCTTAAATTTATCTTCAAGTGTCTTATATGAACAAGGTGAAATTCTGAGTGATTTACATTGATTGAGATATAATCTGTATTTTAAAGAAAATCCCAATTTAGTAATAATGAAGTCAAAACTTTAGGAATATTTAATGTTTATTCTAGTGAGTTGGGAAGATAATGCTGAACTCTGTAAACTCAGAATGATTTAAATAACCTAAGAAAACATTATTTTCTAACTTAAATATTACATGTATTTTTTAATGGAATTTCCGTTTTACTCTATTTGGGAATGGCTTCTTCCTAGTACCTACTATGTCTTTTCATGTGGAAGACTCTTTCTTGACTCTACACTCAAGACTCCGCTCAAATTCCTTGGTCACTTTTCTCTGGGAAATGACTTACATTGTTGAGGAAGGACCCGAGAAATCCATCCCAGCTCCTATCTCCTCCTCTCACAGACAGTTCCTCTCCCATAGGAAACGTGTATTCTCTGCTCTTCCATGGCCTCAAATTTAATGGGCAGCATTCCCCACCCAAGTGAAGAGATGATGAAGCACATCATGTTCATTGGTGAGGGTTCAGAATTGGAAAACTCACTTGCTTGTGTTAGTTACATTTTTGAATTTCTACTTTTCAGTAGTAATGATATTTTGGACTTTCTCCTGCCTCACTTCTGTTTCTGGACTTGAATTTTCATAGGGAAAAGAAAGCATTCTATTGGAATCATCTTAGCTTTCTAAGAGAACAATGGCAAGTTCAATTTGTTGTGATATTTATATTTCTAACATTTATTTTTTCACTCTTGTCTTGATTTGTATGTATAACTCTTTCTTAATGTAAGTGCATGAATAAACATTATCTGTAACAAGTGAAGAAAAAAGCATTTGGGGAGGTTGTTGATGAAAACTCTCAGCCTTTCAAGTTTGGAAGAAGTGGAACTGAGTGGAAATAAGAGGAAATTGATTATAGTGATCTATTAGGGTGAGGAGGAAAGTATAGGTGAGAAGTGCTTATTGTCCAGTGGAATGTTGCTCCTGTGGTTAAAATGGGTATGTGACAGAGACTTGCTAGATGCTGCTCAGCCAATTCCTTCTTTATGGGCAACCAGAAAAAAGAAAAACAACTGCCTCTCTAAGTTTCCTTTTCATATAAGCTGCAGCTGTGTGAATGAGTTCTGGTCAAAGAGATGTGAGTGAAAATGATGTCAACGGTTACCAGGCATGATTCTGTTTTTGTTTTTTGTTTTTCCCCCAATGCCTTCAATTAGCTGCTTTTGTTTATTATGCCCAGGGTTTATTTTTGTTATCTGAGGAAGGATTAGTCTGGTAAGATCTTAGTCATTACCACCAGTCAACTATTAACTAGGTTTATATTTCACACACACACCTAGGCAGTTTTATTTTTTGAAATTTCATATTATTACAGCTTTCTGTGGTTACAATTAGTATTAAAAGAATTGTTAATATGTTAAAATTTCATACCCACATTTAAATAATTATGAACAGTGGTTCTAATATGATAAATAATCCCATTCTGCATTCGTGGAATGGTATAAAATGTGTATAGTACAGTTCAAAATATAAAGCATATCAACATTCACAACAATAATATAGTTACACAAGGAAATTTTTCCATGGATGCATTTTCTGCACTACAAATCAAAACTCAAAATTAAACAAGTGAAGCATCAAAAGGCATAAGATAGGATTTGAACATGCAGAGAGAAATATCTGCAAAGGATAGAAGATAAGGATGTCCAATCTGCCATAAACAAAATCTCAACCAGTTATTTTATAGTACATTTTATACTTAAATGCCAAAGTGTTTTATCATCATGTGCATCTCTTGTCATAAAACCTATTTGAGAAAACAAATACAGATATATTAGAATAAAACATTTAAATTATTGATTTTGTATTACAGTAAAGATATATGTCCCAGACTTGTTTCATCTCTGAAATCTTATGACTACAGTCTGGCTTTTTTTTCCCTCTATGATTCCACTAAATCTGTTCTGTCAAGGGTCAGTTCTTCCCTTTATAATTTAATTTGTATTGTATTTTGCTTTTAAAAGAATTAAATGTTTCAGGATAATGTTATTTGGTAAGGAGTACCCTTATCTGTTTTGTAAACATTAATTGATGATTATAAGAATTCAGGTGCTTAATTTATGATGTAAATTTATTTTTTGGAGATATCCCAATAACAGAGAAAAACTGAAAGGATTTTTCAGAATTCCATGTAAGTGATTGCACATATGTGTATTTAGCAAAAGAAAAAGAGAAAAAGAGTTTAGATTGAGTTGGAAATTTGCATAGCTTTGCTTTTTTTTTTCCTGAGTGTCAATTATAGAATCCACTTTGTAGTATTTTAAGAAAGAATTCATTTATACCTGGTCATTTATACCTGGGCCTGACTTTCTAATCTATCTTTATGTTAGAGAATAACTCTGGTAGAGTTTCTTAACCTCATGTTTAAAATTATTGAAATAAAATCAGTGGTTATGTTATTATATTTTACTGAACCAGTGTTAATTTAACTATTCATGTGCAGGTTTCTCTGATAAAGTTATTTGTCCTGTGAATCACTCTTAATGGAAAAACATAGAGATATGGCATTTCTAGAAATATAATTGGCTGAGGATTTTAAGAATACTAAAATAATATGCTTTCTATTTTTCTATAGTGACTAGCACATGTTAAACGTTTATCAGGAATTTATTATTCAACCAGAAAAGTCTTCGAAACATCATCTTTATTTTTCACTGTTCTACTCAATAAAAGTAGTTTGTCTGAGGTTCTTTGATAATAATTTTTCTTACCAGATAAATAAAAGCCAGACTATTTTTCAGTGTTTAGATATTAGTTTTAAATGGCATTTTGTATAGGAGTCTCGGTATCTAATGGTAGTGTGTTAGTGAATATGTGTGTGTGTAGGCACAAAAACTTTTGTACACATAATGAGGTTTGTAAGACCTTATACACTACTTTCAGGAATGGTCTGTAAATCACCAAAAATGAAGCTGATCCACTTCCACAAAATAATGTGATCTGTCTTCATTGTACTCTGTCTTTGATTCTTCTCTTCAATGCTTCTTCCCTTTTGTCTGATGTTTTCCACCTACTGGAATGGAGAGTGGTAGGGGTGAGAGATGTTTAAAAGCACGTTTTACTCTTTCTATCATTCATACCTTTTCTAGAGAATCATTTACAAATACTTCTTGTCAAAAACTGAGGATCTTCTATTTATTTCTTTTTAAAGTATATTTTATTGATTATGCTATTACAGTTGTGCCATTTTTTCTCCCCTTTATCCCCCTCCACCCTGTACCCCCCCACCCGCATCCCCCCTTAGTTCATGTCCATGGGTCATGCATATAAGTTCTTTGGCCTTTCCATTTTCTATACTATTCTTAACCTCTCCCTTTCTATTTTGTGCCTACCAATTATGCTTCTCATTTATTTATTTCTTTATTTTAATTTTTAATTACAGTTTACTTTCAATATTTTTTTGTGTTGGTTTCAGGTATCTTTTTAAATAATCATTGAATACAATTCTCCTCAAAATACAGAGATGGCCTTATGTTTAGTAATATGAAAACCAATGGGAGTTACAGGTGTCAAAGACAGCTTGCCTTCATAGACATTTATATAGCAATAAGAGTTTTGTGGCTTAAAAAAATTTCTTGGGTTTTTGTTACATACATTTTTTTAAATTTGTTGCAAAGCTTTGCTTGAATTTAAAAAATCCACTTTCACATGAATTTTCACTTTGGCTTCAGGCAGTTTTTGAGATAAATTGGTGGAGTTTTCATCCACTTACCACTAGGGCTTAATATTGGGTTGGCCAAAAAGTTTGTTTGTTTTTTTTTCCATACCATGGCACTAGTAGCAAATAGTTGTCTTTAACTTCATTCAGAACAATTTTATTAGATTGTATTGTGATAGCTGTCACATCAGCGTGCATTTACAAATGTTCTCAAAATTGGTAGATTTTTGTATAGCTATTTTAATATTGAAGATGGAAGAAGATATACAACATTTTGGGCATATTATACTTTATTATTTCAAGAAAGATGAAAATACTTATAAAACACAAAAATGGATTTGTTCAGTGTATGTGCTGTGACTGAACATGTCAAAAGTGGTTTGCGAAGTTTCTTGGTACTATTGACATTGTGGCCAAATAGTTCTTTGCTGTGGGACTATCTTACGCATTGGAAGATGTTTACAGCACCCCTGGCCTTTACCCACTAGAAGCCAATACTGGGAAATAGCTGATATACTCAAAATACCCAAATCAATAAAGTTACTGGTGAAAATGACAAATGTGTCTTTTATTTTTATGGAAAAAAACTACACGGACTTTTTTGGCCAACCAAGTAGTAGCAGGTTTTGTAATGTAAGGACACTGGTTCCTATTTCTTTCACAGTTCTTGAGCTTATGCTAGGAGAGCCAGCAGTCTTGCTAATCATATAAACCAAATTGGCCTAAGAGTTTGTAGATGAAATAGACATTTACACCACATATTGGAGTACACCTTTGTATAGCAAATTATACCATTTAAAATAATTAATTTTGATGTTATTAATGTATTTGTATATGTACAATGGCTATGTGATATTCTAGTTTTTATATGTGCCATACAAAGGCCTTTAAAATTGTTTTAATCACTGATGTGTCTCAATCATCTTGAACAATGCCTAGACACTCAGAAACATTTAATATACAAAATGGTCTGAAATATGAATGCATAGATACAAGTTTGACAGTAGCAACTGTGGGATTATTTAATCTTTTTCTGTTCTGTCCATTGCTTACATGTATGTTTTTTTCCTGCCAATAACCTCTTTATTATTTCTATAATACAAATATTTTATGTATGTGTGGGTAAAAGATAAATCAATATGGTCAGGTGAAAGTTCTTAGACTTGATCTGTTAAATGGTACATACTGCCTCTGCCTTGTTTGGGCAGATACATGGAGATTTACTGAGTGTAGCGATCTAACTTTATATGTACCAAGTGTATGTACATATAAAGTTAGATCGCTACACTCAGCAAATCAGTTGGGGAAAAAATCACATCCATCCATCAATTCATCCTTCCATTCATCCATCTCTGACTATGTATCTATGTGTCTATCTAGGCAGCTATCAATCATCTATCTATTTATGATCTATATATGTATTATATAGCAATAATCTTATTTCATTCTTGAATGTGGGTAGATTATGTAAATATGCAGAATATGCATGTATGCATATTTATATCCTGAAAAAATTTTTAAATGACACTGGGAAGATTGAGTAATGTCTTAGATATATAAGGGTAAAGAGATTAATGAGATCAGGGTTTTACCTAGTTTCTATTTTGGGAGGACCAAGAGATTATAAAATTGAATTGGAAAGTCAATTATTACTCAGTGTTGGTGTGAGAGGGTCTGAAGTACACAATTACTAAAAAAGTAACACCTAAATTCCTATTCGCTGATTATCAAATTTTGGAAATGGTATAACTATTATAAAATTTTATTTCTATGTAATAGAATGGCTGTATTAATTTTAAAGGTATAATCAAAATAAACAAAAGCCCTATATTTAATGTCAACTTTTTAATATAAGGTTATTTTCACATATTGCTAGGACACTACATCTTAAAAAACAAATGATTATTGCATGTACACCTAAATAACTATATAGAGTTTTTGATCCATAAGGTTAAAGGAAGCTTTGTGGATATGTATAAGAAAATTATTTCTGAAACCAAGGAGAGAAATTATACATCCCCAAAACATTCATGTCATTAATTTTATGAAAGTGCATAACTTTGAAATGTGTAAACATTGACATGACCAAACATTAGATATCTTTTATAAAAATAGTCTCTTTCCCTACTAGCTTAATGCATTATGCACAGATACCTTTATAATAATGATGAATATTTTAAGGTCGTAGGACAGAATATTTTATTCTTCTAATTCATTTTCCCAAAGCAAAAGTGAAAATTCATTTCTCGAATTAATACATTTTTGTTAGAAGTATGTATTTTACCCTGTGTAGCTCATTGTCTTCTATTATTTATACTAGACACATGTCATTTATATGATGCCTTAAAATATCTTGGCCATTTTAATATGAATTGCACAGTTGTTTGAAGCATCTTTAAAAATTCACTACCATTTCTTATAACTTTCAAAATGTCTTTCAAAAGTGTGCTACATATGCCACATTTTAATTACACCTTTTCTGTTCTATTCTTATATAAGCTTCTTTCATCTGTTTATATAAGATGAGAATTTTTATCCCTACACTAATATCTGTATTTATAAACTCATGGACTTTGTCTCTACTAGGCACACTAGAGGACTTTTATGTTCATTAGTCTGAAAGACCAAGCAAAAGGAAAGTCATTTTTAATGTTTAGTATGATAAATACTTGAGTTGGCAAATACATGTCTTACTAGAAGAGTAAGCTCCTTCAGGACCCATTATTCTTAGAAGCAGTGTTCTTAGAGTAATCTTAAGGAACAGTTTCTGTAAATGATTGATGATACCTTGTATATGTACTGGTTAGAATTCATGCTGATTTGATTGTGCCACCATTTTTCCTCAGTAATATACAGGTTTTCAGAAATACAGTTTGATCTGTGTTTACAATTGAGTTTGGAAATTTTAACTTGATATTATGGTACATGTCTTTATCACATTTGCCTTGGGTTGTGATTAAATTTTAGGAAAAAACATAAGATTGTAAATTTGCTTATATATCCAAGAGACCTTGAAATTTCCTGTATATCACAAATTTATTTATTATAATCTAATACTCCTTTTTGAAGGAAATTTTCATGTTCTGAAATCCTTGTTTTGATTTTTCCCCATAAGATTAAAAGCTTAAATAGTTGCTCTAATTATTGTACAGATTCTCTTGTGATTTTTATCTTGCATGATGAAATGCATGAGGTCAAAGCAGATTACAGCATCACCACCCTGTTTCATCCTTATTCAACATGGACCATTGAGGTCCCTTCTCTGAGCTTTATGCTTTATGAATCCCCTTACGGTTTTTATCTGGCTATGCCTTTCCTATGGGGAAAGGAGTCTCATAAGGCCAAGTTATTTTGACCATATAAAGTCTGTTTCCACCCCCATTCTCTAGAACATTCTCTGAAGCCCTCAAATCCCTGATCATTTGGCCCCAGGCCCTCCTCTAGGGACTATTTAAATTTGTTCCTTGTGTCTCTCTCTCTGAGAGCAGATTGCACTGCCAGTGTATGGACATTTAGCCTGAAGAGTTCTACGGCATGGCCTTGTGCCAGGGATCTAGGAATGAAGCTTGGCAGTATGGGCAGGGTGTCCATCTTCCCGTAGTCAGACTGCACCATAGATGTGCATACTCCAGAGCTAAAAATTTCAGGACATGGCTCTCTGAAAGGATGGAGTTTGGTGGTGTCGAATGGATGTCCACAAAAATGTAGGCATGGCCTTTAGCCCTACTACATAGAGGTGAGGGTGAGTCTGGTGGCTCTTCCCAGATCATTCTGTTCTGGCACACAACCTGGAGGAGTACCAGATGTCTAAATTCTGTCTGGCCATTTACCTAATTGAAGTATACTGATTCAGAAGTAATGAAAACCAATACCAATGTTAAGTATAAAGTCTGTTTGTCACGGTAGAAGAATAGGATTTATTTAACAGTTTGTTAACTTGGTTTATAACTTCTAAATATTTAGACTTATGGTGTAGGGGCCTCTATTTGCACTGCCACCCAAGGCTCTGCAAGTGGTAGGAGTTTGTCTGGACAGGGTTTCCCATTTCAATTTTCTAAAAGCAATAAGCACTTATATTAGAGACTTGAGTTCTTTTTATTTGTAGAATTTTAGATCCTACAGCAAACTCTGAAATCATCTCATTCACTCAAAAGTGAATAAAAAATCACTTTGTAGCATCCACAATGGATGTTTTATTCTACCTCTGTTTTAATATTTTTAGACATAGACAACAACCCATAAAGCAGTGTTTCTAATTATTACATTAATTTAAATTAAAATAATTTCTAATATTTAATCCTTTTTTCTCCATTTGTTTGTATGAAATAGGGGTACGTACCCCTACTTTCCAGCCTAAGCTAAAAATCAGTGCTGGGCCCACCTTGTCTGCATTGAGACTTTCCTGTGGGGTTGAGAATTCACCAAGTTTTCTCTGTTGGACTGTGCACACTTTATGTGTTTTTATACACCCCATTCATTTTTACATTCATTCAATGAAGATTTATTCAGTGTCCAATGCCCAAGGGCTCTTTTATGTTCCTTAGCTCAGAAAATATTCCTAAAGAGCTGTCATTATTTCATAGTATTAATTTAATTTTAGTAAAATAAAAATAAATAAACTGTGCTTTATAAGAAATGTGTTTGTTTTTCTAGAGAAGTTTTATCTGAAATTTCTCAATCAGGCAGTGCTTCCTCAAATTTATTTTATTAAAATCTTGGCTGATGGGGAAGAAAAATGTAATGATGCTCCCTTTCCCAAAGAATCTGTGGTGGGAAATAAAGTAGATGGATTGTTAAGAGAATGCCATTGTTAAATGTAATCAATCAATATAGAGAATCCTTAAGGGAGTTACACAAAAATACTAAAACTAATTAAAAAGTACAACAAAGTTCCAGGATGCAAGATCATACAAGTATAAATTATATTTCTATATTAGTAATGAAGGATTAAAAATGAAATAAAATAGTTTTATTTACTATAACATCAAAAAAGAATAAAATACTTAGGAGTGAGATTTCATTTTTTTATTTTTTAAATTTTTTAAAAAGATTATTTATTTATTTATTTTTAGAGAGAAGGGAATGGAAGGAGAAAGAGAGTGAGAGGAACATCAATGTGTGGTTGCATCTCATGCACCCCCTACTGGGTACCTGGTCTGCAAACCAGGCATGTACCCTGACTGGGAATTGAACTGGCGATCCTTTGGTTTGCAGGCTGGACATCAATTCACTGAGCCACACCAGCCAGGGCAGGAATGAGTTTTTTAAAAAGCAGCGCAAGCTTGTATGATGAAAATTATAAAACGTTGTTGAAAGACATCGAAGAAGAGTTAAATAAATGGAAATGTATCACATACTCATGGTTTTTTTTTTAAATTTTATTTTAATTGTTCAAATACAGTTTTCTGCCTTTTACACCCATTGCAGCCCACGGCCCAGCCCTCCCCACTTCCTTCCCATTTCTACCCCCCCGCCCATTTTTTTGTTTTGTCCATGTGTCCTTTACACTTGTTCCTGTATACCCTTCTCCTTTTCCCCTGAAATTCCCTTCCCTCTCCTCTCTGGTCACTGTCAGCCTGTCCTCTATTTCAGTGTCTTTGGTTATATTTTGCTTGTTTGTTTGTTATGTTGATTAGGTTCCTGTTAGATCATATGGTATTTGTCTTTCACTGCCTGGCTTATTTTGCTTAGCATAATGCTTTCCAGTTCCATCCATGCTTATGGTTAAATATTGTTAAGATGACAATGTTTCTGTATTGACTTAGAGATTCAGTGCAACCCCTGTCAAAATTTAAGCTGTTCTCTTGCGTAAACTGACAAACTAAACCAAAAATTCCTATTGGAATTCAGAGACCTATTGCCAAAACAGTAATGAGGAAAATGAACAAATTTAGAAAACTCATACTTCATGATTTCAAGACTTACAGCAAAGCTACATAAAAGTTAATGGTATTAACATTATGACAGATAGATCAATGGAATAGTTTTCAAAGTACAGAAATATACCTTCATATTATGGGCAGTTGATTTTTGATAAGCTTGTGAAAACATTCACTGTGTAACAACTAGTTTTTCAACAAATGGTAGTGGTAAAATTGGATATCCATATGCAACAGAAAAATGTTGGACACCTGCCTCATACTATACACAAAAATTAATCCAACATGAATCAAAAATCTAAAAGTAAGAGCTGAATTTATAAAACTCCTATGGGAGTAAATCTCTGTGGCCATGAGTTGGCAATGGTTTTTAAGATATGATACAAACATTAGGTGACAAAAAATAAATAGGATTACATCAAAATTAGAACTTTCGTAGTGCAAATGATACCATCAAGGAAGTGAAAAGAACACACAGAGCAGCAAGAAAATAATTTTAAAAGACGAGGATTGGCTAAGGGGCCTTTGAGACATCTTCAAACATATCACCATCCAAATCATAGGGATGCCAGAAGGAAAAGAGGAAGAGCAAGAAATTGAAAACATTAAAAAATATATAATGAAAGAAAACTTTCCTAATTTGGTGAAGGAAATAGACATAGAAGTTCAGGAAGTACTGAAAGTCCCAAATAAAATGGACCCAAAGAGGGCCACACCAAGACACATCATTATTAAAATCCAAAGGTTAAAAGAGAGAGAACCTGAAAAGCAGTTAGTTACCTACAAGGGAGTTCCCATAAGACTATCAGCTGATTTCTCAAAAGAAACTGCAGTCTAGAAGTGGCTGGAAAGAAGTATTCAAAGTGATGAAAAGCAAGGACTTACAACCTAGATTACTCTATCCAGCAAAGCTATCGTTTAGAATTGGAGGTCAGATAAAGTGCTTCCTAGACAAGGTAAAATTCATCATTCCTATACTGTTCAAGGAATTCATCATCAGCAAGCCATTATTATATGAAATGTTAAAGGGAATTATATAGGAAAAAGATTAAAACAATGAATGTTAAAATGTCAATAAATTCACAACTATCAAAAATTGAACCTAGCCCTGGTTGGTGTAGTTCAATGAACTGAGCATGGGCCTGTGAACTAAAGGGTTGCCGGTTCAATTTCCAGTCTGGGCACATGCCTGCATTATGAGCCAAGTTCCCAGTAGGGTGTGCACGAGAGCCAACCATACAGTGATGTTTCTCTCCCTCTCTTTCTCCTTCCCTTTTCCTCGCTCTACAAATAAATAAATAAAATCCTTAAAATAAATTGAATCTAAAAAAACAAACTGAGCAAACAGAGCAGAAACAGAATCATAGATATGGAGACCATTTGGAGAGTTATCAGATGGGAGGGGGAGGGGGAGAATGGAGGAAAAGATGCAGAGAATAAGAAGTATAAATTGGTAAGTACAAAATAGACAAGGGGAAATTAATAACAGTATAGGAATGGAGTAGCGAAACAATGTATATGCATGACCATGGACATGAATTAAGGGGGGCATTGCTGGAGGGAATAGGGGTATCAGGTGGGGGGGGGCAATGGGGGGAATTGGGACAACTATAATAGAATAATCAATAAAGTGTATTTTTTTTAAAAAAGGAAACATGGAATAGGAAAAGTATTTGCAAATTACTTGTCTGATAAGAGACTTGTATGTAAGAATGTAAAGAACCTTTAAAACTCAGTAATAGATAATCCAGTTAAAAATGGGCAAAAGATTTGAGTAGACATTTCTCCACACAATATATGAAAATTACTAGTAATCAAATTAAAAGATGCTTAGCATTATTAGCCATTAAAAATGCAAATCAAATCCATAATCAGATGTAACTTTATATACCTAGGATGGCTAAAATAAGGATGACAATAATAAGTGTGAGTGAAGATGTAGATATATTGGAACCCTGATACACTGGTGGTGGGATGTACAGTAACTTTTGAAAGCACTGTGGTGGTTCTTCAAAATGTTAAGCATATAGCTACTCTGTCACTGAGTAATTCCACTTGTAGGATTTTATTCAAGAGAACTGGAAATGTATGTATACAGAAACTTATGCATAGATGCTTAAAACAATCTTATCTATTTTATCAAAAAATTAGAAACAACCCAAATGCCCATCAAATAATGAATGGATGAACAAGATTAGATATATCTATATAATGAGTATTATTTGGCCATAAAAAGTAATAAAGTACTGGTACATGCTGCAGCACAAATAAACCTTAAACATTATGTTAAGTAAAAGAATCCAGGCCCAACAGACTGCATATTGTGTAATTCCATTTGTATAGAGTTCAGAATAGGCAAGTCTGTAGATATAAAAATTAGATTAGTGTTGCCATAGGCTACAGTGAAGGGAGTTAATATTTTCAGTGAAGGGATGTTTTAAAATTAGATAGTGGTGATGGTCGCAAAGCTCTGTCAATATGTTTTTTTTAAAAATACTGAGTTGTAACTTTAAAAGGGCTCATTTTGTGATGTGTGGATTATATCTCAATGAAACTCTTGTTTTAAAAATATACACACATAAATGCACACACACACAAATCTTCCCAAAAATGCAATTCAAGGAATCCTGTCTAACTTACCTATCTTTTCATGGAAATAAAAAATAACTTTTGTTTGCAATAGATTGTGTCGATTCTGGAATATCTCATATTTTACTACCATTGAGACTCAGGAATAAAGAGAAAAAGTTTTAACTACCTGAACAATTCCATTAAATCTGTGAACAACTAACATAAATAAATGCTGTAGATGAGAGAGTGTCTTAGGTTGTCTCTCATCCTGTTGGCTCTAAGTATAGTTCTGATAAGTCTCCCATTAAGGACTATTGATGAGATGCACATTTTCTTTCTTTTTTTTTTTTTACGTTTTTTATTTTAAAATTTTATTCACCTTATCTGGAAAAATTGTACCAGACTCTTTCTAAAGTCTTTTTTTAAAATTTTTTTTATTTTAGTTTACTCAGGACAGTTTCTATCCTTTATTCCCATTCCAGCCCACCCACCCATTCCTCCTTTCCTCCCTCCCCTTTCCAACCCCCCTAGTTTTGTCCATTCCTGTAAACCCTTCCCTTCTCCCCTGAAATTCCCTCCCCTCTCCCCTCTGGTCACTGACAACTTGTCCTCTATTTCAGTGTCTTTTGTTATATTTTACTTGTTTCTTTGTTTTGTTGTTTAGGTTCCTGTTAAAGGTGAGATCATATGGTATTTGTCTTTCACTGCCTGGCTTATTTCGCTTAGCATAATGCTTTCC
>CM052541.1:116231808-116329150 GCA_028533065.1 Trachops cirrhosus | reverse complement strand
CCTGAAATTCCCTCCCCTCTCCCCTCTGGTCACTGACAACTTGTCCTCTATTTCAGTGTCTTTTGTTATATTTTACTTGTTTCTTTGTTTTGTTGTTTAGGTTCCTGTTAAAGGTGAGATCATATGGTATTTGTCTTTCACTGCCTGGCTTATTTCGCTTAGCATAATGCTTTCCAGCTCCATCCATGCTGTTGCAAAGGATATGAGTTCCTTCTTTCTTTCAGCTGCATAGAATTCCATTGTGTAAATGTACCATAGTTTTTTGATCCATTCATTTACTGATGGGCCTGGTTAGTACTTGGATAGAGATGCGCATTTTCTTCTACATGTACTAGAAGAATAATATTAACAGCAACAATAGTTTATCAAGTAGTATTCTAGGCAATTTATTTATTATTACCATTATCCCCCAAGAGAAAAATATGAAGTAGATAATGTTATCTTCATTTGGTTAATGAGGACATAGGGCATAGAGTGGTTAATTAACTCTTCTTATGAGTTAAGAAGCCACACTCTTAATGATTATAATATAGAATCCAAGCTGTAGGAAAATGAAAATTAAAACTGGAAAAGAGATAGTGTCACAAAAAGAGAAAACAGCTCAAAGCAAGTTAATGTCAAATATACTGTAGAGGTATAAACTCTATTGAACCTGTCTACTCCTATAGAGATCACATTCTACTTTTGCATTATAGACTTAGACTTAACTCATACAAGAATTGAAGGGGCTCTTCAGAGTCATTGAGGAAAATAATGCTCCTTTACAGATAATGAAACTTAGAGGTAAAAGTGCACAGGTCAAGTAATAAGGTAGTGGTACATCATGTAATTCCTAGTTTATGATTGTGTACATTTGATAATATTAGTATATTTTAACTGCCTATGTTCAGCAAAGGAATAGTAAAGGAAATAAAGTTCATGTTCTAAGAAGTTGTCAATGTTAATAACACATGACAAAGAGAAGTTAGAAACTTTTCAACACTTGTTTATGTCTTTATATCTAAAAAATGGGAAATGTCTGTCTGACAGTGTGGCAAGGGGAGTACAAAACAACTGATAAAGTGGAAAGAATATAACAAAAGTTATATCTTATTGGGTTCCTCTTAAGTGGGTGGTACATTTGTATCTTTATTGAGGAGTGAGAGACCTCAATATCCAAATTTCCAAGTCCACAGTTAGTCAGCTGTTCCCCTTGCATGTTCCTGAGTGAGGGATGAAGAGAGATTGTGTCCTTGGACTTGCCTAGCACAATACACTTTCTAATTTATCATATGATAAGCTATGCCATGTGAGACCCATGGACCCTTTTTGCCCCCCAAGTCTAACTTGAGATTAAATTCAGACTGAGTGGCAACCAGACACTTGCCCCTTCCCCTTAGAGCAAGGGCTTGAATTCATTCAAAGATTTATGCTTTGTTGGTGAAGAGAGGTAGAGGAACACTAATTCAAAGGATAAAACATATCTCTCTACATCTAAAAAAGGCCAACCGAAGACAAGCGCTTAGTATGTATTTTTTCCAGGACCACATCATGGTGGTGTCAACTGATGGCTGTGGCATCAGTCCAACGCCAAGATGGGATGTGGTACAAACAGCTAAATTGTAATACAGCATGACTGTGAGTACAGCATGGCTGTAAGTACAGCATGGTTGTGGAACAGCTCAGTGGTGTTACAGCTCAATTATGAACCTGCATGGCAGCACCTCCAGAGACCCTGGAGGGGGGTGGCCTTGGGGCAAGGTGGCCCTGGGGCCAGGCTCCTCTCCAGGCTGATAACTCTGCTCTGTTCTGTTCTGTTATGCTCTGCCTGTTCTCTGCTCTGGATTGGTGAGACTTTGCTGTTCAGCTCCAGCTGAAGAGACATAGTCTTTAGTCTTCAGTCTTTGGTGGAAAGGGAAAGTATGCTCTTTCAGCCAGAGGGGGGTGTATTTACACAGATGGAAGTCCCCATCCCTAGTCCCTGATTGGTTTGTCCTCATGCAAATGGAGACTCTGAATCCTTGAAGTTTGATTGATTCAAAGTCATTGTCCTGATTGATCAGAATGGAGCTGCTGTGATTGGTCGATGAAGATGTTGGTGTGGATATAGCTGCACAGTTTTGATTGTGCAGGGAAAGCCTTAGTCTTATTTGTTGAAATAGGATTCCAGGACCTCTCTTATGAGAGCTTGCTCAGATGGCAGAAACACTGTAGGAAAGCAGTTCAATGAATGCAGGAAGCAGGCAGCTTAGCATAAGCTTCTCCCTGAAGTGTGGCATGGGTGACAGGCCCTTGTGTAGAAATGGCTACTAGGCTGTTTTCTTGTTGTTGTTGATACTGTGTACGTTTTTTTTTTTGTTGTTGTTTCTTTTTAATTAGAGCCCAGTTAGCCACCCGGAGCCCTTCTTGGTAGACATATTCTTTGTCATGGTCCAAAGTGGCTAGAAGCTCATTCATAAGTTGAGGCCTAGTCTATTTTATCACATTGTTTGCATGGAAATACCTGAAAAGAGGAATAGGGAGGTGAAATGAAAAATTGAATGGATGAAACAGGCTAGAAACATCATCTTTAACTCTCATGGAATATTAGTATTCTAATACGGCCCCTGATTGTTTGACCTTGATTCATTGTAGTTTTCCATGGTTGATTAAAGATGATTAGGGTAAAGGTAAAAGGTTGGCAAAGCTTAGAAATCACCACAAACACAAAGCTCATAAATTATATTGTAATTTTTCAAAACAACCCCAAAAGGTAGAAGGACATATTTGTACACATATACATGGAATCTCTTTAGTCCTTCTATATGTATATTATTGCCATACTTGGATACTCTTTGCATATATTATATTCAGCAAAAACATTGATGCTAAAGAAGATAGGCTATACTTTATATTTATGCCATTTGTAAATACTAAAAATATAGATAATAACTTCTCAAGTTAGCTTTGATGTTTAGCTTATCAAAATATACAGATAAAAAATTAGGAATGATATGAACACATTAAGGACTATTTCATGTGATACTTGCAATTATTAGTTACTAAATAATGAACAATTGAAGATAATGTGTTACTTACTTTTCTTCTTCCTCCCAATGACTTATACACAGTGATGCTCTCCACAACATTTGCTGAGTGAATGAAAGGATTGAATGAGGAAGGAGTGCCCTGGAGCATTATGAATGTGAAGCAAGTCATATTCAGTTCTATTTAAATACCTTCTGCTATGGACATATTAGGAATTGTTATCTCCAATGAATAATAGCTCACCTTTATTCAATTCCAGAAAATTGACTTTTAAACACAAGAAATGCCTAATGCAATTAGGCTTTTGAACATCTTGAAAATAAATTAATACAAATTCAAGCACATCTATGTGTAGTGTTCCTGTAAAATTAGTCTAAATGGGGAACAAATACTGATTTAGATAAATATTACAGTAAAAGTAGGCTCAGAAAAGGTCTTTTAATATGAACCTAGCCTATGAAGCTTGAGCTGCTACTGATTTTCAATTTTGTTTTCTTTTTATTAAGATATCTCAAGGTATCTTTGACAAAAGTGAAATCTCTCATTTTTCCCATAAATATAGGATATGCTCTATTCTTGCTCTGGAAATAAATATAGTTGAATATGAATATGACAAAATCAGAAATAAATTAGAAATGACTATAGTCTGTTCATGTTTAACATTAGTAACTCATTTTTAAAAATCAACTATATTAAATAAAAATGCTGACAGTTTATTTTTCAACATTTTTATATGAAAAAATTATAATGTATTACACATGTCAAGTCAAAAGCTTCAACCAATTTCCTAAAATCACAGTTAAACAGCAACATATAGTAATAAAATTTATTTGGTTGCAAAATGCTAAAAAATAATCACTAATGACCACTAAACAATTAGACCATTAAAAAAAAGTTGCTTTGAATGCTTACTGCCTCCTTTAGAGGTCACTCTCATTTTCTTTAGGCTTTTCAAAACATGTACATGATATTAAAACCACTCCAGATTATAAAAATGTAGTATTACCTTTTGTGAAAATAAATATGAATTTTGAAATGTGGTATTGTGTCTTGTGGAAATAAGTATTATGTTTTCCCATGTAAACAATCTAAGAATCATTGTACTGAAAATCACATATATTCTATGAAGTTATTATTATTATTGAAAATCAAGAGACAGTCTTTTAGAAAGACTTCTTTAGGCATACAGTCTGATGTGTAGGCCTGATGTAAGTTTATACTTATAAGTTGTCCATTGTAATGGAGTAAAAACATAATAAATGTGATGTGGTCTCTGACCTCAAGGAGGTCACAGTTTACTGGAAAACACTTGTAAATGGCATATTACAAGGTGATAAAGGTGCTGTATTTTAAAAGTACAGAGTGGCAGGGGAGCCTTGGGCTGGGGTAATCATGCAGGTGAGCTGGGCCTGTGTTAAAGAAAGAGCAGTCCTTCCTTGGTCAGAGGAAGGAGAAAAGTTCCTAAGCATGAGCCTGAGGCCTTTGAAAGCGTATGGTTTGCTTAGGGCATGTGTGAGGATAGAATGCAGTATTTTCCTCAGGATGTCAAGAAATAAACTAGAATGTGGCAAGAGACAATAAAGGAATGGTTTATCAATTTTTAGTGGCAGGAAAAAAATTAAAAATTTCACCTTCGGGCAGTGAGAAGCAGGTATGTATCAGAGTAGTGACGTTCATTCATTCAAGAAAGAAAATCTGAATACTCAGTATGTGTATATAGCCAGGGAATAAACCAAATACAAACAGCACATTCCAGTAGCAAAGGAAAATGTGTAGTGCTCAAATCTGTGTTTTACAAAGACAGCTTGAATGTGAAAGATAAGTTATATGTGGGTCTTCAGGCTAAACATTTGAAAGCCTCCTGCCATAGGTGAAAATGATGGCAAAGGGAGGGAGTAGTGGCAGAGCACCGGAGTGGAAAAGCTGGATTTGAGAGGAGCTTCAGAGGTGGAATCAACAGAACTTGAAGATGACTGCCTGTAGAATGGTGAGGACCAGGGAGTACTAATGTTTAAATGGTTAAGATTTGTGTTCTTGTTTTTGGGTGACTAGGAACATTGTGGGAAGGAATACAGGGAGAGGATAGGCTTTAGAGTTAAGGTGAATTCACTTTGAGGGGTATGAGTTTCATATATCTTGTAGATTTTAGAGTGTATATGCGAGAGATCAGATGAAGAGATGCAAACTCAGGAAGGAAGTGTGGGTTTGATGTCTGAAAAGATGAAACTGGCACATGTGGATTGTGCAAGTGGATGGAGTCAACTGACAGTGTAGCTCAGGTTACCTCAAAGAAAGTGATTTAGGTCTTAGGTTAAAAAGAAAGGGGGAAATGTTTAAAGGGGCTGCAGTACAGGTAGGTCTCAAGGAGGTCAGCCCAGGGTTTAGGAAGGCAGTGAACCAAAGTAGCTGCAGGGGAAAGCTTCATACTCCACATACTCATACCCATCCTCTCCACCTATTCGCTCATCAGTCTGCTCCAACAGGTGACTGAAATCATTCTTAGATTACCAGCACCTTCATCGTGCCAAATCCAATGGTCAAAATTCACTTTTTATTACTAAACTGATTAGAATAAGTCAGTTGATTTTTTAAAATCATTCTTAAGATACTTTCCACACTTGAATTTTGTCACCTTGTTCTTCAGGTTGTGTTCCCTGTCACTGGTCACCCCTTCTTACTTAATTAGTTGAATCCTCCTTTTCTTCCCTTCTTCTGTTCACTGGGCCTAGTCTGGGTGTTAGGTTTATGCTTCATGACAAATAGTTGTTATTTCTGAAATATTTGCCAATTCATTCTGGACTTAGAAATGCTGGAATCCTACTGTATTATAGTATACCGATCTTTGAAATTTCACATATCAGATCTAGAGAGGAAGATAAAAATTATTTTATTATGTCATACTCTTTCATTCTATTAAAATAATTATTAAATGTTTGATCCCATATTCAAATACTACAAGTAGAAAACATTTTTTATTTAGAAATTAGAAAGTGAACAAGAAGTATTACCTTTGATCAGTTACATTATGTAAATATAAGTTGCTCATGCTCCATTTAAAATAAAGAGTTCTAATACCGGGCAGTTGAACATCATTTGTATTTCAAAGCAGGGAAAAATGGGGGAATATCTGTAATAGTGTAAACAGTAAAAGAAAAGTCATGTAGTCCACTCGGTGGGTTGTTTGACAGTGGTGTGCGTGTGTTTGTGTGTGCGTATAGTCAAGAATAAAAGATTTTCATTTACAAAAATATTCTCTTCTGAAAATGGTCATAAATGAAAAAGAAATTTTTACAACTTTGTATAGATTTTTTGTTTTAGATAAACATAAATTTCAAAACAATTCAAAACAGGTATAATTTCCTGTTCTACTTTTATTGTTGTTCAACTACAGTTGTCACCATTCTCCCCATCCCCACCCCCACCCCACCCCCACCCCCACCCCCCATTGGCTTTGTCCATGGATCCTTTATATATGTTCCTTGATGACCCTTCCCCTTCTTTCCCACATTTCTCTTGAAATCATATAAATCTTTCACCATTGTTATTTTTAAAAGTCATTTATATTTTATTGACAATAGCTTGTTTTCTTCCTAGACTAATTCCATGTTCTTTGCTTCAATACATTTTACAGTTATGCCTTGCAAGTAAATGTGCTTTTATATTGCATTGAAATTATTTTCAAAGTCTACTGAGTCATTAAATATATCTTGACTGTTTAAAAAAATTTCATAACTAGTAGTTATGCTTATCCATATTTTAAGTTTGTCCCCACTTTTTAAAATTTTAGAGTTATTAGTACCTGGAAGTACATGTATTTCACTCTCCATGAAGAAATTAAATATAACTTTGTAATTTATTTGACTAAGAATACAGTTAATATTATTTACTATATAGTTCTAACAAGTTTGGTTTTATGTTTTCATGGTTAAATAAATAAGTGTACATAGAGATGATATAGTGCCACCAGGGAAAATGCTAACTGAAAATAACAGGAGCAAACAAAAAAAAAATAGACAAATGAGCAACAATTAAGCAAAACTAAAAAACGTGATCAAATGAATGTTTTAAATATTCACGCACACTCATGCCCAGAAACACACGGAGGATCAACCTTATTGTAAGGACACCTTACCTAGAGGCTATCTATTCTTCTCTTCCGCCTCCTTCACTTCCTGTCCATAGTTGGGGTAGGATGTCTTACCTTCAAGGTTTATCCTGAGTCTGGTTACTGGTGACCCTTCAACTGCAGTCATATAAACAAGCTCTCCTCATTATTCTCTCACTTCAACTATTGCTGTTACATATTTAATCCTTTACACATGAAGTAGACTCTAATTCAGTAGTAGTTACTGAATTACTGAAAGAATAAAGTCATTACTCTTATTGACTAGCATGATAGAATAACTGACATACATCATATAGTCCCTGGATCATGCAAATAAGTATTTTAGAATGATTCCTTAAAATATGTAAATTTTATTTTTAGGTAATTATTTTAAAAGCCCAATTTTCCCATGGATCTTGATAATTGTTATTTTTTTCTGTTTGTATATATATAAATATAACTCATCTATATTTAAAAATGTGAGCCTCTATATTTGCCAATTGCAACAATAAATGTAAGCATAATAAAATACCTTGTATAAAGCATTAATATATAGATACAGCCTAATACATCAATTTTATAGCTATTAATGATTCTAAATCTTAAGCCAACTGTATTCTGGAAGTCAGAAAAATACTAGGTAGAAGTGTGTGGGAGGCCACCACTACTCAACACACCTAATTTAGGAAGTATGAATTATGATTGCAGAGAAAATCACTTGTGTTAGGAAAGTAACTTGAATATGAAGGTACAAGTTCATATATTTGAATAAGATCTCTTTCACTGAAATTGTACTCATTTTTAGAATGAGTTTAATGCAAACTATAAGTCATTTTACACTAATTTATGCTTGGGGTTAGGGAATATACTGAACAACAAGCAGGGTAGATATAGGTATACATATTTGACATTATTTGACTCAAATTTTACCTGAGGTTATAGAGTATATAATCTACAAATATATAGCAGATATAGGGATAAATCTTGTATTCAAATAGAATCCCTTGCACTGAAATTTTACTTCTAATTTTTAGAATGGGTTTAACCCAAACTTTAAACTACTTGACACTAATTTATGCTTTAGGTTATAGAATATACTAAATTACAAGTATAGGGCAGATATTTAAATTGTTTTTTGAAAGTATTAGCAGAATAAAGAGCCATTCTTGGTATATAAGAATTATATTGTTTGATTCCTCAGTCCACCCAATCGCATTCCTATTTCTCTGTAATGCTTTCTTAACCTGGGGTTGTTTCTGTCTCCTTCTGCAGTGGCATACTGCCTTATGACTCTAATTCAAAAGTTACTTGGTCCTTTTAAGTTTAATATTTTAATGCTGAGAATAACAATAAAAAACAATGGTTTTGCCATTTTTCTAAGCACCCTGCTTATATGAACTTATTTAACCATTACAACAAACCAAGAGTTCTTTTCCTAATTTCTGGTTGTGAAAACAAGGCAGACATATGCTGCTTATCAGCCTGGGTTTTTACCATGGTCTGGAACCAATTATTTTGTGCCGGTTACTTCTAGCCTGTTGAATCTAGTAGTATTGTTTGCATCTCTCTATCTCAAAATCAATCTCTGTCTCTGTTTGTCTCTCTCTCCCCACACATCCCTTATTTTTCCTCTCATCCTCACTCTCCCTTGATCAAAACATTTGCTAATCATATATCTCAGTTCATGTTATAGGATCATATGATTCTTTTATGAAACAGTTTTCTTAATTATGGTTTTTAATGTTTTTTTCAGTTTTATTGTTTTAGTTTTCATATTCTGAGGACTCCAGTTATGCTACCTTGGTCCATTTTTGCCTGTTTTCTAATTTTTTTCTCAAAAATTTTTAACTATCTGATTTTATAATAGTTCTTAATTCTTTCTTCTTTTTCTATTTCTGTTCTGTTGTATGTTTAGTTTTGATTTACTTTTAGTTTTTCATTTATGGAATAAATTCTTTTGCATTCTTGTACTCTGACAGCTCTGTTTATATGCTCCTCTAATTTAATTGCTTTTTATACAACTCTTTTCTATTTCTGACATATAGTCTGTTATAGCTTTTATAGTTTCATTGCTTTATTTTCCTTCATTTTAATATTATATTTAATGACTTTCTGCTTTGTTATCATGTTTCTCGTCTGCTTTCATTTTCTACCAATATGTTAACATTACTTAGTTCATTTTTCTTTTTTTGTTTTCTTGTAGTTTACTAGTATGAGGTTTAACACAATCTGTTTCTCTGGTTAATATTTAAATGTGAACATTTTTCCTGTTCTTTTGGGAGGTTTCTATCAGAATAGTTCATTCAGTTAGGGTTGTGTCCTTTCTTCGTGCTCTGTGAGTTTTCCTAAAATAGTTTTTTCCCCCTCAGGTAGGGACTTGATCTTTAAAGAAGGAAATATTTGTTGTTTTCTAAGATCCTCGTATGCTTGTGATACCTAAGTACCTACAGCTTTTTGTCATACATTATATGGTTTCCAGGTATCAACTTTTTAATCTTTTATTATCCTAGGTGCTCTGTCTGGTTTCTATGATAATTAGCTGAGATTAAAAAATGAAGCCACTGGAGGAAAATGGAAGTTGTAGAAACACTTCGGCTCTGTTTGTGGGAATGTGTCTCATATATTTTGTAGAACAAAATAACAGAATTTTTTCAAATTAAGTATATCCTCTTTTATATACATATTCCAATGAAATTTTCACATACTCCTTTTTTTCCTTTTTATTGAATCTGTTTGGGTGATACTGGTTAACAAAATTATATAGGTTTTAGGGGAACAGTTCCACAACACATCATCTGTATAATATACTGTGTGTTCACCACCCCAAGCCAGGTCTCCATCCATCGCCATTTATCCCCCTCACACCCTCTATTACCTCCCTCTGCCACCACTATTTCCAGAAATCACCACTCTGTTGTCTGTGTCCATGAGTTTCTTCTTCTTTTTTTTTCATATTTGCTCAATTCCTTCACTGCCCTGCTTCCCACCCAGCCTGTCTCCCTGCCAGCTGTCAGCCTTTTCTCTATCTTAGAGTTCGTCACTATTGTGTTAGTAAGTTTATTTTGTTCATTAGATTCCACAGATAAGTTGGATCACATGACATTTGTCTTTTTCTGACTGGCTTATTTCACTTAGCACAATGCTGTCCAGATCCGTCCATGCTTACGTACCTTTTTCATTTCAAGATGGATTCTGAATGAGTAAAAAATTTTATTGATTTATATTCAACCTTTTGGCCAACAATAGGGAATATAACCCTTTTCATGTAATATTCACAAGTCCTGACCAAAAAATTATTGTCATTTGGAAAATAGTTTGGAGATTCTTTAAAAAATAAAAAATGTAATTACCATATGATCCAGCAATCCTGCATCTGTGTATATATCCAAATAATTTAAAGCAGGATCTTGAAGAGATACATGCATACCCATGTTCACTGATACATTATTCACAATAGCCAAGAAATGGAAACAACCCAAATGTTCATTGACAGATGAATGGATAAAGGTGGTACATACATGCAATGGAACATTATACAGATTTTTAGAAGGAGAAAATCCTATCATATGCTATGACATGGGTGAACTTCAAGGACATTATGCTAAGTCAAATAAACTAGTCACAAAAGAACAAATACTGTTATATTTCACTCATACGAAGTATCTAAAGTGATTAAAATTGTAGAAACAGAAAGTAAAAAAGGCAGTTACTAAGGCCTGGGGGACAGAGAGGGAAAATGAGTTTTTAATGGCTCTAGAATTTCACTTTTGGAAGATGCAAAAGTTCTAGTGATTTGTTGCACAACAACATGGATATACTTAACACTACTGAACCATATACTTAAAATGATTAAGATGATAAATAATGTTATGTGTTTTTACCACAACAAAACTGCCTTTTTACCTAGCTCCCATCTGACTTAAACCTGTGGTGCAAATGGTGCAAGGGGAATGACCTGCATGACCAAAGGTTGCCTCTGTTGTCATTTCCACATAATCCTAGTACTGTGGTGATAACCATTAAAAATGTCAGTAAATGCAAACATAAATTGTTGAATGAATGTATACATTAACCTACCAATGGTGAACGGGGAACAGGAAATTCTAATATCCATGAGGGCCTCTGCATCTTAGCTTTTAAAAGTACCTGTCTAGTAAAATCTGTGTAGTTTAAAATGTTTTAAAAAAAAAAACACCTTGCCTTAATATATTGAATATGTTTTCCCAATAATATAGCAGCCAAATTTAAATAGACTATTAAAGTATAAAAATGCTTTATCACTTCTACATAAAACTATTCAGTTGTTGCTGGATGATAATGGGTGTCTTTCAATTTTAACAGATATCTATATTGTCTAAATGTTTCACAAGGAGTGTGAATTAATTATGAGATGAAAAAAGAATTACTTTACAGTAAACATTTAAAAAATGAAGTTACTGTATATGTCATTTTCCCGGACTTTAACACTAGGCAAGTATATACTGTTCTGTCACTGTGTCATTCACAAATGTAATTACTGAGCTCTTAGTCATGTAGACGCGTAAAGGAAGACAAGATAACTCCTTGAAAGTATTAGAAGGGCAAAAGAAACGTCAAAATGTTTTAAATGAAGTGTAGACATGAACAGAAGGAGCAGCAAAAATGGTATTTCATTCAGCTCTATTTCATGGTGAAAAAGTTATTGGAATTAATCATCGATGGATCAAATTGGAACCATCTAAAAATGCCTAAGGTTGTAGTTTTGTAGAGAGCAAATAACATCAGACAAATTCAATTTATTTTTATGGAAGAGTGACAAGGGGAAACCAGACATTTAATAGATTAGGAATTGAGCCAGCTTCTTCAGTGTGTCCTATGTTACAATTACCTCAGCAAGCTAGGAAATACCATATTATGTAGGTGCATGTACCCGAAGGGCAGTGATCACAAGTTTATTGTCACTATCAGAGGATATAATGAATATTCTTTCTTTGTAGTTGTCAGAGTTGTATATGTAATGATTACATGGTGGATTGAAAGTGTTAAATAGGGAGTGTTTTTTGGTTTAAAAAGACAGTCAAGTCACTTGTAATTGCTCTGGAGTACAAAAGTAGGAGTCTGATGCCATCATAGGAGGTAGAAATTATAGACATATTACAAATAACTTCTTCTCAGACAGCTCAGTTTAAGATAATTGTCTTTAGGAAGATAATAGCATATAACTGAAAAAAGTAATTGTAAATGAATTTATACAAACTGTGATATTCATTCATACAAAATCTGGTAGGCAATGTGATCTTTGAAAAAAAAATTTTTTTAAATTTTACATGGACCAAAAAAATAATTTGCCTTAAGATTACTTCCTGGAACATTACAGGGATTTTATAACAGGAATCTGATTCATCTCTAACAAAACTAAAAAAAAATAATAAAATAGAATAAAAACTGGCACATTTATATCTTAATTTAAGAAGTGCTTTGAAATAGTACATTTGGGCAAGAGGAAGGAGAAAATAAATATTTATAGGTTATTTTGTGGTAATAATAATTGGCCAATAAACATAAAAAAATAAGGGAAATGAATTTTCCAAGCTTTCATCAAAGCATTGATTTTATATAGTGAATTCCATGAAGTGACTAGCTGCATACACATCATTGTATCTCTACCTCGTTAGACCAAGTCAGCATCATTTCTCAGCTAGACAAATGCAAGTTGGTTTCCTTGTTTGCTTGCTGTCTGCTATGATTGGTTTTGCATATTATATCTGGTGTTATCTTTACAAGTAAAAATCAAATATGACTTCCTCCCTCCTGCAGCAAAACTACCCAGTGGCTGCCCATTACATTCACAACAAAAAAGCAGAAAATGTCACTTGTCTGCAGGGACTTACATGATCTGCCCTGTTAACCACCTGTCAGACCTCGAGCAAACCTGTTTCTCCATCAGACTATAAAGCTTGATTTCTCAATCTCTCATGAATTTACCTTTCTCATTTTTTAGGGTTCTGCTCAATTATTACCCCATAAATCTAAAGTAATAGCCCCACTCCTTTATTCAACTTTTCTTTATATTTTAATAGCTTTATTGTATTTATTTTTACCTATATAAATATGAGTGTGTGCATATATTCAGTTTCTAATTGTTCATATTCCCCATCAGAACACAGATTCCATAAAAGAAGACGTGTTTTCTTGTTTTCTGTTCTATATACAGTATTCATATTAGAGGTTTGAAAGGCTTGGCAGAATAAATTAATTTTAAAAAGAAAAATGTACACACAGTATACATTTGCTCAAAAATATCCATTTTGGGAATATTTTCATAGGGCAACATTAGTAATTCCTCTTAAACATGCAGAGAGATAACTTTATATTGATGAATGTGAATGATAGCATTTACATATTTAATCCTTTATATAACTTTTCTGTGACCCCCTTTTTAATTGCCTTTTAGTTACAAAATATATAGCATGCTATTAATCTTTACTACCCTAACTTAGATAATGGATGATTACTATTCTTAATTATTTTTTTCTTAGTAACAATTCTTAATAAAAATAAAACATATAACCTTAAAATACATTTCATTCTATTCATTGCTCCTAGGAATTATGTTTGCTTAGATAATTTAATTTCACAATGCTTAGATATTTTAAATAGTAAAGGACATGATTCTTTTTTATATGTTGTTTGAAGATATTAAAGTTAATTAAATGCATCATTTGTTTCAAAGAAGACAGTCACATCTTCAATGACCACTTTTTAATTTTAATTGATAGAGGTTGTCTTATATCAGTAGCAGCATTCATGTGGCTGTTAACGAGGTGCTGTTTCAGTCCTTTTATAAAGAATCTTCAAAATCTTAAGAAGAGAAGTAATAACAATCAGCATATTTACAGTCACTTTCCATTTCACTTATTTTTTTCTCATGATTTTTTTCAGAAATTGAAAAATTTCAAGGTTCTGATGGAAAAAAAGAAGATGAAGAAAAGAAATACCTTGATGTCATCAGCAACAAAAACATAAAGCTCTCAGAAAGGGTATTGATTCCCGTGAAACAGTATCCCAAGGTACGGCATTATATGCTTTGTTCTCATAGAGTTCAGAAAAAAATGATAAAAATAAGACTATATATTTTATTCATTGATTTTAATGAAATAAATATTTAAAGTTTCATTATATAAGTATGCACAAATATTTGATACTGACATTGAGGGAGAAAAACTTTTTTAAAGTACAGTGAAGAGATTTTCAACTGAAGCTGATAACATTTTTGTTCTGTAAATGTGGGAAGCATAATTAGATATTTTAATCATTTATTTACATGTAAATGGCTCAATATTTGTTCAAATATACACACTTACTTGATTATGTTTTGGTTCATATTAAAATGTATATTCTTATAAAACAGAGTAGACTTTAGAATGATACTAAATACATAGTATGAGCCAATTTGTAGGGAATTATTATAACTAGGAAAGCACTGTAGTTTTTCTTAGACCCTTGGATTATAACTATCAGTCTTCTGTAGTCAGGAGGCTACATAAAAATAATTATAATATTGGCCCTGGCTGGTGTGGCTCAGTGGCTTGAGTGGCAGCCTGCAAAGCAAAGGGTCACTGGTTTGACTCACAGTCAGGGCTTATGTCTGGGTTGCAGCCCAGTCCCCAGTAGGGTAGCGTGTGAGAAACAACCACACATTGATGTTTCTATCTCTTTCACCCTCCCTTCCCCTCTATCTAAAAATAAAAATAAATTAAAAATCTTTAAAAAATAAAAAAAATAAACTTAAAATTATGTATTGTTCTCTTCAAAATACTTTTTTACTAGATATTTTATCACATGAGGTTTGTATCACCAAAATCAGGATTATAAAACAGCATGCCGTGGCATGATTTTGTCAGTTATAATTATAAATTCCAATGGATAAAGAGAGTTTTTTTTTTTTTAATGTACTAAGTAAGCTAAAAATGGAAACTCAAATATTCAAGCTGGTAATATACTTTCAGAAGAGTGAATCTGAAGCAAGGGACCATGTAATTATCTGAATAATAAAGATTACAGACATAAATACTGTAGTTTACCAATTGTCTTCTAATATGATAAATTTTAGTAAATATAATTAAGTAGAGGGTTGTATTTATAATTATTTCAAACAGGGATAAAACTGTTGCAGCCCACCAAACCATGAAATTTAACTTTTAAATAAAGTTTTGGATTTTTGTGGTTTTTTTTTTTAGCTAGACTTTATTGCAAGAAAGGTGCATTCTATAGATGTAATTTTCACATTAAATTTTATTAGATTTACTTTACAATCACATTGCTATGAATATTGGGAAGTCATAGAAACATACATGAAAATTTTTACATAGTAATGAAATATAGTAGAAATATTGGATATTAAGAAATATGTGCCTTTTATTAAGGAATATGATTAATTTCCCAATTATAGTCTAGAGTACAAGTTTTTTTCCTTCAATCGTATATTTAAATAGTATATAACTTGATGCTATTTCTCAGAATAACACTTGTTTATTCTCTGTACATGGGAAAGTCAGTGACAAACTCAATATCTGCTTCTCAGTAAAGTGCAGCTTTATGTCTTTGACCAAATTAGGTTGTCAAGTAGTGGAAGGCATTTCAAGTTCAGATAGCTCTTCAAGTGACAGTGTGTGTGATTTTATGCCGAATAATACAGTAGTCTATTTTGATTCATAATGATGAATATTGACACAATATTTTTCAATTTATTTTTATGCATTTATTTTTATCCTCACCCGAGGACATATTTTTCATTGCTTTTAGAGAAAGAGGAAGGGAGAAAGAAAGGGAGAAGGAGAGAAATCTTGATGGGAGAGAGAAGTATCAAATCGGTTGCCTCTTATACATGCCCAGACCGGGGATTATACATGCTGGGGAACGAACCTATAACCTTTTGGTCATGGGATGAGACTCCAACCAACTGAGCCCCACTTGAGCCCAGGGCTCAATTTATTTTTTTATTTAAGAGTAGTTGGTTATATTAGTTTCAGGAGTATAACATAGTGATTCAACATTTTTACACCTTACAATGAGTAAGGTGTACCTTACCACTAGTTCTAGAAGTCATCTGTCACTGCATAACCTCATGAAAATATTGACTATACACAATATCTCGTGGCATTTAATTTTTGTAAGGTTTAATTTTCTAATTTATATGAAGATGATCAAACAGCAAAACTGCCTATTCATATTGAAATAAACCATATCTCACTAGCAGATTGTTGTGTCTTTAGAATTGCAGAATGTTTAAGCTGGGACTAATCTTGGAAATCATAGAACACATAAAACTTTCACTTTCCAGATGCAGTAATGGGGAGATCATGAATTGCTCAAAGACATGACTCTGATACAGATGATACTTAGATTACTCTTATTTCAGATTCTTCAGTTTTTGTGAGCCATTATATTTTTAATTTGACTAATAATGGTCACATATTTGTATTACATTTCCATGTAAAAATGGAAGAATATGAAAATGATAGCCCCTAATGATGAATAGTTTTCTGTAATGTCTTCAAATCATAGTTTATGCTTAGGAAATTTACCATTTTTAATCAATAAATACAATGTCAAACCACTTCATTTTTTAGAAGGATGTGCATTTCCACATTAATCATCACACATAGGGGAACTCTCAGGGCTCTTGACAGAAGAATGCTGAGAAACGGGACAGAGCTGCCTGTTAAGTTGTTTTTGTTTATTGTTATACTAAAACAATAAAACTAAAGTAAATCTTTTGAAAACATATTTCAAAAGTGGTGATTCTCTCCTATTGAGTGGTTTTTGCCTGCTTCTCACAAAAAATATCAATGGGTTTGAATTAAGTTATGATTGCTAAATTTGAACTGTAGTTGGTATACATTTATGAGCTGTAAAATATGTGGTGTGGTGTGATACTGTGAACTGCTGAGCAGAGCACAACAGTATTTAGGGATTTGAAGTTTAATCTTTGATAATAAAAAGCGATTTATCCTTCAGGGGGCACATTGGGCAAAGTCCTGCTTTCACAACTTCTCTCAGAGCCATCTCTCCCCTCGACGCCTGCTGTCTGTGGGAGCTGGTAATTAATGTGGTGGGACACAGCCCTTTCCAACAAAGGGTGGTAAATAACTATGGGGATTCTTGAGGGAATGACCTTCTCCTGCCTTTACTACATGACCTTTTTGAATAGATTTTTGTTTCAGTTCATCTCCAATTTCAAGTTAATTTGCTGTCAATTGAGTAATACACAGAATTGAAAGAAGTTTAAGGTTTAAAATTATGGACACTATAAGAATGGTTTTACATTACATTAAGAATGATTTATAAAGCTCTGGTGCTTTATGGTTAATCATTTAATTTGGGGAAAATATGCTACAATATTAAATTATTTTAATACACAGTTTTTCTTGCTTGATTTACTATTTGTGTTTTTAACAAAATTAGTAGAGAAATAGGCCTTATACATCTATTGCTTGCTTTTGAAAATGTTTTAGAATCAGAGCAATGATTATTTCATAGTCAAGTCTCTAAGGAGGTAGCATGTGTTCCTTTATAATCATGCAGAAAACTCACCATCCTTAACATTAGCTCTTTTTCCCTAAATCCACACATAGTGTATTTTATAGTCAGCATATATTTATTTTTAAAATGTTAATGTCACTAACTGGGATGCCTGTTATAATCAAAATAATTTTACAGTCTTTATCCAGAAAGCAGTGCTCATAACTCATTGTTTTTGTTGGTAAAATTGCACATGTAAATTTGGTCATGGCTTCTTATATCAAGTCATTTGTAGTGTTGACAATATGTGTATTGAGTTTAGTTGCTGTTTGAGGTCTCCAAAGATTGCATTATGTTTTAGTGGCGATTATGATTCTGTGCCATGCATGTTATTACATATGCAAAAGTCAAGGATAGAACCATAGCTTGGGGTATACATTTGACATTGATGAAGACAACATTTATCCTCAGAAGAATGAGAAAAATGCTATAAATTCTTGGTCCTCAACAAACAAGTACCTTATAAAACCTAAGAAACAAAGATAGACGTAGATGGCTGGAGCTGTATTATGTTTTGTTGCTGCTAGACTTGCAAAATGAGTGCCTGTCACAAGTGTGGGCAAATTGGGAGGACAATAGAGGACAGGAAGGTGTGCTTGCTAGGGGAGATCTACTTGTTGCTTACTACTGTACTTCCTTGTCCACCTGGGCAATTCAGCTTCTCAATGCCTTTTAAAAATATCTTTTTGATGTTGCCTTCAGAATCCTCTGAAATACATCAGAACTTTTCTAAATTAAATTTGCCCCAAGGCCCACTTTTTATTTCTTTCCTTGAGTTACTGCCAACTTTTTAAAGCACTAGATTGCCAGGAGTATAAATCAGCCCCAAATTTGGCCCCTTTTAAGATCAAACACAGCCATGTTCCCCTGTGCTGCTTTGCAAATCCATTCCTTATGTAGATTAATGCAGAAAATTAAAGTTCTAAAATATGTTCAGAAGCATCACACTTGCTCTATATTTCATCTTCCTCTGCTTAGCTCCAGAGAGGGTCTGGGCCGCCTTCGTGCATGGCTGGATGTAGTCTCCACGGCCAAGCCTTTCATCCCACAGAGCTTGTTTCCTTCTTTATGCTCTGAAGGAGGAAAACCCAAATCCAAGTCCTTGATGAGTGTTACTTTTTCTAGCTCTATAAGTAATTATCAGATCATTTCAGGAGTGTTAATGGAGACCAGGGATATTAACTGTGGAAACTATGACCACCTTTCAAAGCCAGTTATAACCAGAGGTGCAAACATCTCTATTTTCCTAAGCACTGTGGTTATCTAAAAGCCACCCTGTAGTTTACATCTTAAACTCATTTTTTCTTTACCAGACAGAGACCATTGCATAGTATTACTTTTTAATTTTCTAAAGGAAATGGAAGAAAGGATTTGGTGAGATTTATGATTTGTTTTGATCATATCATATTCATTTCCTAGTCACCTATGAATTTAAATTTTAATTGAGAAAATGACACTCAGATTCATATTTCCTATCAAAGAAAAATTCCAAAGTACTTGTAGATTTCATTCTCTCTGGTAGAATGAAACCTGAAATAACACTGTTTTCTAGCAAAATTTAGAAATTCGCAATACTATTATGTCTAGCATTTACCTTTTCTGATGGCTTTTTTTATTAACATTCATCCCATGTATTTATTTTTCCAGTCTAAACTTAATTTTTTTTTGCCTCTATTTCATATTACCCCATGGGTTTCTGATTCTGACTTACATACACTTCTCTCCACATCCTCCATTTTTGTATGGGCTCAAAACTTCCTCACAAAATATGTTCTTACACTTCCTGAAATAATCTGTCCTTTTCTAGGTCTAGACCTTTTAGAGGCTCTTCAGTCCATCTTAATGTTTTTTTTTTTTCTTTCATTCGGTCAGGTTACTTCACCTTTATCCTCAACTGGAAAGCTAAAAATTACTTCAAAAGGAGCTTTAAATTGCAGTGTCTGTTGAAATGTGACCAAACATGTATGCTTACTCAAGCGTCCCTTAAGAGCCAAAGTATCTTCCACCTCACATGCCCTTGTATAACCTTGACATTTTTATTTGCTTGTTTCCTCATTTGTTAGTTTGTTTAATTCAGTGAGGCTTCAGTAAGTTTCTCTGCACCCATTAGAGCACAGATGTCTCTTCTTTCATTTACTTTGATGTTTCAGTAGAAGTGGCTTTGAAATATATTTTAAAGAGACTAGAGAAGAAAGATCACTTTCAAAATTGAGAGACACTGTATTGCCAATTGTTTGGATTCCTATATTATTATTGAGTTTGAAGGACTTGATGACATGTAGAAGTATAAATTCTGTGTAAATTCAAGTACTTATATCTTAGTATTGAGGTTAACAGAAAAATAAACTCTCTAGAAAAGATACAGGGAAAAAAGTCAGTGCACCCCCTTGGAAACCTGCAGATGAGAGATTATTGTTACTTGGATAACTAAATTATGACCTGACTACAACTGACTTTTTGAAAGAAATTTAAATCCATGTAGAAAAGTTGTGAATAAATGTGACTCTTATGTGTTATCTTTTTAAGTAATGTTTAAAAGAAGTTTGTCTAATATTTCTGTTTCTATCATTTTATAAGTAATTTTATTGAAAATATGTGTTTCACAAGAATATCACCAAAATAAAACTCTGCAAAGCTCTTATTATGAATGTCAATGTAAAAACTTTAAAATATTACCAAATGTGCACTAGTGTTCATTGTACCGTTATTCACAATAGCCAAAAGGTGGAAACAACCTAAATATCCTCAACAGATAAATTGATAAACAAAATGAGATATCTAGGTGCAATAGAATATCATTCCTCCATAAAGAACAATGTGATTCAGATACATGGCATGATGTGAATGAACAGTAAAAACATTGAGCTAAGTAAAATGAGCCGTACACAGAAGGTCAAATATTATATTATTCCACTTATATCAGGTACTTAGAACAGGCAAGTTCATAAACATAGAAAGTGAAATAGAGGTCACCAGGGACTTTGGAGAGGGAAGAATGGAAAATTATTCTTTAATGAGTATAGACTTTCTGTTTGGGATGAGAAAATGTTCTGGAAATAGATATGATAATGGTTAGATGACATTGTGAATATACTTAATGACACTGAATTACATATATAAAAGCAACTAAAATGGTGAATTTAGTTATATATATTTTACTACAATAAAAATTGTTACAAAATATTACCAAATGTATTTCAGTAGCACACTATAAGCAACTAAATTATACTAAAATGTTTACTTCAAGGATTCAAAACTGATTTAGTACTTAAAATATTTAAAATTTACTGAATTTTAAGATCAAACCAGGCATTTGATTAAATCAATTTTACATTCTTCATGAAATAAACATGGATGTATATTACATAATATATATATATTTACATTCATGTGAATTAATCATTATTCAATAAATGTTGGACAGATGACTAGTGAGGCATTTGAGGACCAAAGTAACGGAAGACTAAATTTCTAACTCATCTTTTATACCAGCATAAATCTAAACTGGATTTAAGATTAAATGCAAAAAAGAAAAAGTGCTAGGATAATTTACGGGAGGTTTATTAACATGGTATAATATTTAATTTAGGCAAAGCATTTCTAAGAAAGATGGAAATTTTTACAGTTATGAGTTATTAAAATATCTTACAACATAAAACTGAAACTTCACTACTAGTGAAAATGATGCTGATTACCAAAATCCAAAGGCACTACATGTGCCAAACTGTTGTGACTATTTGAAAAATATTTGAAACACATGACAGAAACTTTACTTTTTTATATGTAATTGACTCAATTTTTAAAAAATTAAACAAGAAACCATTAGTATCAAGAGAGAGTTTTCATCCTTGTACTGTTGAAAGCAAATAGAAAAAAAACCCCTGCACTTCACTTATTGATAAACACAAGTTAAGGTGAATATAAAATGTGTCTCTTCTCTGTCATACTTAAAGATGGAAAAGTTTGATTATAACCAATAATGTAGCAAGGATATGGCGAAAAATATGCTTCATAACCTGTTGGTCAGATTATTGAAATTCAACCATTTTGGGGAACAGTTTTGCAGAATCAGTGATAATCACAAAGACACAGACTTGAAAGCAGTTGACTTATTTTAGAGTTACATATTTGCACACATATGCCAGTATTGTTAAGTGAAAGTATAAAATATTATAGTTTTTCCTTGAGTATAAAAGGCATATATACACACACATAAATATGCTGGTGTGTGTGTGGATTGTACACTGACAGATTAGATAGATAGATAGGTAGATAATGTAAAAGGGATGTGTTCTTTTTTATTGCAGGTTCTTTCATGCTCTTTAAATTATTATTATTCTGTTATATTCCTAATAATAAAGATATTTTAAAAAGAGTTTGGGCTAACTGAAAACATCTAAAATAGAAGACAATTAGTTCTATTTAGATGTATTTTTCCTAGAATAAAGGAACAAATAATAAAACCTAAGGATTATTAACTGTTTTTATGTACCAAACATTTTATTTATTTTAATTAGCACATTCAGTTGTCTTCAAAATCCTAATAATTCTATACTTTACATTTTACAGAAAAAAAATTGAGTCTCAGAGGAGCTGACTTGCCAAAACCATGTTATTAGGGAATAATCAATTTGAGATTCATATCCAGCCACGCAGAATTCACAGCTTGTTGTCTTTGCCTCATTACACTGTGTGGTTTTATTATTATTATGTAAGCAAATGACATCTTAACACATCTAGTACAAAAATGTAACCCCAAATATCATTCCCCAAAATCTATTATGAACTTAAAAACCAGATGGAAAATTTTGTCTTTATTTAAAAAATATACACTTCTGTTTCTGGTTTATGTGTAAATATGGTACTTAAATAAAGAGTGTAGTCCAGAACTCCAGTTTAGAGAAACAACTAACTTTAAAACATCATAAAGCAGTCTTTTTAAACCTGGGGTCTCACAGTTAGAGAATTAAGTATCAACCACAGCGAACTGCTGTTGTATTCCCTCAAGAACACTGGTGAGAATTCTGAAGAGACAGACTAAGATTTAAAAGTATTCAAGGAAATTTCCTAAAGCCACACAATATATTAGTGACACCGTTAACATTGTCCCCAAAGCCTCTCTTTGCATTAAACCATTGCTCTGATTCACTTTCTTTTATATGAAGAGGCATTGAGATAATTCTGAATGCAGACTGCTTAGATTGCAAAGGCCCACAGATGGAAAAGCAGATGTATTTCTCCTCTGGTGTTAAGTGAGGCAGAAATAATAGACTCATTTGTTGGAGTGTATCTCATAGGTCGTACAGTCTAATCTTCTGCCCAATTCAGGAATCATTTTTACAAGATCTGTGGTACTCATCAGCTTGTCTCTGAATACCTCTAGTGATTAAATAGAAACTTCACTGTGTTATAAAGCAGCTGGATCTAATATTGAGTAGACATTGCTGTTATATATTTTTTCTCATTGAAATAAGATCTTTATCCCTGTAAGTGGCCATTGGTCTTGGTTCTGCCTTCTGCATCACTAAAGTACTTACTTGAAACACTTGAACCATGCATGGTCTTACTTGAACTATCATTGACACATTGTTTTCAAAATTTATGTTTATGTCCTATTATAAAATTAATTCTATTTCTCATCCTCCTGGTTTCTCCTCTTCCATACAACTTCTTAATGTTGGAGTTTCCCCAGGGACTATCTATGGTGCCTTCTCTCTCTACACTCACTACCTCTTTGTCATCTCACCCATGGCATGGTTCCTGCCAAAACCTCTCTCCAAGACTGAGATGTGGAGCTGCCTACTCAACATCACCACATGGACGTCTAGTCATCTCAGATTTAACCACTACTATTCTTATCTCACATGTTCTTTTCCTGTAATCTACCTGTCTCAGCTGTTGGCAATACCATCCTTTTACTTGGACAGGTCAGAAACTGTGGACTCCTCCGTGACTCCTTTTGTTCTCCTCCACATCCTATCCAACCTGCCAGGCAAACCTGGTACCCTCATCTTTAAAACATATCGAGAATCTAATAGCTCTCACCATCATCACTTTTGCCTAAGTCACCATCTTCTCTTACCTGAATTACTGTGATATCCTCGTATCACATCTTCCTGCTTTTGTAAATGCTTTTGTTTATGCCTACCAAAATACTCACAATCCCTTTACCCTTCTCTCATTTTTCTTTTTTTCATAGAATGTATCACCTTTTAACATACTTTGTGATCTGCTTATTTGCTGTTATGGTTTCTCTTCACTAGAATGTAAATTTAAAAATGACATGTCTTCTTGCCTTTCTCAATCAGTCATGAATCCCAATCATCTAGAACAATGCCTAGCACACAGTAGGTGGTTAAGAAATATTTGCTGAATGAATATAGAATAATTGTACAGCCTCTTCTCCAGACACTCTTGCTGCAGTAAATGCAGTTACTATACAATGGGTCTAGAAGAAGGATCTACTGATTCTCACTTCTTGCCTCTTCTTACAGAAGAATTCTAGGGACCTATCACAGTTGCAGCAGTAACATCAGAGGTTCTCTGAAAGAGACTTCAGTATCACTGTCCTCATCAAAGCCCCAGTGCTATTCTAATCTTGGCAGAGAGTTCAAGTAGAAGAAAAACGCAATTACAATGAATATATCACTCAATCCCAATGCCTCAATAATCAGTTACTTTTCTTAACCAAATTTTCTAATAAAATTGTATTAAAAGGCTAGTTCAGAAATTACTTTCAACTCATTTCTGAATATCATGTTATGGCTTTTATGGCTCTTTATATAATTATTATAAAATTATCCATTTTTAGTAAGTGTAATACATTAAACATTATTGACTTTTTACAAAGAGCCTCTGAGGCCTCCATATCATCATTCTGAATATTAATTTCAATTAATTCATTCAGTCATCCAGGAGTTAATTTATTGGAACTATATGGCAGTCACTTGGTCTTCAACTTATAAATGTAATAATGGAAAAGTTGCTTTCACTGGTCCAGGAAGTCCTGTAATACATTTAAACAACTGTCCTAATATGGCTTCATACTGGAATGAATCCAGAAGCTTTGGGATTGTGTTAGTTTACATAGAAGTCTGAAGTCAGGTTGTCTTGAACAATTTTCTTTAAGCTTTAGAGTCTAAGACCTGAACAAGAAGGCAAAGATGTAGAAAAATAGAGCATTATTTGAAACAAAAAACAGCCATGAGGAGAGGGGGGTGCTGTTTTGGAGGTAGGGCTGAACAGAGCAGAGGGGTGAGATCATGGAAATGTTTTGCTGCTGTCAAGTCTTCTTCATTTATATGGTGTTTTAGTGACCTGGTAATTGTTAGGTTTGGCCCCTTCTCCTGTAGAGTTTCTATGTTCTGGAAAGGACTTTATGAAAATATAATTAAGATGTAGAGTATCTTGAGATGTAAAAGAGCTATGAATACATGCTATGACATAATGGGAAAATAATAGAATTTTGAACCAGAGAGACCTAACCATCAGTCTGGGTTCCACTTTCATTCAATGAGGATGGTACGTTCTGTAGACACCTCCATCCTCAGTGTTTTTCAGCTGCAACATGTGTGTAATGGCATGCCATGTGGGTTGTCAGAAATACTGGAGAATATATGTACACACTTGGCATGGTATCACACACATCTATAGCTTACGCAGGAATAGTCACTAAGTAATATTACTATTTTTCACTTAGTAACACTCTTTTTGATGGGGAATCATGTAATCTATACCAGACTCTGTATGTGTGATAAAACAGATAATTGCAATTATTTTCCTAAGAGTTTTGTAACCCCCTTCCTGAAAGGGAGAACAATTAAGACACTAATAAAAGTAGGGATAAAATAAATGAAAGGTGATAACAATTATATTGGTGGTAATAAAACTTTGCTGACTATTTACTATGAATTAAGCATTTTTCCTGTGATCTTTATTATTACCTAGTTTAATCTACTTAATGTGTCTGTAGAATGAGTACTATACAGAGAAGGAATTTTAGGCACATATAATTAAACTGTTCAAAGTCACATAGACAGTTCATAATGAATTTAGACTGAAGATAAGAAGATAGCTTAGGCTTGAATGTTATCTTCAGTAATTACATGCTTTTTATAAACTGATTTCATCCATATTTATTTAAACAATTCTAAAGTATATGTGTACTCCACTTCCTTGTTTAAATGTTTGGAGTTTGAAATTAAAATTTGTGAAACATCATAAATTGGAAATGAATATTATACATATAATATACTTTGAAATGAGTAAGTTTATATAAATCATGTTATTGTATCTTTGCACAATAGATCTTTGACTCATAGTTATATACTACTTTGTATTAAAACATATCAGTACATTCCCCTACAGTATATTTTGCTTACTTCCTATGTTCCCACCTGAAAACACATTTCTTTGAGGTAGAAATTGATGCCTCTGTTAGCCTATTTTTTAACTGTGTGTATTAACTGAGAACAAAATGTTCTGTGTTTCAGTTAGTTGGATATTTACTGAATAGTTCCAGAACTAGCTGACAAATATTGAAGCTTCACAAAATTCTTCATTATCTCTTGTGACAGTAGTAACTTTGTTTCACTCATATACTAGGCTATGTAATAAGAAATTAGAAATGATTATCCATCTTGGGTTTAGTGTACCTCATACTAATTTTCTTTTTTTAGAGTATGATATTTATATTTAACCTAATTAAAACTTATTAATCCTTGGTGTCATAAAAAGCTACAAAATTAACTTTTTAGAAGAGTAGATCTCCATGACAGAAAAACCTAATAATATACTTTTTTTATGATTTCACCAGAATTTAACAAAATGCTTAAAAGAGAATTTCCCTTTCTACACTCTGACTTATTGCAATTCTAATGGAATCCTAATATTAAGTCAAAATTGGGATTTATATTTTAAGGTACTTTTTAATGAGGGGAATTTAATTTTTGAAGTGGCCAATACTCATCTTCATTTTCATCAAATATAAAACCCCTCAAATTTATGAACACCTTTGGTAGTTTTGGTTAGCTGTTGGAACCTAATTTCAATGTCTTGGAATAGCTTTTGATTTTATATTTTCATGCTGAGCATGCAGATGACTTTTTATTACTGACATTTGATCATGTATCCCATTATTCCAACTTGCTTTAGTTCACTCTCAGGCTACTGAACTATTCAAAGAAGTGCTGTATTGTAAGATTTAATGCAGTCTTCAAAAATTCTCCCCAAAATTGACCATGAAAGTGTAACTTCTTGTTGGTCAAAATATAAAGTATCGTACAAGACACCCAAAAAACATATAGTTTAGTGGAACTTGGGAAACATTTTTCATATGGTTATCATTTTTTTATATTTGTATCATAGGTGGTTTGAAATTGTTTAAAGCTTCTTTACACACACTAGTTCTGTACCTAGGCTATCAAATATATTTGGATCATTGGCATTACTGAGAGCTTTTTATTTTTTAGTATGTGTAGAGTTGTTTCTGCCTACATCCTAGGAAATCTATGGGGAAATGCATTAAATTAACATACAAAATTCTGCTGCCAAAAAATATGCTGTCTAACTAGACAGAAGAATTGTTGTGACCCTATTTCACACATGCGAGAAGAATAAGCCCATTATGTGCTCTGAAATTATGATACGATTCACCCTTCAACACATACCAGTGGGGCAGAGCTCTCCAGTGCTCACAAAAATGAAATATTATGCAGAAACTATCACTCCCTAAACCCTTTTCATCTTTTTTTAAAGATTTTATTCATTATATTTAGAGAGGGGAAGGAAGGGAGAAAGGAAGAGAAACATCAATGTGAGAGAGCAACAGCGATCTGATCAGTTGCCTCTTGTAAGCGCCCTGACCAGGGACCAAACCGGTGACTTTTCACTTTGCAGAGCGATACCCAACCAACAGTGCCACACTGGTCCGGGCCCCATTGCCATCTTTTCTGCAAATGACTTATGTAAACTCTTGTATTTTTGTAAAGTATGGAGGACAGATCTGGGAATGTCTTATTGTGTGTCTTCTAAAACAATCATATGAGCAAAATTGTTTTAGATGATATAAATAGTGTTTACACATTAAAGAAAACTAATAGGTTAGCAATGAAGTTGAGTAAAATGAGGCATGCATATTTTGCTGTCCTGGGCAGTGTCAGGGAGCAGAGCCAAACCCAGTGTCCTTAAAGTCTGTGTGCGAGGCAGATGTATGCTTTCCTGTCCCATCATCTTTACCTTGCTCTGTTACCAATCTCTGCCAATTCATCACCTGCCTCGATCTTCAGAACCATGTATTTGCTGACTCTCAAACCTATATCTTCAGTCAATGTCTTTTTTTGATCTGCAGATTTATGTATCCAATAATGTGATCACTTTACTTAGTTGACATTTTCCCCTGAATGTTTCTGAGACAACTCAAACTTGGCCCCCCCATAAAAAAGTATTCATTTCCTTAGAATCTACTCTTACTCTTTTGCTCCTCTTTCAGTGAATGTCACATCATCCTTCTTTTTGCAGTCACTGAAATTTGGGTATCAAGTTTGACTCTTGCTTTGACTGAAGTTTACGTACTAAACACAGCTCCAGTCCATTCTCATTTCCCAGCTCCACTACCACCCTGTGGAGTGGCTACAGCCATTCTTGACACCCATTTCTGTAATGGCCTTCTGCCTGCTGTTGCAGAATTCAGTATTTTTCCTTCTGATGTATCCTTTACAAAGGATCTCGAGTGTTTTCATATTTTACACTCCTACATAACACCTTTCAATGTTTCTTCGTTTTTTAAATCCAGTCTTCATGATCCTTCTTGTATGATCTGAATTGTCCTACTCTCCCTTGAATACTGCCTTCAGTTACTTCCATCTTTTGGTATATTTGTGGCATGCATAATCCTTAAAACTTAAGGTTTTGTGTAGTTTTATAACCATAATCTAAATAAAATGTGGTCTAGGACTTTTAAAATAATCATTCTTCAGTTCATATTTTTCTCTTCAGCATCATTTGTGAAACTGTTATTAATCTTGTTTGTTTCTGTTATTTTTTTACCCCTTTATCTATGAATTCTTAAATTTTTTCATATTTATTCCCTCTACTTCTTAAGATGGAGAAGAGAAACTGAGGGGATTCTAAGAAATGAATCCTTCCGCTGAGAAACAGTGAGCAAAGATCGAGAGAGCATATGAGTCAGAACCTTTCTTCTTTTTTCAATATATAGTCCAAAAATCAGGGCTTATGTTGTTTGCTTTTTTTAAATTTAAATTTAATATATTCTTGAAGTATTCTCACAAGATGTCCTATAAAATAACTTTGGTGAAATAACTACAGGTCTTTGATTCCCCTGTTCTTCTTTACAAATCAAGGTTAAAAAGTAATGCAAGTGCCTAAATAAAGCAGAAAATAGGAATGGAAGGGGGAGAGAGCAACAGAGAACACAGACAGAATCCCAGTGACACCTGGGCGCTGTTGTGTCCCTGGAGCCCAAGCATATCTGTTTTACCTCTGTGCTTGCTTTTCTGGACCCAGCACTCGTGCCTAAGTTTCCTTTGCTAACTCCGCATGCAACCTCACTGCATGCTGCCAATCCTCTGCTCGCTTCTCCCATTAGTCTAGTCCAGGAAGTGTGGTAGTCATGTTACTATGAAGTTAATTACTCCAGTGATCAGACAGTCTCCGCTAGTAAAAAGGAAAGGTAAAAAGAAACCAAATAGCCTCAGGATTCCAGTATCCCAGACTCCGTAAGAGAGGTCTGTTTTGTGACTTCAGAGCAGATGGATGGGGCCATGACAAAGCAGGCTTCCTATGAGCAATGTGGGGATTGGTGCCTGTAAAATCTTCCTATCAGTCAGAGTCTGGGTGGGGGACTTCTCATTGTAACAAAAGAATCTCCCTTAGCCTGTACTCATGGTTCAAGAGAACTGACTGTAATTATTCCAGGCATTTTTTAAAAAGGCAAAAGAGTGTTCTTCACTGAGTTTCGAGACCAAGTAAAAGGCAGCGACCCCCAGTAGGACTGAGTGGGTCTGACAGTAGCCGTGCTTACATCCCCGCCCCTGTGCCCAGCACGGTGTAGCGCAGGCATGGCCTCAGAGGAGACTCTGATCATCCTTCCCTCTTTTCTCCCCAGGCTTTATAGTAATATCCACAAAATATTGAAATGAATATTTATATCATTTCCCTTTAAATGAATACTCTTTTTAGAGGGAAACTATGGTGCTTAGTTATCATTTTGTGCTTTATTTTCACAATATAAAGACTAAGAGCTCTTATATTTTCAAGAGCCATGCATGGTGCATTCTGTCTTCACAGCAGGCACAATGCAGAAACAGTGCTCCTTCATTATTTGACATATACATGGACTCCAAAAATATGACTCCATACTTATATATTTTTTATTACTAACCAGATTTTATTTTACAATAAGCAGGCATTAAGGACATTTATCATTTGCTCAGCATTAAATTTGTACAAGCAAATTTGGATTTGGAATTCGCCTGTGCAGCACATTCTGTTTAAAATACTAAGCAGGTTATTCTTTAATGTTCTGTTCATTCATACTTTATGGTAATGAATTGACATCTTGGAAGAGAGTGAAACTAATCCTTGAGATATGACCTTAAAATGTGAAGTTTAATGTTTATCCCATTGAGCAAGCTATAAACTGTGAAATAATGTTCCAAAATCTAGAATTTCTTCTCGAAGCCCTTGACTCACACACATAATCCCCAGTGAGATGCACTTGGGCTGAAGCCTCAATGCTATCAGGTGGATCCAGAGCCATGCCATGTTTACGGAATCTAAATATGTCATTTAAAGAGCTTGTAACAGGCTGAAGATATTAATTTGTTTATTTCAGATCTGAGGTATGTTCCCTGAGGGTGCTTGTCATGCACAAGTTACTTCTCAGTCATTCCTAAGGAGTGCTGTGTGTGTGTGTGTGTGTGTGTGTGAGAGTGAGTGAGTGCAGCCACAGAGCAGCCTGTGCCAACTCATGGCAGCTGTCTCCAAGGGGCATTCAGGTGACAGAAGGACAAATGAACCTCAGAGAGGAATTTACTCAGGTCAAGGTTTAAATATGGATGTTCCATCTTTATCTCATTATAGTTTTAGACAGTCTCCTACAAAAATTGTACATCTTCAACTTTTTAATCAAAATAGTAATTGAGTAATTATGTATCACAGTAATGATTGAGTAATTATGTATCACAGTAAGAAGGGTTTTTTATGTCAATTACATATTTTCTTGAGGGCCGATGGATTATTAAGTAAATAATGTAATGCCTTTTTTAGAGGAAGATATTCAACCCCATTTGTCTAACCTTTAGTGAATCCTTATTGTGTGCCAGGCACTGAACTATCTGCTTTACTTGTATTATTTCAATTGCACCTCACATAAGGCCCATATGATGAGAGTTATAACCCTTTTCACAGATGAGGACATTAAGGAGTAGAGAAGAAAGTATGTTGCCTAATCACATAGCTATCAAGACATATATGTACAGGTCTCAAACCCAGGCACTCTGACTCCAGATCATGTACTTACATTAGCTGCTCTATCTGCTGTACAATTTTTCTTTCTTTCTTTATATTTTTCTCAATATAATTAATATTTTCTGCATGAAATATATCTTTTTGCAGATACTTTTTGCTGCATGTTACATGCCATCCTTATTTGAAATTATACACCAGTGCTAATTCTTTGTTTAGATAGTCTACTTACATTTTTTTATTTATGCTGCAATACTTGTTGTTTTTTGGTACATGTGTGTGCGTGCATACTCCCTCTTTCTTCTTGTGCTAATACAAACTTCAGTTCACCACCCAACATCTTGAATATCCTACTGCAACTTCCTTCAGTACTTGTTCAGTTAACTTGTGTCTCTGAGATGTGTCATTGTCCATCTTGGATTGTGCAGGCCTGGAGATGATTGAATAGCATTTTTCTTTTCTATAACCTTAGAAATCATCTTTTCTTACTTGAATTTTAAAGTAGTTATTACTGAAGAGGAAAATCTTAAATCTAGAAGCAGCCCTATTGTTTATTTTTCAAAAAAAGCATCATTTCAGGAATATTCCCAGAGAGAAAAAAGAAGATTAATTTTGGGACTGTGATGTGAAGTATAGAAACAGATGGGTTTTGTGTGACAGTATGTGAATCCAATTTATTTTTTGTGCTAGAAGAAGGGAGAGGAATATCTACTGACTGCATAATAAAAGGCAAGTTCTGCCACTGTAAGTTCTTACATCCAGTTTAGAGATAGGGAGATCAAAGCTCAGGGAAGTTAATTAATATCTCAGGGTCATATCTGTAGTGTGTGGCTAAGCCAGAATTTGAGCATCTGAGTCCAGAGTCCGTATATGTTTCCTCCCTCCATCCTGCTGCTTTGTTACCCAAGATGCAGGTAAAAATCCCTGGGGAGGGGTGTCGAGAGGGAAGAAAAGTTATAAATTGAAGCTGAAGGAAGGAGTATCCTGGGAAAATTGATATCAAATTAAGATCAAGCATGAATTATAAAGGATTATCTTTGGCTTTTACACTTACATAAGAACAAGATAGAAGTCTGTCAATTGCTTATAGAACTCTAAATTAAAATCATTAATGCACTGATTTGATGTTCCCTTTATACATATTCACTGGGCTCTGGGAATATAAGACTTCTGTGACAAGCCCTAGACCCTAAAGGACTAACAGTCTCCTTGTGGGAAAGCAGTGTACACATGGAAGCAAAATACCCAAGTAAGTGATGGTACAGGAATCAGCATTTTTTATCTTGGAATTCTGAAAGGTGTCTGTTTGGATCAAGTACTTTTCTAAGTAATTCAGATTTCAGTCTTTAGTGGAACACCACTTAGAAAGCAAGGACGGCATTACGATTTGGTGTTTAGGCACTGAAAGTGACAGCAAAAATATTATCAGGGCCATTACTGAAAGGAAACTTTTGCTCCCCCAAATGGTGAGACTGAAGTGTGACAGTAAAGGAGCCAGCCTAGCATAGCTGGATTCAGTATAGTATTTCCCCTGGTCACTTTCTAAGACACCCTCCACACACACCACACACCGCTGATCTATTTTTACCATGGATTTAAAATGAAGAAAAGACTGTTAGCATGAATTCAGGATGTACTACATACCAGCCACAGAGCTAAATGCTTTTCATCTGTTATCCCTACTTTTATCTCCTACTTTACCAAGATTTTCTTTTTTCTATTGTTGTTCAATTACAGTTGTTCCCATTCTTCCCACCATATTGCTCTCCACTTCCCTGCCCATCCCCACCTCCCACATTAAATCCACCCCCATGTCTTTGTCCATGGGTCCTTTATACACCTTCCTTGACAACGCTTCCCCTTCTTTCCCCTGTTCCTCTCCCCCTCCCCTCTGGTCACTGTCAGTCTGTTCTTTATTTCCATGTTTCTGGTTCTGTTTTGCTCGCTTGTTTGTTTTACTGATTAGGTTCCACTTATAGGTGAGATCATATGGTATTTGTTTTTCACTACCTGACTTATTTTACTTAGCATAATGCTCGCCAATTCCATCCATGATGTCGCAAAGGATAGTTCCTTTTTTCTTTCTGATGTGTAGTATTCCATTGTGTAAATGTGCCACGTTTTTTTTTTTTTTATCCATTCATTTACTTATGGGCACTTAGGCTGTTTCCAACACTTGGCTATTGTAAATTGTGCTGCTGTGTATATTGAGATGCATAGCTCATTTAAATCCTTTTAACTATTTTTGACATAGACACTATAACTTTATTACTTCATGCATGAAAAAAAGATTTCAGTTGAGTTAGAGACATTGTTTACCAACTACTGCTAGTACATATTCGATGTAATAGGTTGGAACAAAGCTCTGTCTAGCCTCACAGTCTAATGCCGATGAAAATGATGCTGATAGGTGTCTGTATCACCATGTTTGTGGTACACCTTTAGTTGGGGTTATTTCATTTTTTACTGTGTCTTATGCAGTAACTTTTTACATGCTGCAGCATATTATACTTGGCTTAAAAAAACTAATACTTGTTGAATTTCTATAAAGTGCTTTATTTGTATTATATTAGTTAATTTATTTAGTGAATTTATTTTTATTTACTTGGTGAATATTTATTGAACAAATTACTGGTGTCATTCACTGTACTAGGCAGTGGTACTATAAATAGCAGTAGTAATACTTGCTATTAAATGCTCATTTTTCCTTGGAAGAGCGTTAGCTTGGGAGATAGACACGTGGACAGACCCTGAGAGGTGAACTGTTGGATGGCTTGGAAGCATGTAAGATATAAGATAGCTCCTGTGCTAGGCTCCAGAATAAGAAAAGGCTCCTCAGAGGATCTGAAAGAGGTCTGAGACACCTAGAAGTGAACACATAAAGGGGAAGCAGTAGGAAAAGGGCGGAGATAAAGGGGCAGATTTCTAGGTGTCACAGGTGAACTCCCAGAGGCCTTTCTGTTGCTGCTGTGATGTTAATGAGTGACTGTGAGTGCAAATGAGAGCATTCTGAGGTTTACATTTTTTCTTCTTGTTTTTGTTCGTATGATGAACTTTGTGCTGACTTGTATCAGCATGCTGTCCCCTTGAACGATGAATGTCTGGTAAAGTACACTATCTTGTCTCTGAGACTCATGGGCTTCTTGAGCCCAGGGACTGTCATTTTCTCCTTATTCTTAGTGCCAAGCAAAGTGCCAGGCTCATAAAGGACAGTTAAGAAGTGCTTGGTAAATTGTCCAATTTACATTCATACTATGGGCCTTGTATTTTATATTGGTAAATAATAAGAACTAGAGATTTAATCTACAGTGAGAGACTAGACTGCTTTAAAACAGGATCCCAGGACTTTGGTTTTATTTGTATATTGGCTATAATCAATTAAGTACATGACCAAAGATAATCCAGTTACAAAGAACTTTTTATTAATTTCTAAAGTCAGTTCATGAAGTCAATCTGTTCTATAAATGTTAACACAAAGTTTTTCTGTTAACCCATTGTGCCACTATAGAACTTATGATTCCAGTTTGCTTGCTTCAGAACATTTAATATTTTTGCTGTATCTGTAGAGCATGTCTGTTCTTGTTTATTTGGTCCTCATTTCAAAATGGATAACACTTGTAAGAGCTTTATGTTCCCCTCTCACAGGCAGGCAGACTTTTTTAGTGCTGAGATGAATTACAGAGTCACTGGCTGTTTTACCTTCTCAGATGCCAGGTATAGAGAAAAGCAAAGGCCCCTCTGTAAAGAAAAAGATAATGTTTTCAGCATTATCAGGTACACACACAGCCTTTTTAACAAGCCACCGTTGGTGGTTTAATGATTACATTTATCATCCCCTCCAGCCAAGCACTTTCTACATTATCCCAGGGAACCCTCCCAGAAATGCTGGCAGTTCCTATGGTTTAAGAAGGTCTAAGAATTGAGTTCTTTGTTATTACATATCCCTCTAACAATATATTATTACGGTAAAAGAACTTTGAGTAGTAGCTTCTTTTGGGATGTTCTGAAAGAGTCACAGCTGCAGCCTCAATTGATTTTAAAAATCTGATGGAACTGAACGAGGTGAAGCTAAGCAAACAAAGTCTAATGACCAGTGACTTATGTGCATGGGATATTTTGTCTCTCGCTTTTTAAAAGAATACACTTATAATGTAATTTATAAAATAAGAGAACACTAGCTTACTAAACATATTGCCATTGTTTGGCACATTAAAGGAAGATCTTCTACTTAGTAGAGCATTACTGGGAAGAGGTAGGAAAAAAAGCTTGCTTGCTTCAGGTTGGGACATATCCAAAGTCCTCAAATTCCTAAGATTGATCATCCTGTGGAAATTTTGGCAATGCAGTGCAAATTTCTGAAACTCAACAGAGTAGGCAACTCTGTAACAAGAGTAAGTAAAAGATACCCACAATGTAATTTCTGAAGAGGAACCAGTCTGAGGGCTAATGTGCATATGGTCATGTGAGCATCCTTTTGTAGATCTTATGTGGTAAGCATTTCTGGTAGTAAGAGATCTGAATAACTGAGTATAAATATAACTGCTGGGGTCATGGACTTGGAGATAAAAATGTGGCCCCTTATAGTGGGAGTGGCTCATTGCCCAGATTCACGAGGTCAAAGTTTGGGGCCTCTTTACCAGTGGAGGAGCCTATGCTTACATCATTATTATTAAACAAGAGACTTCTGTAGCTGAAAATGTCTTTATAAGGACGGGTTTACTGGGCCATTTTGCTAGCCAGAAAAGGGCCAGGTTCTGGAGCATAAAGTCTAAACCATCAGAAGTATGACTTGGTGGAAAATACAAGCACATTTGCCTTCAGAAATTGATGAGTGCTTTTATCCTCTATATTTTGGGAAAGAAAGATGTCTAAGTTGTTTCTAAGGAATTTACATTGGCTGCAGATAAGGGGAGACAGGAAAAGGTGAAGCAGGGGAAGTTCTATGGCTGGTGCACAGTCTGTAAGGAAGACCTGTTTATTGTATTTGATGGGTTTAAGGATAGGAAGAGTGCAAAGGTTCCTAGCACCTTTGATGGGGTGGTACCTAGTGGTTGGCTGTTAGACTCCTGGAGGCTGATAAAAGCTCCAGCCTACAATCAGGTATATGAACAGTCGTTTGTTAGCTGGCCCACAACTATTAACTGGTCTTTCTCTCACTGTCTGGCCAGCTGTAATTTAGAACATCTCAGAATCTTTTTCTTATCATTATACAGAAAAAAATGTTCTTTGTATCAGCATCCAAGAGTACCTGTCAATATTTGAAACAGTTAGTATTGTCATAGATGTGTAGACTTGTAATTTTTCTTATCCCTTGAATCGGGGCTGACACAGGACACAAGCCTGGTTTCTCTGCTGCTGGGGCCCCGTACCTCAGCCAGTGCCATCAGTCACAACCCCTTCTCCATACATAGCACAAATCTTTGCTTGTGTTTCTTTTGTTTTTTTACCTTTCTTGAAATAGTAAAGTGTGATACACCAAAAATATTGAGTATCTTCTTTCATCTTCAATATTAAAATGACTACACATTCATCAATTTTGACAACTTTTTAAAATGCACACTGATATGAGAGTTGTCAAATACAATCTAACAAAACTGTTTCAAATGAAGTTAAAGACAAATAAGCACCACTAGAGCCATTTGTATAGAAAAATCTAAACAGACATTTTGGCCAACCCCATTGGTCAGCTTTAAGAGCAGTGTGCTATTCAGAATAAATGAGTCAGTAATCCTAGTCTGCCCTACTAAGCTTTTAGAATATTACATTCTTTTCTAAGCCTGACATTCTAAAATAATAAAAAAAATAATATCAGAGACTTAAATTACCATTGTGTAATCATGAGTTCAAAATTACTGCCTATGGAAAAGAGTACAGGAAGCTGTTTATCTGTAGGTAAAACTACACTGGATAAGCAATAGCATAGATTTTTAATTACCTAAAACTATATAATTACAAAGATAGAATTGCAAAATGTAAGAATCAGATCATTATACCTAAAACACAACACCAGAATTTTCATATCAATGACCATCTAAGTATATGTGAGTGCAGTAGCCCCCGCCCCCATTTGTGGGTTCCTCTTCTGTGGTTTTGGTTACCTACATTCAACCACGATGTGAAAATATTAAATGGAAAATGTCAGAAATAAATAATTTATAAGATTTAAATTGTGCACTGCTCTGAGTAGTGTAATGAAATCTCACACCATTCAGTTCCTCCCACCTGGGACATGAATCGTTCCTTCGTCCAACACATCAATGCTGTGCACATTAACCACCCGTTAGTCACTTAGTGTACATTTCAGTTATCCAATTGGTTCTCAGAAAATGGGAAACCATGTTCAGCTAACTTTTATTACAGTATATTGTTATAATTGTTCTATTTCATCATTAGTTACTGTTAGTCTCTTACTGTCTTTATAAATTAAATATTATCAGATGTATGTAAGTATAGGAAAAAACATAATACATACAGGGTTGGGTCCTCTCCATAGTTTCAGGCAATCACTGGGGGTCGTGGAACATATCCCTGAGAGATAAGAGGGGCAGACTACTGTAAAACAGAAGGTTCTTTAATAGTAGCTGTAGCAGACATGGACTGCACTTCACACAGTCTGTGCCAACATGGTGCCCTACTTGCAGTACCTTCAAATTGAGGGCCTTTTCTCAGTCTGAACACAGACCATGAGAGCATGTCAGATATGCCAAGGAATTAATGCCTCTAGTAGCAGCCCTTGGACAATGACAGATGGCAATTAGAGATCATTACCTAGTTTCTACATGTCTTGGATGGATAACGCCGAGGGATGGTCTGCATCACCTCACAGAAATCCCCGTTGGGATTCAGCTATAGTTGCTTACAGACGTACCTGATTAGTAGCCCTTTCTTTGCTTTCTTACTTACTTTTCTCGGGCTTCCTAAAGCTCCCTCCAAAATAAACTAGTCACACTAAAACCTTTGTCTCTTCATCTAGGGCAATCCAACCTAAGACAAATGCTTATTGATCCTCCTAAAGGTTCTTAATTGAAATCCATGTAAATATAACCAAGGAGATGCACGGTTGCAAGACTGTGCACTTGGGGAGTAATATCAGCAATCTTTCAGGCTTCAAACACATTTCTACCCATCTAAACACAAGTAGAAACCAAAGGCAACAATCTGGAAGACAGCTGCAGCTATTTATCCTATTCCAATTTGGTCCCCTCTTTGCACAGGTGTTGGTCTTTGACAGAGGGAAACCTGGCTACAGTTTGCCCACTGTTGTCTTACGATACCTCAACAGATAACTCTACTGCCCGTATCAGTACTCTTCTCCCTGTGATTCCCAGAGTGTAATCAGGAGAAAAGTGTGGGAGTTCTACAGCAAGAGAAGTGGCAAAGAACCTTAAGACTTACAGTTATTATTCTCCCTCCTTACCACCCCCAACTTTTGTGAGTTAAGATGTATGGACTATTTACAATTACTCAGTGATATTTCCCACTCCATATATTATTTGATAAAGCATTAGGAAAGTCAACATTTTTAGTCCAGGAAAATCACACTGGAAAACATGTTTTAGCTAAAATAAATTTAGCTAAGAGTTCTTTAGATCTTTCCTTCTAATTTAATATCTAATTATTTTAGTACCATGAAAATGAAAGACAGCAAACGAAATCCACCTACATTGTATGTTAGCATATGTTAGTATGTTAGAGTAATGTATGCAATGGATTGAATGAACAGGAAAACAAACAAGTAAATAAAAATTTATAGATTGGTTTCATAGACATATCAAGACTGACTACATAAAAATATGATTATCATGAAGCCTATGGCACAATTCTTTATAAAATGAAAAAATGAAGCATTTTATTTACTATTTACAGGAAAAGAGTATTTTGAAAAAAACAGATTTGCCATAGTAAACAGAAGAATAATTAGAAACATCTGTTACATTGAACTTCGATTGTATTTTTGTTGAGAATATTGTGGCCGCCAGGCAAGATCTCTCTCACATTCCACTTCTCTAATACTTAAGTACAACTACTTTCTCTATCACAAAGGATGAAGTCTCTTCTGTCCTGCCTAATTTTAAATTGCATGCACCCCCATTTCTCACATTGGCCACTAATCTCTAGAGCCTTGTCTTATTAATATTATTTGTTAACATTACTATTTTGTGGGTTTTTCCCTCTTAGTCAATATAGATATCTAAACTGTTCCCATTTTTAAAGATAGTGTGTATGTGTGTGTATATATACGCACATACTATCTGCTGTCTAATACATTTTTCCTTTCTCATTTCAGCTTTACAAAGTAATCATATTCTTACTGTGTTTACTTCTACACTGCCAATGGTCCTCAAGTTTACTCTGTTTTTGGCTTTCATGTTCATTTCTTCATTATTCAGAACTACTCCACACTTTTGAAAATGTTTAGCATTCCTTGATTCTATTAAATAAACTTCATTAGGTACAGCAATCAGAGAACACTCCATATATTTCCAAATGCCCCCTGATGTACTGGTATCTTCCCTAATCATGAATCACTATGCTTTCAAAACTTAACTTGCTAAGGGTCTCGGTGGAATTGCAATTATAAATAGCAATAGACTTTTTTCTTTGCAAGACTTGCATTATGCTTTGTACACAATTACACTCCTCCTCCTGTATAAAACTTTATATTTCTAGCAATACTAAAGCAGTGCATTTACCAGTTTTTTCATATTTCTCTGATTTTCCTCTTTGCCCTTTCCCCTCTATCTGCCCCCTTAATTATCAGTGTTCCTCAGAATCTCCTTCTCAGTTTACTGCATATAACACTGCACATTAGCGGTCCTTAGTGCTTTGGGTTTTCATTTATACATCTCTTTGAGAATCTGTTGATAGCTATGGACTTTTAGTCCCCAGAAGGGGTATGAGTGGATGGTACATGTGTATCACACAGCTTAGGAAAAAAATATATATAGCAGAGGAATTCATGTGTGTGTGTGTGTGTGTGTGTGTGTGTGTGTGTGTATAATCAGAGTACTTATGAATTCTCTGAATCCCATTAATGGATTTTGGATTAAGAATCAATGATGAACTACTCTCTCTAACTGTCCATTGATAACCCTGAAATTTATGTCACTTCTCTCCCTATTTATTATAGAAGTCTCCCAACTATCCCTGCCTCTAGTCTTGCCCTCACAAATGCATCCTCCAATCAGCTGCTAGAATTATTTAGTGATACCAAAAATGAAAATCTGTAAAATCTAAGTTTCTTAATATCATGTAGCTGTTTCCCATTATCTGTATGCTACTGTCTCTCCGGGTTTATCTCTTGTCATCTGCTGTATATAAATACTTGTCATGGTATGCTTGCTTTGGCCAGAAACTCTATCAATTATTTCAACTTGTTTATCTCAAAAAGTGTATCATTTTAAAGGTATTGCTAAGAGATTTAGGATTCTTCATGTAACCTACAGAATGCCAGGAGTTTGAGAGAAATATTGAAGGAAAAGATTTCCTGGAAAATTGTATGTCTGTAATTATGAAATAAGTTTAATAGACCATAGGGATCAGGCTACTTTTAGTTTATATTCAGACATTTAAATGACTATTTGAAAATAGATAAACAGGGTGAAAAGATAGCAGTTGCAAATGAGAAATCTCACACGGCACAGTTGAAAGGTTGACCTGGCATTTGGGGGGCAGCAGAAGGACCTAAATCATCTGCAGAGAAGCTGTGTTAATTACTGCCAAAGCAGCACTTATGGTGAGGTATTATTTAGTGGGTGGTTTGGCTTACATCAGGGACCTTCTCATTGTTCTCATCAGTATCAAATAGCTCTGATTAAGTGTATATTGTACTGATGAAAGTGCTATCTGATGAGAACTATGGAGATTGAATCAATATTTAGGAGATGGGGTGATAAATTGTGTGTGTGTGTATATATATATACACATATATATATGCCATTATTTATAAATGATAAAAAAAACTTTTTCACCCAACAAAGTCATTTTCATAAGTATATTTTTTCTCCCTTGTCTTTCCACTGGTACTTACTGAAACATCTTTTTCTGAAATTTTTTGTCAATAGCTTTTTGAAAAGTAATAAAATCTTAAGGTAAAAAAGTACCATGTTTTCAAATTGTTTCCTATCTTTAAAAAACAGTCAAGCAATTTATTTCCAGCACTGCCCATTTCAGGGTGAGAAGAGCAGCATTGCTATTTGCTAAGGGAAAAGGACGTAGCTGGCAATTGCTTATGACTTGCCACTGGCCATTTATAAACTGTCTTGGCATAATTTAGAATAACCAAATTTGCACTTCTCCTGTAAAAACTTACTGGCAGTTTGATAAATTAAAACATTGAAGATGCAGGTTTGTTTATATTTAACCTTATCGTTTGTTGTGATGACAACACGCATAGTTTTGGGTGACGTAGCTCTGTTTTCCTTAAATTTTTCTTGAGGGATGAGTCTATATAAATCATATCTGCAAAGTATAATGGGTTTGCAAGTTCTGGTTCACAGTGAATTTCACAGGGAACCATTTCTAAGTTTAATTAACCTCCTAGATGTTCATGACAAGCTTCAGTTACTGTTACTCCTTTTGGTTGGTAGCAGACTGCTAGTTAGGATTAAGTGAACATACAAAATGAGCAACTCACTGTAGGATCACTTTTTTTATTAGACTTTGAATTGGCTATAGTAATAAGAAGTAATATTTCAGTTAAAGTTTGCATAAGTAGAAATTTAGAGGCTTACTTGCTTTACAAGTAACAAGAATTTCACATAAATCATAGTTGATAGTATAATTGTCTCCTGAAGTAATGGGCCCTTTAAAATACCAAATGACTCTTATCAATATTGGTTTTATTGCAGAAGTGACACGGCATCTTTAAGTTATCTGATTAGTCAAAAGAGCAAATGCATTCCAAGGGCACAACAGTTGAAAATCGAATGCAATTACAAAATAACTGAAGCTTGTCAAGATCACCTAGATGGCTGAAGTGAAGTAGATGATAATGTTTATGCGCACAGTATTCGGAATCAAGAAGACAGGTTATTGAGTGTGTTTGCGAGTTGTTGCTTTGACTCTAAGTCTTATTCAGAACATAACAATCAATTGTGGTTGTGCTTCTAGACCATAGAAGAGTCGGCCCACAAGTGTTTCACTAACGTCTGTCGACTGTGGGACTGGGCAACCAGGGAACAGGAAATGCGCACATGAGGGGGTGACAAAACAAGCGAGCAGAAAAGCAAACGTGGAAGAACAACACATCAGGAACATTCCGGTGTGATTTGAAGATCCCAGCTAAATAAATCTCATGGAATAATAATTAAAGTTCTTAGAGGAAATTTTTTTTTTCATTTAGCTTTGGGAACATCAGAGATACGAATGCAAACATTTGAAATAATTAAAACTTAAGTCAGACTCTCTAAAGTGGCAGCCCATGTACTGTGTGTTTAATGCTCACAGTGTTTAAGAAGCAGGAATTAGTGGTGTTTCATGTAGAAAATCCACCTGTTTCAAAAAATTAATTTATGAAAAAACTGGAAAGCAGGGTAAATCTGTAGCCTAAGGTCATTAATTGATTGGTGAAGAGAGACTCTTTTTTTTAGATAGGTTATTCCCCCTCTCTAATTTGCCCAAGTGTCCACCTTTTCCCATTGTTCACTCACACTGAGGCCAAATAACAGCTTAATATAAATCTTGCACTACTCTTTGATTTATACCTGATATTTACATTTATTATTTTTACCTGAATTGCCTATGAAAATCTTGAATTTACAATTCTGCTCTAAATAAAACTAACTTTGAAATTATATAACCTGACATGAATTATTCCCAGAAGTTTATCTCCTTTAGATGCCACAAGTCTCCAAGATAAAACAATCAGTCACAGAATCTCTGAGTTATTTTGGTTTAAGTATCAATTAATTTTCATGAACAGTTCAGGCCAGAGCAGGCCAAAATCTGGTTCAAAGTTATTTGCATGTCATGTTAAGTCATTAAAATGAGGTTTGGCCTCCAGAGGCTCAGACCAAACATTCTGAATGGAGAGGAACACATTCCAAATAGGAAGACCAGGCCAGCTTTGCAGGTGCTGTTACATATGTCACCAACAAACCCCGAGCTTTGCCTCAGGGAACAGACCAAAAAACTGTGTTTAAATTGCTGTATTTTTCAAGTGCTTGGCAAGCATTTGCCAGGCAGAAGCCAGAATCTGAGTGACTGGCTGTTCACTGTGGCAAAGAACCTGAACTGACCACTCACTGACATTTTAACATTAGTGAATCTTACATTGTAATACATTTTCTAATGTTCTTTTTATAAGGAGGAAAAAATTGAAGTCTTAACATCAGAAAACATAACTTCAGAAAACCAAATCTATTATCTATGCAAAAGTGAGCACTATTCCTTATGCAATAGTCATAAAAAACTAAGATAATCTTGAATAAACTGGAATGGATAAAACATATTTAGATAATGATGGAATGGTACTGAATCTTTAGTTATAATGAGTTCCTCAATACTTAAAAGGAACATATCTCCTGACTGGGAATCACTTCATGAAACTGCCCTTTATTGCATGATTTGAGCAAAATCCTTCACCTGCCTTAGTTCCAGTTTTTATGTGTGAAAAGCTATCATTAGATTTCTTAGTCCACAAGAGTTGACACTATACCTGTGGACTGATTCCATGACCTTCTTTGCTAAAGTTTTATTAGAACACAAACATACCCACTTGTTTGTGGATTACCTATAGCAAATTTGTGTTATGACATAGTTGAGTACTTCCAGGAGACCAGATGGTCTGAAAAGCCCCTGTCTCACTCAACCGATTTTAATAAACAAATCAGACCAAAGCAGGCCATGTTAATCTGCTTCATTAGAAGGGAAGAGAGCAAGAGGCCTGATCCTTTTAAAGCCATTATAATAGATGACATAATGAAAGTAATACTATCATGTATTTCTACTAGATGTCTTTCTAGAAAAGAAACATTATAGTCAGTAAGTTAATATGGTGATTGATAACTTATTTTAAATCAGCCTAAACCTGTAAAAAGTTCCCATTAGAACATTTTGGTTTCTTCTAGATATCCAGGTTTCAACTGTGGTGGTTGCAGCTCTTGATCAAAGGGAATCCATGTGTCAATATAAGAAACTGTCAAACCTGTAGAGAACTTTTACAGAAGTTCATTTGAGCCAAACTGATGACATATGCTGAAGAGCCAGATCTCATATGCTCTGGAGAATAACAGTTTTGCATCTTCTTTTATACATTCTAAATTAAGGAAGGAATTTGAGAAAGATTACTTGGAGGGGAGGTAGAAGCAAGTTAGGGATTGAATTACAGGTTAGTGAAGATTATGTATTCTCTTTGAAGGCAGTTATGGTTTATTTGAAAGGTATGTTAACCTAGGTACACACCTTGCTTGAGGAAAATATAAGCCTTTTACTAAAAAAGTTATATGCCTGGGGCATCACAACCCACCACAACCTGCCTAGTTAGTAACTTGTGACCAGATCACCCTGTGAGGTTACTTTCCGTATACCCCCTTTTTTGTACACATGTTAAAGGAGTAGTTCTTAAACTTTGGTTGCATCAGGATCACCTGGAGAACCAATGATTCCTGGGCTCCACTCTCAGAATGTCTGACTCAATAAGAAGGGGCAATAATTTTCATGTCTAACAAGTTCCCAGGTGACACTGCTTCAACAGCTTGATCAAGGAGCCTCACTTTGAGAATCACAACATTAAGGTACTTAGTGATAAGAAAATGACAGATGTCCTACTTGACATATTCACTTGCACATTTTGTTATAAGCATGATTTTAGATGACAAATACATTAATCATTTAAGCAAAGGAAAGAGACTTTCAAACAACAATAAAGACTTGAAGTCCAGATCTGAGTCCTGGCTGTTTTTCATGTACTCATACATCAATCAAAAACTTCATTTTCTCTTAATTAAATACTAGAGATGAATTTCTATCTCCCTTACAAGGTTATTTTGAAGTATTATTGATTACTTAGTGATCTGAAAATTACTGTCAAAATATAAGACAGTAAAATTTACAAAAATTTCAAGAATATTAAGATTTTTAGAAATTAATCAAAATAAACTAAATTATTTTACTGATTCACATCCTAAATGATTTACTTCAGATTATCCTCAATATCTTATTAATGAAAAGTTTTTATTATATCATTTGAACCTTTCATGTACTCATTCAGAACATCATGCACTGTAAAAAATGATAAACCATTTATTGAATATTATACAATGTACTAGACACCTTCTATATATGACATGTATCTTCCATTTTCTTCTCAATGTCCACTCTTTACTGGCCAACACCCTGTTTTCTGCTACAAGAGGCTGATATACATGGGATCAGCAGGTTTCATTGTCCTCTGACTTCTTGTTGGATTCTCTCCCATTAGGGTCCAAGCAGAGGTGGAAAATGTAGTCAGATACCAATTTCCATGATTCTTCTCTGAGGTATTTCCTTAGGAAGGCTCTGTTCCATCATTGTCACTTTTTCTGTCATGAAAGCCTTACTTAGAGTACTTCCTTTCCTGCTAACCTCCGCTCCCTCTTCCCTTCAGAACTGATGCAGGTACACCGTGGTGCTGCAAGCCCCAACTCCACGGAGACTCTCCTGTGCTCCCTCTGTGTACCACTTTCCCCCTTTTAAATAGCCCTTTTGTAAATAAGCTCTCTTTGAATTATTGAAATTTCAGTGGATCTCAGTGGGATCTTAATGACACCCTTGCAATGCTTTTATGAAATAACTATTATTCTATTATTTTACAGATGAGGAAACCAAGGCTTCAAGAAATGGCCATGTCTATATTGAGATTCAGGTCTAACTTCCCAGGGTGCGGTCTTTCTGCTACCAAAGGTTCTCAAATGTTGACACATATAAGAATTACTTGAGGAGTTTGTAAAACATATTGATTAGTAGGCTTCATCAACAAAAATTCTGATTGTAGTATATGTGATACATTTTCAATATCTGTATTTTAGTAACAAACACAGGTTTTTCTAGAAATACTAATGTTAAAAATACTAATCTTACTTTATAAAAACCACTACTAATTAATATATGTTCTCTATTAGCTGGTATCTTCATAATAATCATAATGAGGAATATACCATTCTTATCCTTTTTTTACAGATGAAGAAACTGATGAGTAGAGTATTTAAGAGTAAATTGATTAAGATTATATACCTTAATTCAGTGGTGCAAGTATCTAATTATGAGCCCATGCTCTCAAATACCCCCTTACACAGCTGACATTTGGACCATTCTTAGTGAACTGCAGCAAACTACCACTTAGTCCCCAATGTCACTGCCTCTCAGTTTTCTCATCTTAATCACATCCTCTAGTGACTCCTTAAAGGGGATGATGCTGTCATGATATGGCCGTGGTGTTTCTAATTTACTGCCTCATACCAGGATGGTGCATGAAATCATACCACCTGTTTTTTTGTTTCTTTGTTTGTTAACTTGAATAGACAGAGTCACATCTCAGAAAGAATTTTGGCATTACAAAAAAGAAAAGCATAAGCAATGAAGTTATTTCTTTTATGCTTGGTTTTAGTAGTTATGTACAGATATGTCACATCATTTAAAATAATAAACAGGCATCATTTTATCTAATCATACAAAAAATTCAGCTAATGTTCTGTTTTGAAATAGCATATGAAACATCTAGAATATTGGTATCAGGTGATGATAATAATAATTTAGTTCTATATTCCTGATTCCCCAGCATAGTGTTTTCTTAAAACTCCAGAATACCATTCTCCAATAGGATTTTCTGTGATAATGGAAATGTTCTGTCTGCACTGTTTAATATATAAGTAATTAGTTACATGTGGCTTTTGAGCACTTGAAATATGGCCAGTGTGACTGAAGAATTGAAATTTTAATGCTACTGAAATTCAATTAACTTAAATTTTAATAGTCACAAGAGACTGGTGGCCATCCTATTGGATATCACTGTTCTAGAAAGCACATTAAACAGCATCCTTTGGTTGTGGCTTCTTTGACACATTTTAAAATGTTTTAAATCTAGCTATGTGTTTTTTAAACTTGGACATGATTAAGATATTTGTCATTAAAAAGACTTACATCTTCTTCATTAATGGCTCTCTTTCTATTGCTATTCAAGTTTAACCCAGTGTATCAAAACTATAGTAAGTTTATGTATTGTGTCTACTAATATTCTTTTTTGTTCTGGTGTAATATTTTTTCTGACTGCAGTTTTTGCACTTTGGAACTTTCCCTTCCGCAGCTGTGACAGATGTGGTCAGAGCCCTCCAACATCTGAACAGTCCCCGTGGAATCATGGCAGTCACCTGTGGGAAGGAAGTCCATTGTGTCTTCCATAAATCTCTAATCAAGTGTACAACTTGCTGTGGGTTTTAATAAAACTGTAAACATAGGAAACATAAAGCCATCATTTCACACTGTTTTGTTCCATAAAACATAGAAAGGTGGTTGTTATTTTATGCACCTGCACCAAAACTGAGTAATTTTAACAAGCCTTGGAATAAATACATTGAATATGATACACATTTTTCAGTTGAGTTTGACATCCAACTTCATGCATAAAAAAGTCCTATTTATTATGCAGCGATAGTTACACACACCATATTTATAAGGGAATAAGTTATTTCCTGCAACTCTGGTGTGTCATTTCATAGTAACTGTATAATATAAAGTAATTATAATCATGTTAGATATATAAGCAGAATATAACCACTTCAAATTTGCCTTTAATTTTATGTTAATCTGTTTGTTGGCTGGCATGTGGTTTTAATGTGTCCTTGTATTTTCATCTGGGGAAAATTATTCTGTCATGTTCATGAATAACTACATTAAAGATATACTTAGAAAGATATACATTTTAAATTTATTAAGTTGAATTTAAAACAAAATAAATAGTAAGGGAAAATACAATAAAAGTAATGTAAAAAAATTAATGCAGTTCATTCTTGAACAGTGTTGAAGGCAGTTATTTTAAGTGTCTGTGATGCTTCCACATGCTTTATAAAAGACATTACTTAACATGAATTTAAAGTCTTTGGCTTAAATATTATCTAATTCTTAAAAATCATCTCTTCCATCTTCACCAAAATACTTATTAAAACCCATCATCATTAAAGTGAAAATCTTACACAGTGAATATTTGAACTCAGTCTATGCAAATCCAGAGTCAAAAAGACCTTTTCACCAACTACAAGGCCAAAGGAAGTAGACTGAAAAATTCAATAACAGAGATCATCGCAGCAAAGCTATGAAGTAGTTACTGATAACATCCCCATTTAGCAGCCCGGGAAATGGGAGCATGGAGTAATTTGCTCAGGGTCCTATAGGGAATAAGGGGCAGAGCCAGGATATGAATCTAATCTGGCTCACAAGTCCATGCTCTTAACCTTAACTCTATATAAAGACTTAACTGTCCCTGCTCTGGATGAAACTCTAGACTAATAATAAGGCAGATTCATAAGTGTTTAAATGCAGGAAAGTTACTGGTTATAACATAGAGTCATGTAAGCTGATATGAAAGAATAAAGGAAAAAGTTGAAAAGTCTATGAAAGGTAGGAAAGATATAAGACAAAACTTTATTGTTTAACGTTAGTGAGTAGCATTTTTAGTAGCTTCTCAGTACAACTGATGGTGTCTGCCAGATTCTAGGTATACAATAATTGCGTGGCTGAATAAATAAATTAGTCAAACAATGAATGGACCAATCAGTGAATGAGAGACTTTGCAGAAAACCATAACCAAAGTGTTCAAGGAATCTTAAAATATTATAAGGAAACCAGAAATGTTAGGTTTGAAAGATCATGATAGCTTTCTTACTAGTAAAAGTCTTCCATATAATTGAAGACAACTAGATTTGTGTGACTCCAGAGCGCAAAAGTAGTATGAATTAGAAGTTGCAACATAGCAAATTTTGACAGAAAATAGGGAAGAGAATAATCTATTGTTGTTCGCATTCATATCTTAATTTATGAAATATGAGAAGCCTTAACATGATGAAAACATCAGTCCTTTTCAAACTGAATATATTTTAGACTATCAATTTGTAACCTATTAATACATTCATAGTTTGTAAGGTAAGGATTTTTTTTATTTAATAATTTCAGACATAAAATTGGCCAATTAATTTCAATTGTCTGTCAAATACTTAAAATTTGTATGTGTTAAGACGGACTTCATCATGCTGTGGTAAAGAAGGAAGTCCTGCTATTTGTGACAACGTGGGTGGATCAATATGCTGAGTGAATTAGCCGGACAGAAAGACAAACACTGCATGCTTTCATGTATATTGAAAAAAAGGTCACACTCATAGAAACAGAGTATAAAAGTGTGTGACAGGGTCTGGTATGTGGGAGAAATAGGGAGAGATTGGTAAAAGGGTACAAACTCAGCTATAAGAACAACTTCTGAACATCTAATGTGAAACATAGTGACTATAGTTGTTAACATTATATTATGTTAATTGAAGTTGCTAAGAGAGTAGAACTGACACTAAACTTCTCACACTAAAACAACGATTAAATAAAGTGAAATTAAAACACACATTGAAGATTTTTTTTATTTCTTTTGAAAACCCATGTTTCTAAGGGAGGTTCAATATATAAATAGAAGGAACAGTGGTAGTATGTAGAATTATGACTATTTCTATTTTAAAATCACTTTCGGCACATAAGGTGAAGGAATCAGTTCAGCTCATGAAGAATGGAAAACTGAGATGTGGGAGTGGAAAAGTCTTTCAAAGAATATGCATTTTTCTTAGGAGGGAGGCAAAATATGCTAGAGGCTTATAAATAGTGAATGGAATATTAAAGCACCTCACCTAATTGTTATTAAGTTTAGAGATAGAAGGAATATTCTTGAATTGGGAATGGAAAGTTTTATGAATCAGAGAAAAGGAGGGATGCAAAACAAAACATAAAGATAGATGCATTTATAGGTGACAGAATAGATGTATACAAAACCATTTTTAACCAAAGCAAATTTGGTGAATATCATAGCTTATATGGAATATCATTGTTTATTAGACTCAAATATCAGTGCTAAAATTAACCACAGTGGATATTACCCTTTGTAATTACTGAACTACATGATTTGATAATAAAAATATAAAGGGGCTAATTCATGATCTTAAAAAGTTACTAGCTTTAAATCCAGGGTGAGGGGGGGTCACATGCAAACTTAAAAGTGCAGTTCAGTGTGGTAGCTGTAGGGCACACAGAAAAATGTAGTGAGGAGGGCTCGGGGATGATTTCATAATATAACTGATTCTTAAAATGAGCGAGTTTCTATTGAATTGTGAAGAGGATGGCCCAGGAAAAATGAAAAGTGAATAAGTCATAAAACAGGTCTGCATAATAAATTCTACATGTTTTGTGGCTCACAACACAGAGTTCAAGTTGACAGGAACGTTCTAGAGAGTGGTGGATGACCTCTGGGTCATGAAAGAGCCACGTACCCATCTGTAAAAAGCTTGGACTTTATCTTATAGGTTGAGGACAACCTGGAGCTGGTAGGAAATTGCAAATTGCCTGAGATTGGGTTCAGGATTGAGGTTCCAAGTAAACATTTACTTTGAAGCCAAAAAGATGTAAAAGGTCACTCAGGAGCAGAAGGCTACATTCAGATCCCTGGGGATACTGATATTTAGAATCTCTAACTTTTTACAGTCAAGTAAGATGAGAACAGAAAAGTGTCCATCAAATTTAGCAATTGGAAGTCACTTGTAACCTTTGCCAAAGCAGTTTAAACACACATTGAAAAGGGCATGAACAAATAAGAAAAAAAATCAATGAATCATTGTGATGTTGTTTTATCTACCCCACATCTTATCAAGATTTAAAAGGGCAGTTGTTTTACAAAGAACATATGTCATTTATTTGTATTTTAATTGATAAATGCAGATCTGCTGACAAATGGAACATAACAACAGTGACAAAAGTGGTAGTGTTCATAAACATTCCGGGTCTAGACTGCCTGCTGCTGTCAAGTAGCACCAAAGGGTTTCAGGGCTAAACACAGGCATATAAAGTGCATCTAATTACAAGGTGCTGTCAGTGATAAGGTTCAAATGTTCTCTTTTGTGGTCTAAGGATTGTTAAAAAAATTAAAAACAACTTAGAACACATGTAATTTGTTTGGTGTATGATATAAAAATGATGGATGGCATCAATAATTCTTAGGGGCTGGCTAGACTGCTTTGAAAACAGGAAAAATTTAAGGATTCAGAATAAATGCATAGCATGTTTTAGAAAAATGTTTTAAATATATGATTCAAGTTTATCCTCAATTAGTTTGATGATACTGATAAAACTGACCTTGTTTAAAATACATGGACAGAAAATAAAGTGTAAGGACAAACTGACTTGGAATCTGCATGGAAATAACCCCATAAAATACTCATAAAATAATATCTTTGCTAATTATGAAAAATAATTAATCTGGAATTTTAAAAATTGTACCTTTACCTATCACTTGCGGAAAGCAAGCCAGTAGTATTCGTGTGTGTGTGTGTGTGTGTGTGTGTGTGTGTGTGTAAGACATGTTACCCTTGTAAGACTAAGTTCATCATGGTGCTAAGATTTTGGAGTCTGACTTTCATCTTACCTTTTCCATTTGCCTTTCTGACCTTTGAAAAGACTGTAGCCCTCTCTAAGCTTCAATAAAACTTCACCAGTGAAACTGAGATAACAGTAGCACCTCTACCAGCAGCATATTCTAATTCTGACATAAGGAGTAAGAAGCATGGGGTAAGCCCGAGCATCAGTGTTTAAGGTACTGAGCAAAATATAAACATGTTATCATTCAACAGTTCTCTCCATGACCTCATGTTGTAGCTACCCTCAATATAAAAATTAATATGGTTTAATATATAAACCATAAAATTAATCATGTCATTTTTGTCAATTATGATTCTTTCTTGAAATAAAACTGACTTTTGAAATAAATTAGACAGTAATCAAAATAATTTTGGAAAGGAGGATGTATATCTGCTTATGAATATTTTTAAAATAAGGGAGAAACTGCTAATTCAGAATCATTTTAATACTCCAGCTGAATCACTTTTAAATCAAATTATTTAAGTCAAATTATTGCAAATAGATTGACAAGTGAGAAATAGTTATTTACATATTGCACCAAGATGCACCTATTGTAGAAATTTTTGTTTGTTTATAGTTACCATATTTTGCCATCTATAATACGCACCCACATTTTTGTGCACACTATACACAGGATTATTATACCCATGGCATGTAATTGTCGAACCCATGTATAATACTCATCTTTACTTTTCCCTCAAAAATTTGGGCAAAAAGGTGCACATTATACACAGCAAAATACAGTAATGAAATTGAAATGATGTATACTAATTCAATTCCCTTGATTCCTTGTTTGTAAAATGGGCACAGTAGGGCTGTTAATGAGTTAATCTAGGTAACGTCTGTAGAACAATCCCCAGGATATGGTAATGCATAATAGATGTAAGCTGTCATCATTGTTGATAGTACTCAGTATGCAACTTCTTTCACTTAGATTATAATATAAAATAGTGCTGAATAATATTCATACAGAGTTGTCAGGATTTATTTTTTTTACATCTTTTATTCTATTTCATACACTTTATGATTGTTATTATTGTCATCTATTTCTCAGGTGAAGAAAAAATAGAAAGGTTTAGTGACTCGCTTAACATCACAAAGCCATTACATTTTAGAAATAGGTCACTGGACATGCTGTTTCTTCTTTTAATCAACTCACAATTGAAGGAAACATCCCTACAAACTGTTGTTATTATTTATTGTTCTTTATGGAAAGTAAATGTTTCTTGCAGGTGACATTGGATTTGATCATTACAGCATTTTATGGACTCTAATTCTACAGAGTGGGAATCATTTTTTTAAAATTTTCTTTGCATTTTTTAAGCTTTGCTGAGATATTATTGACATATAACATTGTGTAAGGTTAAGGTGGCACTAAAGCTCAAGTTTGTGGTTTCTCCTTGGCCCACAGAACTACTGCAGCTTTCTGAAGTGTTCACTAGCCACCTGCCAAAGCTTTCTCTCACTGCTACCATAGGGAGTGGGCACAGGGAGCCAACCGTGGGGTGGGAAGAGGTATGGGTGAGATGCACACAGGGCTACTTGGGGAGATTCTGTGAGCAAGGCATTCCCAGTGTCCCGTGGGTGGGCTTTCAGAGATGCAGCTCACAATGCAGTTGGTTGGATCACATCCCTTTAATGCCCTCCATGAATCTTATCTGCCACTTCTAGCCTTTCTTTCCTGCAATTGTGCAACTCATAATACAGTACTCTTGATGGAGTCAGAGAAAAATGGGCTACTTTGGCAGCATTTTGCCCAGGTGGAGAAGCCCAGAGGCTCATTCAAATGCTGTCACTCCCCCCTGTCAGAGAGATCACAGGGTAAGAAATTCTCCCTTGGCCCTGAGTTGTGCCACCTTGGAGTGGTAATACAGGTAGAGTCAAACTGTTCCTCTTACCTTCTCCAATGCATACAAACTCACATTTGCCCCAATGGTGAGCTGGAGCTTCTCTGCTGAAACTACCTGGATTTCCACAAAAGTTCTTTAATCGGTGGGTGATTATCTAACACATTGTTTTCCAGAGGATCCCAGATCATAGATGAGAGAGATTGCAGCTGATTCATGGGTCACTGCAGTATCCAAAGCTAGAACCAAGGTCTGTATGCCTATTACCTGCAGCACAGGTGGACAAGACTCTTCCTGGGTCCGAGGCTTATGGCTCTGGATCCCTCAACTCCCACAAAGGTACTTTGTCTCTGACTGGATACCAAATTTTTACTAAGGGGATATGATGAGAGATATCTTATTCAGCCATGATGCTCCACAGAGTGGAAATCTTGTCATCTCGCTGGTGCCTGAGAGTCATTACCAGTTATGTAATTGGTGAGCATGTTAGCAATTGGGGTTTGCAAATTCCCTGTTACTGAATATACATTTTGTCAAATCTGATCCTGTCTCCTCACTGGTCAGGTAGTTTTCTCAAGTGATAGATATCAAATATCTAAGGTACTTTACCACATTTTTAAAAGTCTCTAGAGAGTCAAATGTCCACAATATTACTCAGTTTTTAGCATAGACACTGTTATTATTTGAAAAATAGCATTTGGAAAAATATAAAAGGGATAATAAAGTTTATTATCTTCACCTAAACGTGACTTGGCATGATTCTCTGAATGATTTTTGGGTAAAACAAACCAATATGTTTATTATGTTATCTTATATTTAATGTTAAGCCTAAATGTATGTCTCTAAAACCATTTTCCAAATTAACATTTTGTAATTCAGGTTTTCTCAGGGGTTCATTATGTATACATATATCACATTAAAAATTATATTCTCATCTGTTAGAAACAATTCAAACCTGTCTGTGATTCTGTTTGCCCTCTTCTCTGAATTTTAGGTCTTGGTTATCCTAAATTTATATAGATGTCAGTATATTTCAGGAAGCAATTGTTTGAACAGAGCCTGAATACTATGACATAATGTGTGCTTAAAGAGTGTCATTCCTAATGAGATGATTCTTCTAGGTTTTAGTATGTAATGTATTATTCTTGTGATGGCACAATTCCCTTGACTTAAATCCCAAAAGAGATATTTGAGACAGTCCATCCAATGACAGCTTTATTGGCTTGAAGCAAATTACCTCAAAGGATTTTGCATGACATGTATTAGAAATAAATGGTACTTAAAAAAAAGCAATAGCCAGTTATATAGATAAAGTGGGTGGTTGGTTGGATGGATGGATGTAGAGAGAGAAAGCCATCACAATTTAGGCTTCTGTTTTTGTTTTTCTGTAAAATATGTCCACTTCTGGTATCTTCCCCCCATCTGTGGGGGATACATTCTTTACCCCTCAGGGGATGCCTTCACCCCACAAGTAATACTGAATCCTACATACACTATGTTTTTTTCCTATACATACATACCTATGACAGAGTTTAATTTATAAATTAGGCACAATAAGAGATTAAAACAATAATAATAAAATAGAAAAATTATAACAATATGCTATAATAAGTTATATTAATGTGGTCTCTCCTTTCTCTCAAAATACACTGGACAAAGGGGTCATTCACATCCAGACTGGATAGAGTGGGATGGCTGGAGATTTTGTCATGCTATTCAGAATGGCACAAAATTTAAAATTTATGAATTGTTTATTTCTGGAATTTGCCATTTAATATTTTTGGACCATGGTTGACCACAGGTAACTGAAACCTCAGAAAGCAAAACCACAGGCTGGGGAAATACTGTATATGAGAATCCCAGTGAAGATCTTTGGTTGAAGGTAATTTTGATGCATTGGCTGTTCTGTTATTCAAAACATATTTGTGTTGTACCATTTTGCTAACGGGCATGGGATCCACTGCACTTATTGGTGGGCAGTCACGTCTGCTGCCACAAACTAGTGTATGTTAGAGAGCTAAAAGTACACAGGAAGCTTACAAAGTAATTTAGGACCTTTATTAGGTTTTGCTACCACCCTTTCATTATCTAACTCTTCATTTTTAGGAAGCATCATTGTACTAGATATGGGGTTGATTTCTTTACCTTTTTCTTTTTAAGTTTCAGTCTTCTGGTTCACTCAGTGAACAGATTCACTGGTGTGTAACTCCCAGTGGAGATGTTTTATTTATTCAGCGTTGCCTGAATCTTTTGTGCCCAAAGGCTTTCTCCTAGTTATTGTTCTCTGTGATATTTTAATATTCTTAGGGTAGAGATATAGATGACAAAAGCCACAAGAATGCTCAAATATACAGTATTCATTTGCTCCATCAAAGTTTCTGTAACATGCCTCTCCTATTAACTGGGGAAATCAGTTAGATATGGAAGTTATAGAACATTTCTTTTTTCAGTCTTGTGGAGAAATATTGCAAGTGTAAATGCCAAATTTAGGAGTACTGGCTCAGTTTAACTATAAATGTTCACATTTGTAATCAAGGCACATTATGTGAGGTGAGATTTAAAGTGAATAATAGATGTTTCCTAAGTAATATTTTTTTCTATCAAGGTACCTTGCCTTTATTACTTCCCAGATTTAAACTATGTTCTTAATTATTCACATGGCAATCACAAAGTGATTTCTAACAAATCAGTGCTTTTCAAAGTACAGTTCCTGGGCCAGCAACATCAGCCTCACCTGGAAACTTATTAGAAATGCAAATTCCCTGGACCCAACTCAGACCTTGCAAGTGAGAAACTCTGTGGATGGCATCCTGCAGTCTGTTTTTCAACAGATTTTCCAGTTGAATCTGAAGCAGCTAATACTTGAGAAGCACTGTAATAAATCATCAAATTATCAAAGACAAATTAGGTCTGATATCTGAGCTAGGTTGCCTAAAGATGCTGTCCAATTACACAGAATAATTGTTGGACCTCTCCATAGTATAAGGTATACTAGGATACAGGCAACACATAGAACAGGCATTCAAAAGAATGAATTCAAAAGAATTTTTGAATGAATGAATGAATTTTTATAGACTATATTACATAGGTTTTATTTCAGAGTTTTAAAAAGTTACCCAATATGCAGAATATGTGAGTACCATTATATGTGTTTAAGGGAAGAATTAATACATTGTACATTTATTTCCTAAAATGGTAATGAGCATAAGTATATCTGTGAATCTAGGTGTGTATATGGATACTTTACCTTTTAAAAAGAAGCATAACGTATCTGCAATGTATATGTATGAAAAGTACAATTAAATTGCTGTAACTGATCTGGTCTGAACTTGGCCATCACAAGTTGTAAGCAACTGCTATAGTTCCTTAGCTATAGAAGAATAGCTTAGCTTAGAAGAATAAAATTGTTACTTCATGTAATTAATGAAGTTATTTCAAAGATCAACTGTAGAAGTTGATCAACTAAGCAAGTTCTACATCTTCACACCCAAACATTTGTTCATGTAGGCCATTAAAATGCACTTTACTTTTTTCTTTTAATAGTTTTATTAAAGCAAAATTAACATACAATAAGCTGTACATAAAAAAACATGTACAACTTGGCAAGTTTTTAATGTATGTGTACCCAGTGAAATCATCACTAAAATCAAGATAAGGATCATAATGACCTTCACCCCCCAAATTCTCCTACCCATAAGATTCCATTGCAATCCATTATTCCTGCCCCTCACTGCTTCACTTCATCTCTAGTAGTTACTGTTCTGCTTTTGGCTATTCTAAATTAGCTTTCATATACTCGAATTTGTGTTAATGGAATAATACAATATGTAGTGTTTGGGAGATAGGGCTTCTTTTAGGCTAATTCCATGCACCATAATTATTTTGAGTATCATACATGTTCTATCATGTATATACTTTAAGGTGTTCTTTGTGGTGGTGTAGTACTCCATTGTATGGATACTATACCACAGATGGTTCGTTCAATAAACATCTGGGCTCTCCAGGTTGGGTTATTACAAATAAAGCAGATAAGAACAGAGTGGAAGTTGTTATGTATAGTCACAGATATTGATTGGATTTGAATGTCAGGATCATATGGTAGGTATACACTGGCATTTTAAGAAACTCAAATTGTTTACCAGAGTGGTTCTATCATGTTAAATTTCCATCAGCAGTGTATGTGAGTTCCTCTACATCATGACCAACACTTGGTATGGTCACTCTTTTTAATTGTAACTCTTCTACTCTGTAGGTAGTGGTATCACATTGTGGCTTTAATTTGCAGTTCCCTAATGACTAGTGTTACAGAATAGACTTTCATAGGTTTGTTTGCCATTGAAACAACCTGTTCCAATTTCTTGACCTGTTTTTAAAATTGTGTTGCTTTCTTATTATTTAATTCTGAATTTTCCATATATATTCTGGATGCAAGTACTTTATTAGATAATACAAGGTGGGACAAAAGTAGGTTTATAGTTGTTTATATGGAAAATAATACAATAATTAAGAAACATTTTCTCTGGTCTATGGCTTATCATTTTATTATCTTAACACTAGTGTTTTCTGAAAAGCAGATACCACTTTAATTTTGATCAAATATACTTTATTAATGTTTTCTTTTATGGAGCTTGCTTTTGGTTTCATATTTAAAAAAATTTTTTTTTCTAATCTAAGATTACAAAGTTTTTCTCATGTTTCCTTCTAAAAGTTTTAAGGTTTTAGGTTTTACATTAAGGTATATGATCCACCATTTTTAGTTAATTTTTATGAGTAATGTGACATTTATAGAGAACTTTTTCTTTTTTCCTCCCTTTCTCCTTTCCTTTCCCATTCCTATTTTTTCTTCTGTCTTCCCCTCCTTTTTCTTTCTCCTTTTTCTAAATAGATATCAAATGTTTCCTGCACCATTTGCTGGAAAAAACATACTCACTCCACTAAATCGACTTTAAATCTTTGTTGAAAAAGTAGTTTCCCTTATATGTTTAGATTTATTCCTGGACACTAGTTTGTTCTGCTGACTTATTTGTCTGTCTTTGTAGTCCTTTATAATAAGCCTGAGGGTAAGTGATCTTACTTCTCCAATTTTTTCAGAGTTATTTTGGATATTCTAGTACTTTGATTTTCCATACAAATATTATAACCCAGTTATTAATTTCTATTAAAAAATCCTGTTGGGGTTTTGATTGGGATTACATTGAATCGGTAGATAAATGTAGATGATACAAGTTTGGGAAAAATTGAAATCATAACAATATTGAGACTTTTTATTCTTGAACATTGTATATCTTTCCACTTATTTATACTTCCATTAATTTTCTTCAGCAATATTTTATACATCTCTACATATTTTGTTAGATTTACCAAAGTATTTTATATATTTGGATGCCATTATAAATGATATTTTTAATTTGTTTTCTATTGTTTGTTGCCACTATACAAACAAGATTTTTGTATACTGATTTTATATCCTATAATCTTGCTAATCTCACCTGTTAGTTGCTTGTCTGTGGATAGCATTGGATTCTATGTAATTGATCAAGTCATCTGTGAATAGTTTTACTTCTGCTTTTCCAATCTTATCCTACATTTTTGTGTGTGTGCAGGATACTGGCAAAAAAACTTCAGTGCAATATTGAGTAGAAGTGGTGAAATCAGACATCTTTGTACAGTATCTCTTACTCCATTAAGTAGCTGTAGGAATTTGGAAGCTGCCCTTTATAAAATAGGAATTTCCCTTCTCTTCCTAGTTTGGTGATCATTTTTAACCAGGAATGGATGTTGGATTTTCTCAAATATTTTTTCAATATCTTGATAAGATGATTGACATGTAGTTTCTCCTTTTTAGATTTTTAAGTTGAGAATTTTATTGATTAATTTTCAATTGTTAAAAAACAGCCCTTGGTCATCCTTTATACACACATACACACACACACAGAGACACGTATGTATGCATATGTATGTATATGCATACATACATATATACATATACATTCATATATATATTTGGTTCCTATTAACTAAAATATTTAGAATTTTTGAACTCATGTTTATAAGGCATATTGATCTGTAGTTTATTTATAGTATTTTTCTCTCTTTATGGTGTCAGGGGAATACTGGCCTGATTGAATGAGTTGGGAGTTATTTGTTCTTAAATTTTCTGGAAGAGTTTGTGTATAATTAGTATTATTATTTCCATAAATATTTGATAGAATTCATAGTGAAGCCATTTTGACTTAGAATTTTATTAATAAGAAAACATTTAAACCAAAAATGAATATCTGTAATTGATATAGGACTGTATAAATTATCACTGTTTTCTTGAAGAAATTTGTAGTTTGTTTTTTAAGGATTTTTTTCATTTTTCCATATTATCAAGTCTATAGCATACTGTTTATTTTTTGGGGGGGAATAGTATATATATATTTAGATATATTTAGATATAATTTTAAATCTGCTTTTCTCTGACTACTTTAAGAATCTTCTCTTAATGTGATTGGCCTTTTAATTTTTCTTCTCAGTACATTGGCTGTTGAGTTGTTGGTATTTTTATTTCTCTCTCTCTCTTTTTTGTTGAATCTGAAAAAATCTGCTTCCTATTTGTCATAAACTTTTAGGGACTTATTGTTTATGATACCCCCTTACTTTCCTTTAAAAATCTCTAGATTCAATTCTATTCCTGATAAAGTTTGTGTCTTTTATTCCTGATAACTTTTGTGTTGTTTCTCTTTTTTCCTGATCACTCTGGAGGTTTATCAATTTTATTAATCTCCAGGAAGAAACATTGGTTTTTATGTATTATTATGAATTTTCTTTCTATTTATTTCCAGTTTCACTTTTTTCTTCTGCCTCCTTTGTTTTATTTTTATTTTTAAAATTTTTATTGTATTTTTTCATTACCACTTAACCCCCTTATCCCTCCCACTCCTACAGTCACCACACTGATGTCTATGTCCATGAGTCCTTTATCCTTGTTGCTCAATCTCTCCACCCTCAACCACAGCTGTCATCTGTTCTCCACCTATGAATGTGTCTATGTTTTGTTTGTTAGTTCAGTTTGTTCACTAGATTCCACGTATAAGTGAAATCGTATTCACTTACTGATATTTGTCTTTTCCTGACTGAGTTATTTCGCATAGCATAATGTACTTTGGGTTTAACCTGTTTTTCTTTTTTCAGTTTTTTAAGTTGGCACTGAGGCCATTGATTTGAGACCTGTCTCTTTAATGCAGACACATGATATATGATCCCCTTAAGGATTGTTCTGTGAGCCCCCACAGATTCTGATTGGTTGAGTTTATTTAGTTTAATGAGACTTGGAAAATTGTCCACTGGTCAATAACCCATGCACACTTGGAAAGCATGTGTATGTGCTGTTGTTGGATAGAGTGTCTTAGAGACTTCCATCAGGTCAAAGGGATTGATCATTTTGTTCTAGTCTTCTCTCTCATAAATTTTTCTGCACTCTCTACTTTTTTTAAAGCACTCAATTGTCTTTTAAAATGATGTAAATAATAAAAATTATATGTTTTCCTACAAGCTTATCATGTACAGTGTTCATTCCTTCATGTAGATCTGTATTTTCTTCTGGTGTTATTTTTCCTGTAACTGAAGGGCATTCTTTACATTTCTGGTATAAAGATCTACAGTTAATGAATATTTCCATGTGCCTGAAATAATTTTATTTTATTTACATTTTTAAGAGATATTTCACTTCATATAGAATTCTAGGTTGACAGCTTTGTTTCTGTCAATATTTTGAGTCTTGGTTTAGATTCTTCTCACTTGAATTGTTTCTAATGAGAAATGTGCTGTTATCCTTATTGTTTCTCCAACATGTCCTTATTCTCTGGCTGCTTTAATATTTTTTATTTTTTTCACTGGCTTCGCAATTGAATTATATTGTACCTTGGAATCGTGTTTTCTTGATGATCTGGAGCTTGGGGAGTAATGACCTCTACAGTCTTAACAGATTTGGAAAAATTTCATCCATAATATGTTCAAAATTTTTTTCTGTTCACCTTAGGTACTTTAATTACATGAATATTTATGTTCTTCAAGTTGTTCAACAGTGCACCAATACTCCTTTTTTAAATTATTTTTTATGTTCTTTATTTAATCTGTTTTATTTTTATTTTAATTGTTGTTCAAGTACAGTTTTCTGCCTTTTACCCCCATCCCAGTCCACCCCCCAGCCCTCGCCACCTCCCTCCCGTTTCCACCCCCCCTTGTTATTGTCCATGTGTCCTTTATACTTGCTTCTGCAAACCCTTCCCCTTTTCCCCTGAAATTCCCTCCCCTTTCCTCTCTGGTCACTGTCAGCCTGTTCTCTATTTCAGTGTCTTTGGTTAGGTTTTGCTTGTTTGTTTGTTTTGTTGATTAGGTTCCTGTTAAAGGTGAGATCTTATGGTATTTGTCTTTCAGTGCCTGGCTTATTTTGCTTAAAATTTATTTAAAATATTTCCTGTTGTGTTTCATTTTAAGTAGTTTCTATTGCCATGTCTTTCAGGTTCATTAATATTTTGCTCTGCAATGTTTAATCTGTTGCTCATGTCATCCAGTGTATTTTTCTTCCCATATAATTTTGGTTTTTATCTCTAGAAGTTATTTGAGTCTTTTAAAGTCTTTTATATCTTTAACTTTTGGGACATATGTAGTAAAATATGATAACTATTCATGTCCTGCCTGTAGATTCTATCATCTGATTTAGCTTTGGGTCCATTTAATTTGATTGATAATCCTCCTCATAATAGATTATACTTTCTTGCTTCTTTGCATGCTTGGTAATTTTTGGTTGGATGCCAGATTATAAATTTCACCTTGTTGGGTGTTGGATATATTTTTATTGCTCTGGATGTCCTTGAGCTTTTTTCTGAGTGGTTGTTGAGCTGTTTAGATGGTTTGATTCTTTCAGGCCTTGTTTTAAGCAGTAGTGAAGCAGGATTCAATGAAAGGCTAATTATTCTCTACTACAGAGGCACAACCTCCCTGGGTACTCTGTCAGCAGTTGTGAATTTTTAGGTTTTCCAGACTGACTTATGGAAACAAGCACCGTTATTAGTCTTATGCGAGTGTCAGGCAGTTACCTTTAACCCTTTCAGGTGGTTCTTTTCCAGACTTCAGATAATTTCCTCACATTCATTGTTAATCAGTATTATGCTGAGTACTTGGGGGAAACCTTCTGCTAATCGCTGCTAGTCTTTTTCTGTTAACAGCTTTCTTTTCATCAGTACTTTAATGTGAATTCTAGCTGCCAGTAGTCTCCCTGTACTCTTTTGTCTCTTAAACTGGGGAATGCATTGCATTCTTCCTGGAATTCCTTTTCTACCTATTTCCTTGAAACCCTGTCAAGCAGTAAACTAGGGAAGAATTAGACATCAGCTCATATGTTTTTATCTCTCTGGGAGCTATCCTTTTATCACCCAATAAGCAGAATCCTAAAAAGTGTTTTATTTATATGCGTGTGTGTGTATATTTATATATATTTATATTTATATTTAATTTAGTTTTGGTGGTTTCAGGCAGGAGAGTAAATCCAATTCTAGTTTCTCCATCTTGCCTGGAAGCAAACCTGTCTTTAATTCAATTTTTCACTGGCCTTTTCCCTCTAAAATTATTTAGATCAGTATATAAGGAAACCCATATCTCAGACATCAAAAAGTGTATATATTTTTGTTATTTGCATAACTATTTTTGTCAACCTTATGTTATGCAATGCTTAATTTTTGCCCAGTATTACTGGTTTAAGTTGACTTTAAGTGGCATATCTCAAAATTACATTTCTTTTAAGCTCTAGGCAGTGAAGAGTTTCATTTGTACTTATAGAAAAACAAAATATTAAATACTATTGCTAGTTCATCTCTTTGCACAACCTCATTAAATTATACTGGGAAAGGTTAAACAGATTGACTGGTTAAATTTAATTCAGCTGGTTAAATATTTTGTATTTGTGTTATCTCTGCTCTGTGCTTTTTTTGTAATTCCATTAACTGACATCCTTAGATTATTATTTATTTCAATATTATTACTAGTGTTACTAATTATTTTGGAAAAGTAAAATATATAATATGTATTGTTTTTATATTATCTTCTGTTGAATGATATTTCTAAAAATAGGAATTAAATAGGTACATATATAATATATTGATCACTCAATTACAGATATTTAAGTATTACAGTGAATTTTTGATAATTCCTCTATGCTTAGTCTGTGGTATTAATTAGTAAGGTTAAGGGATCTTACATTTTCAGATAGCTATTAGAGTATAGTGCTTTCCTATTATTTTATAAAATAATTAGAAATATAAACATAGCAAAAAAATCAACACTTATGCTAATTAAAGAATGTTGATGAACACCTGAAACAAGGACATAACGAGTTTATTTCCTTACATTTCAACTCTTACAGACTTTGGGAAAATTTTCTATTAAAATGAGTAAACCTCATGACAAATTTGCAGTGCTTATTTGCGTGCCTTTGAGGGGTGTGAGAACGTGTTATGTTAATATTATTGTTTCTTTGACTTTTTGAAGATGTCTGGAATAAAAGAATAATGTTGAAACAAAAAAATAAAAGTCATGTGGTTCTTGCACTGAATTTTAGACCCTAAATTATGAACTTTCATATATGAGAGTTAATATCCCCTCAAGTAATATGTCCAAAACTAAATTTTTGGACTTCTACTCAGGCCCCACATTTTCTTTGTTTTTTAGTCTTCTGTTTGGTCAGACCAAAACAACTTTGATTATGCTTTCTCTCACAACCCGTATTTGTCTGGCAAGAAATCCTTCCAGCTCTACCTTCAGTACATTTCCAGAATCCAATTGTTTCACCATGGCTGCTGCCCTTGACTGAATCTCTTATTTCTTGCCAGGATTATTGCATGGCCTTCCTAACTCATGTTCTTGCCTCTCCCCTTGTGCACCTACATCTACTCACAATAGAGCAGTCAAAGGATCTTTGAATATGGAATGCTGTGCTCAAAACCTGAAGAGCCCCTGTGTCACTCCATAGAAGTGCAAGACCCTTTGATTACCTAGAAAGCCCTATATAATGGTTCAGGCTTACTCCCCTCTTTCGTGTCCATTGCCTCAAAAATGCACTTGTTGACATTTTGTGATATAACCTGAGGATGTTCATTCAATTTAGGTGTCATTGTGCCTTTTAGGACAGGGCTATCTTAGGTGTAAATCTGATCATTTTGCATGGAAAAGCCTAGGTTTCCATACCTTGCATGTTTTATTTTCCTTATAAGTAAAAATTAAATGCCTGACCAACTGCCTGAAACTTTTAAGCATAAGGCCTCATTATGAATGGGCTATAGATCTGTTTGCTGTAAGAAATGATGTCAGGCTCTTTCAGGCAGTGAAGACTGCTCTCAGTGATCACTTCCCACCCTCACCAGTTTGCTCATCTTTTTAAAAATCTACAGCTGTGACAGTGGCCTTCATCTTTTTCTTTCATCTTTATATATTTATTTTGTGCCTATTACATGACAGGCATTGAGCTAGAGGCTGGGTGAGAAAAAGAAACAGAAATCTTGCCCCCTGGATCATTTACAGTCTTACAGGTGATGGCGACAGTAGTCAAACCGTCATAGAAATGTTCATTGTAGTGATTTTGATGGAGTTTATCACAGGGACCTAGTCTCATCTAGAAAGTGAGATATAAATTACACGAGGAACTGAGATTGGAACTGAGATATGAAATGTGAGAAGGATGTAAGTATGTAAAGCTTTGGAAGGGTGAGGTAGACTTATGGAAACAACAGTGGATGTCCTGAAACAGGAAGATGCATAAGAACTGGATAAAGGCTGGTGTGGCTGGAGAGCAGAGAGCACTGAGGGCGTGGTCCAATAAGAGGTTCGAGACAGAGGAGAGTGCAGGTCTCAGAGATTCTGTTAAGAACTGAAGTCTTCAGTCTAACCACACACTTGGAGACTTTTAGTCAAGGAGTGAGTTATTATTTATTCTTTAGAAAATAGTCACACTGCAGGCTGTATACAAGTTTAAAAAGAGTGAGTGTGAACAAACGGTTCAGGTTGCCAATCCAGGTTTCCAGGCAAGAGGGTGGTTTTTGGGTTAGGGTGGTTGTAGGGGAGATGGGTAAAAGTGAAAGGAGGTTAAAAGTATTTAAGAGATGAAATAGACATGAGTGAATATTGCTGCAAAATACATGTGTCAAGGACATGTAGGTTTGTATGTTTACTACATGAGTGTAAGGACTTTATATTGGGGAATGTTGGAAGAGAGTCATTTTCAGCTGACTGGGAGTTCTCATTTAGATATATTGAATTTAGACACTTGAAGATGGAAAGCTGGAGATGCCCTTGGCAAATGGAAATTCATGTGTGGAGTATAGAATAGATGTCTCTACTGAAGATGTAAATGTAGTGTCATCTGCACAGAGATACTAATTCAAGTCATTGGTGTAGCTAAAAAAGACCTATTACTGAATGACAAAAAAATGTTCACACCATAGTTTATTGTATTTTAAATATGAAAACTCTAAATTGCTATTCCCTCAAATTAGGATGTTATTATATTTATTTTTTCATTTTAAGACTGTAAACTTTTTCTTTCAGTAGTTTGAAGTTGGCCTTTCAGAGAAAATATATGAGATGAGGAACAGGCAGGCTTTGATTATGTTTATTCTATTACTGATCAGTATAATACTCATGGTAATCATAAAGGATAATTATTTTTAAAAAGCACAGACTTGTCTGTGATATTTACTGACTTCTCCTAGGTATGAACAGGAATTGGTATTTGACTAACGTGTGTAAACTTGATAATAGGTACCTACTTTCTAGACCCTTAAATAATTGTCTTTAACTGTCATGGTTTTGTTATATTTTGTTTTAGTGTGGGGAAGGAGTAGGAGTGGTACAGATAAAATTAGCATTTTCAGAGAGGAAAAACAAAAATGTGCTTTGGCATATCTTCTTTCAAATATGAACCTTTATGACTCGACTGTACTTATGATGAGCTGAATAGTACCTGGACTCCCCTCTCCCCCATTTACCCACATTCACTATGGATACCATAGTCATCTGGTACATACATACATATTCACTTCCTTGTATCCATATTACATCTTTGTTTTATTTTTTGATGCAAATTTACTAGGAGCCTTAAGAGACAATTGTATAATTGGCCCAACTCTCTCTTAGCAGAAAGAGTCATATAAGTACAATTGTTCTATTTAAATCTCCTTTTCATACATAGTGATAGCTGTGGTACCTTGGGGAGAACAAGAGCTCTATGGCCTAGAATTTAAAGGTATAAGTTATTCTGTGTTGAAATAGATTTAGAATCTTTGCTAATTGCATGGATACTTTTCTATTTCAATCCATTTATATGCAGAAGTTAGCTGCTAATCTCTTCAGACTTGGGTCCTAACCAGAGCATTCATTTTTCTCTTTTAAAATAAGAGAAGGTTAATCTTATACTCTGCTGTTAACCCTGTTTGAGAATGTAGATCTGCCCTTAATCAGCAACCTAGACTACCTGAATTCTAGGTGTTTGTCAGACAGTATAACCTCAAACTTACTAATATTTAATGCCCATCAAAATCATAGTTGGGGGACATGGTAATTATAGAGAATTTCCTGAAGTCTATCCATTCATGTGGAAACTCAAAATTTTACCTTTGCATTTGGTGAAGTCATCTGAGATTCTTATTTTGCATGTTGTTTTTTCTTTTGACTTTAAGGTAAGGGCAGTTTCACCACTTCCTTATTTTTATCCTGTTTTATAATATACATTGGTGGAAGTTGTTCTGTGATTTTTTTTAATAAGTTGTGCTTCATTCACTGAATAAAAGATGGTGGACCTTAATTTGTCAGTTGTTTTTCGTTGAGTGGAATATATAAATATGTAAACATCTACTTATACAAAGATAAATGCTACCACATAGCTTATCCCTCAATTGATTTCTTAATATTAAATAAACTAGTAGTGTAAAACTCTCCAAATCTTGCCGTCAGCCCTTTAAAATAACCCGTATAATGGTCCACAGTGGTTTTATCTAAATTAACATGTGAGTGAAAGCTAGAGGGAGGACACTGGATTCTTTTATTTTTATTCTTATTCACCATTCACATGCCTTAGAAATGAACTGCTAATTGTGTCTAAAAGTAAAATCACTTTTCTGCAATGGGAATTAAATGATTCCTTTCTCCTTTCATTGTTCAGTGCATTTTCCTACTTTTGCCTATAAATTAGAGTCAGAGAAGAGTGATTGATAAAGGTCATTTACAAATCCATATCTATTTCAGAGAAGGAAGGTTTTAAGAAAACATAAGAGGAAAAGCAGAAATACAATGAAATATTATGGTCCCTTGAATTAGGTAGTTATTTGTTTTCAATAAATAAACTTGATTTCTTAGAACAGCTTTAGATTCACAGTGAAATTGATCAGAAAGTACAGAGAGTTCCTGTTTATCCCCATCAGGTAGGTAATTTTGATTAGCATGAAATACCTATTTTTCCCACAGGCAAAGGGCAGAAGGGAAATAAAAGAACATACATTATTTTTTTACTATTCAGCTTTATAGGAAACTTTTTAGAATATAGGAAGTTATCTTTGTAACATTTGACTCAGCTGTGACCATACTTTCTGATGTCTATGAGAGCTAAGAGAAAATATTTGAAGCTGATCATGTATTTGCAGATGTTCATTTTCTTCAAGTCATTTGTTCAAGTTATTCTGTATGTCCAGGTTGTGTTCATTAATTCTGTAGGCTCTTTGTAGTTACTGTAGCACAGTAAATGCCATTTGTGTGAGTTAGGCAGTTGTGTGTCAGGGGCCAAACCCTTCATCCATTGAGTCTGACATATTGTGAATAAACAAGCAAGTCTCAGATTGCTTGGAATTATAACAAACTATTGGAAACAGACTGTCAGACAGACAAACAAACAAAAACCTGCAGAACTCAAGGAGCGCAACTTTAGGAAATGTGTACCTGGAGGTGACCAGCGATCAACAACGATAGGCCTGGTTATCAAGTAGGGTAATTTTATACTGCCTTTGCAGTGTGCTTCTTGCAAAAACCTGGTCCAGCGCATTTGCCTGGGGGCTCCTTGGTCTACTGAGGTTTCATTAATCCAGAAATTGAAATCATAATTATAATTAATAATGGATATGTAGTGAGCATTGTTAAGCCCTATTCTTAATGCTTTACTCACAATCTTCAAAACAAACTATAGTGTTATAGTCAGCCTTGCTTTATAGGTGAAGAAATGGCAGTATGGGGAAATTAAATGATATGTTCAGGATTTGTGCAAGGATAAGGTCCAAGTCAGCCGGGTCCAGCTTCTGTAATTTTCAGTTCTGTGCTCTACTTCCTGATGAGAGGAGGTGATGTGTAAATCTTAATACTTTCCTGGCAAAAACTTTTTGGTAATTAATTGGTAATTCTGACAGCTGACTTGCAACCATGAATTGCCGTCATATGGACTAACACATCATTGTGGGGAAAAAGCACACTTTACTGAAAAGAAAATGAAAATTTCAACAACTTCCATTATTTTGGAATGAGTGACTTATTAAATTAATTTGATAACTTTCTATTAAATTCCAGGGCATTGATAGTTTCAGATTACTATTGCTTCAATTTTTCTCATAAGTAGCAGAAAGGTAATTCAGTAAATATTGATATTTCAGGCTACAAATTATTATAAAATTTAAAGTTTTTATGTATGTTATACAACCTAACTAAAAAATGTAGAGTGCTCTAATGCAGTTATATTATTAGCAACTATATGTATGGACTCAGCAACCTTTGAGACACATTCTAGGCTCTTAAGTTCTTATGATCATACTCCTAAGGTCCCCAGCCCGATGGTGTAACTTAAATGCACTGTGCGGTGAGGTCAGGACTATGACAGTGTGGCCCCTTTAGAAGGCTCTGTGCTTCACAGTCTTCTACATGGACAGGCAGATGGTATTGCAGCTATGTTCCCCATGGTGGAGCAGCAGCTGGGTGGAAATGAAGAATGGAACATGTTCTGCCATTCCCAAAAACTCTTGTCACCCATAGGCTGTTGGAATGATAGTATGTCATGTGGTACCTTTATTTCAAATAGGAGGGCTTACCATTCTAACCCTGCTGAATTGCTTGTTGGTCAGTATTCTTTGTGACACTTGCTAAAATCATGCACCTAAATATACTCAGTAATATAGTAATGTTTCCCCTTTCATTTATGTGAGTTAAAAATAAAATTAAAGTCAATGACATAGAATTTCAAGTTCCTTGGAGAAAATTTCCATTTCAATGTAGGCTAACATTTGTAGTGTGCATTTCATTTTAGTAACTTTTATTTCTTATAAAAATCAGACTCTTAGATAATGGAAATTGTACCACTGTTCTCTGTGGCACATAAACATGTTTGGGTCTCTTTGAAGTATCATGAATGACTGATGCTCAGTAAATGTTAAACAGCAGCAGTCTTACAGCCACTGGGGGTTGCTGTCATATACAACACTGCTGTGTTACATGGTTTATACATCAAAGGGGGTTGCTTTGCCACTGAATTATTTGCCAATATAATGCACTCACAGTGCCAAGCACATCATTATTGACCATAATTATTGGGTGATAATGATTGTTAATTTCCTTTGCTTTCTTGATTTCTCTCTAGAGCCAACCACTCTCGGGACCTTAAACTAGCAACTATAAATAGAAGTATATGACCCCATTAAAAATTCCTAACCTTTCCAGGATGAATTTTTGAGTACAGTTAAGAGACTATTTCCTTAAATAGTTCTTGTTGATATCTAGGGAAGTCCCAAATTATTATAAAAATAATTTTCTGATTACTCTTCTCTTACTCTTGTTTTCATTGTAGTCTTTGCTCTACTGTCTTTTCTTCACCTCTTACTCCATCATCAATCAACCCTAGGCATGCCCATACCTTTACTGAGGCTTTTTCTCCCTGGAGAAGTTTTGTTCCACACTCCGAAGTCTACCGTCCTCCTGGCAGACACTGTCATCCCAGTGGATGCGCCCATCAGCATGAGGCTTTGCAGTTTCTTGAGCATCACTGTTTACTCATAACTCATCTATTGTGTCCTCTGTCTGGGTTTGCCTAAACCCAGAACTTCTCTACCTCATTTTTTATAATTTTTACATACACATTATACAAACAACAGTCCTTGCAAAACACGATCACTGCAAAGAATGAAGTTAAGAAACAGACAGAAAACTATACAAAACAAATAATATAGATTAATTATTATGACTGAAACCTTATATTTACCACTTAGCTTAAGAAACAGAATTTTGCTAGCATCTCTCCATGTACCTCATTGCAACCAAAACCGCCTGTCTCTCACCAAAAAAAAATCATTATTCTGACTATTGTAGTAATTTAAATTTATTATATACTCATCACTTTCTTGTAATTCTTTATAGTTTCTCATTTAATGTTAATTCTTGAAATTAAATCCTTGCCCATTTTTTGTTTTCATTTGTCTTTCTCTTATAATTTAATTGTTGAGGAGGACTCTTTGGTCTACAGAATTTCTTACATCCTGATATTGTTGCTTGCCTGCTTCTGGTATAGCCTCACATCTTCCTCTGGCCCCTTTATTTTTGCACATTGGCACCTAGACTCATAAACTTTACCAGACTCAGGTTTAAGCCTTTTGGCAGGACTGTGCCTATTATGTAGTGGTGTGGCTCCTTGTTTTTAGGATGTTAGCAGTTGGTGATACACACTGTCTGAACCTGTTAATTCATTGGGGATGCACATTAGTAATTTGTCAAATATATCAATACTTTTCTTTTTTTAAGTATATTTTATTGAATATACTATTACAATTGTCCCACTTTTTTCTCCCCTTTATCCCAATCCACCCTGGACCACCCTCTCTCCAGAATTCACCCCCCTTAGTTCATGTCTATGGGTCATACATATAAGTTATTAGCTTCTCCATTTCCTATTCTCAATGCTTTTCATTTATTAACTGGCATTAGATTATAAAAAAGGCTTCTATTTATCTACTTACTATTTGGCAGAATACACGCTTGATTAATTCACTTTATATACTGGTTTTATACATAATGAGTTGACTTGTTACCATTTGTCAAAGTTGGCAAATTCATGTATTTTGAAGTATCATGATGAACTCTTGGATTAAAATATATTTGAAGAGTTTCAATACACTCTAGTTTTTACTCCTTGGAAGCTCAGAGTATTCCATTTTGGGTAATGGAAGTTCTGTTCTTTTTTTTTAACTGGGTTACTGAGTTTTGTTAACATCACCTTAGTAGTTTTCGATAACGTCCTCATATCTGCTGTTGCAAGAATTCCAGAGTTTCATGTTCATCTTGTTGATTTTTTATCACTGAAAATGCTACTTGTCCAATAAGCTCTGATATTTTTAGTGGAAGATAGTATACAATACTGCAGCCTTGGTGCCAGGGATACCCATATGTTAGTCATTGCTTCTGGGACATTTTAGTAGTTGAGCACTGAACACTGAACAAAGAGTACTGAGGTGTAAACATCTCATGAGTTCCAACTGATACCCTCAGTTCAAACAAGGACTGTGGGATTTTTACTTAAGTTTTTCTATATAATGTCAATATGACATCCACACCACAGAGCCTTCTTCTCCTGAGTATCCCATATGGTACACAGAATCTAACATGGCCCTTAGTGACCTTACTACCTTCTGTTATTCATCTTCTTATATTCCCTTTTTCCTTTACTGCAAGACTGGCTTCTAATCATTTGTGTATGGCAAAGGTGATAGCATGGCACTTCGAGATATGTTATGTAATATAAGATGCTGTCTTGTTAGCAGACTTACTTTAGAGGCTCTTTTACTGGCATTATTAAGTGACTATGCTGGTGAAGCCACAAGGCAAGGAAATACAGATGGCTTCTCAGAACTGCAGGTGGCTTCTTGAAACTAAGTGTGGCCTGTGGCTGACAAAAAGAAACAAAAACAAAAACAATCAAAAGCCCCAAACCTGAAAGCTAACCGTTTTATAGCTGCAGAGGACTGATTGCTGCTGACAACCATGTGACTATATAAGAAGATTTTCCTCTAGTCAAGCCTTCACAATTAGCAGTCAGCTGTGGCCAAACCCTTAATTGCCATCTTATGAAACTCTAAGCAGAATACCAGTTAAACCATGTCTGGAGTTTGGATCCAGAGAAACTCAGGAAATGTATATTATTTTAAGCCACTACACTGTGTGGTGATTTGTAACGTAGCAATAGAAAACAGTACATCACCATGCTTAATCACTTTATCCCAAATTACATATGCAGTAGTCTTAGGATAACATTCTAATTCTACCCACCAGTACGATGACTGAAAGCAGTAAAAAGTAAGTAAAAATATGGTCTTCCTCATTTCAAGATTTTCAGAAATAGTTGTACTGTACCTACATTCTCAGAGCATGCAGCCATTATACAGTATATGTTCTACCTTTTAATGTATTGGAGCCCAAGTTCCACTTGTTTAATTCTCTCCACCAATTCTTATTTCAGTGGCTCATTGGTCATTTTGGTTATTGAGATTTACTTCTCTGTGTTTTTTTTCAGGAAGTGGCCTTTATAAGCTTCAAAATCCTTGGCTCATGTGTTTTTCTTTTTTCCTTGAGTATCTCACTATATTTTCTTCTGGTATAAAGTTTTGCTATTGAAAAGCCTGATGGTAATCTCATTTTCTTTGTCTTGTGAGTCACTTTTGATTAGATGACCAAAAGACTTTTTTCCTGTTTAATTTAAAGTTCTGCAATTTTATTAAACATATTTTAATGTTGAGGGGTTTACAGGAACAAGTGTAGAGGACACATGGACAAAAACTAGGGGCGAGTGGAAATGGGAGGGAGGTGGGGAAGGCTGGGTGGAGGGGCTGGGATGGGAGTAAAAGAGAAAATTGTACTTAAACAATAATTAAAATAAAAAATAAATAAATAAATAAAAGAATAAAAACATATTTTAATGTTGATTGTTTTGCATTGATATTCTCAGGGACCTGGTATGCACTTTCAATCTGCATCAGCTTCGTTTTTTTCTTTTTAATTTCACAAAAATTTTCTGGAATTATAATTTTTAATATTCTGTTCTATTGCTTTAGTTTCCTTTTTCAGGAAACCTTATCATTCCATTTGGATCTTCTTTATAGATCTTCAATATTTATCACTTTCTGTTATATATATATATTTTTAATTTTATTAAACTTATTGGGGTGACATTGGTTAATAGGGTCATACAAGTTTCAAGCGTATCTTTCTGATACAAGATCCATACATTGCACTGTGTGCCCACCACCCAAAGTGAAACCATCTTCTGTCACCATGTATTAGTCCCCCTCCCCCCACCATCCCCTCATCTTCTTTCCTCTGGCAAGCACCACAGTGCTGTTGATGTCCACAAATTTCAATTTTATATCCCACATATGAGTAAAGTTGCATGGTTCTTAACTTTTTCTGACTGGCTTATTTCACTTTGCGTAACATTCTCAAGGTTCATCCATGTTGTCGCAAATGGCAGTATATTATTTTTCCTTATGTTGAGTAGTATTCCATAGTATATATATACCTAATCTTCTTTATCTAATTTTTGTTGAAGGACACTTTGGTTGTCTCCATGCCTTGGCCACCATGGATAATGCTGCAATGAACATAGGGGTGCATATATCTTTGTGAACATGTGTGAGGTCTGTCTGGAAGAAGTCTGGCTATTGTTAATATAAATGAGAATGGTTTGCGTGACATGGATGTAACTTGGCAGCCAAGGAGAGTGGACTGGAATGCATATGCATAAACAATGATGACTTCACTGTACTAGTCATTGGGGATGGTAAACACTATTGAGTGAGCATGTGTACTGTGTGGCCATAGCATTCAAAATGACTGAGTGAACAGAGCAACTATTCCACATCCGATTTTGCATTATGCTTGAAAATTCCTCCATGGAAACTTTTCAGGTGATTCAGAAGGCCAAAGCTATGGGCAACTGGTGACTGGCTGCTTCATTATCACAATGTGCACACTCATGTATCACATCTTGTGCAGAGTTTTTTGGTGAAACATCAAATCACCCAGGTGACTCAGCCTCCCTACAATCCATATTTGGTGCCCCATGACTTCTGGCTTTTCCTAAAACTGAAATCACCTTTGAAAGGGAAAAGATTTCAGACCATCAATGAGATTCAGGAAAATATGACAGGGCAGCTGATGGAGACTAGGAGAACTGAACTGTGCGAGGTCCCAAGATGCCTACTTTGAAGGGAACTGTGGCATCATTTTCCCAAGTACGATGTTTGTTGTATCTTCTTCAATAAATGTCTCTACTTTTCACTTTATAAGGCTGGATACTTTCTGGACAGATCTCATATTTTTGAGTTTTTCTTTTAATCTCATTATCTCATTTCCTTCTGACCTATTTTAAGTGTTTTGTTTTACCTTTTATTTTTCTCATGTCATCTCTTGTGCTGATTTGTCTTTTTATTCTCCTCAGATTAGTATAAATATATGAAATTATTTTTCTTTTCTTTCTAATTCTTTAATTTCAGAACCTTATTTTTGAATTTTTCTAATTCTGATTTATTTTCAACTATAATATAATTTTATTAATTCTTTTAGGGTATTTGAAATAGTAAAGTACAATTTTGATATTTCCATGAATATTTCTTGAGTGTTTTCTTGAATTGTGAGAACCTTACACAATTCTATAGTATCTTTTTGAATTATTATCACTGCATGAGATTTAACTTTGATCCTTTTCTGTTGCTCATGTAAATGTGAATTCACATTTTTCCTGAACTTTTAGAAGGAGGCATGGTTCATACATGTTTTCTAAATTTACACAGTTTTCCATTCTTTTTAAAAAAATCACATAAAACAATATAAAATATTGATTTTATAATTTCCTGGCTTTCATCCCTTCTCTCACTTTCTTTTACTTTTCTTGCTTTGTATGTATTGTCACTTTTGTGTTCTAATTTTGATTCCACTCTTGATAATTTTTTCGTGGTGTTACTCTGCCAGATAAATCCCTGACTGGTCTGTTTTCCAAGGTTTGGGGGCTACACTGCTCTTCAGAACGTACAGTGGGTGCCCTATACCCACCTGTTACTGGATGGAAAACACTTTCAGTTTTTGCTGTTGATCTCAAATTAGCCAGCTCTCTTTCAGTGAGTAACATTTGACTATTTTGAGATTCTCCAAATTGCGGTTTTGACAGATACCCCATTGCTTCTCTCTTCATTCTGAACAGATGCTGCCACCAGGCAGGTCACCACGGTTTGTGTATTGTTGTTCTTGGAGAGTCCTTGCCATCCAGTTTTATAAACATCTCCTATAGCTTTGGACTTGTTATCTAGTTGCCTAGTTTGTCTAGTATCCAATGAGAGCATCCAATGAGATGTTAACACTATGCCTCCACCTTCCCAAAATTATGTGCTCTTTCTATTATCTAGAACCCAACTTTCTCAATTTTCTCCTACATATCTTTTATAACTTCAGGTCTCCCACTTTCTTTACCTATACCAAATCTTCTGGTATCTCCACTCCTTTTTATTTTTCACATTTCTAAATCTTTTCCTATGCAGTCAGAAATCTGGGATTAATCAAGCACTTTGAAACACTCAGTAGTGCTATTATTTCCTTGGCTTCTTGACCTTTTTCTGAACAATTTCTGTCAAAGTCCCATTTGTATTTTAAGCTAACTTTCATACTTCTTTACCTCTATCCCTGTCTATTCCAAACATCACTGAAGATTGACAAATGTGGTTGTTAGACACCATTAAAGACATAATTTCCAAAGTCTCTAACATCAAGGACTGAGTTTTTAATGTTCGTTGGTAAATCTTTTATTTATCACCATTTTCACCCTTCAAAGTTATCCACAGCAAATTCTAAATTATCACCAGTCTTCTAAAGCCTTTAAGTCACTCCTCTCAGCTATAAACAGATCACCCTTTTCACTATTCCCAAAGAAAATAGACTCTATCAGATATTATCTCTCTTCCTTATTTACAACCCTAACTTTATTCAATTCTTTTTCTTTCCCATCCATTTTTTCAGTGTCCCTGTTGCACGCCAACCTTACAGTTAACCCGAACTCTGACTGTCTCTCATTTTATATTTATTTCTCAACGCATTGCCATGAGGCCTTTGCCCCTCATCATTCTACTGCAAATACCGTCCTCAGTGTCCCCTGGTTTCCTAAGAACTGAGCTCCATGGACTTGCTTCCTTCACAGCATTTTGTTTGTGTTTAATAGAAGATTTTATTTCACTCATCACATTAAAGTATTTACTTCATAGGATTTGGTTTTTGGTTTTTGTTTTGTGTGTGTGTGTGTGTTTTGGTGTTTCTAAGTGTGTATTCAGTATAAAGGAACTGGATTTTCTATAGCATGTTTTTACATTAACTCCTCCTTATTTTTTTTTAAATGCTCCTTGCCTCCTTAACATTAATTCACCCTCCCTATCCCTTTTCAAATCCCTGTGATGCTATTTCTCTTCCACTTTCACCTTCTGCCAATACTTTGGTGATTCTCAGCCTTCTTTCCTATGCCTTTAATATTCTCACTCTACATGTAGTTCTCTCTAGTTTCATCCACTGAATTTATGGCCTTTTCCCCCCATCTGTATTCTTCATTGACTAATTCCAGAACTTCCTTCTATCTCACTAACACAATTTTACCTAGGAAGCCCCACAACTGTGTGTGGCTCCAATAAATAATATGACTAGTTTTTAAGCACCTTAATATTCTTAATATCTCAAACATGAATAGGTCCTTAATATAAGAATGAGTAGGTACTGAAGGGTACTCCTTTAGAATCCTAAAGAATTACTCTTAATAGATACATTTTAATTCATAGAAGCTTAATAATATGCAGATAATTTTATGGTTAGATATTTGACTTTCACCTGTATGCACTTAACTGTTTTCTTGTAGTGATTTGTATAGGCCCCAGAGTTATTTAACATGTGATATAAGAATTAAAAATTCACAGAACCATTTGTCTTTTTGTAAGGAAAAGGAAAATACTTGTAATTTAATTTGTCATGAATATCTTATTTCAGTAATGGATGAAATAAATTTAATGAACTATTTAATGGGAGTGCTCTTCTCATCTGAAGCATATTTTGAGAAATGTGAGAAACCATGACTATAAATCCACACAATACTTCATTAAGACTATTTATGGAAAATACATTTTTCATCTTTAATGATCCAAAATGAATAATTTAATGTATTTATTCTTTAATCTTTGTTATTTGTTCAGAATAACTCTATTTATTTCAGAGGGACCTTTAAGCAAATACTACCTTTTCCATTTCTTGTCATTTTAATCATGTGTTGGAAATAGCCACATAAACATCTTTTGTATTTCCAGATTGGACTCTGAGTTCAGATCTGCAGATTCTCCTGGCTAGCTATTTTTCCTCTTGGAAAATGTTCATTTCTACAGGGTTTTCTCTCCTGGGTACACACAGCAAAGTGTCAGGACTTTTTCTCTTACTCAGTCTATCATGGGAACTCAGCTGTATTCTACTGAGAATTGGAGAAAATGTCAGTCCCAATTCTGGTGGAGATTTATGCCCAGGACTCTCTAGCATTATTAGATAATGATAAATTTCCAAAAACCTCTTTAGCTTCTGTATGCGGTCTTTTGTTCTTTAGAAGCTAAAAACTAATCCATGAATGTAAGTAGGGGCAGGCATTAAACCATCTCCTTCATTTTCCTCTTTTCACAAAACATTACAGCCCCCTCCTTCAGTGAAACATGATGCAAATAGACATGAGAGATAGATGGGAAGATTTTGCAAACCCATTATCCAATATCTTGTTTTGATTATCACTGTACAGAACCATATATCCACACACAAATGTGTACTAAATTGAGGAGAGTAAGAAAGGAACAATAAAATATTTGATCTATATCCTTCTCTAACGTATGAAAATTAGGAATGTGTTCTGTTTACATGGAATTTGGTCCATGATTATATTTAACACTTCTAATTTTTTCCAATAAGACAATGTGAAATTTGGCAAATGGATGTGATAAAGTACTTTCTTGGTGGCAGTTTATTATAAGCCTGTAAGAAACATGTTCTATAATAGTTTACCTCTATAATAAAAATCTACATTTTTCAGGATTTTTTTGAACTGCAAAGGAAGAAATTCAGTTCCTTAGTTCTGGTTTTACAGTTTCATTTAAGAAGCTTCACCCAATTATTCTGTCTGTGACAGGGGGATCTCACATACTTGAGGAAAGAATTGAACATTCAAAGTCAAGGGGTCTCAGGAACATCTAGTAGGCAGGGCTCAAACAGCATGATAGTGCACTATTAATTTCCTAGCTTTTTTCCTGCACTTCAGCTCCATTCTCTCACACTGTAGTCACGCTTGCTACACATGGCAGAAAATAGGCTGCTCTCAGCTCAGTGTTTAACGTTTAGCACTCGCACCAGAGGATAGGCTCTCTTGCCCAATTCTTTTTTTTTTTTTTTACTTAAACACCTAAAGTTTTACTTAAGCACTAAAATGTCTTTTTTCATTATTAAATTTATGGGGATGACATTGGTTAGTAAAATTATATGGGTTTCAAGTGTACAATTCTATGATATGTCATCTGCATGTTGCATTGTGTGCCCACCACCCAAAGCCGTATCATCTTCCATCACCATGTATTTGACCCCCTTTACCTTTTACTATCCCCTCCACTCCCTTTCCTCTGGTAAAAACCATACTGTTGTCTATGTCTGTAAGCTTTTGTTTGTTTGTTTGTCCTGTTTGTTCATTTCCTGCTTTCAGTTTTATCTCCCATTTATGATGAAACCATATGGTTCTTGACTATTTCTGTCTGACTTATTTTGCTTAGCATGATATTCTTAAGATTCATCCATTTTGTTGCACATGGCAGCATTCATCTTTTCTTATGGAGTAGCAATATTGAATGAAGAGGGAAAGCTGTGTTTACTAGACATTCGTAATGTTTCCTGTTTCTGAACCCAGACCAGGCCAAAACACACATCTTACAATAAATAAACAAAATCTTCTCAGCAGTGTTTGTATAGTATGCAGTCAAGCAGGGTTGTTAACACACACACTTGTGCATATACACACTATTCCCACAACACATAGTGTTCATTAGCTTTCTCAATAACTTTTTCGTCTTATGATTTATTTTAATAATCTTAATGAGCTTCTTAGGAAGTTTTCTTAGCGTGGAAGTCAGATTGGGCAATAAGCCAGTCCTATTCCTGGAATTCCATTAGCTGTCTTTTAAAAGACAAGTGAAACTTTGACTCAGTCGCCTCATAAAGTATATGTTTTAATAATAAATTATCAATTCCATTTAGTTGTATAATTATTTTCTTCATTCTAAATTCTCAGATGATTACCCTTTTGTGTTTCTTATTTATTGCAATATTGCAATTTAATTTCTTGAATTTGTTTCAATAATATCAATAGTAGTTTCTATTTATTATTGACATTAACTTATACTAGATATTTCAATCTCATTCTCCACAAAAGAAAGAAAAATTAATATGTAACTTTAAATATATACACACATGTATATATTTTTCTTTTTTCTTCTACAAATGCAAAAATTTACAAACATCTAAATTTTAGCCATAAAAAAATCTCTGATAATAGTTACAAATAAGAAGAAATAAATGAAAAAAGGAATAATCTAATTGTATAGTTTTACCTTAATAGTAATTAAGATTTTTATGTAAAAATACATTCTAGCTTTAATAACTTGTTGAAATGCTTTCTCATTCAGTACATTTTGCCAGTTTTGAAAGGTTACTGCCTTTTCTTGGTCTGTTTTGAAGAGCACTTGATTTCATTCTTCCTTATTTTTTCAGTTCTTCTGTCTTACTCAGTTCTAGTTTTATACTTTCCTTTAAGAAGCTTCAGTAAATTATTGTTCTCTGAAATTTCTGTCTTTGATAGCATGTTTTTCAAAATTTTCAAATTTACTGCTTAGGTACAACTTCAATGTATAAGAAAAATATTCTTACCCATTGGATATTAGGAAAATATTTTAATCCTCTCTGTTTTTCAAGAATGAAGACTGACTTTTCTCTAGAAGTTTGTCCAAGCCTCTCCAAATAGATAGGTTCTCATTTATGATCTTCTTTAGCCCCAGGGAGTTCTACTTTAACATTTCTTTTGCAAATATTGTGCTGTATTCCTCAGCACACCTGGATAAATGTGCTATGGCCATCTATTAGCTAAAAACCTTGTTTAGGCATCCTAAGTTAAAAAAATACATCAAATTTACATTTGTTGCACATGATTGTATCAGATTTGGAAAAGGAAACAGATCACACTCAAAGGTGGTGATTGAGAAGACTTTATTGAAGGTGATATTTACAAAGTATGGCCAGCACTAAGGGGAGCTAACAAGGTATGATGACATGTCCAGGGACAGTAACAGTGAGGAGCATTACTACTCCTAAACCCAGAGGGCCAAAGAGAAAGAGACTTTTAAGCAGTAGAAGAAGCTGCCAGTCAGGAGCTGCGTCCTGTGATAGTGAAACATAGTCACAGGCAAACAAATGTGAAGCAAGGAGGGAACCAGGAAACAAGCATACCAATTGTTCTGACCTACTTGCTTGTTACGTGAGTTGTCTCTCATGAGCCAAATCCAACCAGAAGCCAAAAGGAAGAAGCATGGAGACACCGGGTTCCACGGACTTCTGGAGAGCAGCTCTGGGGCACAGAGCAGGATGGAGAAGGTTAGTCAGTGGAGCTGAGTGGACACATGGAGGCCACCCAGACAAATAGTACATATACAGCATCTCAGTCTACTTTGTTGCAACAAAATATAACCACAAACTGCTAAGTTTTATTACATACTTGATGGAGAAAAACAATGTGACATTACAGTACTTCTGGCTCTTATACATCTGAAAAATGCATATTTTATCTCTAAATCAATCCCCATAATCAGACCATCTTTTCTTGAATCCTCATGCCTAATAGAATGATTGTCCTTGAAAAGTTTTTTTATATTATTTCATCAAAGCTTGGGTATATTACTTAACAACTCCATGTTAAAACTCTGCCTGTAAAATAGTACTTTTTCACAGGTTTTATTAAAGAAATAAGATATGAACATAAAACATTTAAATGTGTCTTGACATATCACATACATTCAATATTGGTTATTGTGTTTGACTTACTTTGAGGAACAGTACAATAAACTGCATTATGAAACATATATCTGAATGTATTATTGCATATAGATGAGAATCTCTCTATTTATAAATCCATAATAGTTAATTTCACATATTTTACATATGTTAAGTATATTTTAAATCTTTCTTATTATATTTTTCCATAGGGAATGTTACAAATTGTATAACTCTTTATCTTGTGTTTAGCTTTGGCCACAAGAAAGCTCATAGTCAGATGTGTTCCTATCTCACATGTCTTGTAGTAGCTCCAAGCTTACATGTCTGTAGGCACTGATTTTTAAACTATTTTTTAAGTTTAATAATTTATTGTAAGATTTTATATACAAAAGTTCCTTTAAAGGAGTTATAAACATATAAAAATGATACATCTTCCTAAGACTTGTATTTTAATTATGTGAAAATTTGGAAAGATGTCTTATGGAGATAAGTATAGACATTAGGGTACAATTAATATCTATCAAATTGATTTAAATACCATTCTGTTAATGACACCACTTCTTTACTTTTGAAGTTCTGTGGGATGAAGTAAATGAAAACAAATATTTGAATCAAGTTGGATTAAATTTTCACTTTCTTTGTCAATGAAATTCCTCTTCTTTTGTATGAAATTGAACAACTGAATTTAGCGCCACTAGAAAAAATCTTAAATGTTGTAGCTGTTTTTCTAAAGCTATTTATGCAGCACCACATTTTTCTTAGTCTTTTCTTCAATGACAAATATAATAGGCCTTTCTAAAAAAATTCTTGGTAAATGCTGATACATGATTCCAAGCTATATATAGAGCCAGATAGGTAGTAGCAGCCTTTGGGACTTCTAATTTGTATTCTGGTGATTATTAATTTAAATGAAGACATCCTTTTTCAATGGTCAAATTTTACAAGAATGGTTAATGTATTGATCTGTAAATAATAGTATTTCAAATTCACAAAAAAATTGCTTCCCATTTAAAATAAGAGAGAGAAAAATCGTACTAAGTAAAACTTGGTAAAACATATACTTTTACATAGAGGAATCCAAGATCTACATTATTCACAAAGGACAGACGGTTATGGATCATGGTGAATAATTGTGCCTAGTTCACAATTTAAAGCAATTGGCTTCAGATATGCTGCACAGAATTTTACCAGTAGACTTTGCCACATTGATTATCATCCCTCTGCAAGTCAGTTGGGAATGCAGTTTGCCTATAGAGAAGTAAGATATTATGACAAAGATCTTGAGAAGAAATCAGTTAAAAATATAGCTGGCTTCTCTTTGAGTAAGTCTCTCAACAATGACATACAAAAATGTTCCTTTTAGTAGCAAATGCAAAAAATATTGATTTTCTCTAAAGTATGTCATTTGCCATTTTGCATCAAAGCACTTTAAAACCTTTTAACACCACGGAAGTAGAAACTAAAGTACATTAAATGTACTTTCTGTGGTATAATTTTCTTCAGAATATTAGATTAGATTGTAGATATAGAATAATTATTGCATTTCATGCACACTTTCACAAATTTAGTAATTTTTGCTTTTAATTCCTGTCATGACTTCTATGGTATAAATAATTACAAAGAAGTTTTCCTTTTCACACTTCTCCTGTTAAAGAATAAATCATAATTTAAGATGCTTTGCTTTTAAAAGTCAAGTATTTGCCCTGACTGGTGTAGCTTAGTGGATTGAGCACAGGCCTGGAAACCAAAGGGTTGCTGGTTCTATTCCTAGTCTAGGGCACATGCCTTCATTACAGGTCGGGTCCCCAGTGGGGGCAGGTCACAGGACAGGCAACCACACATTGATGTTTCTCTCCCTTTGTTCCTCCTTCCCTTCCTCTCTCTCTAGAGATAAATGAATAAAATCTTTAAAACAAATAAAATAAAATTCAAGTATTCAACAGATTCATCTTTGGATAAAAATTGTTAAACATTCTACAGATACTTAGAGATGAAATCATATATGTGGGTTCTAAAACTTGATAATTTAAATAATCAAAACTACTTTATATATCTAATAATATAAATATATTCTAAATCTTTGATAAACCTGTGCATCTCTAATAAATATATTAAGAACCTTAATAACACAGAGGAAACTAGAAACATGCATAAGCAACCAAAAATAACATTATTTTACATCATTGTCCATTTCTTGTATATTGTTTAATGATATTAATCTTAAGATTCTAAAGCACAGTCAGACATTTCTAAATTTCTCAATCACTTGAAATTTACATTTAGGCCATTTTATGTTCAAAAAATATGTCAAGGCATTATATAGTCAGACTGAATTACAAGATTGCTGAAGACTATGTGATTTTGCAAGCGAGATGTAATGCAGGTATTCTTAGCAGCATGTATTATTTTTCTGAAAAAAATGAGATTGTAATTATGTGACCTGTGTATTTTCAAATGTATAGTAACATACCTTTTTCTTCATGTTGCAAATGCATTTAGAAAGATAAATGATATATTTGTTAACTTTTTAACATAAGGGATACACTATGCCAGCTGTTACTAAAGATAAATGTTGTCTGTCTTAATGTTTTCATCAGGGAGACACTATGCCTGTGGATGTTGTGCATTTCTAATGTATTCTATATGTGCCCCAATCTCATATTGCCTTGTGACAATATTTCTCTTATTAGATCATCACTTATTTGTTCACCCATTAATGCATTCCTTTTTTTTTAATTAATAGAGCACCTACATGTTGAGCTCCCAGGTGTTAAGTTGGTCAGTTAGGACAAAAAGTCAAACTGAAAGGTGGCAAAATCAGATCTCTATTCACTTACTGTGACAGTGCCATCAAGAAGCAAAACATAGCTCCAGCCATTCTTCTTCACAGAATGACACCAGGTGAAGATCACATGATCACAACACAGATGAGGACATTGTCTCACTGTAGAGGAACCTTAACAAAACTGCTGCCTTTCTGTGGACATGGGGGTCAGGAAGGAGGATAGAAGAAGGGCCAGGAGTGGAAATGACTGGATTAGAACTGGCAAGCTTGCGTCATCAAGACCCCAGAGCAGGAGTTCTCCACGGGGACAGCTGGGAGCAGGAATGCAGATAATACGTGTGAGCACGGCTGGCCTGGTGGGCCTGAGTGTGCCCTTGCCTGCTACTCCTTGTGAACTGCGGAGCACTAGCTGTGCCCCTTTCTGGTGTGGGCAGGGCAGCTTCTGCACAAGAAGCCTGCCAGGCAAAGCCTTGGGATTGATTATGGTCAGGCCTGAAAGACCCAATGCAAAATTTTGTCCTGGTGCTGGACTTTTCATTACATAATATGTTCTAATTTTGTGAAATACAACTTATTTTTCCATAACCAAAATACATTCTGCAGTAATAAGTTTTATAACTGATACTGTAAGATCTTGAAGTAAATCTTTTATTTGCTTATTTATTTATTTGTTCATTCAAGAACTAATTATTGAGTACCTGTTCTATTTCAGTCACCATGCCAGGAGATACAATGATGAACCTAACAGACTTGTAACCTAGGCATACACCTATAAAGCCCCCATTACTTACTGAATGACATCACACACATTAACCTGGCATTAGAATCATTTAATTGTATGATCCTAAACTCAGTTTATACAGAAAACTTTTCAGTGAACACCTGTAGTGTAACCCTTTTCCCACACTCTACCACTCCACTGCAACAAACATGACTTAACTTATTTTTTAAGACAAATTAATGATCCATTTCATGTGCCCTGACTTCCTCGAAACTGTCCTCATGGACATCTACTTAATACCCAGCTTCACCGTCTAGTAACATCCCATCATCTTCAACACCCATATTAGTACTTACCATAATGTGCTTTGTGTTAATTGTGCTTCAACTTATCACCACATAAAATCATAACTCTGTTAATATGAGGCTAGTTTGCCTTTTTGGAATCCTGAATAGCACTTTTGTCAGTATATGCATGCAGTGAGAACATAAAACATCTGTGTAACAACTTAATACAATATTTTAGCAGATAGAAGAAAACTTGTTTAAGTAAAAACTCAGTGTTCATTACACTAGGGCCAACAAAAACATGGGAAGGGTGGATAAATGTAGATATTCTAGATTAATTTCATTAATAAGATACATTGAAATGTGAAGACAGGAACACTCCCCTCTCCACCCATGCACTATGTACACATAGAAATGAGAATTAAAGTATAACTACAACAAAAATCTATATATAAAACAGACCAAAAATAAAGAAATTTCCTGTTTGTGTGAGAGAGGGGGGTGGTATTGGCAGGTCACTGTTCCACAGAGGGTACAGAAAATACAAGAGTCTTGAGCCAGAGACAAAGGACTTGAATGTTCATGGCTCAGCAGGAAGCATAAACATTGGCCCATTTTTTATCAGTTCCCCTCATTTTCAAGTCTCAGAGGTGATAGGAATGGGACTGTGTTAGATACCTGTACAGGCAGATGGTTTTATTATTGGAAGGTAACTGAGCCGAAGGATCCCACAATGTGAGGATGGGGAGTGGGGTGTGGCGTGTATGTGAGAATAAAGGGAATGACAGTATGATATTTTCAAACTGTTTGCAGTTACCCTACAGGTGGAGCACTGTTAAAATCATTATTCTAAGATTATTGAAAGTGCATTCTGGGATAAAGCAGGTGAGTATAATGGGACGAATTTGTTTACACTTCCTCACATATTACCACAGATGTAATACCTTCAAACAACTCACATGTTTTTAAAGATTTTATTTACTTATTTTTAGAGAGGGGAAGGGAGGGAGAAAGAGAGAGAGAGAAACATCAGTGTGCGGTTGCCTCTCGTGTGGCCCCCATTGGGGACCTGGCCCGCAACCCAGGTGTGTGCCCTGACTGGGAATTGAACCTGCAACCCTTTGGTTCACAGCCTGCACTCAATCCACTGAGCTATGCCAGCCAGGGCTCAAACAACTCAAATTTATTATCTAACAGTTCTTACAAGTCAGAAGTGCACTTATGGCTTAAAAGAATCCTAGCTTATTATTTCATTAGGGTTTTGGCTGGGGTTCATGTTTCGGCCCTCTGCCCCAGTGAGGACTCAGGCTTGTGATGGTCAGTCAGTCTGTGGTGTGAGTGATGCTTGTGACTCTGCCCTGTGTTCTGCTCCAGTTGTTCCTGAAAAGACTCAGCCTAGCACAGGTTTATGGCCTTGCCCTGCTTAGAGTAGACTGACTCTAATCCACACTCAGAGTATAGGGATCTTACTACAGGAAAAGTGGGTCCCACACCTAGTCTGGGACAATAGTGTCAGAGTTCTGCTAAGGGAAAAGCACACCTTAAGTTCAAAGTGATCTGCAACTCTCCTTGTTAGGACAGATACTATTTGGCACAGAGAGGAGAAAGACATGATGAAGAGCATTGATGAACACGGAGGACCATGGTAGGGAGAAGTTATCAGAAGGCTGATAGCTGTGTATAAAAACAAATGGCTTAGAAACCAAAAGTTTAGTAGAGGAAGAGACAGGAAGCGACACAGCCAAGAAGAACCCTCCTAAGATCACAATAAATGCTTATATTAAAAAGGAAGATCTCTATTCAAATGAATTAAACTTCAACCTTATGAAACTAGAAACAAAGAAACTAAAACCAAAGTAAGCACAAGGGAAGAAACCATAAAAATCAGAGCACAGATAAAGGAAATAGAAAATAAAATAAAAATAGAAAAAGTCACCAAAACTGAAAGATGTTTGTTTATAAAGGTCAGAGAAATTAGCAAACATTTAGCAAAACTGATCAAGAAAAGTCAGAACTGCTAAAACCAGGAAAGGAGTAGGGATGTCACTTTAGATCTTAGAAAAGTAAAAAAAAAATAATGTAGTAATAATTATAAACCACTGAATGCCAGCAAAGTAATGCAGACAAAATGACAAATTCTTAAAAGGCACTAATTGCCAACAAAGACTCAAGAAATTTTTAAAATCTGAATAAAACTATGACAAGTACAGGTAAAATCTGTAATTAAAAAAACTCACAAAGAATATTCTGGATTCGGGTTCAGATTCTTCAATGATGAATTACACCAAACATTAAAAAAATAATTAATTCGTATTTTCCTAAACTCTTCCAAAGGTTAGAAGAGGAAGCAACACTTTTCAAATTATTTTATTGAATTGTTAATATCCTGATGCCAAAACCAGGCAAAGACAGCAAAAGAAAGCTACAGATCAGTATTTGTTATAACTATAGATGCAAAAGGTTTCAATGAAATACTACAAACCAAATTAGGAATATATAAAAAGATTGTATACCATGAGAAGATGAGACTTATCCTAGGAATGTAAGTTGTTTTAACATCTATAGTTTAATTAATGAAATGCACTGTAATAATTAAATAAAGGATAAAACTATACAACCATTTCAATTGGTGCAGGAAAAAACATTTGAAAAAATCCAACACTCTTTCATGATTTAAAAAAACAAACCCTATGTAGGATTAAAGGAATGTCTTCAACCTGAGAGAAGGCTTTATGAAAAACACAGTTAAAAATCTATTTAATGCAATATGATTGAATAATAATTATTGTACCCCAAATGGATGAACCTCGAAGACATTTTGCTAAGTAAAAGAAGTCAGTAACAAAAAAAAAAAACAAAGTATTTTTTATCTCATTTATAGGAAATGGGCAGACTAGGCAAATCTGTAGAAGCCTAGAAATTAGTGGTTGATTAGGTGTATGGGTGGAATGGGGAGTGACTGCTGATGGGTATGGAGTCTATTCTTCAGAGGAATTAAATATTTTAAGATTAGATTCAGTAATAGTTGCACATCTATGAGTCTATAAAAGAAAGTATACTTTTAATGGGTAAATTTAATGAATTATATCTAAATAAATTGTATCTTAATAAATATGTTTAAAATATTCTCACTCTTTGAATGGCATATGCCATGTAATGAGGACAAGGCAGACATGACAAGTTTAAATTTATCAGCAGGACTCTTAAGACAGTCTTCAGTTTGGACAGTGTCCATTGCCTGAAGGAATTGTGCCCAAGCAGAAGAGTCATCAAGTTTCATACATTATGTTTCTGGTATAAGAAGTTTTTCTTTAATATGTGGTAACTATAATAGTTTCTGACACCACTAAAGGGATGTGATGAAGAACTTGGAATTTGGATGTCCTGTTTTCCCTTCAAACAGGTCTATTTCAGTTGCAGCTGAGGATTTCATAAAAGCAAGTAGGAATACTACTTGTATCTGAGCATAAAGCAACCCAAGTAATCTTCTCACAGTACCAAATTTAACTAATGCTGACCAAATTGATGCTATATTAAATGAGCTAATCAAAAAAATTAATTTTTTTTACTCTACTACTGAATTAATATCTAAGCAAAAGGTATTAGGGATATAAAAGTAAACCACTAAGCAATATGATATTTGATCTTTATGCAGCCTAAACTTTGAAAAAACTAGACACAATCCAGGAAACAGTAAAGCCTTTGGCTATTTAAAACTGTTTCAGTTGGATATGAATATAAATATGTAAAATGTAAGCTCCATACCTAGGGTCCAGGAACTTTGTTTCATGGCCTTCTGCATTCCTAGTGCAGAGCAGTGCCTGGCACAGAGTTGATGCTCTTTGCACTTGAATGTTTACATCCTTATCAAACATAAACTCGTAGATGGATTTCATGACATTGTGTAGAAAAGGAAAAGTCCTCTAAAGAAAATCACCTCATATTTGGACATGTAAACACAGTTCACAGGAGACTTATATGGCATTTAGATAAGAGATTTTACTTTAGAAATTCCCTGTGATGGCATCATTGTGGTTTAAAGAAATAAAATTATAAAATATAAGAATATAGCTGACATTAAGGCATTATATTTGTAACTAGTTGAAAGACCAAAGAAATATCTATTAAGTATTAAAAGTGAGAAGATGCAGATAATAATGGAATTAGGTAACTACATGTCACTGTGTGGAGTAAACATTTAGTCATCTACAAATGACTCTGTGGCAACGTTACCTGTGGTAGTATACTGGAAATATTTTTATTTAGACAAGTGTACATGCTGAACAAATTAGGTTGTGTGTTTGAGCTGTGGCTTTAATTACGATTAGGGCTCTTTGTTCATGTTCAATGCTTTTCACTTAGTAATAGTGTTTTAAATAATCTCTTCAAATAAAAATAAGTTGAACTTGGAGAAGCGACGCTTAGAGTTGTATAAATATGGCAAAACAAGTGGCTCAAAAGACACTGAGGAATGCTGTACACAGGATGAAAAACATTTGAAACATGACCAAAGCCTCTTGAGTTGTCTATAGAAGCAAAATATGATTTATACACATATATGCTGAGACACAGTACAGAATTATTTATAATAAAATTAATGGGACATGAATTGTGTATGTGTTTACATTATTGAATTTGTGTCAAATCATTTTTATCAGCATTTTCTTAGTTCTTTGCTGTATCTTTAAAACAGACCATCTGTAAAATATAGTATGATTTTAACATTGACTATGTTATTTTAAAACCTCAAAAAGAGAAATGGATAAAGCACAAAATATACCCAATCAACACATTTTGAAGGACCTACAGTTTTTTGCCTTAGCATAAACAGATTCCTCTACAACTATGTGTGCTTCCTTCAAATTCAAGTACATCCTTTTGATGACAGCTGTCCCAAATGGGATTTTTAGATCTTACAGCAAGCAAAAGTAATTGCTTTTTATATTTTTGGTAAGCCTTTCTGTTTAAACTCTTTTAGTTCATATATGTGTTGACATTTACTGTTTTATTTTCAAATGTTCCTCAAGTTTCTCTCCTGGGTTTTCTATTATAATCCCTCTCCCTTAGCAATTCCATAACTTTAAGTAGCATCCTATGTAGAAAATTGCTAGGCCTATATATTCATCTTAGATTTCTCTGTTGATGTCTACTCATACATGGGTACTAGATTTCTTCATGTGGAGGACACCTCAAATTGAATATATCCCAAATTTCCTCTAAAACATTTGTTAATGTCTTTCACAGTTTTACTAATGATACAATATATTTTCAATCCTCTGAGTATAGAATATATTTTGATTGCTAAATCATTCTACCCTACCAATTCAATTAATTGTCAAGTCTTGTTGAGTCTTGCCAGTTTTTTATCTTGTCTTCTATTTTCTATGTCCACCATTCCATTTCATGTTCCCATTATCATTGTCAAGGTTACACAAACAACTTCTGACTGCCTCTTCCATCTTTATAGTTCTTCACATTCCATGGCATGTTTTTCATTCTCCCTTTTTTTATGCCACTACCTTTTTCCATGTCCAGTCTCTGCCTCCCTCCCTGTCCAAGGGTTAGCAAAAGTGTTAAACTTCCTAACTTCCCATATAAAACCATTTTTTCCTTGAATTCTCATAGCTCTTAATTTGTACTTCTGACACGTTTGTTTTTTTCTTTTAATTTTTGTGTACATTTTTCTTTTAATGTACAGTTTATGTGCATTCCCTATTTCTTTCACTGCAGTGTAATTTTCCTGAAAGAAGTGCAAAGTTCACTTTATATTCTTCATACATTTCACAAGTTCTAGGGTAACCATTGTATTTAGTGAGTAACTGAATCGATTCCATCCTTGATTATATATTATTTTTTGAATAAAATTTAAGTTTGTGACAATATATTGATATTACAGTTAATGGCTAATTCTAAAACATTATTATTTCCCCTATTTTCTTAAATTGTCACTTTTGTTAAATTGAAAATGTTGTCTTTGATAGAGTCCTCTGAAAATTCCAAATGATATGATTTAATTCTGCAGATACAGCTTAATATTTTTGCAATCAATTAAAATTCTGTTCCCTTGTTCTTTGATGACTGCCGAGATGGGAACCTAAAGTATTTCCCTTTCTGTTTATACAAGAAGAATATATTTTGATCAGCAACAGTGGTCTTTCTTTGAACAAACTGCCCAGAATTGCTTTACTTTGTTTTAATAGCAACAAACATGAGAGTACAGTACTAACAGTTGATCTAATGTTGAATTCCCAAACTACAGAACAGCAGCTCAATGAATTCCTGCTCATCAAGAAAATGATTCATCCCCAAACCAGAAATAGGATGAAAATGAAAATAGGGTTCAAGTGATATCAGATGTGAGGACGAGAGGGATTTTAGGATCAGGAAATGAAGGAGTTCAAGTCCAGAGGTGTCACATGAAAGGGGAAGAATGAGAAGAGGCAGGCCAGCAGTAGTGAGCATCAGATTCTTCACCCGGTGGTCACCATGCCCTTCCGTCACCAGGCAGATCTGGTGCCCCCAGAAAGAGAAGTAAGTGTAGGTGAGTTTCTTCTCCTGTTTGAGAAGGAACAGAGTTACTGGAATTAGTTTATAAACATGTGACCAGAAAAATGCCACATTTTAAAATGTTAAAAAAGTATTTGTTTAATACAAGTATTGATGAAATATTATTAATCACGAGGAAATATATTCATCATGAGGAAATAGTCAAATGGGAGATTACATATAAATATATTCTGGAGTATCCTATACTTAGAGAATAAATTTATAAAGTTTTAAATATGTGTATACAATATTACTGGTTTATTTTTGCCCAATTTTCAACTGTTCTTGGATTTTCTGTTAAAAGTGCCTTTAAAATATTTTTCTTAAAATGTGTCTATTTTTACAAGTCTTGCTTTGTCACAGAGTATGTTTTGTTGCTTTACAAATCCATTGAAATATGTTCTTTTCATTAATTTTACTCAACACAATTCAAATATTTGCTGTTAGACAAACATCTAAAAAGGCTGATTAAAATTGTTCCAAAGACTTTTTGAATATAAAAGTTATTACAAAACAACTGTTCAGTAACTTAAGCATAAATGGATTTGACATACAAATGTAATTTTCTTAAAATATGGAAAAATACTTTCAACTTATTAGATGATATTTAACATACTGAAAGCACATTGCCTTCTCTCAGACAGCGTGAGCTGATCTTAAACAGATGGCATTCTCTTCAGTTATTTTTTTAAGCCTTGCCTACATAAGTTTCAAGTTTCTCTTCAGGCATTGCCCCAAAATCTCCTCCCTGTGCCTGTGCCAGTGGATGATGCCTGCGCTTGGTGGGGACCTGGAAAACAAGGAGCCCTGCCATGCACCTCTGTGAAGAACCCAGCCCTTTATAAGCCAGATCTTTGGGGAGGAGCCTTGCTTTCTGTTAATGTGTGATCCCTTGTTCCATAAAGCTCCCTCCCTTTCTCCTTTTCCTCCATCTTGTTTTCAGTAAACCTCTTCTTTTGGATTGGTTTCATCTCCCTTGATTTTTATCTTCAGGGTGGGAAGGCAAGAACACCTTCATCCTCAACTGTGGCAACTCATATTAAGCCTAAGAATGGAGAGATTCCAATCTCTTGGCTCTTTGGCTAAGGTCAAGTGTCGGGCCCATTCTTATCAGTTTAATATCTGATATGTCCTCTACCTGAGGACTATATATCATGTGGGTGTTTGGAGCAGGGATGTGGAATAGGAGCTTGCTCCATCCATTCCATGCATCAACCTGGTATTGCAGTACTTCCTGGACAGTGCACCCCATGCAGGGGAAGAAAAAAATCTGACAGATTCCAAAGTTACTAAATTATGGATAAATATTAAAGACACTATTATATGGGGTTTGAGTTCTTTTCTGTTTAAAAGAGATTTGCTTTAAAGCAAAGTTTAGAACCAGTTGTCCTCAGTGAACTGAGAATTCATTCACCTTTCATGGTGATGTCATTTGGCTTTTTTTTGAAGGGGACTGACTATAATAGTATGATGAAAGCAGAGGAGGAAAAAAACTCTCGTTAAAACAGCTTTTGTATTGGCTGTCTTCAAAGTTTATCTTAAAATAAATTTCCAAAAATGAAGCACAACATCAAAAACATGTAACCCACTTCATTATTACTTCTAATGTTTTAAATCTCAAACAAATTATCTCAAATACTTTATGAAAAAAAAATTCTCTGGCCATTTCTCAGTGTTGGTTCCAAAAACTCTAGATATTAGGACAGATATAAAATCATTTAAGCAAATTTAAACTATGATAAACAAATGCCCATTAGCAAAATAAAATGATAGATTATAGTTTATAAATTTTAAAAGCCACACACATTAAAAGGAGGACGACTTGCTTAAAATGATGTCATATAATTATAACTCATAAAAGATACTTTTTATCAGTTTATGAAATTAAATGTCTATACAACATCATTTATTTGAATGTTTGTGTTCTATTTCAAAAGGTAGAGTTTGTGAAAGAATTGAAGAGGGAATCTCACAGTTTCAAGACTGATTGGCTTCAAATTGGTCCTTGATGAAAAATAGCTACTGTGTTGAAATAGAAGTTTTAAGGAATGTGTTGAAATAATTAAGGCAGGAAACAAAAACTTCTGAGAGTAGTGAACATTATAAATTTTGTCAACATCCTGTTCTCAGTCAGAAATGAGTGAAATGCTATCTTTTCATTTCAGTCAGAGCATTACCAGTGGAGACATCACTTTGTGTGTTTTAGGATTTTTGTATTTGGTGGTTTGTTCCCACCAGTAAAGGGACAAGAAGGTTCTGTGTCAGACTCCTGAAGAGAATATTCAGTCAAATTTTACTCAACTGGAATGTTTCTCTTGGTTTATTTTAAAAGTTGTATAATATTTCATTCATTCAAAGAATATATACAATTTTCATACAGTATAAAACAAAGTAAAATTAATACTCATGAACCCCTAAGTTAAACTAAAGACTAAAATGTTACCTATTACTTTTACACCATCTGTATAGCTGTCCCTTTGAACTCATTCCCTACATTTCTTTCCCACAAGTTATCGAAATCTTGTTTTGTGTTCGTTACTCCTGTATTTGAGGATTAGACTTACTACTTATGCATATATTCACAAGTAAAATACCATTGGATTTTTCTTGTTTTTGAGTTTTATAAAAATAGTGTCATATCTAGAGCTTGAAATTTTTACTAAAAATTTTATTTCTAGGATTTTGTTAATGAGATTTCATACAGTTATCAGTAATTTGTGTTTGTCACGATATAGTGTTCTACTATATTTCACAATTTGCTTATTTTTTGTACTAGTCATGGTTCTTCCAGGAAAACAGAATCCACTCTATACATAATAGTTATAATCTGTAATTCAGGACTCACATGACTGTTGAAAGAGGTGGAGAGGGGACTTTAGGAAAGTGACCACCTGTGTGGGCAGTGTAACTCTGAGCCTGAGATCTGCCAGCACCTGGATCTGGGAGCTTATGGAGGGGCTCCTGTAGCCACACAGTGGGGGGTAATGTAGAGGTCAGTAAAGCAGTTCAACCACCATTGCTTGCTAAGAATAATGGACTACAATTGTCCACCTTCCAAATCTCATGCAACTTTCAATTATCAACAAAATCCAACACACATAAAAAAAGCACATGTAGAAGGGAATCTGGGAACTGTTTCTGAGCCATAAACAAGTGTTGGTATGATATCCAGTGACAGCATACTATTCTTCATGGATGAACATGTTTCACCAATTATTTTTGCTGTTCAGACATTGAGACTGAATATTCTTGTACCTGTGCTAACATTTCTCTAGACAAAATACCTAGGTATGAGATTGCTAAAACATAGGTTTAATGCATTTTCAGATTTACAGACAGTGCCAGAATGGCTGTATCTGTTTACAGTCTCCAGACAGGGTATATGAATCTCCATGGCTCCACTTTCCAGCCAAAGTTTGGTTTCTGTCTTCCTTATTTCGGCCATCATAGTGTCTGTAAAATGATATCTCAGTGTGGTCTTAATTTGATTTTTGTTTAAATTCTAATGAGATTGAAACTCTTGTATTTTTTCTTTTGTCATTCCATTCTTTCTTCGGTAACATATGTATGATTTTATTACTTTATATTTTGTCTTTTCCTTGTAGTTTTCTGCTTATTTTTGCAAAGTAATGCTATATTAGTAACATGCAATGGAAATAGTCTACAAATTTGTGTCTTATATTTTCACCTACTTTGTGGTGTATTTTTACAAACAGATATTCTTCATTTTAATTGAACTTTTATTTTACAGTTAGAATATTTTTATGTCTTGTTTTAGAACTCCTTGACATTATTTCCCTATATTTTGATCTTAGAAACTGTAAAATTTTGCCTTTCACACCTAAGTTTATAATTCATCTATATATTTTCTGTTATGGTTTAGGAAATAATTTTAGTTTTCTCATGACAGATAGTTATGTTATGTGTTAGGCAGTTCCTTCTCAGCATGTTCACAGTTTCCTATTATTGCTGTAACAGTTGCCACAAACTTAGTGGCTCAAAACACAACAAATGTGTTATTTTACAGTTACAGAGGTCAGAAGTCTGAAATGGTTATTATGGGCCACAACTAAGGTTGGTAAGGCCGTATTCCTTCTGGGGGCTCCAGGGGAGAATCTGTTCCTTGGCTTTTTCAGCTACTAGAAGCTGCCCCTATTCCAAACTCACAATTGTAGCACCACAGCCTGTGACTCTCCTGCCTCCTTCCTTCCCTTTGGAAATTGGGCACACCTGGATAATCCAGGACCCCCTCTTCATCGTCAGGTTCCTAATTTAATCACTTTTACAGAGTTCCTATTACAGGGTACCATATTTCCAGATCCTGGGGATTAGGGCATGTATGTTGTTGGGGAAGGGGTATTATTTTGCTCCTGTGATGGGTGATGTCACCAGTATCATATATCATTTTAACATCAGCAGGAGTCTATTTCTGCATTCTGGATTCCATTGTTCTGTTTCTATCTGCACCCTAGGACTACACTTATCAAACTATCAAAAGGTATACAGTTTTTTTGCCCCACTTATTTTTTAATGTATTTTATTGATTATGCTATTACAGTTGTCCCATTATCCCCTTCATTCCCCTCCACCCTGCACATCCTCTCCCACCCACATTCCCTCCCTTTAGTTCATGTCCATGTGTCATAAGTTCTTTAGCTTCTACATTTCCCACACTATTCTTGCCCTCCCCCTGTCTGTTTTCTATCTACCATTTATGCTACTTATTCTCTGTACCTTTTCCCTCTCTCTCCTCCTCCCATTCCCCTGTTGCTAACTCTCCATGTGATCTCCATTTCTGTGGTTCAATGCCTGTTCTAGTTTGCTTAGTTTCTTTTTGTTTTTGTTTTAGGTGTGGTTGTTCATAATTGTGAGTTTGCTGTAATTTTACTATACATGTTTTTTATCTTCTTTTTCTTAGATAAGTGCCTTTAACATTTCATAAAATAAGAGCTTGGTGATGATGAACTCCTTTAACTTGGCTTTATCTGAGAAGCACTTGATCTGCCCTTCCATTCTAAATGAAAGCTTTGCTGGATAGAGCAATCTGGGATGTAGGTCCTTGCCTTTCATGACTTGGAATACTTCTTTCCAGCCTCTTCTTGCCTGCAAGGTCTCTTTTGAGAAATCAGCTGTCAATCTGATGGGAACACCTTTGTAGGGTACTGTCCCCTTATCTCTTGCTGCTTCTAGGATTCTCTCCTTCATTTTTACCTTGGCTAATGTAATTCTGAT
>CM052541.1:116193831-116231308 GCA_028533065.1 Trachops cirrhosus | reverse complement strand
ACTGCCTGGCTTATTTTGCTTAGCATAATGCTTTCCAACTCCATCCATGCTGTTGCAAAGGGTATGAGTTCCTTCTTTCTTTCAGCTGCATAGAATTCCATTGTGTAAATGTACCATAGTTTTTTGATCCATTCATTGACTTTCTTTTAAAGACTGATGAGTAGGGTCTAATTCTGTTCCCTTTAAATCTGGATAGTTTCAGTGACTTGTTTGTAACAGACTGCAGAAGAGTTGTTGCTTCATGATTTCTTTTTTTTTAACAAATGAAATTTATTTATTTTTTAAGATTTTATTTATTTATTTTTAGAGAGAAGGGAAGTGGGGGAGAAAGAGAGGGAGAGAAACATCAATGTGTGGTTGCCTCTCATGCACCCCCTACTAGGGACCTGGCCCACAACCCAGGCATGTGTCCTGCCTGGGAATTGAACCAGTGACCCTTTGGTGTGCAAGCTGGCACTCAGTCCACAGAGCAACACCAGCCAGGGCTGATTTCTAAGCTTAGGTTGGAAAACACTGTGCACCTTTTGTCTCATTTGCAAGAACACTATCTTTTGGAGCTGTAAGCTGCCTGGCAAGGATTCTGACAATCCTGAGGCTGTCTCTTGGGAGGAATTCAAATTCCTTGAGAGGCCTTGTATATGTACCAGTAGGAAGTCCCAGCTGAGCCTAGCCTTTGAGTGATCCTAGTCCAGGCACTACACATGCAAGTAAAGAACTCTCCAAATGATGTTAGCCTTTAGCTATTTAAGTGATCACCAACTGCTTGAGTCTTCCTGTCTGCAGGTCCAGGCTCAGGTAGCAGATAGAATTTATCCTCATGGTACTCTTTCTAAATTCCTTGCCCACAGAATTCACACACAGTGAATGGCTATTTTAGGCAACTAATTTTGGCTTGGTTAGTCATGTAACACAAGTTAATTGGAACACATTCTTAACTACTTTATATGCATGATTCTTTTTTGTTTTTTAATTTAATCTTTATTGTATTTTTTTCCATTACCATTTAGTCCCCCTAGCAATCACCACAGTGTTGTCCATGTCCATGACTCCTTTTTCTTTTTTGCTCAAGCCTTCCACTCCCCCACCACCCACTCCACTAGCTGTCATCCTGCTCTCCATATAATGATTCTCAACATTGTCAGCAATTTTCCAAGTACTAGATTCATTCTCTTGCATTTCTACTGCCCTCTTCATGGCAATTACTACAGACTAATTTATGGGGTTTTGTGTGGATTTGTGTGTTTTATGCTTTCTGTTACTGTTTTATTCCTTATAATATATTTTCAACTTGTTTGAATTCTCAAATCAAATGATTGAAGCACTTGACAAAGTTTTATTTCAGAGTTGCCATAAGAGAAAAGACTTCTAAGAGGCAATCCGAAGATTTCTTCTTGACAGAGGCACTTTATGCGACGTGGACACCAAACATGGAACATTCTAGTTAAAAACTGTTAGGCTAATTATAAAAACTGGTTTAAGGTCTTTGCACCTTTGAGTGTCTGGTTTAATGTCACATGACTCAAGATTAATTGGACATGTAATTCCAGTTTCTTTGTAAAGCTTCTTAATTTTACTACAAGCTAAGAAAGCAAGAGCTCAGGCATTTTGTCAGGGAGGCTAGATGGATCCCATAAGGGGAAGTAAATTGCACCACATAGAAAGTACCAGACTGAGAGTAAGACAGTTTTTTTTCAGTCCCTTTTTTGATCAAGTTGGATGACTGAAGATTTGTCTTAGCCAAATAAAACAAAAATAAAAATAAAAACTGGCATTCTTGTGCTGAGAACATAAACTGAATTTGTTGCTTTATAAAGAGCAGCACAGGACAATAGCTAGTGGAGAGTGGAGGCTAGGGGGTAGAGGGACTGAGCGAAAAAAAAAAGACTCATGGACATGGACCACAGTGTGGTGACTGCTGGGGAAAGAGAGATATAAGGGGACTAAAAGGTAATGTAAAAAAATTATAATAAAGATTAAATTTAAAAAAGTATATGACTGTCTAACCACTATACTATAACCTGAAACTAATGCAAAACTAATGCAAAATAATATTGAATGTAACTATAATTGAAAAAAAGGTAAAAATTAAAAAGAAAACAAACAAAAAATAAGTGATTTTTTAAATATTTCTTATAGATGGTAGAATTTAGCTGTGGGATTAAGTTATTTGATACATGACCATCAAGATTACTTGCAAAATCTATACCCATTGTCATATTTATTTTTTACCAGTTTCCTATATTAGAGAATTTCTAAGCAGAATCTAAAGGTGACTCAATTTAGTGATATACATTGAGGTATTGTTAGTAATATTTTATATTATTTAGTCCTGCACATATATTACATATTTAGTGACTTATCTCTGTTGCTACATATTTTCAAGAATATTAATAATATCTGCTTTATTTTTTACCTTACATCCTATCTTTGCTTTGCTCACATATGCAGTAACCAAAGCAACTGACCCCTCTGAATGTGTCTGCATTTAATAGGATTGGGTATTAGAAAGACACATTTCCTAAATAGCTTTATTTTGCTAATTGTAAGACATAATACATTTTTAATTTTACAAGTAATTTTAATGCTAAGCCAAGTGAGAATGATTATCTTAAAAGTTAAATAATAAAGATATTTCATCTCTTAGAAAAGCCTTTGTTGAAGAAGTTGTTATTGTGTGCATGTTTTTAGAAAGATGCTGTTATATGTTTGCTTTGGATTGTTGAAACTTGATCCCAATATAAGCCATGTTCTTTGAAGAGAAACTTGGATGACTTGTTGTAGCACAGCTTGGGGAATTTGGAGAGACTAGAATTTAGGTAGTTAGAAGGATAATGGGCCCAGAGTGGGATTGCTAAAAAGAAAATCCTGCACTTAACTTAAGTGCACTATCAGCCCTAATTTGGATTCTGAATTTCATTAGTTGTAGTGATGTTTATTTGCCTTTGTATTCTGTTTTCTCCTTACTAGTTAATTCCACAAGTCCTTTAAAAGTTGAATAATGGTTTTCCCAGTCATATATATCTGAATCTTACCTTACCAATTTTCAACCAGTATGCTGCAAGAATTTTTAAAAACTGCAACACCCGACTATTTAGTCAGGGGCACTGACCTCTTTTCTCAGCCAACGCAACAATAGCCATCTGGTGTGAATGAATCAAAATTATACCTACTTTGTTTTGTCAGATGGGCAAAAACTATAATGCACTTTTTGGAATGCCACAGAATTTTAGTAATTAGCTTATGTGTATCATGAGATAAAAAAGGTTTGAGTCACTGCCTTAGCTGAGTTGAGTTGTACTGAATACCTAAAAATTTGTTTGAACTCTTGACAACTCTTAATAGAAAGTAAAGAGGTCTGTATTCTATGGGTATGGGTATGGGTAATGATACTGAACAAAATCCACAGAAAGACAAAGAAGTCACCAGTTCCTCAATCTAATGAAGAATAAATAACATCACTGAGTTCACTGTTGCCAAAATGACTGAGGGAAATGAAATGCCCAGGGTACAAATAAAATTTTATATATTTTGCTGGGAACAAAATTGATTATCCCACTTGACTTTTTGCAGCTAGGACAATGTGTTTTACTCTTCCAGGGATGCTTTTGCAAGGCATTCTCTCTGCACTGTGACTGCCAATTGTCCAATGCTGCTTGTTTTTTTTTAAATTTTTTTATTTTAGTTTATTCAGTACAGTTTCTATCCTTTATTCCCATTCCAGCCCGCCCACCCATCCCTCCTCTCCTCCCTCCCATTTCCAACCCCCCTAGTTTTGTCTATGTGTCCTCTATATTTGTTCCTGTAAATTTGCCTGGGAGTCAGCATACCAAGGTTAATACAAAACAGTTTTATGTATTTTTATTAATATCTAAATATCAGAAATCATCTAGACTTTGTAGGTATACAATTATTAACATGTACAATTCTAGCATTACTATGGGGTTTAAAAAAAGACAAAGTACAGTCCTTGATTCAGAGAATTTGGAATGTCTCCAAATGCTTTCACATTCCCATTCCCATTTCTGAGCTCTATTTGCTGCTTCCTTTTTCTCAATAATAGGCTTACTGTTTTCTCTTCCTTTTATAAATTTAGCATGTTTAGAAAAATATTTTATTTCTATCATTTGGCACATTTAGGGAATATTTTTCCTAGTAGTTCAAATTTTTTTCTGTTCATCTATCTACCTTTAAAGTAATTTAAAATCAGAGTAATTTTCCAGCATTTATATACCGAATCACTCTCATTTCTATTTTATTGAGTATTACTGGAATGTATGAGAGATTTATTTAGCAGTTCCACCATATTATATTTACTTAAGTAAAACTCATCTATGTCAGTAGTCATCCTGATAAATCCAGGAACATAAACAATAAAGAATAAGATAGTAAGCAGCCAACTGGATAGACATGTCCTACCTTGTCTTGAGTTAATATGTTCAGGATTTCAGTTCTGTATTTTTAGATTTAAAAGTTTTATTCATATTTTATTTAATGATAATAATAATCTAAAAGAAAGTATGTGAAAACTTTTGTTATGATTATTATTTTTCTTACAGAATATTTTAAAATTTGAACAAGGAGAGACTATGTTGTAGTGTGTGTTTTTTTCTTTTTTTGCAACTTTCTGGCTTTAGTGTAGTAATCTGGGGCATAATAATTCAACCTGAGCAATGCTTAATATTATGTGGATGCCTGTGTGGTTGATAGTTTTTACTCCATTGATTGGAGGTATAATGTGTTTCCAAGTTATGCATGCACACAGGCAAATAGTACATTGGCTTATATAATTTTGAAGTTGGCAGAGAAGGTGAAGATATTAGTCTAATTCATTTATTTTTATAGCAAAATATATTGTTGCCAAAGAGCAATAATTTGCTTATGAATCCTGGGGAATTACTAAAAATAATTAATTATTAGATGTAGAAAAAAAACAAACATGAAAATACCTTTCTTTAACTAGCAGATTAGTATCAGGGAACCATAGCATTGGAAGAGACGGGCTTTACTGTACTTTCTCTTGATGTTACTTGAACTATTACACCCAACATAAACAGAAAATGGATGCGAATTGTTTTAAATAATGTAAAATTGTTTTAAATAATGTAAAATACACTACATAAAGTTGAATTGACCATGATGCTTCATCATGATCTGGCCTCTATAAAAAATGAGTCATTTATTATAATTTATTTAAAAGAATGCCTTCATCCACCCTCCCTTCTCTTTCATAGACAGTGTGCACCCTGATGGAAAAGGGGAAAGGAGCACCTGTGCTGGGATGCCTGAGTCAGCAGCCAGCACCCTGGGGTCTGGCAGCTGTCTTTGCTCAGTGGCATCACAGGCAGAAAAGTGTGGGAACCACTGGGCAACGCTAGCCCACCCTCAGGGGAAAACTAGGAGCAGCAGGGGTTCCTCTGAGAAGTGTTCCTGTTTCTAGAGCCCCAAGTTTCCTTTTCAGGAGGACAGGGTTTTTCTCATTTCTTCACCCCTATATAATTTTAGAGGTTAGAAAATTGATCACAGTATTTTTCACCCCACATGTCATAAACTTTCTTATACATTGCTATAAATTATTAAAATTATAAGTCAAATGTAATTTTATTATAGACATTTCCCTCTAACCATTAGTTTTATTACAACCAGCACGGGCAAATTATTATTTTTTTTTGCCTCATTTGTATTGAGAAATAACATATATATGAAAATCTACCATTTTAAAGTGTACAAGCATACATAGTTTTGTTTTTATTACCACTATCACGAAAGAATACTTCTGTCACCCCCAAATTTCCTTTGGGCTTCACTCTACCCCTGGTTCCAATGACCACGGGTCTGTTGTCTGTTGCTACCATTTAGATTTTTCCTAGAATTTTATAAAATTACCTACACAATATAGACATATTGCTGAATCCCTTCAGTTACCATGTTTTTGAGGATTCTCCATGGTGTGTGTATCAGTAGTTTGTTCTGTTACATCTCTGAGAAGGTTTCCCTTGTGTGGCTACCACAATTTGTTTTTCCATTCTTCTTTAGGTGGGAATTTAGATTGTTTCCCATTTTGCCCACCAAAGTAAGGCTGCTGTGAAGCTTCATGTATGTGTTTATATTGATAGAAGATTTCACGATAAAGAATTTTGAAATTATCAAAACTTAAAGCACAAGGACCTTTATACCATCTTTTTCATTAATATAATAAACATATTTATCACAGGAATGTGCATTTTTTAGAGAGTGAGAAAGAAGTACTCCTAATGTATTGGTTGTATATTTACTCTCTGATTTTTAGGATGGTTTATTAGACATTAGTAACATTTATTAGTTCTATGAAAGACTCTTTCATCAGCTATTCATTTTTCATTCTGCAAATAATCATTTCTAAATCAGATTTGGGGAGAACATTTTTCCAGCACTGCTCTACATTAGGATACCAGAGTTTAGTTAGCAGCGAACTGGAGATTCGGATTCCCCAGTCAGAGAGATTAGATTTGTTAGATAAATGAAGCCATCTGCATCAATTTAAATAGTTCTACCAAATTGATTCATGAAATGTCTAATATTTCCATGTAATTGGCAGTGGCATTTTCAAAATGCTGTAACTGAGAGGAAAATTTAACCTTCTCTGAAGAATTGCATACTCTAGGGTTGATACTTTAGAAAATTATATTGTTCTAAGGGAATACTCACCAAAGAATTAGATCAGACTTTGAACAGATGCTGCAAGATCCCTGTTTTATTGCTGGTGCACTGGAGTGGTGATATTAAAAGTCTTCATCTCCTCCCTCGCATCTGATGTTAAAGCAGATTTTCCATTTCTCAGCTCTGACAGTTTAGTGGTGAATCTCTTGTGGCTGTTCCAAAAAAAAAAATACTGCTTTCTCTTTACTTTTCTCCTTTACTGTAAAATTAAACTCTAGTCATTAAGTTCAATGTACATGTTTTTACTGAGGCTGTAAAGAGTCTTTTCCTCTAATGGAAGGTGGGGGCTTTATTTCAGATGACAGTATCTTTTCTCTTACTCAAGAAAATTTATTTCTTAGTAAAGGATTTTATGTGTATATATGCACAGTCACTTAAAAATAAATAAAAATGCAAAATCTATGTGTGATATTAATAGAGTTTTATCTATGTTATTGTAATCCTTGAGTTTCATATAATTGCTTTACTAGGGGAAAACCTGGACATTGATTTATTATGAAAATCCAGAAATCTGTTAAAATGCCATGCTCACTTCCGTTTTATCTTTGTTGCTTAGATTTCTGATCTTTTTCTCCTTTGTGCTGCATTAGTGGTACTGAATGCAAATGAATCATTCAGCTATTTTATGTAATTGAAGATAGGCACATATAGATAATTGGAGAATATTTGTCTTCCATGGGAGTTACAAATTAATTTCTAAACTTAGTTGTGTTCCTCATAGTTTTACTTATTCACAAATTTTGGACATTATAGAAGATGATAGGCATTGTTTATTCAGTTAGAAAATATTTGATACCTTTTATAAAACAGTTTCATAACAAGGATGTTACATAAATTGGGCATGTCATAAAAGTTATTTAAAGATTTTCTTCAGTGCTATATATACATCATTCATATTGGAAAAAAATCCTCTTCCCCAAATGTCAAGAAATACAAGACGGCTGGCTGGATTAATGTTGACAAATGAGTATCATTGTTATACCTAATATTTTATTATGCATGTTACTAAAATTTAGGTATGAATTATTTATATTTTAACATTATTAAAGTATGTGCTATCAAATATTATGTCTGGATAATTATTATATAAGATTTCTAACATATGAGACTACTACTCATATGTAGTCGAATTATACTTTAATTTGTGGCCATGGTTAATTTTTTTGAGGATTGTGTAACTTTTTTGAGGATTGGTTTAAGGATATAATTTGCAAGATCCACCTGTACATGAAAATGTTACCATTTTTATTGTTTGTCCAAATAATTGAAAAGAATTACAGTTGTAAGTCAGAGAAAGTAACTTTAAGACTCAAGAGAAAAATCAAATATTATCAATTCTCAGCTTTACTTATCTTGCATACATACTTGCACACTGCCAGCACCCTACACAGAGGGCCCTTGTGGGTAATCTCATGTGTTGACAAGCAGATTTTCCTATTTTATCAAACTGATTAGTTGACAGTTGAACATTGATTTATGTAAGCAGGGTATTTGCTAATGTCTTTGAGAAAGCAAGTTGCCAATGTTACTGGTATGATATTGCACATACATATCCTCATGCATAAAAACACGATCTCATATTTTTAAAAAGTATGGTAAAATATATATGACAGGAAGGCTCACTAAAGATATATGGCAAATGTGAGCATATATGAAAATTAGTGGCTTTAGAGTAAATAAGGATTTTATTTTATTTTTTAATATGGATTTTGAATTGCATGACTACTCATATAAGAACCAGACAAATATTATAATAGCTATATGTAAGCACAAAATGTCCACGTAAAACAAGTAGTTTGTTTTCAGGTTAACCAGCAGATCAACAAAAGGTCAAATCTGTTTATGGAGATGCAGATGACATGTTAACTGTTGTGTTCTCAAATATTTGTATTGAAATACTCTGTTCCAAAAAGCACTAATAATAATAGCCCTAACTCTTATCCAGATGTTGCCACATTGAGCTCAGTATTCTTTGAAAACTATAATTTTGTTCAATTTAAAAAATAAAATATACATTTCATTTACATCCATATTTCTCTGATTACTTAATTTTAGATAGGTACTTATTAAATACAATTGTAACTGAAAAAACATCCTATATTTTCCCTGCAGTTTTATGAACTTTATAATTTTCTTCAACATATGCAAACCACTACAGTCCAGCATTGATCCCTCACTCCCTTAACATTGCAAGAAAAAAAAAGTATTCGGTGGACTACTTATTTCCATGTGAATAGTCATCTCTTAAGCTCCAATGTACTAGATTACCTGTGTATCAGGTATTCTGGATTATTCACTATTTTATTGTTATTTGAAAATATATATATTTAGCACTTCTGATATGGATGATTTTTCATACATGCTGGTCATAGAGCAGTTAATTTTTTAAAAGACAAAAATCATACCAGTTTAGGCTTTAAATTCTCTTTACATATGTGGACATTAAAGGAAAGAAGTGATTTATGTAACAAGAAAATAAATAAAAATAGTATAAATAAGATTTTAAAAAACAAAATACTCACAAAAAATCAACAACTATACCAAAACTAAGTGGTGGTTATCCTCCACAAATCCCAAAGTACTAGTTGGTGGAAATAAACCAACGAAAGCTACTAGGTGCTTGTGCTATCATCCTTTGTGGAGGAAAAACAGGAAGAAAAAAGGCAGTATGGTGTCTGATGGTACAAGAATAGGAAAACCCCAAATAATATTTTGTCAGGTAAATTTAATAACAGACACTAAAGATGTTTTTATATCGCAGTTCATGAGTTAAGTCATTGCATTCACTTCAAGATTTGAAGATCCTAATAAAGTCTAGGTCCTATGAGCTCTTGAAATTCTAAGGTGTGAGCCACACAATGAGAGAAACTGCAGGAAAAGCCCTGAACTTTAACAAAAGAAAAAAAGGGGGGCAAAATAAATGGAATATTTATATTAATTGGGCCATTGAGCAGAGAAGGCAGATGGAATGAGTTTATGTATAGCAAGAAACTATATTTTTATCTCTATGAGTTCAAATGGAATGAGTTTATTGAGTTCCCCCATGGCATATTCTATCATTTACATAATAAAAAGAAGTATAAATATAAGTAAATGTAAACTTTGTGCTTGAAACACTTTTTCCTAACAAAAGTAAGGAAATCTGTTTACGTCATGGTTAGGTGTCTGTAGGTGTCAGAAACTAACTTGAAATGGCTGTTCAAAGACAAGCCAATTTGAGCATCCATAAGGGCAGTAATTCTGGTGAGTTGAAATACATCAAATGTTTTTCATTCCATGACAGAAGTATACCATGCCACCTATTAAAACTACTTGCTCAAAAGTTGAATCTGATTTTTATCAACCTTTTAGATATAATTAAAATATGTGGGATGGGAGTAAAAGATATAAAACTGTATTTGAACAACAATTAAAAAGATTTTTAATTTATAAAAAAAGAAAGAAAGTACAGAACAGGGAAGAACATGTCAAACAACACAGTAGTGATACAATAAGCAAAAATCAGCCTGTTACAGCACCACAGGGGAAAAAATGTCTTGGTGTCTTCTAGAAGAACAAGTATAAAATAAAAGAGTTCAAGAACAACCAAAAACTGAAAGAGACTTAGAAACATTTGAACCAATCATAGTGCACACACCTAATTTAAATCCTCATTCTAAGAATGAAGTGTAAAAAATATAGAATTTGACAAATAAATACTAACTTCATGATAGTAATTAAAGTTTTATTGTTGCTTTTTATAAGTGGTAATCATATTGGGGTCATTTTTAAAAAGTCTCTGTCCTTTAGATACTGAAACAAAGATAAACATTTTTAGGAAAATAATGTAGATATACCAGAGAACAATTTTTTATTAAAATATAGTGGCATAAAATATTATATTAGTTTCAGATGTACATCATAATGATTTAATATATACATATGTTGTTGTGATTACCACATTAAGTCTAGTCATCAATTTTGATCTGTCATCAATACAAAATTATCACACTATTATTGATTATATTTTCTCTCACCTTTTTCACTCATCTCTCAACTCCCCTAGCCTTTGGAAACCATTAGTTTGTTCTTTATTTCTATGAGTCTCTTTTTGTTTTGTTATGTGTGTTTGCTTATTTTATTGAATTTTTTCAAAAAATCCCACATATAAGTGAACTCATGCAGTATTTGTCTTTCCCTGTCTGGCTTATTTCATTTAATGTAATACACTCTAGGTCCATCCATGTTGGTGCAAATGCCAAGATATCCTTTGTTTTTATCCCAGAGTAATAATATTGCATAAAGAAGATGTTATGTGTTACATATCATCTTCTTTATTCATCATCTGTTGATGGGCACTTATATTGTTTCCCTACCTTGGCTATTGTAAATAATGCTACAGTGGACATATCAGTGCAGATACCTTTTCAAATTAGTATTCATCTTTTCCTGGGTTGAGTACCCAGAAGTAGGATTGCTAGGTCATATGATAGTTCTATTTGTAAGTTTTTAAATACAAAAATAAGGTTACAAAGCAATTTTTAAATTAAAAATAGTGATAACAAAATACTCCTCCCAGAGACAGAAAGACACCAATATCTTCAAAGTACTTTGACAGTATATTAAAATTAGGAAAAGGAAACTTATAAGCAACTGAGAATATTAAATGGAGAAAAGAGCGATGGAGAGAATGTGAAAAATTGAAAAGATGTCTGAGACAGTAAAGTTTAAATGATCACTAACATAGTATTTTAGAAGAATTATGTGCCATTTCAGGCTGTCGACATGTCAGACTGGGATAAGGACCCATCAAAATTAAATTCCAGTTTCATTAATTACATGAATTTCACAAAGCAGGAAAATTTAGAGAGATTTGCCCATTATTAGAGTGATTTTATTTTGATTTTTAGATATGGAAATGATTAATTATTTATACATTATTGATATTTGTAAAATACACTTTTATTTTACAGTTTGCTATTGTTCTGGCTTTTTTTTAACATGTAGACAAATGGAGAGAGATTTCTCTGAGTTATTTGTACTGCTTATGCATCCCACGTTTCTATTTGTTGTTTTATTGGTACTCGTGAGGATTGTGATAAATACTTTTAATATACTTTAATGGGTTACTGTTCAAAGAAATTGTGCACTGCCACAATAGAGACAGCATTTACATTAAATTGCATTACAGGGCTACAATTAAATAGAATGATGAAAAAATAAAAGCTTGAAGAAGCAATTCTTTAGAGCGTGGAGAAATTAGATTCCTTAATAAACAATTCAAGAAGATGATCAACAGAATTTCTATAACTAAACAAAATCATTCAGTCTATACAGTCACTGTTAAACATTAATGATCTCTCTTTTAGAAAGATTGATATGTCTGTATATTATTTTATCTTGATAAATTACTGTAGTAATATTGTTGCCTTCAACATGTATCTATGGTGAATCATTTTATTTTTAAAGTTATGACTTTAAATGGGTTTATATATGACAGAAGTACAGTAATTTATGGTTTTCTTTAAAAAATTATTTAGAGGAATTTTCAGTCTGTGCTTTTCTACCTGCCATGTGCTTGACTATAGACAGAAAAAGATGTTACAAAAAGGCATATTTTTCAAAAATATGTTTAAGAATAGTATTAATAAGTTGTAAGTAATATTCATTTAGTTATTCTGCTTTTATCTCTACATTAAGATATAGTTCTTTTGTGCATTAAAATAACGTCATTACTTGATTATTACATAATATTCAGTGTACGTATACTGACCTTAAGCATTATATAAGATGGTCAGTGTGTGGAGTAGAAAGTAAATATTATAAATTATTTTTTAAATTTTTATGAGGATGATATTGTTTACTAAAATAATATGTTAATTGAAATTGTATACATATATAACATATTTATGTGTTTTCTTATATAAGGAGCATGTCTAACAATTTATATTGGTAGAGGCATATGATAAATCAACTTCAGAAGATAATGGTCTAGTGCTTTGAAAATGCAAATAGCTACATATATGCTAAAAAGTAATGGTATAGTTTTAAATAACAGGGAAATATCTTGTTCTTTGATTCTTAGTAATATTTGTATTTTATATTAAAATTCTTTGCATGCTTAAGACATTTTAAGAAGTATTTAGGTATGCAAAAAATAGTTATATCAAATATTCTGAAATTTATTATGATTATAGTCTTATTCTGACTTCAGTCAAATTATAAATGTATTGCTGACTGAAATTTAGCTTCCAAATGCTACAAAATGTTATGGAAACCATAACTATATTTTTTCATGTTTTTTTGTTGTTACTTTAGTGATAAATGTAGTATGATAAATGTATTTTAATAAAGTAGTTTTTCTGTGATCTCTAAAAATATCACTTATTTCCTTACTTAGGCATTTTAAAAGGAATAATCACAAAATTAATGGTTTTTGAATAAAAATATTTTTCAAAATAGAGTGCTATTTTGGGTCACATTTTAGCCCTTAAACAAGAAATTATAAATTAGAAGTTGCAATAATAACACAAAGAAGAGAAATTTTGTCAAGATACAAAAGACAAAAGACAAAAAATTTCTAATGAAAAATTACAACTAAAAGAAAGCAACATTTAAATATTAATATTACTGTCTTTATAACATTTTCTATATAACCCACATAATTTGCCCAGAATTTCTTCATCTAGTAAAAAGACCAATAATATGTAAATTTCTGGTTACCTAGAAACTGAAACACAGGAAGATAAACATATACTCTAGACTTATTATTGATGCAGACGGATTGGTAACTCAAACAGGTATGTAGCCTCTGGCAAACCTAAAGATGCTTTAGAATATGAAAAATTCCCACTCGGCTCATTAAACATTTTTATTTCATGAAGAGAAACTTGTTTTTCAACTGCAATAGGCTATCTATTACAAAGTGAAATCCTAACAATTTATTGAAAGTTTTTCTAATAACCTTTCTTCTAGGGTCTTTCTTCCTTCAAAAGAAGATTTTGGTGCTATTTCTCTTTAATTCATTTGCAAGGTTTCTTTTCTTTACATACACTAATTTTATTTCTATGCCACCAATAGGACTAAAATAATTCTTGAAAGCATATGATGTGTTATATTAATCTATTTTAGAAATTCACTTGTTTATATCTACATTTTAATCTTTAAAATGTAGTAATGCATTTAGGGTGACATCATTTTGGTGACATTAAAAACTGTGAATGTGCCTTTGGTGGGCAAGTAGATGATTGCTATTTGTCATGACAAATTATTCTGTCACAGACATACTAATTCAATATATTGAGACCCTCAAACATCGTATGTATACAGTGCAAATTATAAATTGTTCAGTCTTCTATTTTATTTTCCTACAAGTTATAGGATGCTGTTATTCATACAGCTAAATTATGACAAAATTGCACTTCATAGCTCTTCCTATTCAAATGTTTTCAAGGTGCATTATTTTTCTAATTAGATTATTTTAAGGTAGTTGGTAATATTGAAGTGAATTGTATATTTTTGACTACTCTGTTCTCTTTAAGGTTCACATTGTCTTAACTTAGAAAAACAATTAAATTTCTTTAGAAATATGTTAGTCTAGAAAGTCAGTGAAAAAATATATGACGTAAAGGTTTTCTTTTGTAAAATGAAATAATCCTTTTAATATTCACATGACTTTGTTCATAAGTCCAAATTTGGCGATGCTATCAAAATATGTTTAATTTTCCTGGGCAAATTGGATGAGACAGATTTCACCTTAAGAATATGATTAAGAGTGGCCAGAAAACAATATAATCAGATGGTTATGCTGATAAATATAAGCAGAGTTCCAAATTAGACATGAAAATAAGCACTGGCCCAAGGGCTTCATTATATTCCAGGAAAAAGAGTAAATTTTAATAAGTTATCTGGACATAGCTTCTGATAGCTTAACCAAAATAAATTATAAGTGTAAAAGAGGATTAATGGAGGACAAAGATATGTGTGACCACTTAGACTTACTCAGTAAACTGTCATTAATTTGACTTAAACACAAAAAGAATTTATCTTCATACTCAGAATTATTCAAGTCTTTTAGATTATGCTCTGCGTTTTTAGTCAGCTCCTATGTAAATGAACAGCTCTGTCTTTATTTAATATGACAGTACACATATATAGTCGTTACATTTATTTTATTCATTAATTTATTTATTTTACTGATGTTCTATTATAGCTGTTCCAATTTCCCTGTTGCTGTCCCCTGCCCTACCGCACCCCCCATTCCCATAGTCAATCCCCACACTGTTGTCTTTGTCCACGGGTCATCTATACAGGTTCCTTGACTACATCATTCCTCCTCTTTTCCCTCTTCTCCCTTTCCCACCTCCCCTCTGGTCACTGTCAGTCTGTTCCTTCTTTCCATGCCTCTGGTTCTATTTTTCTCCTTTGTTCATTTTGTTCATTAGGTTCCTGTTACAGGTGAGATCATATGGTATTTGTCTTTTGCCACCTGGCTTATTTCACTTAACATAATGTTTTCCAATTCCATCCCTGTTGTAGTAAAAGGTAGGAGTTCCTTCTTTCTCTCTGCTACATAATATTCCATTGTGTAAATGTACCACAGTTTTTTGATCCACTCATTTTCCAGTACTTGGCTATTGTAAATAATGCTGCTATGAACATAGGTATGCATAGGCTCTTTTGAATTGGTGTTTCAGGATTCTTAGGGTATAATCCCAGCGTGGAATCACTGGATCAAAAGGCAGTTCCACTTTTAGGTTTTTCAGGAAATTCCACACTGTTTTCCACAGTGGCTGCACCAGTCTGCATTCTACCAACAGTGCTCGAGAGTGCCCTTTTCTCCACATCCTCATCAATACTTGTTTGTTGATTTGTTCATCAAAGCCTTTCTGACCGGTGTGAAGTGGCATGTCATTGTGGTTTTATTTTGCATCTCTCAGATGGCTAGTGAAGTTGAGCATCATTTCCTATGTCTGTGGGCCCTCTGTCTGTCCTCCTTGGAGAAGTGTTTGTTCATGTCTAAGCCCATTTTTTAATTGGATTGTTTGTCTTCCTGATGTTGAGCCATATGCATTCTTTATATATTTTGGAGATTAAACCCTTGTCTGAGATATCATTGGCAAATATGTTTTCCCATACGCTTGGTTCCCTTTTCATGTTGATGATGTGTTCTTTAGCTGAGCAGAAGCTTTTTAGGTTGATGTAGTCCCATTTGTTTATTTTTTCCTTTATTTCCCTTCCCCTAGGACAGGGGTATCAAACTCATTTTCACTGGGGGCCACATCAGCTTTGCGGTTGCCTTTAAAGGGCCGAATGTAATTTTAGGACTGTATAAAAATTACTACTCCTTAACAGTTAAGCGAGAGCTCGGTGATGCTGCTGAGTAGAAACAAGGTACCAGGCCGGATAAAACAAGGTGGAGGGACAGATTCAGCCCATGGGCCTTGTGTTTGCCACCTGTGCCCTAGGAGGTATAGTCAGTAATATTTATATTCAGTACTGCACCATAACTAAAAAAGAGAATACATATATATGAATAGATATAGATATATCCCTTCAGTGAAGTTTTTCAGTCCATTTATCAGAAGTAATAAAAAGTAAAAAAAAGGTTTGCCAACACAAAATATTATCATGTGATCCTTAATATACCACTACATCAATTTTATATGATGTTTTGTCTGTTAGGAATTTTTATTCTGCTTGTATACACTTATTTAGCTCTAACTACTTCAGTCTATCTGACAGTATCCAAGGAATGAGTGACATATTTAAAGAAAATTTACAAATTGTTATATTAAACTCATATGCTAAGTGATTTAATTAACAAACAGCATTATTGATTATAGGATACATTTCTGTGAAATGCTCAACAAATCATACAGTATAATATAACCTGATAGTAGATTCTGGTAAATTAAAGTTGTATACTTAAAGATGTGTATGTATTTTATACCCTAAAGTAACCACAGAAATAACAAAATTGAGTTAGGTTCAATAAGCCAACCAAAGAAATATGAGAGAACCAAAAATAAATATTCAATTAATTTAAATATAGGCAAAAAAGAAAAGGGAACAAATAACAGCTGGGACAAATAGAAGACAAGTAATGTGATAGATGTAAACCTAACCACAAGTATATACACACTAAATATAAGCAGTCTAAACATCTCGACAAAAAGGCAGAGATTGTCAAATTGGATATAAATGCAAGTCTTTACAAGAAATACAATTTAATTATACAGTAATAGTTAAAAATAAAAGAATGGGGAAAACTATGCTAACATTAATCAAAAGGAAACTGGAGTGGCTATATTAATATCAAATAACTCAGATTTGATATAAAACAATGTAATTAATGATAAGGTGGTCATTTTTTAAATCCTCACCCAAGATTATGTTCTATTGATTTTAGAGAGAGAGGAAGGGAGAGAAATATTGATGTGAGAGAGAGATACATCGATAGGTTGCCTTCTGTACCCTCCCTGCCTGGGAGTCTAAAACCTGCAACCTAGGCATGTACCCTGATCAGGAACCAAACCCTCCAACTTTTCTTATACCAGATGACATGCCAACCAACTTAGCCACCTGGCAGGGCAGTAAGGTTGTCACTTTTTTTTAATAAGTAAGGGGTTAATTCATCAAGGTAACATAACAAATATAAAGATTATATACATATGACCCTGGCTGGTATAGGTCAGCGGATTGAGCATAGGCTGTGAACCAAAGGATTGCCGGATTGATTCACAGTCAGGGCACATACCTGGGTTGTGGGCCAGATCCGCAGTAGGGGGTGTGTGATCAGTAACCACACATTGATATTTCTCTCCCTCTCTTCCTCCCTCCCTTCCCCTCTCTCTAAAAATAACTAAATGAAATTTTTCAAAAAAGTAGTATAAAAAAAGTTTATGTACATAATAATAGAAACCTCAAATACAGCAAAAACTCTTAGAAGCTCTATGAGAAATTGTCAAATCCACAGTTTAGAAATACACTTTCTCAATTTTTTATAGAATAGACAATCAGTAAGGACATAGAAAGGTTGAGCATTATCAAGCCAATTGACCTAATTAACATTTGTAGAAATTTTCTACCTCACCAACAGCAGAATATACAGGGTTCTGCAGAAGTAACGCCTGCTTGAGTATGGTAGGTAGGGTAATAATATGGGTGTAATAATTTATAGGTTTAATTTGAACATTTCACCTAATATGTCATATGGTGTGCTTGAGGGTGATATTGTTATGTTACAGAATTACATGCTTATGATTTTGTAATAAAAGATTTTGTAATAAAAAAGAACATTATTTGTGCCAGACATATATTCTTCTTGCAAGTTCAAAAGGTCATTTATCAAACAACAAGAGCAACAAGAACCCACCATATTCTGGGATATAAAACAATTCTCAATGAGTTTATAATGATTCAAGTGTTAAAAGAATGTTATTTGACCTCACTGGAATAAGTTAGAAATCAATAATAAAAAATCTCTGTGAAAAGCTCCAAATATTTCACAATTAAATAATACCTTTAAATAAGCCCTGAATTAAGGAAGGTGTAAAAGGGTTTTAAAAAGTATAAACTAAAGGAAAATAAAGACATAACATTTCAGAATGTGATACTTGCCATCAAAAAATAGTTAGAAATTTATAGCACTAAACACATATTAGAAAAGAAGAAATGTCAAATTAATTCAACTTCCATTTAAAAATCTTGAATAATAAGAGCAAAATAAATCAATCAAGGAGATAATAAAGATAAGGAAAATATTAATGAACTACAAGATAGAAGAACAATAGAGAATTAAACACTTGTTCTTTGAGAAAAATCAAGATAATTGATAAAGCTCTAGACAGACTACTCAAGAAAAAATGGGAAATAAATAATCATTGCCAAGTATGACAGAAATGACATTACTATGGATCTAAATATATTCAATATCAAATGTATAATATGAAAATATTATGAAAAACTTTTAAAGAAATTCTATAAACTAATATTTATATTAATAAAGTCACAAATGTGATGACTGATGAAATAGAAAAATATTTTCAAGATACAAGCTACAAAGGTTTATTCAACTAGAATAAATAGCTTGATAGACCTTTATCAACAAAAGAATTTAGCTTTATACTGAAGAGACTTCTCCCCAAACTGTGCTGAAATGGCTTCACTGGTGAATTCTACAATCAAATAAAATACTATAATACTAATTCTACAGATAATCTACCAGAATATTGACAATGAGGGAATATTTTCCAATTCATTGTATGAGGCCTGCATTACCCTGATACCTAAACTAGAGGTCATTAATAAGATACATACAGAAAGAGAAAGAAAAACCTTATCATTATCTCAATGGATACATAAAAAAAGCATTGGACAAAAATCCAACACCCATTCCTAATAAAAATGCTCACAATAAACTTAGAATGGAAGCAAACATTTTTAACCTTAAAAAAGGCATCTGTGAAAAACCTAGAATTAGCATTTTACTTAATCCTGAGAGATTGAATACTTTCAAGTTTCGGAGCAGGATGGGATGTCTGCTCTCACCATTCCTATTCAGTGTTGTGCACGAAGTTTTAGCCAATGCAATAAGGCAAGTATTGGAATCAAAGGCATCAAATTTGAAACGGAAGAAATAAAACTGTGTTTATTCATGGATAATATAATGGGTTATTGTGAACATATATTGAAATACTTAAAAAATCAACTAAAACTAATATGAGTTAGCAATATTACAAGATACACAATCAGTATACAAAAGTCATTCTCTTCTTGCAAAAATTTAGGTAGTTAAATTAGGAAGCCATACTATCTGCAGTAGCATCACAAATGAGAAATACTTAGGACTAAGTCTGACTAAAAATTTGAAAGAAGGTAGTCAAACTCTCCTAAGATACAAAGAAACTGATGGACACAAGATTAAATAAATAGGAGAAGAATCAGTTATAAACTTAATTTGAGATTAAAAACTTTCTTATTTTGAAAATATTTTCACATTATTTACTAATTTACTTATTAAATACTAGATATTAAAAACCATATGTTAAAATTCATTCAAACAATTATGTACTAATAATTGTTTTAATAATATAGTTTGTTAGGTTAACTGAGTTATAATATTTTGATAATATGTATAGTAGTTTTCTAATGTCAACTATATATAGTTACTTCCTAAAATTGAAAAGAACTCTTGTCTCTGACACTACTGCACTTTAAGGACATGGACACAATAAGCTAATTTATTTTATTTTATTTTTTTGTAGCAGTTTTCCTCCACTAATTAATTTTAAACAGATAGTAACAAATAATTCATTTTAATATAAATCACATTATAGTCATTGAAGATTGATCCATAATGGTATTTATTTTCAGTTGTTATAATTATAATGCTCCCAGTGGAAATGAGTGCTAGAATTTTAGAAAGATTAATTTCTAGGATTAATAAATACTAGAATAAAATTGTGCCTTTCATAACTTGTAGTAAGAAATGAAGTTTTAATATCACATTTATAAGAAGCAAATTGATGTATTAAAATAGCTATGACTTTGCTCTCTGTAATTATATAACTCAAGCCAAATTAATGTTCTGAACATGCTTACACTTGGGAAGTAGTTGCTATTTTACCACTTATTGTAGAAGAAAAAAGTCATCATCTAAATTGTTATCCAGAATTACTGTTCATTTAGAGCTCTTAAGCTCAAGATCTTTGAACCCTTAACTAGCAAATTTCAATACTGATTTCTATGAATTTTCCTTTTAGTAAAATGAAAACAAAGATAATCCCATTTGGTAGTAGTTTTTCAATTTGTGCCTCTTATGTTAATAGACATAGATATCCCTCCCAGAGTATAACATTGTTGTACATTTCCTTTTGAAATTGAATTTATTGAGATTGACATTGGTTAATAAAATTGTATAGGTTTCAGGTATACAATTCTAAACATCATCTGTATATTGTATTCTGTGTTCACTTCCTTAAGTCAAGTCTCCTTTTGTCACCATTTATTCCCCCTGTACCTCTTCTACCACCTGTACCCCCTTTCCCTCTGTACATTTTCTTTTTAAAGTTTCTTTTTCAGAAATTTTTAAAAGTAGTTCAGAGACAACAAATGTATAATTTTTCCACCCTCAAATAATAGTCTTATTATTTGTTTGAATTTTGAGGATCAATGAGATAAAACAATATTTTATTTCAGATTCACATTTCAACTATGAAATTTTGTCTTCATAGTTAGAATGTCTTCCTTTTACTCTCCCTTTCACATAATTTCATCATATTTTGGTAGCAAGTCTGATTATTCTACTTTATAATCTAATCGACTGCTGTCTAATGCAGCTTTTACCTTCCTTTAAGCATTCCAGCATGCTAGTGAAAATCACCACTGTCACATGAGTACAGGCCCAACTTCTTATAGATGAAGCATGATCTAGCAACTGGAAGATGTGGGAGAGGGAGCACGGTCTATATTGTAGACTTTGCTTTTTTGGTTATTTTGATCCATTTGCTTTTACCTTATAAAATCGAAACCAACAATGGAGAGTGAGAAGAGATTAGAAAATTACAATCACTTGATAGAAAAAAAATAATATTAAAAAACAGATAAATTGTTTTTACCAACATATAATTGTTTTCACTTAGTTGTTTTGCTGTGATTTGTTAAGTAAATCTTATTTTGACATATTTTTTAAAGTGGTAAAATTGGAGTAAGAGAAATGAAGGTTGTACTCTGACTTCATGTAATGTTGGGTGGGAGACACTGCCTGAGTAGTGGGAACATTATGGCAAGGCTGACATTTAGTGCAAACACAGTCGTGGACACGTTTATGGCCAGCATCTCTTTGGCTAGCTCAGTGTCCAGGAACGTATGGTCAGTACAAATCACTGATTAATGATTATCCGTGCTCTAATAGATCTTAAGTACTTTAAGTGTCACCTTTGATCAGGTATTTTCTGTTCAATATATATAAATATATACATATGTTCATATGTGTGTTTGTATAATATAATATATACATACTATAATCATGTGCATATGTTTTTATCTTCTTATCCAAATACTTTATTAGTCCTTTGCCAATGCCATCAGTTATCAAGTATTTTCTGAACACTTATTATATAGTTGACAATATGTTCAATGCTTTTGTATTTCTTCTAGTATGACCAGAACTAAATTTGTGCCCTGAAGCATGGGCTCAAATAATTGAGCTTTCCAAATTATTACCAGAAGTAGTTGATGTGATAAAACTTTTAAAAATAGTTGGATCTGATTATCCCACCTCATTCTACCATTAAATATATCTCTGGTTGAAATTCCAGAGTATAAGCCGGCAGAACCACTGGAAACTAAGAATATCTGTTGGGCTATAACAGTGAAGGGAAAAGAAAGGTTTTTTTTTTTTTTTTGAGTAAGACTCCTTAGTTTTCACTATTCATGTTCTCTCTTTCTGGATTGGTTATTTAGATTAAATGAGTGAATGAAAAAATATATGTTAAAATATAAACCTGAATGAGGAAAGACCAACTTGAGGGAGTTCAGAAGAAAAGCTAATGACTTTAAGCGTAAAGACACCATCCATCTTTGCTGACACTGGAAACAATATTGAAAGTATCAGAGCAAGAATAAAAACATCCTCAAACAATTTAGCCCTTGTGATTCAAGAGGGAATGCTAATTGTACTTACCCTAAGAGAAATTCAGAAATGACTACTAAATCTGTCTAATTTTCTGATCTGCGGATAATAGTCTTGGCTGTCATCAGTAGGACTGGTGCATGTAAAGGTTTTTCCTATGTTTTCAAACACTTCATATCTTGATGAAACTGCTGGGTTTTTTGCTGTGTGTGGGCTCTACTTTGAATCTCTGAGTACCTGGCCATGAAAGTGAAGGCAGAATAGGTGAGTGGGAACACAAAGCTTTTCAGAGTTTGGTCTGGAGTTCTGGAAATTGACATTGAGCTAGAAGGAGGATCACAGGTCCTTGGGATGGAAGGCTGATTATGAACTAAACTATTTCTGATAAGACATTTTTACGAGAAGTTAAAGTATACAGTAAACTGAGTAAGGTCCGGAGTGGTAGAGTGAGAAAATACTACAGCAGACATAACCCTACACTGTCTCCACCACTTCTTCTTTACATCTTGCAAAGATAAGTAAACCAAGATGTGGGTTGTAAGAGGCTAGGCACAGCTATTTCAAGCTGTGTGAACTTAAACTAAATTTTTACACCATTGAACCTCAGTGACTTTGTCTGCAAAAGTCAAATTGCATAAATAGGAAATTCTTCTCATTCTATCATGTTGTCATAGATATGCTGCATGTGTACTAGTTTATAATTTTAGCAGCTCTAAATGTCACTGAATTCATGACATAATAATATTTTAATTATTTAAGTTTGAAAGGTACAAAAAAAACAGAAAAGAATTACATTTTAAAATGTGTTCCTCGTTGTGTTAGTGTCAAATATGTCTAACCCCGAATGTATATTTCATGGTGAAACTTTGTCATCGTAAATGTCCCTCACATTCCTGGGAAACTGTCCAAGTGTTTTTTTGCCCAAACAGCCCACAGTAAGAAAACTGAGACTGGGAAACTAAAGAATAGATTTGCAAATGTAACTTTGTGCATTATTAAGAATATTCCCTAAAGAAACCAGATTCCTAATGTCTTCTTATATAATGTAATTTAATAATTCATGAAATAATATGACAGTTTTATGATCATCTATCAAAAATAATTGCATTCAAATGAAAATATTTCATGAATCATCTGACTAGACAGAAGTAAAATCTAAGATTTTTTAGTTCAGAAAAGAAGTAATTTTAGAATCCATATTCAGTGTTAAAGAATGTTAAGAATGAGAGATTATTTAGTTAATCTTGGTTATGCTAGTCAAATTAGTTAGATTTCATGTTACTTAAGTTATAATTTTAGATATTTCATTACTGTATGAATTAAATTATCTTTTTTTCTGTTACTCATACTCTATTAGCCAGTAATACTATAAAATGTTTAAAAGGAAACAGACACAGCAATTTATGTCTAGACTTCCAGGTAACTTAACTGTCATTTAGTTATTCACAAAACAATTTGGAACTTTCATTTTGACAAATTGTAGGACTCCCTGGATAAAACTGAAACCACAATTAAAAGATTAAATACAAAAGTCAAGCCAGAAAGAGAACCCCTTTCTATCCATGGAAAAACATGAAGCAAGATCTCCCAGTACATTTATTTTTTTATTTACAAGAAGTGATAAGGAAGAAAGTATAATTGATTATTATTAAACATTTAAAACTAATATATTGAAGAGTGAGAAAAAATGTACAAAACTCCATGATATACAGATACCACCTAAAAATTATAAGGAGAAATAAGTAATACTTTTATATTATTATGCATTTTCAACAAATACACCCACCATGCATTTAATTGCATATTTTATCAATATTCTCTTTAAAATATTAATATTAGTGTCATTCATAGGAAACTGCAACAATCCACTTATTTTTCAGAATCTTTCAATCAAAACTCTGTAGTAAGACTCTGGGCACACATAATAGCTTTGTAACCTAGGAAACGAGCAAGCAGAGCAGGAGAGGGATATACTTCTCTTCTTCTCATGGTTGCTAGCATCTATCTGTCCGCCTGATCCCAGTTTCGAAAGCTTGCTCTGCCGCTTGCTGTGTCAGTGATCATTGGTGAAGTCTTTTGTATTTTGTGCTTATGAAAATGGAGATATTGGCAGCATGGTGATAGTTTGTGAATGATGCCCTGGTTTTAAGCATTGAACTATCAACAGATAGAGCCTCCTGACTGAATTATTGTGAGGTGTAGACAAGATAAAATTTGCAAAGGTACACAGAACAGGATCTTTCTGAAAGTCACTTCATAACAAAAGTATCATTATTGTTGGTGGCAGCACACATGGCCCCTGTCATCAGGGACAGGATAGAAATGACTTCTAGCAGATTCTTGGGTGAAAACTTTGAACAGAGAGAAAGGACTGGTTAGAATTACAATGTGTCTTTTGAATATCTCAGAAACATTTTGTTGAGGAAGAGGAAAGCAGATTATATTGGAGATCCTCAGGTGTCTTGTAGGTGGTACGTATAGGCAAAACAGATATTTTGGAATCTGTCTGTTAATGTTAATATTTTTAAAAAACACAGATGGGGTCACGGGAGGAGCCTTTTAAGAATAGGGAAGAGTTAATGCAAAGACCAGAAGGAAGGTGCTTTCTTGGTGAGTTTGAGACACTTATGTTTTCTTTGAATGTAGTAAGTAAAGAGGGAAGTATTACAGGATGAGGTCAAGGACATTGGTGTGGATTAAGATCAAGCAGGATATTTGAGATAGAAAGAAGAATTTGAATTTGACTCAAGTGAAATGGAAAGACTTGAAATAAATCTGATTTGTATTTCAAAGCAAACTTTCTCTATTCAGTGAAAATATTTGTGGGTCAACCAGAGTGAGAATAAGGTAATGTTAGGAATCTGCAACAATGATCAAGCAATCTCTAGTGGTGAGTTGGAATAGGAGACAAGGAGAAAGAAAAATACATGGCTTTTTAGTATGTTTTGAGAACAGAATCTGGAGGCCTTACCAATGCATGTGGTAAGTAGTAAGAGCAAATAGTAAAGATAACTTCCAGATTCTTGGGGTAATGTGAAAAGTTGCTGTCTGGGAGGGCCATACTAATAAAGGTTAGTCTGAGGTTACTTGCAGACATCCACATGGAAATGTCAGGAATGGAATTAGGAGTCTAAAGATCTGGGAAGAAGTCAGTTCCTTGGTTCAAGTCAAGAAACATTTATTAGATGTCATATTCCCTCTGCTTACTTTATATGAATACCTCCTGTCAGTTACTTTTTTTTTGTTTAGGTAAATGTTTAACAACTTTATTGGCTGAACTTATTTTCTCATAGTACATTTGATAAAATTTATAAAGAGACTGCAAATAATGAGCTAAAAAATAATAATGATGATACATAACTAACATTTATTGAGCACTTAGTTTGTGTCAGGCTACAGAGTCAGAGAGGTCTATTTTCAAACTTAATCACCACAGAAGACCTGAAAAGTAACTTCTAATGAAAATAGGAAATCAACACTATGAGGATAAGGAACAATTTATGCTAGTCAGAACTATTAATGGTGTCACTGTTATTAAACCCAAACTGAATTTATGTTCCCTATAATTCATATAATTCTGGTGGTCAAAAGGAGAAAAACATACTAGCCTTTCAAAGGAGACAGATATTTTCCCAGTACTACATAATGAAAGTATTTTTCCATGTGGAATATTATTTATAGAGTATTGTCTTGCCACATTTCTGTGCATATTTTAATGTGCATATTTTTCATATTTCCACATTTCTGGTTGAAATGAATTTTGCAGCCATGAAAAAGCAAAAATAAGCATGATATAGCTGTCATTGTCCACGGGCTTCAAAACTCTGCAGAATGTGAACTTGAGAGAAAGCCTGGGGACACCAGTGAGTAAACATGCCTGAGGGCAGGGAGATCAAGTTCTGTGGTAGTATAGACTGTGCCGATGATCCCAGTATTTCATCCTTCTCTGGATGTGTGCACCTTACAGTGTAACTTTGCAGCACATACTCCTGCCCCACACCTTGGCACTGGGCCCCTGTTTTGGCCATTGGAGGATTAGTGTGCATGATATAAACAGAGGCTTAAAAAGGAGCTCTCCTCTTGCATATATGCCATCCACATGAGAACATAGGGTAACCTGCTGGAGGATGAGACATGTGTGGTGATGAGACACATGACCAGAGTCAACTTCTATCAGCCAGTATCTATGTAACCCCCAAATATCTAAGTCGGCCTAACCAATATCAGCAAAGCCATCTGGACAGCACCCAGCTAAGTACAGATGCATGAGCAAAAAGATTTATAGTTTTATGCCTTTGAGTTCGGGGAAGTTTGTTACTCAGAAAAAGCTAACAGATACTTGTGGGAGAAAAAAACATATCACTGATTCTGTGTCAAAAAGTGATTCAGAATTCATGCACTGAATGTGAAAACAGTTTTAGGAGTACCTGAATCAATTCGTTTCACTAATATTTTAACTTTCTCCATCTGCCCAAGAGATATAGGGTCTAAACAAATCTGTCTAAATCATTCTGTAAGGGCTCTGTCAATAATATAAAATAAAAAGTCTGCAGAAGAAGAAAGCAGTATTTTGAGGTTAAATTGCAGCACTTATTTTCCTTTTTAGTGATGCATTATATATAGTTGGGTCTTACAATTTGTAGTACCTTTATATGACATGTAAGTGCGTGATTGTATCATTTCCTTGTTCATTTCTTACCCTAAAAAGCAGGGACTGTCTCGTATATACCATTGGATAAATTAAGTCAGTAAATATTATCTAATCTGTTTCTGCATAGCAAAACATTAATTATTAATTAACACGCTCTCCTGTCACTATCTCTTTCCACATGATTGAATGGACTTCAGTGTTAAAGTGAAAATTTGTCTGTTATTTCATCTCTTCTTTTAATATAGCAGGATGATATGAGAAATGGAAATATTCTCTAAGTAAAATAAAAATAGAAAAAGATTTTGGAGATTAGCTGAGAAATTTATTTTAATTTCAAAATATTATTTATAGGATGTTCAGTTTTTAATGTGAATGGAAATAACTTACTTTGCATCTAAAAAATCATTAGTTTAAATGTGTTCTTTTATCATGAAATGTCTTTTATTGGTTGCATGTCAATGAGCTGAATAATTGTTTAATTTTAGTCTTTATTTTCATGTGCATTGTATTATTGCTTTGTAATGCTGATTCTTGGTATAGTGTCAATGTTCATAAATAGTGTCACTTGATTTTTCATGACAGATTTTGTCAACATCACAGGAAGAATCATAAAATCTAGTTCTACCTGATTCATTCCACATCCTGGGTGTTCCTAGAGCTCAGCATTTGTGATTCTGAACAGATGGCAGAATTCTGTTTAGATCAATTCTAATAATTTCCTTCATCCATTGTATATTTAAGGGGAAGTATAAATTACCAAAATGTTATAATCAATATGTACTTGCTTATTATTTAATAATGAGCTCTTAATTAGAAAGCACAAAGTGAGGACCTGTGTGGGTAAATTGAAACACATGACACCTTAAAGTGAGAATCGGAATGAGAGAGAAAGATGGGTTTATGTTTGGAATACTTGAGATTGAGTATTTAGGCTTCATTTTTTAAAAATTTGTGGATTTCTCTCCATTATTTTTTTTAAAAGATTAACTGCAAAAATGTGATTGTTTGGGATATGCATGCTGTAATAGTTCAACAAAAGCTCATGTATCAATACCCAAATGAAAACTATAAACATTATTGCTCTTCTTTGTCCTTTGTCATATATTTCTTTGTGTTTAGTTGACTTACAATTTTCAGTCGAACTTTAAATGTACTTTGGTCTTAATTTTTATAAAACATTTCATTTTGCATAAGCCTAAGAATAAGCTAAATTAGAAGTGTTTTAATTTTCAAGAGAGACTTTGATTACTTTTTATAAGAATTCTAAATTTAACATAAAGTTAATTATACATAAGACTAGAAAAATTTGTACTTTCCCATTCTGTGAAGGCAGGTCTTTTGTTTTATGCACAATGATTGACACTATTTATCTGGATTACTTTTGAGGGGAAATGATGTGAATTCAGGAGCCAACAAAATGACAGGTTCGTAGGTTTATGACTTGATGACTCTTGGTCTCCATGCCCTTCTCCTCTGTCGCACTTGACACTGTACCTATCCTTCCAAACCATTGCATTCCTGATATCTCCAACAACCCTTTTCCAATGTGACCCTCTTTGAGTTTTAACCTTCTATAAGTTTCTGTTCAATTACAGGCCCAGTCACATGGTAGCTTCCTTGTTAGAATTTTATTTTGTTAATTATTCCATACAATTTTAAAAGTAAAGCTGTAAGTTTCTAGATGACCAAGGCTTACTTTAAAGTGTCTATCCTATAGCAATTCTCCCAAAATAAGCAGTTGTATATAATGTGTGAAAACAGAGAGATTCCCTTTTTTATTTAGGGTAGACGTCACAGGATAGGTGGCTGTTAGAGGATGGGAACTCTGCAGTTTGTGACAAAGTCTCACCATCTTTATCTGCTTCTTCAGGTTGGAAATAATTATGATTGCCCTTAGATAATTGTGCAGGCCATACCTCCAATCCTTACAAGAAGGCCATGAGGAGGGAATCATGAGCCTGTTATACAGAGGGAGAATTGGAGGATTTTGAAATATTAACTTGTCAAATGTCAAGTTATAACTACTAGATGGCAGATCAGGGATTTAAAATCAGTTGTGCTGAACTGCAGAGACTGAGTTCTTATCTCACTGGGTGGCATCAGAAAAGCCCTATATGCTGATAAAAAAGAGTTTGGTGAAGCAGATGGCAATTAACTATTTTAAACTGGGAAATTTAAATTTTTAATTAAAGATGCACTGACAAACTCTCATTCTTTAGAAACTCAATTTTTGCTGTATTGTTCATTTATGTTGTTTTTAATATTGCATTTCATGTAGCATGTATATTCTCTGAATCTGAGGGAAAAGGAAAGGTTTCAGTGAAACATTCCATACAATATGAGCTTTTTTTAGGGGGTTAAAATTTGATGATTCCATCTCCTAAATCATAGACAATGTGCTACCTAGAAATGGAATGCCTGTCTGCATTGAATATAGTTAAGATTTATAGATTATTATAAAGATAGCAAAACACGTAACAGTTAACTATTGATCACTATTGTAAATTCTAGATACATATTTCTTTTATTCCTCAAAAATTCCAATAAGGAGTAGTTACTATGAGCATCCTCATTGTCAATAAGGAAAATACATAAAGTAGGTTATTCAGTGTTACATGACTAGGAAAAGACTCATTCTTTGCTTGATAACTTTAGGCTTAAAAAAATTATTCTTAGTGGCAAAACCTGAAGCAATTGATACTTTTTGTTATACTTTGCCAAGATAGGTTATACCCAGATAAAAATTTATATTTGATTTACTTCAGGTGACCCTGAATGCAAGGAATGTTTTGTCCTAAATGAGAACTTTTGTGATGAAACAAATAGTAAATTTCTCTCTTTTTACTTTAACAGTTGTGGAGTTCCATGTCTATGTATGGTCAATGCTTGGCATTTTTTAATGTACAAAATTAGGAACTCATTTCCACCTTGTATTTTCTTTACTTCTGTAGATTCTATCTACTGGATTTTGTCATTGTACAATGGAGTTAACACACGTATATTCTAGTTTTATTGTGTCTCCAGCCTCAACTATATCTTTAAAAATATGGCAAAGATACGAAGACATAAAATGGATTTTTTTCTTAATGTATGATATTGAAGGTTTCATTTAAAGAAAAGTTTCACCACTGTCTGTGAATTGACTTTCTACTTTCCAGCCACTAAAATTATCTTGCTTTATTTATTTATTTTAGTTGATATTGCTTAAAGAGCAGAAGATGTGTATGTGTGTGTTTTTTCTTTGCTAACATTGCTATATGCCTTCATAGTTTTCTTTGGAATGTTAAATATAGTTTAAATTTCACTTTCTATTTTTGAGCCATAATAAATCAACTAATTTAAATTGATTGAGACTATCAGCATAAATAAAATGTGGTCTGTGGCTTAAGTTTTTATACATCTGATGGGTTAGGCAGAGAAGTAAACGCAAGCATTTTTAAGACACAGGTAAAATTCATCATGTTTTCTGTGACTGGAAAACAAAATACAAAAGAGCTGTAGACAACAAAGTCTTCCTTTGGCACCTTGAACAATGTGGCAGAGCAGAGAGGTCATGAATACTGTCCCATAGATATAATTATAAAATATGGGCAAAAGAGTATAATAGGAAGGGAGCTAAAGATAAGGAGAAGCTGAAAGGGAATGTAGCAAAAATTGCTACAGTAGGAGGAAAGGATCAGGACTTTATAGCTTTCCTGTTGAGGATGCTTCCCAATTCCCAGGGCTAAAGTGGAGGAAATGGCAGAGGAAAACAAGCCTATATATCAGGGAAGTAGCCTCTATTTTGTCTTATATTTACATAGATGTGCAAGTTTTATTTTGGTCAACATTGCCTGTCTAGACTTTTCTTCTTTCAGTGTTATTGTATCCCTATGTTTTGGTTGGGTTTCTTTTAAATATCACAAAACTAGATTTTTTAAACCCAATCAGGTAACTTCAGCTGGTAACTTAGGAGTTTATATTATTTGTGTATTAATATTTTTAGACCTTTCTACTATTAGTCATAGTTATCTTGATTTGTTTTGGTTTATTACACTTATTTCCTTTTTTGTCTTCTTTTAAATTTTAATCAGAGATTTTTAATCATTTATTTTTTCAAAATGTGTTTGGAAATTCTATTCTCTGTATTAAACCTTACTAGTTACCTTTGAAATGTTCACTATGCCCATGTAAAGGATAAAGTTAATCAATATTTGAATTCCACCTATAAGCAATAGAAGGAACTAAAGACACTTCAATATTGCCTGCTGATTCTATACTTTATGAGTTCCAGTATTTTAGTTCTGTGTATGTGGTGTGTGTGGTGTGTTCTAATCCATCATTTAAGCATTACTATTATTGTTATAGTCTGTGTTTAATTAGATTGACCAATATGTTTACATATTTTATTGCTCATTCTACTTTGCATTGCTGACTTCCATTTTGAGATCCTTACCTCCTACTGGGAGTGTTTTTTTAATTGTTGTTCAGTTACAGTTGTCCCTATTTTTCCCATATCACTCTCCCCTTTTCCCACATTACTCTCCCCTCTTACCCACACCACAGCTTCCACATTCAATCCACCCCGTGTTGTCTTTGTCCATGGGTTCTTGACTTGCCCCTTCCCTTTCTTTTCCCTGTTAGCCTCTGCCCCATCCTCTCTGGTCACTGTCAGTTCATTCTTTATTTCCATGTCTCTGGTTCTGTTTTGCACTCTTGTTTGTTTTGTTGATTAGGTTCCACTTATAGGTGAGATCATGCAGTATTTGTCTTTCACTGACTGGCTTGTGTCACTTAGCATAATGCTCTCCAGTTCCATCCATGTTGTACCAAAGGGTAGGAGTTCCTTCTTTCTTTCTGCTGTGTAATAAATATTCCATTGTGTAAATGTCCCTCAGCTTTTTTATTTTTTTTAGCAATTTCTATGGAAAAATTATCAATGATTAAATTTAGTTTACATTCACCTGAAAATGTTTATCTTGCTTTCTTTTATGCAAGGTAATTTTTTGCATATATAATTTTATATTGGCAGTTTTGATTTCTAAGAATTTCAAAGTTGTTATTACATTTCTTTCTGGCTTCAAATGTTGCCTTTAAGAAATCTGTGTTAGTCTAACCTTTCTTTGCATGTAAGTAATAATCTTCTGTCTGCTCTACTTTTCAGATCTTATTTTGATTGCTCTTCTGCAGTTGTACTGCTGTGTGTCTAGTAAGGTGATTTCTTTTATGTAACCTGCATGTGTTTCATTTTGATTCCTCAGTCATTTGTTTGAGACTCTCGACCTTTAAGTTATTTTTTATTCTTCATTCTGCTATCTCCTTTGGACATTGCAGTTGGACATATGATAACTGTCTCAATTTATACAACATTTCTCTTAATCCTGCTTTGAAATTTTTTATCTCTTATCTTTGTATTATTTGGGGTAATTTCTTCAGTGTCTACTTATCTTTTAACCTGTCGCATTTTTTAATTGAGGTATAATTAGCATACATTATATTACTTTCAGGTGTACTACATAATGATTTGATATTTGTATATATACAAATTGGAAAGGATCACCACAGTAACTTTAGTTAACACCGTCACCATGCATAGTTATTTTTTGTATGATGAAAACTTCTAAAACCTACTCTCAGCACTTTCATATATTTAACACAGTATTGTCAACTATGGTTGCCAAGCTGTACATTATATCCCTATGACTTATTTTTACCTGAGAGTTTCTATATTTTGACTCCCTTCAGCCCCCCTGCCCAGCCCGGCCCCGACCGCTCACCTCTGGCAGTTAGGGATCTGTCCTCTGTATCTATGAGCTTGAGATTTTTTTAAATTCCACATAAAAGTGAAATACAGTATTTGTCTTTCTCTGTATCATTTATTTAACTTAATGTGATGTCTTCAAGGTCCATTCATGTTGTTACAAATGGCAAAATTTCATCCTTTTTTATGACTAAGTAATATTTTATTGCATCTTTATATATCACACCTTTTCCCCATTCATCCATCAGTGGACACTTAGGATGTTTTCATGTCGTTGCTATTGCAAATAATGCTGCAGTGAACATGGGGGTGCAGATGTCTCTTCAAGTTAGCTTTTCAGTTTCTTCGGATAAATATCCAGAAGTGGGTCATATGGTACACTTTTAATTTTTTGAGGAACCTCCAACCGTTTTCCATAAAGACTTTCCCAACTTACATCCCTACCAATGGTGCACAAGGGTTCCATTCTCTACATTCTCGCCAACATTTGTTCTTGCCTTTTCATAATTTTTATTTTTAAAGCTGTGAAGTAATATCTCATTGTGGTATTGATTACATTTCCATAATGACTGGTGATACTAACAATATCTCATGCACCTGTTGGCCTTCTTTATGTTTTCTTTGGGAAAATGTCTATTTAGGTCCTCTGCTCATTTTTAAATCATATTTATTTATTTATTTATTTTTATTTCAATTGTTCAAGTATTTTTTTATTTTTTTGTAATTTTTTTATTTCTGTAAAATCAGTTGTAACATATCGTCTTTCATTTATGATTTCATTTATTTGAGTTCTGAATTTTTTTTTTTTTTAACCTGGAGAGTCTAGCTAAAGGTTTGTCAATTTTGTTGATGTTTGCAAGGAATCTGCTCTTGGTTTCATCAACTTTTTCTACTGGCTTTTTAGTCTCTATTTAATTTATTTATACTCTGATTTTTATTTATTCTACTAACCTTGGGTTTTGTTTGTTCTGCTTTTTCTGGTTTCTTGAGGTATAAAGTAAGTGTTTTTATTTGAATTATTATTTGTTTATTTCTTGATGTAGACATTTATCACTATGAACTTCCCTCTGCATCTCATAAGTGTTGATACATTGCACTTCCTTTCTCATTTGTCTCAAGGCATATTTTTCTTTTTCTTTTGAGGTCTTTGTTAACCCATTGGTTGTTGAGTAGCATGTCATTTAATTTCCACATATCTGTGAATTTTGTAGCTTTCTTCTTTTAATTGGTATTTTTAGTTTTTTATATTGTTCTAGAATAGATTGTTGATATGATTTCAGTCTTTTTACATTTGTTAATTTACGGGAAATATTCTATGATCATTTGAGAAAAATGTGTATTCTATTGCTTTTGGATGCAATGTTCAGTATGTATCTGTTATGCCCATCTGATCTAATGTGACCTTGAAGGCAAATGTTTCTTAATTGATTTTCTGTCTGGATGATCTATCCATTGATGTAAGTGGAATAATAAAGACCCCTACTATTAATACATTGCTGATAATTTTTCTCTTTAGGTCTGTTATTATTTGCTCTATATGTTTTAGTGCTCCTGTGTTGGTGCATAAATATTTACAAATGCTATATCCTCTTGTTGTATTCACCCCTTTCTCATGATGTAATGCCCTTCTTTGTCTCTTGCTATAGTCCTTGTTTCAAAGTCATTTGTTTGATATTAATATAACTACACTGGCTTTTTTTCCATCTTACATGGAATATTTTGGCTACCTTATGATTTTTTTAATCCTCATCTGAGGATATGTTTATTCATTTTAGAGATAGAGGAAGAGAGAGACAGACAGACATTGATGTGAGAAAGAAACATTAATTGGTTGCCTCTAGTATGTGCCCTGACTAGGGAATGGAACCAGCAACCTAGGTATGTGCCCCGACCCAGAATCGAACCCACAGCATTTTGGTGTATGCAAGGATGCTTCAACCATTTGAGCCACCTGGCCAGGGCACCCTCTTATGTCTTTTGATTTGAACATTTAGCCCATTTACATTTGAAGTAATTGTTGATAGTAGGTATTTATTGTCATTTTCTTGTTTTCTGGCTGTTTTGCAGTACTTTTCCTTTGTCTTTTGCTCTCTTCCTTTGTGGTTTGATGGCGTTCTTTAGTGATATGCTGAGATTTCCTTCTCATTATCTTTTCTGTATCTACCATGGTCTTTTGTTTTATTGGTACCAAGAAACACACACAAAACAACTTACATTTACAACTGTATATTTTAAGTGGATAACAGCTCAAGTTTGAACTCAGTCTGAAGCTCTACATTTTACTCTACCTTTAGCTTTATGTTTTTGGTGTTTAGTTTTATATCATTTTATCTTGTGTATTCCTTAACTAATACAAGTATAGTTAATTTTTACTATTGTCTTTTAATCTTCTTACTAGTTTTATAAGTGATTAAATCATTATCTTTACTATATATTTTTTCTTTTACCAGTGAGTTTTATACTTTCATAAATTTTCTTGGTTCTAATTAGCTCCCTTTTTGTTAGCTCAAAGAACATTCTTCAATATTTCTTGTAAGGCCTGCCAAGTGGTAACAAACTCTTTTAGCTTTTGCTCATCTGGAAAACTATCCTTTAATTCTGAATGATAACTTTGCCAGGTGGAGTATTCCTGGTTGTAGATATTTTTCTGTCAGCATTTGGAATATATTGTGCTACTTCATCTTTCAAAATTTGCAGAAAAATATGTTGTCAGTTTCATAGGGTTCCCTTGAAGCTAAAAAGCTTATTTTTTCTAGCTGCAGTTAAGATTCTCTAGATTAAACTTTTGACATTTTAATTAGTATAATGTGTGTTGGTGTGGGTCCCTTAGGGTTCCTCTTCCTTGGAGCTCCCTGGATTTCCTGAATGTCAAGGTAGAGACATTCTCTCCAGATTAGGGAAGTGTTTAGCCTATACTTCTTCATATAAGTTTTCTACCTTTTTTTCTCTCTATTCATCTACCACCCCCACTGATTAGTACAGTGAAGTCATCATGGTCCACTTATGTGCATTCCAGTCCACTCTCCTTGACTGCCATGTTACATCAATATTGTGTAAACTGTTCTCATTATATTAACAATAGTTGGACTTTTTCCTGACAGACCTCATATTTTAATTGGACACAAATTTTAGTAACTGATATGGAAGTAGCTGTATATTTTCTAGAGTTTATAATAATTATTCTTTGGTAATGTTGATTTAACTCAAAATATATTAAATGGTGGTGTTTTAGGAAGACATAATATGCTTTGCTAATAACACATGCTACATACAGGAACTGACAGACTAATAGTAATTTAACAGCTTCAGCAAGCCTTAATTAAATACACATTTACTGTGTGTTAAGTTATGCTTTTCTTATTGTGGATTTTAAATCAATACTCTCTATTGCTATGATTACATGAAAAAAATTAATATAATACTTTATGGAGAGGTTGGGTCAAAGGGGGATAGGGTTAGTTCTATGAATGTTGTATTACAGGTAATTAATACTAGTAAATATACATCTTAGCTCAGTGATCCTACCAAAAGTCTATTATTTTATTCACTGACAATATTTGGAAAAATTATATTAGGGTGAAATGTTCTCTCTCCAGGGTGAAATTTTAGGTTAAATTAATATGTTATCCTTTATATAATTAGAATGAGCAAAGTTCTAACATTTCAAAATGATTTATTTTTTAATTGATTTTTTGGGGTGACATTGGTTAATGAAACCATAAAGGTTTCCAGTATACAACTCTATAACACATCATCTGCATGCTGCATTGTTTGCTCACCATCCAGGGTCAAGGCTCTTTTCACCACCATTTATCCCCCCTTTGCCTTCTTCCACCTCCACCCACCTCCACATTTAAAATGGTAATATAATACATAAGAAAACTAATGACCTAGAAAGTCTATTAAGTATTTTGTCATATTAATTTTCTTAATTCTTTTATTCCTATATTGAATAATTTATTTTTTAATGTAATTTTGTTTTATTGTTTTTGTCTATACATATTTTTTCTTTTTCTTTTTTAAAATTTATTGTGGTAGGTATATTTTAACATATTCATGAAATTTTATTTTTAATATTTAAAAGAACCCATTGCTTTGAGGCAGTGTTCTTAAGATAGACAAATGCTTTTGTCTTAATTTAAAACATAAATAAATGCAAAGGAAAATAAGTTGGAAAATCAGTGGAAAATATGTATAATTTAGTCAAAATGAGGAGAGCTAAGTTTTTATATCTGTTAAGTTTATCTATTAAACTTTTTACATATAAGTAGATGGTAGGAAGTAGCAAAGTAACATGATCAAAAATGGTTTATTAAAATTCAGGAATTATTAAATTTTAATTGTCTTAGTTTTTCAACTTGCATAAGTTATCCTAATATTTAATAAAATTTTATATATTAATTTAATATATATGATATAAAAATAACTAATGGATTAAAATATGAAATATTTTACATATACTGTTAGTACAGTTGTGACTAGTGTATAATTACAGAAAAAAATTAAATGAGTTTTCAATAGCCTTTATGTTCTTTGTAATTTTTATTGAATCAATGATATTTTAAAATAATTTATCCCTGGCTGGCATAGCTCAGTGGATTGAGCGCGGGCTGCGAACCAAAGCATCGCAGGTTCGATTCCCAGTCAGGGCACATGCCTGGGTTGCGGGCCAGGTCCCCAGTGGGGACCGCATGAGAGGCAACCACACATTGATGTTCCTCTCTCTCTCCTTCTCCCTCCCTTCCCCTCTCTAAAAATAAATAAATAAAATCTT
>CM052541.1:116170336-116193331 GCA_028533065.1 Trachops cirrhosus | reverse complement strand
AACTTATGACACATGGACTGAAGTAAAGGGGGGGAATGTGGGTGGGAGAGGGTGTTCAGGGTGGAGGGGAATGAAGGGGGATAATAGGACAACTGTAATAGCATAATCAATAAAATATATTTAAAAAAAAATACAACACAGTAGTACACTATTTTTCACTCAGTTTTAACTTAACTCTTCTGAAAATTGGCATAGTACCAAAAAAATATTTTATCTTGAAATTACACAACCTAAATGCTACCATTGTGCAATAATGCCACAATCAGGTTTTTATTATGTTTGAGCTCTGAGGTCCTGTATTATTTTTTTATGTAAAGATTGATTTTTGTTACAACTCAGAACACATAAAAACAGATTTTCCTCACACCACCCTGTGAATTATAAAAGGCAGTGAGAGGTACTGTGCTATTTCATGCCCCGTGCCTCTGAGACAGCTGGGGGCAGGGCCCCCCACATGAGGAGTGCTGGGCTTCTCGTTCCCACAGAGGAGGGTGGGTCTTCTCTTCTTGTCTCACAAGTAGGCTAGGGGCTTTCAAACTGTGGAAAGGTGTGATAATTTGGTGATTATTTTTTTTAGGTTTGAAGTCACAGTGAATATGGCCGGAAATAATTCAAAATGAGGAAATTAGCCAAAAGAATACTTTTTAAAAGAGAAACACTAAATGAAAGATCATGTTTCTACAAATAGAAATTATGCAAAAATAGCAGATACTTAAGAGCTAAAAAAAGGCGTACAAGCTAACTGGTTTACATGAACAATTTTGACATAACAATTTCATATAATCACACTGTGAATTTAGATCTCTTCAAGCTTTATACAGTTGATTGCCAACACATCAACAAATGACTGTGCTATCATTATTGCCCATTTTGTTATAATGTGAGCCACTCAACCCCATGTCTCTGTGCTCCGAATTTCTGTTGCTCTTGCTAACCCTTTCCTGACTCCTTTAGATGTCTTTTGTGTTTTTTTTTGATTTTTGCATAATCACATATTTCATATACACCTTAGTCTGCTGTGTGTTTTCCTTTTCCATTCACCTCGTCCTTGCCCTCAGTTTCATTTTCTTTCTAGTTTTATACAAACATACATGTATGCCAGTGTGCATGTGTGAAAATAACGTTACTTAGGGGCTCACAGTATAGTTTGAGTTGTCACCAAATCTTCAGCTGTGGAGTCAGGTTTTATTTATTTATTTTATTTATGTATTTATTTTTTCAAGATAAGAAAACAGAGAGTAAAGAAAAGGAAGGTGACTTGTAAAGTCACACAGACAGAATACAAACTAGAGCTCAGAATTTCTGTCTCCAGGCCTAGAAAGCCGTTTATCCAATTTCTACATTTATCTGTATCATTTGCATATTTGGAATAAATCATTCATCAAAAAACTAACATGCACATATTTTTCACACATGCCAAACACACACTTCCGCCACCACTAACACCACCATCAACAACAGCAACAGCAATAATGCCAGTTTAGCAACAAGGCAATATGACATTCTTTCATTTCCTTTTTTGTTTTCCAAAAGAGCACAGGCGTTTGGAAGGACAGCCCCGATACAGCCCACGATAATGTGTGTAGAGTAAGGGAGTTGGAGCTCTGATTCAGAAATCTATGCTCTTTTGATTTCCACATGCTTAACTTCTGAATGGGATTAGGCTGACAAGATCTTAGACAGGAGGAAAATAAAATAGGAATCGTTTAACTGAGACAATGATGAGAAATGTAAGACCTTTAGAATGTTTTCTGCCACTAAATCCCTGCTTGTGAGTTGCCTCACATTCATCTTTTAACCTCCGAGTCTGTAAATGGGGCTAATAATCCTGCAACCTTTCATCCTCCACTGAGGTGCCATAAAGATGGAGTCAGGCTGCTCACGACGAACAAAGATGTTCTTGGAAATCTCCTGCATGTGTGCAAAAGCCTTGAGCAGTCTCCTCCCTCTGGTGAAAAGCAAAGTACTGTACTACCACCATGATTTTTTTAAGCTCGCACAGATTGTTTTAACTTGGTAAAAACAGTCTTTATTTCATGACATCATGAATCAAAATCATCTCCTAATTGGGCTTTTAAATATATCTTACTATTTAGAGCATTTATAGGTTCAGACAGGTACAGATATTTCCCTCATGTCTCGTCCCAACTTGGCATAGCTGTTCTTGTTATCAACATCCCCATCAGAGTGGTGCATATGTTACCACTGATGAGCTGACACCAACACATCATTATCACTCCATGTCCGTAGTTCCCATCAGGGTTCAATCTTGGTGTTGTACATTCTGTGGGTTTTGACAAATGTATTACAACATGTTGCTCTAGACTGAATGTTTGTGTCCCCCTAAAATTCATATGTTGAAATCCTAATCCTCAAGGTGATGGTATTAGGAGGTGGGGCTTTGGGGGTGATTATATCATGAGGATGGAGCCATCGTACATGAGATTAGTGCAGTTAGTAAAGACACCCCAGGAAGATCCCTCACTTCTCCTGTCATGTGAGGGCACCTAAAAAGAAGTCCATTCATGAACCAAGAAGTATGTTCTTACCAAATACTGGATCCCCCACCTCCTTGATCTTGGATTACCCAACATCTAGAACTGTGAGAAATAAATTTCTGGTTTTTATAAGCCACTCAGTCTATGATATTCTGTTACAGCAGCCTGGATGGACTAAGAATGTACCCACCATTAATGTATTATACAGATTAATTTCACTGCTAAAATTGTCTGTGTCCCACATATTTATCCATCCCTCTTCCCTAAGCCCCGGCAACCACTGATCCTTTCACTGTGTTCATAGTTTTGCCTTTTTCAGAATGTCATACTGTTGGAATCAAATACTATAAAACCTTTTCATATCAGATACTTTCATATGTATTTAAGTTTCCTCCATGTATTTTCATTGCTTGAAAGCTCATTTCCTTTTAGTACTGAAGAATATTTCATTGCCCGGATGTACCACGGTTTGTTTATACATTCATCTACTGAAGGATATGTTGGTTGTCTCTAAGTTTTGGTAATTATGAGTAAAGCTGCTATAAACATTCATGTGCAGGTTTTTGTGTGGAAAAAAATTCCCAACTCCATTGGGTAAATCCAAAGGAGCACAATTGCAGGATCATACAGTAAGAGTATGCATTGTTTTGAAAGAAAGTATCATTCTGTCTTTCAGAGGGGCTGTGCCGTTCTGCATTCCCACCTGCAAAATATAGTTCCTGTTGCTTTACATGTTCACCATCATTTAGTATTGTCATTGTTTTGAATTTTTGCCTTTCTAACAGGTGTGTAGTTATACCTCATTGTTTTCATTTGCAGTTGACTAATGGCATATGATACTGAGTACCTTCTCATATGCTTATTTGCAATCTGTACATACTCTTTGATGAAGTATCTTTTCAGATATTTTGTCCATTTTATTTTCTTTTATACTCACTGAGGACATGCTTATTGGTTTGAGAGACGGGGGAAGAGAGGGAGAGAAACATCCATGTGAGGGAGAAACATTGATTAGTTGCTTCTTGTACATTCCCACTGGAACCGAGGACCAGACCCACAACCTAGCCTTGTGCCCTGACCCAGAATCAAACCCATGACCTTTTGTTTTATGAGACAATGTTCCAACAAACTGAGCCACACCAGCAAAGGCTCTTTTGTCCATTTTTTAAATTGAGTTGTTTGTTTTCTTACTGTTGAGTTTTAAGAGTTGATTGCATATTTTAGATAACAGTCCTTTATCAGATAGGCCTTTTGAAAATATTTTTTCCTGTTCTGTGGCTTATGTTCTCATTCTCTTGAAATCCTGATTGATTTTTTAATTTATTCTTCATTATTTTTCAGATTTTTTTTAGTTTTCAAATCAGTATTGCATTGATAGCCACAATGAATAAACATTGCTTTGTGATGCTTAGTTAGAGAGGACCTGACAACTTGTCCATTATTAGTTTGTATGTGTAAACATACTACAATCATACTCTAAATAGAGAAAAAACAGACATTCAAACATCAAAAAGTTTGGGTGGAAACCCAAAACTCTAGTTGTGTTGCAAATAATTTAGAGCAATCACAAGAGTAATTTGCCAAGAGTTGGATTCTCTGCCTTCGGGTGCCCATCATTGCCTGTATAAACATCAGTCAGTCACTTAGAACTATATAGGTCTCTAAGTCAACAAGATTTACAAATATGTTTTTAGCTTTTCAGAACAAGGCTGTTACTCAAATTGAGTTCTAAACTTCAAAATGGCTAATTTGCAAACATCAAGTTAATTAAGTTTAGAATTAAGTGTGTTTTAGAAACATGTACAAATCAGACCTCCTGGAAGAATATCTTTGTTCGTTGTAAAAGCAATATCTGGGTATGTGTTTTTAATCCATAAATTATCTGGAGAGCGACAGAGGAAAGAGAACCATAGATCTGCTCTGTACTTACTGATGCTCTGGAAGCAATATCCATGATGGTGTAGAAGACAGCCAATTAATGGCTTTTGCGGTTTGCTAAATGCCTGAGTAAAGTTGAGGTGTTTGGTAACCACAAAAGCCCTTTGCTGCCACTATAGACCTAAGACTCCAATTGCAATTTATATTCTATACCAGCATTAAAGCTGATAAAACAAACCAAAGCATAAATCTCTTTTCAAAACATTCTCTTTCTCCCCAAGAGGGTTTGGATACTATTTTTTAAAGCTGTTTTTTCTTAATTTCTTTCTATTTATCTCAGTGGATTGATAACAAGGAAATGTATAAAAGGAGATGGCTTGCAAAGCTAAGTGTTGACTATGTGTTTTATGAAGAAATTATTATGGAACTAGACAAGAAGGCAACCCATTTCTGTTCTATTGTGTTTTGATTCTACAGTAGGAAAGTGGGGATACAGTAGCTGGCCCTCCTGTTGGTATCCAGAGTAGCTTTCTTCATGAGAGAGTCTGGAGGAGATACCTTGGGGATTTTAGTTGGATCATCATGACCACTTTTTTATTTTCCAGATATGAAACGAGTCCAGAAATGACTTGTTTAAAGTAACAAAACTAGTTAAGAGTAAAATTTGAATTCTGTCCTCATTCCTACCTCTATTGTTACATGTGCTACTATAAAAGTCTTCTACAATAATTCAGTTTCTGTAGAGGACCTGAATGACATCGCCTCAACTCTAGTCCCTCATCCACTTTCCTGAGGGATCCCTCCAAAGCCTGTCCAGGGTGATGCCAGTCTGTGAGTACTGGTTGTCTGGATAACACAAGACTCCAGTCTCTCGCTGCTTCCCATCCCCATGCCCTCCTACTACTGCCCACCTCAGACATGATGCTTTAGGAATATTGCATTATTACCTATTCCCTAACCCTACCACTTTTTTCTCATGGCTTTGTAAATTTATGCATGGGAGTCAGCCTGAATTGTTCTTTTTGACCTCCAACAACTTTTCACTTCTCTCTTTTGATCCCTAGGTGCTTATTGTGAAGGTATTTATTTTCTCTTTTATGATTAAGAGACTATGTCCTTCATAAAACATCTTTTTTATGTTTTCTCAAACAGAGTGCTTAAAGATCTACATGTCTACCCAGAAGCTAGGCTACCCACATGGGAGGAAATCACAACACACTTAAAAAAATTACCAATTTAAAAATGCTCCTTGTTGACAGATAATGTTTATCTCCATTTTTTTAAGAATAAAGAAAGACAAGAGGAAAACACATTTACTGTTCTGCCCTGTTCCATTCTTTTTCACAGTGTATCATTGTCTGAAATACTTATTCTTTTGTTTGATTTTTTACTTTTATTTTTTTGGATCTTTTCCCCCACATTAGGATATAAGCTCAGTGAGGGCTCTCTTATGTACTGTATCCTCAGTACTTGGAACAAATACATAAACTAAGCATATTTGTCATTTGGAATGTCTCTCTATAAAAAATGCTAATATGTTTATTAATACTATTTTTTTCACTGAGGAAAGCAATAAAGGAGTCCCAAATGATCCTTTCTTGGTTCTTGACCTTATTGTATTTGCACAGTTTCAATAAAAGCCTTGCTTTCTGCCCCCAGCACTAAATGGTATGAGCTTGTGCTATTGGTACTCTAGACTTTAGAACAAAATAATGGTCCCCCCTTAAGACAAAGGACAGAAGCATTGTAGGTAGTATCCAGATATTGCTTGATCCTGCATTTCATAGAAAATAAAGAAAAACTGAAGCTCTTTTTGGCTTATCTGTACCTCTTGAGAGCCGATAATTTCTCTCATTTGGATAAAAACCAATAGAGTAGAACCTTCATCACAGAGCACAGAAGTAATGTTGGAACAATTAAATGGTTATCTTCTCCCAATCAGAGTTTGTGGAATGAATTTTAAAAATGAGTGTTGAGGGGGGTTGGGGAAGTTTGTTACCTGAATGCTAATTCATTTTTTTTTATTTTTTTATTGTTCAGTTACAGTTGTCCCATCTTTTTTCCCCTTGCTTTCTGCTGCCCCTACCCCTACCTGCTCCCACAGTCAACCCCATTGTCCTTGACCACGAGTCCTCTATTCATGCTCCTTGACTTGCCCCTTCCCCTTCTTTCCCTCTATCCCATCCCCTCTGGTCGCTGTCAGTTTGTTGTTCATTTCCATATCTGGTTCTATTTTGCTCATTTGTTTTGTTGATTAGGTTCCACTTATAGGTGAGAGCATATGGCATTTGTCTTTTACCATCTAATTCTTGATAGCACTTCTCCTATGTCTTTGATGAAAGGACTTAATGTATACAAACATCTTAGTAGGGAGGCTGAATGGTCTTGAAGTACCTGATATTGGAAGTGATTTCCAAGAAAGAAGGCATTACCTTTAGTCTTTGAGGTGCACTGTTAAAGAATAAGGAGATCCAAGACCTGAAAGGAGCCTTAGAAAAGGACCATCAATCCCATGGATATTGAGAGGATCTGGTGGCTTCCTGCAGTGAATCCCTTCTGTAGAACGGGATTGATTCTGACTACCTGTTGTGCAGGTTCACTGTGTGAAGGAAGGGAAGAGGGGCTGCCTGATTCCACCGACTCAAGCGCTATTGAGGAGAGCTATGGAGATGGCCTGTGGGATTAGGAAATTTGGGGAGAAGCCTCAAAACAGAGAGGTGACCTGGTCACCCTTCAGAGGAGCAGCCCACTGTGCCAGCCACTCTGCATGTGCCCACTACAACAAAGAATCCAGGTCTTCCTGCTTAGAGGTTTGCTCCTGACAGAGAGGCTCTGACATAACACCTTTTTGGATGCTGACCAAATCCACCTCACAGACAGGCAAATGAAATCTACTATCCATTGAAAGACCTTACCGTAGCAAATCAAGGAACAGAAACCCCGTTGAATAATAACCCAGCAGATGATTCCCCCTGAGGCAAAGTCAATGGAAACAAGGAAAGGAATAAAGGACATACATCGAGGGTTTCAACTCCCAAGCTTGTTCTTTTCACTTTGCAATGATGACATTTCATGTCACTACATGGAACTTTCATATGAATATATGAACATATTATTTTCATTCTTCCAACTATTCATTTTGCTGTATTGCAGTCATATGTTACAAGTTCATTTCTTCACTTACTGACCATGAAAGTCAAATTTTCATCAACTGTTCATTCCTTTCCCTTCCTAAGTATTCAGTAGCTGGCAGTCTTCACTTGACATCCTTCATCCCAGCCGGGTACTACTCTCATTCCCACATGTTTGTGCTCATCGACTGTACTGTGTTCCCCGTTCCCATCTGGCGCACAGTTCTGCTCTCCAGTGTTTGAAAAAGTGGCACTTGTGTTATATTTAAGGACTACTCTATTTTAATCTTATTAAATATTCAGCTAGAATACTATGCAAAGATTTTTTAAATTAAATTTGGAGGTAAACAAAGCTGCCAAGTAAAAAGGTCACTGAAAAAAAAGTCAGGTGAAACATATTTTATACTCTTTTCACAGAATTTTTTAAAAGTTACCATGACTGAGTAGGTGGTTGTTTTCCTGATTAAAAGAAAGTCAGAGAAGAATCATTACATTTTCATGTGGGAGAAAGAAAGGAGAACTTCTAGGAGAGATTTCATCAATTTGTTTTTCCACTTACTTATGCATTCATTGGTTGATTCTCGTATGTGGCCCTGACCAGGGGTCAAACCCACACCCTTGGCATATCAGAATGATGCTCCAACCAAGTACCTGGCTGGGACTAGGAGAGATTTTCTAATGAGCCATCAATCTAAATAGCTGTTCTCAGTTAATACTTTTATTTCTAAAACATAAATGTAGAGATCAACACTTTTTTTCAATAAAGTAAAATTTAAAAAGTAGCAGCCATGAAAACACTAGTATAGTTTTGGAAATAAATTATTTCTTAAAGCAAAAAAAGGAGTCAAAGTTGAATTGAGCACACACCCATTCAGAGAATATTGAAAAGCCTCCTCTGCTTGTCTAGGCATTTTACTGAAACGTTACTTCTCTGACATTTCATGAGCATGCATAGGAATCTTCTCATGTATTCACTTAAGCTCCGCTGGCTCAGAGGCTTTCCTCTGCTGTGTCTCCAGCACCTCCCTCAGTGCCTGGCACTTACTTGCTGCTCAAAAATACACTGACTAAATAAAAGGATGATTTATTTTAGCAAAACTCCTTTAAGCACTTTTAAAAATCTCACTGGTTAGATTCATTATTATCTTGAATATATCAATTTTATGGGTAACAGAAGGCCCGGAATATTAAGGTTATTGACCAAAATTACTCATATGGCCTATCTCCTCTCAATGCAAAGAATTTTTATGCACAGAGTTTGCACTCTTCTCTAAATGTATCCTTGCCATGAAGATTTCTTTGTTAAGAAGAACTTGGGCCCATTGGATCAATTTATCAATAAACATCATCAAATCTATGTTAACAAATAGTTTATTTTTTGTAGCTGTAAATTAAGGTAAATATACTAAGCCAAAGTTTTCACTGATGACTATTTCATCTTAAAATGCAGCTAGAGATCCTGTATCATGTGCACAATAATGTGGCAAGAAAAATTGCTGAAGAAAATATAGTCGTCTTGACTGTGCCTACAAAAATGGAACTTGGTAAATTTAGAAAGCAACCCAACTCTCTCATGTAATACTATCTAAATATTTACCACTCTCAATTTAAACTGAGGTAGTGACTGGCTGGATAAACTAGAGTGGGCAAAGGCATAACACCAAACACATGAGTTGTTTGGTGCCCATTCTAAAGGTCTTGATTCCTAGACCTCATATATAAGTGGCCAATGGTTACTAAGGTAAAATAAAACAAGATAGGAAATAAACCTTTCCAATAATCCTGCAAGTCATCTACATAATATATCTATAGTTATCTTATTTTTTAAAGATTTTATTTATTTATCTTTAGAGGGGAAGGGAAGGAGAATGGGAGAGAAATACCAATGTATGGTTGCTTCCTGTGCATTCCCTGCTGGGAATTGGCCTGCAACCCAGGCATGTGCCCTGACTGGGAATCGAACCGTGATCTCTTGGTTCACAGGCCCATGCTTAATCCACTAAGCTATACCAGCCAGGGCAGTTATCTTATTTTTTATGCTTGTCACATAATGTGCAATATAACTTTAATAAAAAAAGGAGAAAACATTCTTGAGTAACAAATTACCATAACCAGCAGTTCTATATAGAAAGTACATGATATTTTTACTTTGTGGTATTCAATCTCCTTTGATGAATAAGCTTTATGAAGCTTTTACAGACCTTATGCAAAATCATGCACCAAGCAGATTCTTAATAAATCTTAATTGACTGTTTTTTGATCACATTTTGTTAATGAGTTTTTCTGGTCCCTAGTCTGGGTTATTTAAAACTCACCCTGTGTTGGCTAAGAGATTATCTAAGATGTTTTGCTATATAATATTCAGCACAGCTCTAGTTGTTTTCTGAAATAGCTTTCTACCCATTTCAACTTAGCTGCAGATTTGATGTGGGCACAGGACCCATTATCTCTCCCATTTTCTTGTTTATTACTCTGATGAAAGTGTCCTAACCTCGCTATTTGTAAGGGCTGAGGAAATCCCAGGTCACTTTGTCATGGCCCAGATGGGTTACGGTCTGCATTTTATTCTCCCCTGATATCATCTGAGTGGTCTTGGCATTGGTAGAGCCAAATATGCATTCACATGTTACCAGTGGTTATAATCACAATTTTAATGTGCAGCAACAGTGCCCAGCGTAGTCTTAGAAAAGGGAATTTGGCAGGGAAAAGGTCTCTCACGGTGCGTCCTGTCTTTACCTGTCACTACCTGGCATCTATATGCAGGTGAAATAATCTTCCCAATTTGTATTTGGGCAAAATGCCATCACAGCAGATGGACATGAGTGTATGTAACTGGGAAATTATGCATATACATTAAATATGCGGACTATGAGCATGAGTCCTTTCTAGGAACATCCAAACATCTGTCTGCTCTGAGCTTTTGTGTGTGCTGTTCAGACCACATGTCATCACAGCAGGAGGGCCTTGTCAAAGATGAAGAAAGGAGCGCTCATGAATTCCATGAAAACTGTTTCACAGGGCACATTTATCTCCCCCGGAGCAAAAGGAACATACAAGTACTGTGAATGTATTTGTTATGATTTCAAGATAGCACATTTCACTTTTTTAGTGGCAACAAAGCAAAATTTGGGGATATTATAGGAAAATTAAAATTTGGATCAATTTTAAAAAATGTATTTGTGTGATATACTTCTGGTATTTAGGCCTTGAGAGAATCATTTAAAGGTTCACATTACTTATTTAAATTGCTTTTGTCTAGAACCCAAGCAGTCATGCCAATCACCATTTTTAAAGCAACTTTGTAACTCATCTTGCAAGGCAAGGACTATTTTTAAACTGTGTATGTTTTGTTTACTGCAGGTGTACCCCAAAGTAATAAAGCATATCTTTACTATTTTATTATTTGACAGATGGAATCTCAGTAATTTGAAATTCTATCTAAAATAGCAGTAAGGTTAATCCCTAAGTATGTTTCATTTTTTTGACAAAACATTGTTCTTATAATATGGATGTGACTTATTTTTAAAATTTTTGAATATTCACCTTTGCATATAATTAAATTACTATATTAAGTTGTCTTTTAATATTTACTTATTTTAAATTACTGAAAATTATTTTTTTCATTCAGAATTGCTATAATTTTACCATCCTTTGCATGAACTTGCCACATGCTTAAGTGATTATTTGCCTATTGTTTTCTCCCTCAAAAGTCCTTTAATATTAAACTAATAAATAATATAATGCTATAATAATATCATAAAATACAAATTACTATTATCACTACTCATGAACTTACATTTTACTTTTCAGTGAATACCTTTTAGCAAATTTAACATAAAAATTAAAATGCCATAAAACTACAATCTATCATTCATATGGATTTTTTATGACTCCAGAATCTTAGAACACAGTGCTACTCAAATGAACTAATATATGGTATATTTCTAATAAGATAACCTTTACAAGGTAAACTTTGAATATTTTGTATCCTAGTATCTTTAAAATGTTATAGAGTTGAAGCATTGGCAATGCATGTAACAATTAAATATTCCATAGGACATTCTAACTCAGCTAGATTCATGTAGTAGTTATGAAGGTTTAATTCAAAGTTAGGTCTGTGATTATTAAAAGAGTGGAAATAAGCACTATGATATAAAATTACAGAGTTAGGTGCTTAGAAACTTATATAATATTTATGTTATAAAAATAATACAGAGGATACATTTATCTAGGGAATATTTAGAGTTTCAACTGTCCCTACATTTGACATTAAAAAAATCTTCTCTATTTATAGCATTTAGATGCTTTATTATTATAAATATACTGCTATATATTTTTGATTATCCAATTAGAAAAACCTGCATTTATTAAAAGACCTGATCATTTAGCATTTAATGATGCAAATATTGTAATTAATAAGTTGATGGATTATCTTCAATTACACAAATATACCTTACAAGTATGATTAGAAAATTTGTCACTACATTAATTTACTATTCTTTTTTCATTTTTTAAATTATATTTTATTGATTATGCTATTATAGTTGTCCTGATTTTTGCCCCTTTGTACCCCTCCACCCAGCACCACCCACTCTGTCAAGCAATCCCCACACTATTGTTCACATCCATGGGTCATGCGTATAAGTTCTTTGGCTACATTTCCTATACTGTACTTTGCATCCCCATGGATATTCTGTAACTACCTATGTGTACCTATTAATTCACTCACTTCTTCATCCATCCTCCCTCAACCTCCTCCCATCTGGCAACCATCAAAACATTCACTATATCCATCCATGATTCTATCTCTTCTTGCTTGCTTAGTTTGTTTTTTAGATTCAACTATTGATAGATATGTATTTTTTGCCATTTTATTGTCCATAGTTTTGATCTTCTTAAATAAAACCCATTTAACACTTCATATAATGATAGTTTGGTGATGATGAACTCCATTAGTTTTTTCTTCTCTGGGAAGCACTTTATCTGCTCTTTGACTCTAAATGAAAGCTTTACTGGATAGAGCAATCTTGGCTGTAGGTCCATTCTCTTCATGACTTTGAATATTTCTTGCCCATCCCTTCAGGCCTGCAAAGTTTCTTTTGAGAAATTAGCTGACAGTCTTATGGAAACTCCCCTATAGATAACTTTTTTCTTTTCTCTTGCAGCTTTTAAGATTCTCTCCTTTCCTATAACCTTTGGCATTTTAATTATGATGTGTCATGGAGTGGACCTCTTTGCATCCATCTTGTTTGGGAATCTCTGTGCTTCCTGGACTTGCATGTCTATTTTCTTCACCAAGTTTGGAAAGTTTTCTTTCAATATTTTTTCAGGTAGATTTCCAATTTCTGGCTTTTTCTCTTCTTCTTCTGGCACCCCTATGATGCAAATGTTACCCCAGAGGCTGCTTATACTATCCACATTTTTTTGGATCCTTTTTTCTTCTTGTTCTGAGTGGTTGTTTTTTGCTCCCTTATGTTCCAAATCATTGATCTGATCCTTGGCTTCATCCACTCTACTGTTGTCTCCATGTAAATTGTTCTTTATTTCAATTAGTGTATCCATCATTTCTGACTAGATCTTTTTTTTTTGCTGGTATAGTCCTCACTAAGATCCTTGAGCATCCTAATAATCAGTGTTTTGAACTCTGCATCTAATAGATTGTTTATCTCCATTTCATTTAGCTTTTTTCTGAAGTTTTCATCTATTCTTTCATTTGGGCCATATTTCTTTGTCTCCTCATTTTGGCAGCCTCCCTGTGTTTGTTTCTATAAATTAGGTAGAGCTGCTTTGATTCTGTGTCTTGGTAGTGTGGCCCAATGTAGAAATGTCATAGGGCCCATTGGCGCAACCTCCTCTATCACCCAGGCTGGTTCTAAGGTGCACCCTTCAATGTGAACTGAATATACCCTGTTCTTGTAGTTGAGCCTTGATTGCTGTTGGCAGATGAATGGGAGGGATTTACCCATGCCAGTCACCTGCAAGGACTGGCTGTGACCACTGACCACCAACCTCTGCCCTCTGTAGAGGATCAACTATGCAGGGGCAGGGCGGTGGTGCTCCAAAGTAGTCTGTAGCTGACCACTGGGTGTGCTGGCCCTGGGGTTTCCCAGGTGGTGCAGGCCAAGGTCAGCCCCCACCTGTGTTTTGCCTGGGGGCACCACATCTGAGATATAAAGCAATCCGAGAAGGCTGCTACCTGTAGTGGGCTTGGAAATTACCAGGCAAAGCCAAGCTGTGAATCTTATCTGGCTGCTGCTAGTGCCTGGCCAGGGGCTCACTAAGTCCAGCTGTTGCTTATTTGATAGGATTTAGGAAGTTGTAAAGGATGAGCCAAGACTAGCTATTCATATGGAAAGCAGCTTGGCTGGGCCTGTAAGTTGGATGGAGCATAGTCTCTGTGGATCTCCAACATGAGTCAGTGTTAGCCAGGTTGGAGTCTAAGACAAGGCACCAGTTTACTGGCTCTGTTGGGGGAGGGTTTAGCTAAGGGACAATGGCCTCTGCTCTCCTTGATGCCAGAAACCTCAGTTTCTCCCTATATACCACTGGTACCTTTCAAGCTGCTACCCCAGTGCTGGAGCTCAGAGGGAGTGAGTCTGGATAGGTGAGTCTGTGAGTGGGTTCTTAAACAGGAACTGCTTGTGGCTCCAGAATTTTCTTCCAAGGACTCAATCCCCACTGTTTTTTGCAGCCAGTTGTGGGGACCCATCTTCCTGGCACTGGAACCCTGGGCTGGTGTCCTACTGTGGAATTGGGACTCCTTGCTCCTGAGATATCCCTCATGAATTTTTATCTACCAGACATGCATGTGGCACCAGCTTGTTCCTTATCTGTGCCCCTCCTACCAGTCTGGATGGATGTGGTTTCTTTTATTCTGTATTTGTCAGACTTCCATTCAACTCAATTTCTAACAGTTCTGAGTGATGGTTTTTCTATATTTTAGTTGTAATTTTGATGTGGTTGTGCAAAGAGGTGAGCCACTTAGCACAGTGTTCCCCAGGTCTAACCATGCTGTCACAAAGGGTAAAATTTTCTTCTTTTTTACAGCCTAGTATTAGTCCATTGTGTAAATGTCCCATAGTTGTTTTACCCACTCATCTCCTGATGGACACTTGGGCTGCTTCCATATCTTGATGATTGTAAATAATGCTGCAATGAACATAGGGGTGCTTATATTCTTTTGAATTAGTGTTTTAGGTTCCTTTGGGTATATTCCCTGAAGTGGATAGCTGGGTCAAAAGGCAGATCCATTTTGAGGTATCTCCATACTGCTTTCCACAGTGGCTACACAAGTCTGCATTCCCACCAACAGTGCAAAAGGATTCCTTTTTCTGCACATCCTGGCCAACCCTTGTTTGTTGATTTATTAATGATGGCCATTTTGACAGGTATGAGATAGTATCTCATTATGGTTTTAATTTACATTTCTCTGATGATTATTGACATTGAGCATCTTTTCATATGTCTATTGGCTTTTTCATATGTCGATATGTCCTCTTTGGAGAAGTGTCTATTCAGACCCTTTGCCCATTTTTTAATTGGATTGTTTCTTTTTTTGGTATTGAGTTTTGTAAGTTCTTTATAAATTTTGGGTATTAACCCAATATCAGATGTATTAGCAAATATGTTCTTCCATTCCATGGGTTGCCTCTTACTTTGTTGGTGGTTTCCTTTGCTGTGCAAAAACTTTTTAGTTTGATGTAGTTTAATTTGTTTATTTTTTTTCTTTTGTTTTCCTTGCCAGAGAGATATATTTGATTAAAAAACTGTTATGAGCAATGTCTGAGATTTTGCTGCTTATGTTTTCTTCTAGAAGGTTTATGGTTTCTCATTTAACATTTAAGTCTTTGATCCATTTTTTATTTATTCTTGTGTGTGGTGAGAGAAGGTGGTCTAGTTTCACTATTCTGAACATATCTGTCCAATTATCCCAGCACCATTTAATGAATAAACTATCTTTAGCCCATTGTATGTGCTTGCTTCCTCTGCTGAACATTAATTGACTATAAAGGTGTGGGTTTATTTCTGGGCTCTAGGCAAAGCAGCAAAAAAGAAAAAAGATCCATTTTCTTATTAGGAATAGTACATGGGATAATTATGGACTTTTTGGCTGGTTGGTTCACTCAGAAGTAGCAATTTATCATATTACCTGGTCCTAATAAAATAATAGATATGTTTATTTTTTAGTTTAGTTGTTGCTTACATGTGAAAATTCAGAGGTAGGATTTGAATAACACATGACTAGTTAGAAACTATAATTTTCTACTGTATAGCTCTTCTGTCAGCCAGCTGTGTTGAGCCCATTATTATTATAGCCAGATATTTAAGAGGGTAAACATAAAAGAAACATGTTAAAAATAAGAAAATAAATGCTTTGGAGTGACTAGTACTTTTGCTTGAATCAGCACAGTTTTTGTATGTAAAGATATGTATTAGAAATCTCTGTACCCTGAGTGCAACCCCATCATGTTCTAGAAACAGGGGTGTCCAGCCTTTTGGCATCTCCAGGCCACACCAGAAGAAGAAAAGTTGTCTTGGGCCACACATTAAATACACAAACACTAACGAAATCTGATAAGCAAAAAAAAAAGGTTTTAAGTGAATTTACAATTTTGTGTTGGGCCACATTCATAGCCACCCTGGGCCATATGCGGCCCACAGGTTGTGGGTTGGACACCCCTGTTCTAGACTGAGGTATATGGGGAGTGTATCCCATTTTTACTTAATGTCACTATAACACATATAAGCAGAGCTAAACTGGCATCATTCTTTAGTTTTATTTTTCATTTACAGTGTACATGCAGTATTATTTTGCCTTAGATTCAGGTGTACAGCATAGTGTTTAGACAATGATACATTTTACAAAGTGGTCCGCCCATATTTCCAGTACCCACCAGACACCATACATAGTTATCACTGTATTATTGACTATATTCCCTATGCTGCACTTTACATCCTCATGACTGTTTTGCAACTACCAAGTTGGACTTCTTAATCCCTTCACCTTTTTCACCCAGTCCCCCAACCTCTTTCCTTCTGGCATCCATCAGTCTTTTCTCTGTGTCTATGAATCTGTTTCAATTTTGTTTGTGTATTTTGTTCAATAGATTCCACATATGAGTAAAATCATATGGCATTTGTATTTCCCTGACTGACTTATTTCACTTAGCATAATATCCTCTAGGTTTATCTATGCTGTCTCAAATGATAAGATTTCATTCTTTTTATGGCCAAGTGATATTCCATTGCATGCACCACCACATTTTTATCCATTCATCTGTTGATGGGCACTTGGGTTGCTCCCATAGCTTGGCTATTGTAAATAGCACTGCAATGAACATAGGGGTGCACACAATCTTTTGAATTAGTGTTCTGGGTGTTTTTAGATATGTACCCAGAAGTAGAATTGCTGGCTCATAAGGCAGTTTCATTTTTAGTTTTTTTAGTTATCTCCATATTGCTTTCCACAGTGGCTGCACCAATCTGCATTCGCACCAATAATAGTGCACTAGGGTTTCCTTTTCTCCACATTGTCACCAGCACTTACTGGTTATGGATTTACTGATGATAGCTCTTCTGACAATTGTGAGGTGATATCTCATTGTCATTTTAATTGCATTTCTCTACTGATAGTGACATTGAGCATTTTTTTCATGTCTATTGGCCATCAGTATGTCCTGCTTGGATGAGTGTCTATTCAGGTCCTCTGCCCATTTCTAAATTGAATTCCTTGTCTGTTTGTTTTCATGTTAAGTTGTACGAGTTCTTTACAAATTGTGAACACTAATCCCTTTACCAGATGTATCACTGGTGAATATCTTCTTCCATTCAGTAGGTTGTTTTTTCATTCTGTTGATGACTTCCTTTGCTGTGCAAAAACTTTTTAGTTTAATGTAGTCCCATTGTTTATTTCTTTCTTTTTAAACTGACATCATTTGTTGAAATAATAGACTTGATTTTTGGTCCCAGAACTAATGCTCAAATATCATTTCTGTTAACTAGCCCTTTACAAATATTTTTAGTCTCAACTCTCAGACTTCTCCTCAACACTACAGAATCTGCTAGATTTGTTTCACTTAAATATGAGTTTACTGGGGGAAAAAAGATTTAATTAGATTGGCTATTTGGCAAAAATCCTTGCAGGAAATTTGGTCCTGTCCAAAAAGTCCATGGAGACATTTGGTCGATGTCAAAAGATCCAATATGTGCTGATACATTAGCAGGCCATGCATCATGAGACCCCTTTCTCAACGTGTTGTCCTCTGAGCACTTTACCTGCTGCAGAACTCTTCCTCAGCACTCACGGTTACTACAAATTCGGTTCTTCTGCAAGATCCAAACCTTAACCCATGTTTCTAGCCTCATGAGTCATTACTAGCTGAGAAACTGAGGCAAGAAGGATTATTATTGAAACTGCAGCCACAACACAATTATTGGACCAGTAAAAAATGATAATACTTTTATGTATTCTGTAAACTAAAAATATAAATAAGCATTATGAGCTATTTGAACCCAGGGATTTTTATCTGCATGGCTATATTAATACCAAATATCAAGGGTCATTTTGTGTAGACCAGATAATGCATAAATGTTTTGAACAGGATCAACTGTCCACTAATCAACAAAAATAAGCCATTCCTCAATTTTTTAGTGTTTGTCCAGGCATGTGTGTGTGTGTGTGTGTGTGTGTGTGTGTGTATTATTAGTAAAAGGAAAAACAGGTAAGACTGACACTTGTTTTTTTGAAGATAGCAGACTCAGATCTATTCTTTGGCCATTAAAATAACTGATACATTTCCATACCGATCTAGGAGAGAGATAGTCCCTTTGACTTTGAGTCAATCTCTGGTTATTACTGTGAAATTTGCCTTCTGCCACTGCTATCACTCTCTGTCAGTCCAATACTAGAACACAGAAAATTTCTGATTTTTAAACATTGCCCATCAATTTGTTTGGTTGGATTGACAGCTCCCCAGTTGTCTGAAACTGTCCCCTATTATTTGCACTTTTTTGTTATTTTAACACATGCTCAGTATCTACTTCGGGCCTTGGGATTGCCCCTTTTTGGTTTAAGAACAGGAGTTATGTGGTTATCATGCAGGCATTCAAGTTGTTTTTTCATTAATTCTCTTATTAGCTAGCAATCATAACCTTGGCACATTCTAAGATATTGTTCTATATTGTTGTCTTCCCTTTGCTGGCTAACACATCAAGTAACATCCCAGCAAAAGTCATCTGATTTCCTGCTGGGAACTTACTTCCTTGATAAATAAAGTAATTTCAATTTCTCTACATAAAAATAGGAATTTGAAGTATATACACTTTTACATTATTTTAGATTTTTATATACAAGGCTCCAGAAAAATAAATGCAAAATTTCATTTCTTACTCTGTTTGTTAAGTTCCAAGAACTCCCTGCCCCTTTATAACTCATCAGTCACGTTTTTTCCTTCTAGGACTATAATGATGAAATTCGTCAGGAACAACTACGTGAATTATCTTACTTAAATGGCTCAGAAGACTCTGGCCGTGGCAGAGGTATTAGAGGCAGAGGGATCAGAATAGCCCCCACAACGCCTTCAAGGTATATTGGTTTTTACTTTAAGTAAATTAACAGCCAGTGAGGATGGCAATGTTTTGCTCGCTTGCTCTGTGGCATGATCACAGCAAGGAATTAGCAACAACATCAGCAACAATAACCACCACCTCCACAAAAACAGTGAATGCTTACATAGCACATAAGAACTTCCATGAATTAACTCATCAAATCCTCCACACTAAGGTTAAATATTACATACAGGTGATAAAATGAGATACAGAAAGATGTAAGGAATTTGCCCAACATCACACAGATAGTTTGATTACACACTTCACAGTTTGAGCTCTTAACCAACTGTGTAAAGAGAAAGTTATAAATTTTGTCTGTGCCTTAGGTGGCCCTTGAATTGTCATAGTCTTGCCAGCTACATATAGAGATAGATGATGATACATAAATAGGAAGGAAGGAAGGAAAGAAGGAAGGAAGGAAGGAAGGAAGGAAGGAAGGAAGGAAGGAAAGAAAAGGAAGGGAGGAAGGAAGGAAGGGATTGGGAGAGAGGGAGAGAAAAAGAAAGGAAGGAAGGAAAGAAATTTAGATATATAGGTTGATAATATAAATAATAGTAGTACAAAAAGCCAGAAACGTACTTCTTGCTTGGCAGATGGTAATGATATTTAAAGTTTAGTTACATTTGACTTTGCAATGTCTTTGGTCATCAGAGATTTGTTTTGTAGGACTCTGTCACGCTTTCAACAGAAAGCATTAGTTTGAAAACAAGTAAAGTAAAAAATACTCACAGCCTTCACACAGAGACATTGTAATTCTGTCATTCTCTCACCCTATTATAGTTGGCCTTCAAATCTCTGAAAGACATAGACCTGGAATATTATTTATATATTGCATGGAAATCAGCTGAAGAGATTCTAAGATATTTGCTGATTCAATTTATTTATTAGTTATGCTCCAAATATTTTGAACAAGCATTGTCAAAACACCAATATTTTAATATTTAAATCATAATTGAATCAAACAGTTTTAAATTACCAGAGAAAGTTAAGAATAATAAATTTCCAAATAAAATATAAAGGTAGTAAGTATCTAAAGGCAAAATGTGAAGATTCTTGATATTACATTTGACTAAAGGAAACGCTTCTGAAAATGTTCTGAATCTAGAACTTATTTTTATATATTTATCTTTAAAAAATAAAAACAGAACTATTTAATGCTATCCAGAAACACTTATTTATTGCTAAAAATGTGACATAGCTTTTTTATGAACATGCTTTTTATGGAATTGGCCTTTTATAAAACATTGCATGGTGCTAACCTCATCATGATGGGTTATAAAATGACATAGCAAGTATCTTCAAATGATTGAATCATATGGTTTAAATCATGAATTTGTTGCTTTTATAGTTCAAACAAATGACAATTTATGTCTACAGAAGAGACAATTTTTTTCTTTTCTGTATTCCTTGAAATTGAGATCACTTTTTAAAATAACACATTAACCTGCTTTTGAGATTATAAAATCCTTATATTGATAGATTTTATTTTGTTATTAATGTTGTTTAATGTAGTATTATATTTGCCATATTTGAGAAAACCATATGAGATTTTTATTTCAGTGAAATTTTGTACTAAGAATTTAACCTCTACTGATTTAATAAAGAATAGTGCATATAGTCTATATTTTTAATTATCTAAATAGAAAAATTTGACCAAGAGCTTATGTTTTTGTTTTTAATATCCCATGGATCTCACAGATTTGAAATTACATACATAAAGAGAAAAGAAAATCTTGAAAATTAAACCTCACTTTCAATGCTGTACTGATGTGTTTAATGTATTAACATTAATGAAAGTAAATGGAGCAGAACTCTGTTGTCTTCTATTTCAAACCAGATAATGAAATGTATCTACAAATAAGAAGGAATAAGGAAATGGTTTCTCAAAACAGAAAATCATATTGATCAGAAAGCCCTTGAAAACATAAGTTAATGTTAATGGTAATTTGTACATATTTGCAAAATTATGACTTTATTAAGCTATTCAGTTGCACATATTCAAAAAGGATGGTACCTGGAATATTTTTAAACTTCTATAATAATATGTCAAAAAATTATTTAATTAAAGGAAATTATGTTTCAATAAGCATATGTTTGAAAACTAATTCTCTGATAACATATACATACTAGAGAACAAAGCATCACATGTATATTATAATAGTTTATATTACCTAACTGAAGAATTAAGTCATGTGACATCTCTAACACACACTGCTACTATATGCTGAGTGAGAGCAAGCAGTGAAAAATGAAACATTAGGGGCATCCTGTTTACTATAAGGAGAATTAATACTTAGAACTAATGGTATTTATTAAATAGGGGAGTGATCATATTTGTTGCTAAAAAGACTCCTCAGTCATCCCTGTGGGTGACAGAGAAGGGACAGAAAGACACTGGCTCACAGCAAGCAAGCCAGCAGGAAGACGAGTCCATTATTCAACAGAGAAAAGAACACCATTTGAAGTGTAGAGATACAGAACCAGAGATTAGAATTTATAGGAATTAGAGCCTAATTAGATGCTGGAAAAGAAAGAGGGCCCAAGACAAGGATAACTCTGTGATATCTGGCCTAGTTAGAGATTGTTACATCAACTAAGGTAAGGTGAACGACCAAGTTAAATGAAGACCATAATTATTCCTATAATTAATTCTAGCTCTTTGGATATGCTAGCATAATCTTTGGCAGGTGACTTGTACTTTCTGTGCCTTGGTTGTTAACCTTTAAAATAGCTTAGAAAGTGTTACCTGACAGACTTGTCAAGATTTTCAAATTTGATGGTGCATATAAACAGGGATTTCCAAAGTGGTCTGCACATTGGAATCAGAGGACTTCTTGCTCCTAGGTACTGTGATTTCATTGGCCTGGGGTATGGTCTGGAATTTGGAATTTTCAAAGGTCTTCAGGTAACTAATGTGCAGACAAATTCGGGAACCTCTGATGTAAGGCCCATAATCCAGGATATGGCTTGTGTTAGGAAGGAAACAGATAATAACCGTAATTCAAGTTAGGGAGTGCAGGGAGCACCATGAGAGAGAGAGGATAGAGGATAGAAAATGAGGACACTCATATGCCAAGGGGCCTCAGGAATAGAGAAGCCAGTGAAGGAGGCTGAATAAGAAAAAGAAGAGGGAGGAAATGTGGAGAAAAGCAAAGTCACAAAGTCCAAAGAAGGCAGTTTGCAGACAGAAGTCCACAGTGATAAGTATAATAGGGAGGCACAGTGACATGGGCACTGTAAACAAATCCAGGGGATTTTGAAATTGGTGGGCCCCTCTTGAACCCACTTAAGAGTATTTCTCACAAATTGGCAAAAGCTATGCCTGATTACACTTTTTAATTTTATTTTTCAATTACAGTTGGCATTCAATATTATTTTGTGTTAGTTTTCAGTATACAGTGTAGTAGTTAGACAATCATACTTTACAAAGTATTTCCCTCAATATTTCCAGTATCCACCTGGCACCATATAGTTATTACAATAATATTGACTATATTCCTTATACTCTACTTTACATCCCCGTGACTATTTTGTAACTACCAATTTGTACTTCCAAATCCTTTCACCTTTTTTATCTGATGGACCTGCCCTTTGATCCAGCAATTCCACTGCTGGGACTATATCCTAAGAATCCTGAAACACCCATCCAAAAGAACTTATGCACCCCAATGTTCATAGCAGCACAATTTACAATAGCTAAGTGCTGGAAACAACCCAGGTGCCCATCAGTAAATGAATGGATCAAAAAACTATGGTACATTTACACAATGGAATTCTATGCAGCTGAAAGAAAGAAGGAGCTCATACCCTTTGCAACAGCATGGATGGAGCTGGAAAGCATTATGCTAAGTGAAATAAGCCAGGCAATGAAAGACAAATAC
>CM052541.1:116152751-116170236 GCA_028533065.1 Trachops cirrhosus | reverse complement strand
GGGCACTGAAATGGAGGATGGGATGTCAGTGACCAGAGGGGAGAGGGGAGGGAATTTCAGGGGAGAAGGGAAGGGTTTACAGGAACAAATATAGAGGACACATGGACAAAACTACGGGGCTTGGAAATGGAAGGGAGGAGAGGAGGGATGGGTCGGTGGGATGGAATGGAAATAGAAGATAGAAACTGTACTGAATAATCTAAAATAAAAAAATTAAAAATTAAAAAAAAAGAATAAGGAGTTGAAGACTTAAATGGGTAAAAATTTCAAGAAGTGAGAAAAATGAAGGAAAGGATATTGTAGTGTGGATTCAACCAGGGTCTATATCCTAAAATAGGCTGATGCAGACCCCGGCTCATGGGGTCAGCCACATTGTGGATGAGACACGAGATATCCACACAGACTGAGTCATGTGGAGGGAAAGGGATAACACGGCTTTTCTCTTAAGGGGAGCAAAAGCCATGGTCCTCGCCGTGACAGGCCTTATTGGGTTTCTTGGCACATTACATGATGGTCCTCATTTACTATGCACAGGTTTGACAAAGGAGACAATGCTGCTAATCACATCACAGAAGAGGGATATTTGCAAATGCAAAGGGAAAAGTGTTTGAATGGGTTACACTCATCCTTGGAAGGTTTAGCATGGATTTTAGGAAGTTACTTTGCAGTAAATGTTTGCTGCAAATCAGGTTGAGGGAGTTTTAGCAAGAACAAGACTCAAAGTGGCCTAGGTACATTGCAGGCCTGATTCCCCATGAGAGAACCTATCTGTGGGTGTGGGTCCTGTGCATCTCCAAGTGGGAGCTGGGCCCACACCACACAGAATGGTCTCCTACAATAGGTGATGTAAATCTTGCATTGAATTGGAGAAGAGAGACGTGGGGTTAATATTCCAGGGAAAGGGCACAATGAGTCAGATTCAGGAGACAGGGTTGCTAGGGCTGTGTATAAAGACAGTTGATAAAGGAATTGAATGAGAAGTTAGGTATGTTGCAAGGATCATACAGTTTTAAAACAGGAAGAATTTATTACAGATTCAGAAATCTGATTTGACCCATCAAGGGGAAAAAAACCCACTGCAGGCCCAGTGAGTTATAATACCTGTGATTATTTAGTGGCACACCCCACACTTGTGAATGTAGTTTAAAGTAGGTGACATATAATTTACTAGCCACACATGGACACTTTTGAGAGTGTGAAAATGCTAAACTGAATGGCAAACTAGAGCAACGGTTGTAAATCAGAACAATTCTGGGCAAACCTGGAAATATGCTCACCCTACTTATGAGGAAACAGATAGACACTAGGCCCAGTGACGGTAATAATAATAATGGTCTTTACATCCTTTTTATAGATGTGTCTTTATATTACCATGATAATATAGAATATTATATTGTATTATCATGATAATGTGGAATATTGCCTCCTCAGCTATGTTGTGCTTGAAGCAGGCACCTGGCCTTCTGGGCCTTTTGTGTTTCTCCTTCCCCCAGTCTAGGAGAGCGTTCTCCATACATTCGACTCACAATAAGTTCTCTGATAATTTCTCTATTCATCAACTCTGTAATCTATTTAAAACTTTTAAAAGCTTTACCAGCATTCTTGCTGTTCACTCGTAAAAGCTCATTTTCTGCAAGCAAGAAAGAGCCAGCTGACTGCTATTCATAGCAGAAAGCATAACCTACATTCCCGTCTGCGGGTGCAGCCAAACAGTGTGATTGTTGACATCCCAATGATCATTATTTTTCCCAAAGCTTTAGTGTTGCTGCTGAAAGCAGTGCTTTCTAGAGGCCAGCCTTTCAGACATAATAAAAAGTGAAATAACCACGCTTCTGCCCAAAGACTTCAGACAAACACTCAACCTCTCCAAAGGCCTCAGAATGCCATAAAAGTTGGCTACATCCATTTGATCTCGGGCTTTTAGCACAAGTTACTTTTGTGTCAAGCACTGTAGTAGAGTATTTAGTCTATTTTTTTTTTTTTTTGCAAAGTCCTAATGTATTTCACTAACACCATAGTTACCAGAGGAAAATAAATTATATCAGGAGCTCTACCCATTCAGGGGATTACATGCATGATAATAAATCAGTGACAATGAGTTGCGGTTCCAAGTGACCTCAAGCTTAAGCTACTATAATACACAGAATGATATTACCATGGTCAGAGTTTCACATTTTATTTAGCATTAAGGTGCAGACAGACTTTTTTGTTGGTAATGACAATATTGTGCATCACTGTCAATAACCTTAAGTGTAGAGGAGACATTTGCTTTTAGTAGCTCAGTTTCACAGGTGGTCCAGCGAGTCATATATCAGACAGTGCTCTCAAATGGGTCTTGTTGGTAACTTTAGAATAAAATGAGAATGGGTTGGTTTTGTAAAAGAAAATATCCAAGTATTTTACCTGCTTTTCATAACTAAGTCATAACCAGCATTTACAAAATTTATTCTACTGTGGAGGTCAAAGTACTTCACATTCTAAAGAATCTCAACACACACACATGCAGCAATTAATTGGGTTTCTTCCTATTGTACAGAGGCTGTAGGATGAGAGCTTTGTCTGTTTCAGTCCCTTTCTCTCACTGCTTGTTCCTCATCTGTATGTGTCCTGTTTTTCCTAGGGGTCGTGGGGGTGCCATTCCTCCTCCCCCGCCACCTGGACGAGGTGTTCTCACTCCCCGAGGGACCACTGTGACCCGTGGAGCTCTTCCAGTGCCCCCTGTAGCAAGAGGCGTCCCTACCCCACGAGCCCGGGGGGCACCAGCCGTGCCAGGATACAGGGCGCCCCCTCCTCCAGCCCATGAGGCTTATGAAGAATATGTAAGTACCGCGGCTGATCAGTTGTTAGGAAGAGTTAAATTAATTGTGTAAGAAGCTAAGCCTCAAAAACATTTATATACCATGAATATAGTAGATGGTATTTGTTGCAGAAAACAAATGTCATTTGCAGCAGAATTTAAAGAGTGCTTTTAAACATTCGCATTTCAAGGAAAGCTTTCATTTTACAGGTGCTGTGATTGTTGTTGGTACCAGTTAAATAGCTTGCATTTTAAGAATCAAACGTCCTGAGGTTTTCTTGTCTTTAGGAGACTCAATCAATTTCAAACTGTAAATAATTGTGAACATAATGTGAATCATATATTTAGAAGCTTCTTCTGGGATTTGATAAAGGTTAGCATAAATAACCTATTCACTCAGAAATATTTGGCAAATATAATGTGATTATATTATAAACTTTGGTAGTAATGTATAACCATGTGACTGGTCTTTTATTTAAATATCCTTGCTCTCTTTCACTCTATGAAAGATATGGGATTGGTAGATGTGCAGACTTCAAAAAATGCGGAATGAGCAGAAGAAACGCAGTGTCTGTGACCAGCCCCCTCCCTTCCCGTCCACTCTGTCCCTTGAAGTGCACCTGGACCTTTCATCTGGGTTGTTTGTATTCCGGAGGTCTCATTGTCTTCTAGTCCCTGTATCCATTTCCCCAACTCATCTGTGAAAACTGTGCAAAGAGACAGTTCCCCATTCACTCTTGTGACCACCGTGCATCCACAGTAAATATTAAATTGAATTGATTCAAGCCAGATCATCCCATGAAACAGATTCATTTTGCCACCAGCCTCTGAGTGTACTCATCTCCTAATCCAGGTGTTTGTTCCATTCAACCACCCATGGACTGCTGGCCTCTTAAGTGTTCTCTGGGAATGATTACTTACTAAGTACAAACTCTTCAAGGATACTTCTTGTCACCTGCTGGGCACTCGAAGCATATACATTTTCTACAGACTGGTTAGTAACCAAGTAAAACTTAACCCTACAGTAAAGTGACATGGTTGCCACATGGCACTGAGAATACATTAAAGCTTAGAGTATATTAGTTGTTAGGAATAATGTTACTGCTTAAATAAGAAACATTGACTATTATCCGCAACAGTGAAAAAATATATTATTAGAAATCCATTTCTACTGGAAAAGGGGAAATGTGTTCATCTAAAGTAGCTTTTCCATGATATCAGATCTCAGTATTTAAAATTTTAGACAATCTGGAAATTCTGAAATCAGAAGCAGAAAGCATATTCTCCCCTGTAAATAAGCCCACAGGCCAGAAAACACAGAACCTACTCTCAGTTCTGCCCTCTCCTCCCTGAGATGTGGTATGTATGAAATAAGTACTTGTTAAAGGAATGAATTAAAAGTCCACAACAGGAGTGATGGGATCATTTTTAATCTCTGAGGAATCTTATACCTCAGCGAACCTCTGAGGATCACTGTATCATCTTTATGTACATTACCACTATGGGATTTTTATCTTCCAAAGAGGCTTAAACAGTTAGATCTTTATTTCAAAAATTAAAAGAGAGAAAAGCTGTTTGGGTAATAGTGGTCAACACTGTTATTAATCAAATAATTTGCAGGGCATATACAGGGCACCATGAAAGAGAACAAGATTGGCAAAACCCTGTAGCCTTTCACATGCATTTCAATTATACTGAATAAATCCCTGGAGTACAAGGCAAGTAAGAGTGAGCTACGAAAGCATAAAGAGCTTGTAGAAACATGGATGGAAAAGGTTATATTTTAAAAGGAGAAATCTAGGAGGAGGGTAGTTCTTAAAGTAAGTCAAAGAAAATATGTAAACTCAAGTCGGAATTTTTGTACTTCGCTTTTAAAGTGTCTAATACCTTTTATTCATTCACTCAGTCATTTCTGAGCCTCTGTCTTATTTCAGGCACTGTTCTGAAGGTCCTGGAGATGTAGTTGTGAACAAAGACCAAATATCTGCTTTCATAAAGCTTACATTTTAGTGGAAGGAGATGGAAAACAAACATATTAAAAATGAATACAGTGATGTATTAAAAATGAAAAAGTGATGCAGGTGGAGAAAAGGGCTGCAGAGGGAGGTGGAGGGAGGCAGTTAGGGAAGGGCCTGTCCAACGGGGAGACCAGGAAATGCTTAATGACGTGAGGGTCTACGCCAAGGGGCTGCCTCTGTGAAGAGCATCCCTGGTAAAGCAAACAGCAAACATAAATGCCCTGAAATAGAACCTGCCTGAAATATTGGGGATCAGCAAGGAGAGCATTAAAGCTGGAGCAGATGTGTGAGGGGCAGCAAGTAGACAAGGTTAAGGGATGGACGGGCCAATCCTTGTTGCTTTTAGAAAAACTGAGGCAGGAAAGTGACATGATCAGGTTTATGCATTTAAAGGTTTATTCTGCCTCCATTGTGGAGAACAGGAAAAATATGGGTGGGGATTGGGCACAAGAGCAGAAACAGGGAGACTGGTGAGCAACTCATTGCAAGGCCTCCCGCTGACAACATGATGGCTCGGGGGTGGGGGCGACGAGAGGAAGTTAGATTCTGCGTGCACTGTGTAAATGCTCTGCTAGGGTTTGATGATGGAATAGAAGTAGGATGTGTGAAAAAAGAAAGGAGTGAGGATAGTTTTGTGAAGTTTTTGTGATGTAAAGGTTAACAGAACCTTGGACTACACCACTGGATTAAACTGAGGTGTCATTTATTGAAATAAGAAATACCATGGGGGAACTGGAAAGTTCTGTGCTCTGGTTGAAGGTGTTGAGCCTTCAGGAAATTCTGTTGTGTTATTGGGGAGAGTGGACCTGACTTTGGAAACAGACAGCAGCATCCTGATTTGCATTCCAGCTGTGTCTGTGGCTGTGTAATTAATTTATAAACCCTCCGAAGCTTGTATTTCCCTTCTGTATAATGGGACTAATCATTTTCTCTCACAAGACTGCATTAATATTAGAAATAATATCATATGTATATTATATGTAAAATAATATTAGAAATTATATCCACAGCACTTAGAGGTATGCATAACTACCTAGAACATTATAGACATTCATAATAAAAAGTAACTATTATTTAAAATTTTATCATATAAAATATTCTTTAACTTCTGCCTGGGATAAACTATGGATCCATTAAAGTCATATTTACTTGCCTTTGTTTATATTAATTGGGCATCATTGATTGCAAATAGCACAAGCAATTTTATCTTCTTTAGTAATAAGCAAATAAGTTAACAAATGAACAAACACACCTGGAGAGGCTGTCATAGTAATATAAACTTATGCATGAAGCTCAGTAATAGGAATCCCATTAGGCCTAAAGAAAGTTCTGGACAGCGTAACTAGAAGACTATCAAGAATCTCTACCCATATTTCATCTCTGTTTTCTCTGCCTGCATGTTTCTATTCCATTTAATCTACAAGCTAGATGTTTGGGCTCCTCTGACCCATATGGTTCAGCACATGGGGAAACATGCCCACCCCAGGGCTGCCACGTTTACACGTCCAGTTCTCGTCACCTACAGATGCTGACAGGCTGGCTGCCTCTCAGTCCTACTCTAGACCCTCTGGTGGAAGAGCCCTATTCACTTGGGCTTGTCAGGTCTAACACTAGGTGAGCCAGCTATGACAGCAGGATGAGAGTTCCTGGAAATGTGGTCTGAGATCTACCACTCATCTGCCAACAGTGAAGAGGGAAGGGGATGGGCGAAGTTCACAAACTGGAAGCGTGGTTATTGGGGATAGCCAAGGCTTACCTGGCTAACCCCAGAGGCTAATGTGAGAAGACACTGGTTTTCAGAGGAGAACATATTATGAATTTGGCAGATATCCCCAAATAAATTTATGATAACGTGTTGTTAATAACAGGAAAATGTAATTTTTTAAACTCATCTTTGCCATATTTTTAAAAACCTTTCATATGCTGCATTTTAATTCTTTCTATATAAACCCTCCAGTGAGTATGGACAAAGTTTAATACATGGCTGGTAAACTGCTTACAACAATCTTTGACGTCTCAGTACCAAGCCCCGATTAACAATCAAGAGCCTCAACTCTGCTCTAATTTTAAACTATGGATTTCTCTGTAAGGGGTAAGAAAAACAAAGTTTAAGTGTCTCAGTAACAAAATAGTAGCACCATGCTGAGTTGATGGTGAAATCTCAAGGAGTTCTTAACTTTCAGATAAAATTTCTGAGAAAAGGTTCCCACTATTATAAATTTCTGAGAAAAGGTTCCCACTATTATAAATGACGCTACAAGCTAATTCATTCTTCCGACTTTTTTTCTCCCCTGCTGAGTCTCAGCATTAAGTTTCTGACCACACAGAAGGTATGCTGGTGATGAAATTCACTCCTTGCAGCTTGCCTGACAAGAAACGGCTTACTGTAAATGAGATTGCTGTTTTAAACCATCATTAGTGTTAGCAGAGTCTAAAAAAACAAAACAAAACATGAATTTTGGTTTGTTACACTTCCTAATCCAGACTTTAAATATTTTAAAGCTTCTTTTCATTGACCTTCTGCAAGGAAGAGGGCGTTCACATTTTACAGATCTGTCATCATGATGCAAGTAGATTTAGGGAATTGAAAAGTACGTTTTAAAAAACATCCACACCACAAAATATTAAGCTGATCAGCTCTATAATGGATAATATTTGCAAATGGAGTAAACCAAAACTTACATTTCTGAATACCTACTAGGTTCCAGTCACTGTATGTTAATTAACTTAGCTTCAAAATAACATGAGCAAGCAGTTATTGATGAACTATTTTAGTAGATGAGGAAACTGAAGCTTGGAATTGAGACTTGCATCCAGTTTCCTTTCTCCCAAGCTTCTGTATCTTTGTCCATTGAAATACTATCTACATGTTATTTGTCTCACAGAGAACTGACACACACAGATCATTTGTCCTGCATGCCCTCCATCGAGACCATTGGTCAGTATGAAATCCCCTTGGTGATATTTAGGACATCTCCTGGCCTCCACATGATTACCTCCAACCATGGAGAACTCAGTACCTCCAGAAACCAAGTGCTGGAAATATAAGAACTGTGGTTGAAGAAACACTGTTTCTACTCTCAAAATCACGCCATCTGGTGGGAGAGACTAAGATTAGTCTAACAATTAACTTGTAAGTAATGGCTATATAGGGGAGGCTCTTATCTTTACCCTCCATTAGTAGTAATTTTTGTTATCTCCTCCCATTTACAAGATTAAACATCCTAAAGGCAGAAAGTGTTTCTTAAATTTATTTTATCGCTGCAGTTCTAAGTGGCTTGATAATAGTAATCGAAATGAACCTACTTATGATATTGTAAGGAAGACATTTATGTATATATATATTTATATATTCACACTCACAAATTATAAAAATATTAAATGAATGAAAGTACAACATAACATATATTATGTGCCAAAGAGAGACTACAGGGTGGGGCAAAAGTAGATTTACAGTTGTTTCTATGGAAAATAATACAATAATTACTGACTAATAATACTAGAAAAAACTCTGTTTTACATATTCACAGATATAAACCTACTTTTGCTCCACCCTGTATGTCAGCTCCTAAAGGGAATTATCACTATGGCCATGGGTGCTTTTAAAAACTTGTAAGAAGGTAAGGAAAACAATAATAGTAGAGCAAGATAATAAGTATAGATTTGAGAAGTAGAGAGAAGATGGAGGAGGAAGCTCCATGCAAAGAAGGAGGAGGAGGAGAAGGAGGAGAAGGAAAAAGGCAAGAAAATGGAACCTTCCAAGCAAATCTAAAGAATCTGGGAGGACTCTTTAGAGAAACAGAGTTCATTTAAGATAGCAGGAGAAATACTGTGGAGTTACAGATGACCTCAGATGCTGACATGCCAACTTCACGATTGCAGTAAAAGGCCAACTGGAGGTTATATTGCAGAGGATAAACTAAGGTTTTAGGGAATTTTATAATGCTAAGTTGTTTGGGCAAATTGGGGAACTGAGTGAAAAAAGGAGAGATCTACGAAATGAACAAGAGTGAGGTTTACTGCTCTGAACCCTAGAAATGCATTGAAAATGTCAAGACGAAAGATCACACTGATTATGGAAACAATAGGGTTTGATGATGAGTGGATGTGGGAGGAGAATGAAAACCAATCAAGGCTTATTCAAAGGTGTTAGTATATGGGGTAGGAGTGAGAGTGCAGAGAAAGAGGGAAGGGCTGTGGTGGGAAGGGGTGGGCAGGAAAGGATTCACCTCGAAGCAAAAAAAATCTCCTTTCAAAGGCCCTGGGAGGGGCCTTACCAGTGTGCTCACTGGATCAAGTCTCTTGTTGCAGAAGCGAGGGGTTTCACCTGATGGCAGTGGAGATGGGTTTCCCTTCTCACACTTCCAGATGGGTCAGGTGCTGTTAGAGTGGGCATGGCTGTTTGTGAGGTTACGCTAACTGAAGTTCATGTGGGAGACTCATTCGTTTGCATTCAGTGGAATATCGTTATTTGTATAAATTAGGTGTTGCTAACACTGTTATAGAAATGGTTCCAGGAATACTCTTGCTAGCATGCATGGGTCGAGGTCAGACTGCTATTTGATTGTTAACTACGGCATTGTTCCAGGAATTGCGTGTTTAGTGATGAAGAAACAAATTTTGAGATGTATCAGGCCACATCTGTTCTGTGCAAAACTCTTCCATAGCATTCAGTTCAGCTGTGAAAAAAACTTAATAGAAGTTTATCTGACTTTGACAATAACTGCAATAGTCTGTAACATTACAAGTAATAAGTTGTGAAACTAAAAATGTTCAAAACTATCAAAAATAACAAACTTTTTCTATCAACCATGCTAGAGGAAAAAAGCCCTTGAATTTTCTGTATTTATTATAGAAAATATGATTTTAGAAGGTAATCAAAAATAATGGTTCCATAATATGGAAAAATAGGTACAAGTATATCAAGTAGTTAGTTGATAAAAATACTAAATATTTTCTGGATTTTGTGAGGTTTATAGAATTTTCAGCTTTTTAAATTTTGTGATTAGCTGAGATTACCTTTTTCATTCTAAATAAATGTTCGCTTTCATGCTTAATTTGTATTTATAATTTTGTAAACTTTTTTTTAAAGAATGAATGATGATATAACCTTCAGGCCCCACAAACTCTGGATCTGCTTCCATAGAGGAAAATGATGGCCACACTTCTGGGGAAGTGTCTGTGGAGGGCTGGGAGAGTGGTGTGGGGCATTGTTTAGAGGAAATAATGATTATATAACCAAAATTTCTTTCTAATACTACAAGCCTGTCCTGTTGTGTTTAGCTATAACCAAGTAGGCACCATGAATAGGTAAAATATAGGTAAAAGTTGATGCTGCCTTTTCAGCAAAGGTTGGCTGGCAGAATTAAATGTGCAGGTAAAGGAACACACTCTGTGCAAGTGTCCGTCAGAACGCTACACTCTATGAACATAAACTGACACCATCAGTATTCGCTTCAATACTCTCTCTTTGATTATTTGCTGGTGTAGCATGAAAAAAAAACAGTAACAAAATTCCCTCAGGTGCACAAAATAGTTTCTAGTTTCCAAAGACATAGATCCAATTTATTATTAAATGACCTCATATTTTGTCCAATGATTAATACTCAGACATTGAAGAGCTACGTGGGGCACAGCAAAGCAAGAAGAGATGTGAGGTCCATGCTACATGAGCGACTGTGACCAAATGTAATCAATCATGTTAACCTAATTTATAAAATTCACTTTGACAAAGTTTTGAGGGTTTTTTTCCCCATCAGTCTTAACTAAGCCCATTGGCATTCCAGCCTGTCTCATCATATAATTCTGACTCTGAGGCATCCTTCCAGTAACGATGAGAACACTAAGAAAGTCACTGGTAAATCAATAGTCCTTAAAATTCCATAAATGAGTTCAGGCTGCCAACTTTCAATTTCATGTGTATGGAACATTTTTTTTGACAGGAGAGGGAAATAAGTATTAAATGATAATTGAAATCAATTCTTGTGCCATTTTTGTGGAAGGAAAGATTATGAGCCTGATTTGTAGTGCATTTTGAGGGGAGCCACATGGGGTGGTTTTCTGTGTAATAGCCAAGAGCCTTCACCCAGCAAAGAGAGATTTTTATTAGAGTTTCTAGATTGGATATTTGTATTCCATTAAACATTCTTGTTTGAGTTTCATGCTCTACTCTTCTGTAAGGAGAGTGTAATTTACCAGAATGTATCCTAGGGTTTTGTGTTTTGAAATGTAACTAATATTTAAAATAACAAAAACATATGAGGTTAACAAAATATTTTTTGAAAGTACAGAATGGGCATAATATTACTGTGGTCCAAATCCTCATAGGAAGTTAGTGATGTAAATGCTATTAAAATATTAAATTATTTCCCCAAAGATATATTATCTTTTAAAGTTGTGTGCATTTTCTTCTGAAGTTTAGCCAAACCATCCTTCTTCTAGCATTATGTCTTCTATGTTTTAGTCATTTTAGAACAGATGCAGATTCTCTTATTGGCCACAGCACTCGGGATTGTAGCCAAACCTGTATCTTATAATTGCCGTGATGACTAATGTATTTTGTAACACTTACAGGATGAAAATAGGTTTTCCCTCTGTACCTTTTTGGAGATGAATGCTAACTGATGGAACATATTATATCATGAAATATTTTAGACTTTCTTCCAGGAGCTGCTGGGGGAAAATGCCACGATGCTTCTGCAGCATCTGCTACAGAGATGTGGGGAGGAGAGCGGTGGCAGAAACACCAAAAACCGCCACCTCAGCCTTCAGGAACTCTACCATTCCTTCTTTTCAACATTATAAGTATATTTTAGGTTAACCATTTTTTCTTCATGGTTCATACACATGGCCTATGGATTAATGATGAAAGTGCATTGAGACTTTATTTTTACAGGAATGTTCTTAAAAAGCTTTGGTGGGAACCCATGAATAATTTTTACATCATTTTTGCTTCTGAGTTGACAATGATTTTAATTAATGTATTCCTACTAAAAAATGAAGACCCTGTACAGGGTGACAAATCACACCCAGGAATTCTAAAATTTATTTTTTCTTTTTCTTTTTCTTTTTGAAAAGCATTGTTCTACATGTTTTGCCAACACCACCCTTACCTTTTATGGCAAAGGAAACTTAAATACAACTTGCCTAGCTAGTTAGATTGTCGATGGCTTTTGCAGGTAGCCAAATAGGAATGGTCAAATAGGACTGAGTCCTTGTCTGGGTTTTAGCCCTATTCCATTATGGATTCCTCATTCACTGGAAAATAGTGTCTGTTAAATCTTTTTATCAGTAACAGACCTTTTCAATTTGTGTGTGTGTGTGTATGTGTGTGATATCTTATGAGCTAAAGGTTTTTACTGGGGAGCCACAGTTACAAATGTTCTCTGCAATAACTTTTCATAATCTCAATATCTGAATTAAGGCAGTTTCTCCTCCTAATTGAGATTGGGAAGCTGTACTTTCCCTTTATATGAAACCATGTGATGAATCAATTTGGCAGAAGAGAGACTCAGGAAGGACCCTCATTTAACCCTTCTGCCTTGTATATCTCAGAAGCAAAATAGAGAATATACCAATAATGGGCTTTTAATTTCTTCACGTTCCTTCACATATTTATGTTCATTCTTCTGCAGTACCTCTGACATGTAAACATCCATGTGAAGTGAGTTCTCTATTTTACAAGTCATAGATACATACAGAGCTGGAGCCCTGTAAATGCAACTGGTGTGAGTGCTGGAGAGGAGGGTTAGGATGCTGGAGGAGGACTGATTTGTTTTTTCAGGTAGTCACTTATATTGCAAGAAAAAAAATTTTTCTTACACCAAGAACAAATTTAAAATGGCAGATCCACATAATATAAATCATAGGGATTGTGTATCATAGTAAGAGATGTTGCTTTTACTGTTTTTGCTGTTCTTCCTTGGAGCTGCAGGACTAGCTGTAACTACTTGAAAATAAAAGCCCAAGCCCTTTGCTATAATTTCAGCCCACATTGTAATTTCTGCTGGTTACTTATATTGCAATATTTTTATTAAATAATACATCTGGAATTTGCCTTTGCAGAATAATAAATAACCAGCCACAACAGTAACTGGTATGTTCTCCCCCGCCAATCTATTCAGCTGGTCTGCATAAGAACAGAGAGCCAGTTACTGTCCATTCTTTGTGATCAGACCTCAGATCTGGTCAGTTGGGGCCTGAGCCATTCTGGCTGTTAAATGCTGTACCACTTCCATACCGGAAAAATCCTAGTAGAAATACAGGCTAACAAATTTTCGCAAATACACAAATTAAATCATCTAAGCTTAGAGGTTAGGAGGATTCCTTAGCCAAGCCATTGGGCAGTTGTCCAAGACAGATGGTCTCACTGCACCAAAACTTCTTTTGGTCACAGTTACAGATGATGGCACTTATGACTTCAGAATTCCCCGTAGTCTGCCCGTCAGGCTGAAATTCATCACAGTCTCTTTCCTGGTTTCCCAATGTGTCCCACATCTGTAGAGGGAGTTGAATATAATCTAGTATACCTCACCTGCTGTGCTTCCTCATTTACGTAGAGTCTCTTGAATGCAAAAGACCATCTTGCACTTTTGGAGGTTATGAGGGACTTACCCAGTCCACTACTGTATTTTAAGGTTAAAGAAATTAAGGTTCAGAGGATGACTGAGCTAAAGTTATACATTTTGTAATGCCACTGCAGGTTGCCTGACTTTCCCTGCAATGTTTTTACAGTGGATGTTAAAAGGCAAGGGGGGAAGCACAAATGCACAAATGTACTCACTCATGTGTCTTCCAGGTAGCTAGACTAATCGTGTGGCACTCATGTGGAGCTGAGTTTCAAGCTTTTCTAAAATTTACAAGGAGAAGATGGAAAGAATGATGTGTGAAATGTTTGAGCCCTCACCCCCAGCAGGTTTTGGGGACCCAGATTTCTCTCGTTGTGGTGTATTCTTTTATGAGAAGCCTGAATGCCTCGTAGAAGATACACACACACTCACCTTCGTTATTTTTTTAGTTACTGACACTCTCAAAGAAACAAATAATTGCCAAAAGCAAAATACAAACAGGAGTAATGTAGCAAGCACAACCTGGAGGTAGGAAAATGTATCAGGAGGTCTCACTAGGGATTTAGTAGACAAGAGTATTTACTCATTAACCAAGAACTGATACCATGTATGTTTGAAACCAGATTTTCAGCAAATAATTCTCCTGTGCTGTACATTCCAAATGTAAGTCAAAGCATTTGAAGCAACACATTATATATAGAACAGAAATATACACATAAATATCTAAATAAAATGAAACAAAAATATTTTATTTCATATGTAATCTCATTTAAGCTTCTCTCAAAATTTAGACAACAGAAAATGATAGTTTTTATATGTAACTTAGGCAGCAACTGTCATCCCAAAATAAATCTACCAAATCCCCTTTCTCCCAGGAAACAATCTCCATGAAAATTTCTTCCCAAACTAACAAGTTCCATCCAGCTATGTTCCCCCTTGTTCTCTTCTAAGCTTCTTACAAGATTATCATAACACCCATTTTCAGCTCTCGTCTCCAGAATTTTCTTAAATTTGACTCTTCTGTTGACCTCTTTGTTTGAGCATTTCCAATTATTTGTGGACCTTTTCTTTATTCAGACAGTTTTTCTCTTCTCACTCCCACGCATCTAAACCAGGCAGTAACGTCTCCTATGTTACGGTTCCTCCTGAGGTGTCTATTTCTGCCCAGTTGAACCTCAAAACTCTAAAAGTCATCTTTAGGTTCTTTCTTTGCTTTGTTTCAAATGCTAGTGTTGTATTAGTTTTTCTAAAATTATAATCTCTTCCTGTTGCCCAAAGGATAAAATTCCAACTTCTTAATTTTATATACTTAACATTTTGAGAAGCTGAAGATAAGTACTTTAGTTTTATCAGCTTACTTACAGTTAATTGTGTTTCATTTTCAAATGAGATTTGACCAAGAATAAAAGTAAAGTAAATGAGCAAGCAAGAGGAAAAAATCCTAAATTTATATAGCCAATATAGTTACCAGCAATTTTATAATTCTTAATATATTAAAATCAACTGTGCTATTTGATTTACTTCAAGTGAACATCTCTTTGAATGCCCATTCTATATTATACTGAGTTCCATGGGAAGAGGCAATGAGAGATAAAAAAGGTGGTCACCTTTAATAGATGTCTATTGTATGTTAGAGATTTAACATATACAATATGACAATAGTAAAGGGTAAGAAGCATAATACTTGTTTTCCCATTAAGGAAAAAATGTAGGTAAATCTTTCAGTCACCTGTGTGATAGCAGAGCTAGACAGATCTGTCTTCAAAATTAACAGCTTGTTAGATATAAAGATGTAAAAGGAGAAGTTTCTGGCTTTAAAAAGGCAACAGGTAACACCTAGACAAAAAACAACACTCACCAAGTTCAGTACAAAGTATAATTTGTGAGCGTGGACTGGAGACTTCTTTGTTAGGTATATGCTGTTTTCCTGACCTACCTCACAAACTAGGTATAAAGTACTTATGACACCCGGTAGAAGTCCCATTAAACCAAACATATCTGTAATATTTTTTATTTGCTTTGATTTCACTCAGAAAGGTTGAAGAACTGATTAGTTCTAATGCTATCTATATGATATTGTGCACATATAGAAATTTAGGGGGAAAACAACCAATAATCTTTAACTTTATAGTAGTGAAGATAGAAAAGACTAGAGCAGTTAGATGCACACAAAAATTCTTTGAAAGTCTGCAATATTAAGAGTAGCCAAGAAACCCAACAAATGGCAATAATAATGATAATACTGATAATAGAAGTACCTGATAATTATATTAAGTACTTATAAGCCAGACACTATGCAAAGTTCTTTACCTTCAGTGTTTAACTTTATAGCAACTTATTGTGGTGGTATTATTTTCACTTTACAGTTGAAGAAACTGAGGTTTAAAGAGGTTAAGTAGTATGCCCAAAGTTACCTAGCCAGCAAGCAGGAGGGCTAGTGTTCAGGAGTTAGATTTCATGGGTAGTGCTCATAGTGTATAAGCTGCAACAATGTACTATTAACACATGGCAGGTGCTTGCCCAAGTGCTTAACATGCATAGACTTAAGTTATCCTATTGACACCTCTGTGAGTTGCCAATTTACTTCCTTAGATGCGAAAACTTATATTCAGGAATAGATTGAGTATCGAGCCAGCATCATCCAGGAAATCAGTAGCCAAAATGGGATTTCAAACCAAATGGTCCAGGTACAGTGGACCCTGTTCTGCTCTCCCTGGGGAAGCTAGCAAAGATACCATTTGGGCAATTAGTTGCATATGATACCAATGGGGAAAAAATGAGGGAAGCACCTCAAAGAATCACCAAGTAAATCTCCCTGGACTACAGTGCACATATAAAAACAGAGAGAGGGGAGGTTTGAAACAAGTTGGAACAAAATAGTAAAATGACCTGTGGGAAAGAATGCCTGGACAAGAACTGAGTAATTAAGTTGTTAGTGGGTACTTCAGAAAAGTTTCTGAGTTGTCCGAGGACCAATGTGCAATGTGCACATCACTGAAACTGTGGCAGGCAGACAGCAGAGCAGGAAGGGCAGATGGAAGCGTACGCAAATCTCAGGGCCGCGTGCAATCTCAGTCAGAGTGAAATGGAAAAGAAGGAACCATGGGAAACACTATGGAAGACATAGTAATTAATTAGACCAAACTCTGGAACTAATTCCAGAATTTCAGTCATGTAAAACATTTTAGGTAATTTAAAAATGGAATGTTATTCAGTATTATTTCTTTTATTTTGGGTTTGAAAATAATTGATTCTAGAAGATGCATTTTTTGAAATGTATATATATATATATATATATATATGTATATGGCAGACAGTTTTTTTCAGCCTCCCTGAGATATTACTGCATATAACATGTAAGTATAAGGTATGCAATGTGATGATTAGTTACATGTATATCTCACAAGTGATTACCACAATAAGGTTAGTTAATATTTCCATGTATTCACAAAGCAAAAGTCATAAGACTTCTGTGTGTATGGTGATAACAGGTAATATTTACTCTCTTAACAACTTTCAAGTATGTAATACAGTATTGTTAATTATCGTCACCATGCTGCACCCGAGATCCCCGGATCGTACTTCTCTTTTAGGTCGCAGTTTATGCCCTTTGATCAATATCCCCCTTTTCCCCACCCTCAACATTATTTTTTATCACAGTTCTTTTCATTGCAGATCTTGTTTTCCAATTGATCTACATTGTGATAAAAGCTTCAGTTAGAAAACATTTTAGAAAATTGCTTATGAAAACCACAATCTTGAAGTGAGATTTAAAAAGGCAATTTAGAAGAGAAAAAGGATTTTTAGATTTTTACTATATGTACAATAATGTAATGCACTCATGTCATGACTACAGATTTCTTTTTATCCAAGTGCTTAAACCACTTTCTAAATGAAGATTTAAACATATGACCACTCTCACACAGGGAGTTTTTCACCATTTTTTTAGAGATGCCCATCTGTCAAAGGCAGTTTTAGCCTTACTCCCATTGCATAACACCAAGGAACACAATTTTTGTTTTGTTTGGCTTTGCTTAGTAGTTTTATCTTTTTTTTTATTTTAGTTTATTCAGTACAGTTTCTATCCTTTATTCCCATTCCAG
>CM052541.1:115830459-116152251 GCA_028533065.1 Trachops cirrhosus | reverse complement strand
GGAAAGAATAAACAAATGGGATCTCATCAAAATAAGAAGCTTCTGCATGGCTAAAGAAAGCAGTATTAAAATCAAAAGAGAACCAATGTATGGAAAAACATATTCACCAATGATACCTCAGACAAGGGTTTAATCTCCAAAATATATAAAGAATTTACAGGACTCCACTCGAAGAAGACAAGACACCCAATTAAAAAAAAAGTAGTTTTATCTTTATTATCTGTTCAAAGTTACTTCTCTGTGTGTAGGAACTCTGCAGCCCCTGAGGGGAGCAGTGTAGCTCTGGGTGAGTTCTAACCCACCCCCACAAAGGAAAGGAACAGGGACTGAATCAAAGGAGAGAGGCACAAGGCCCAAATGCAATGCAGGTAAGGCAGAGAGAAGAGAAATCAGGGCTTTATGTACCAGAAAGATCTCTTCTTCTACCATGTAGCCTCTATGGAATTTTTTACTTCTACTCCTAGAAAAACATTTAAAAAATACTCTATAGGAATTGTGGAATTGTCAGTATCCCAAGATACATATTTTCTAGGCATTCCCATCCCTCTGGCATCTTACATTTCTTCTTGTTCTTTCATGTCCTGCAGCCAGGTGGGAACCAGGACACCTGCAGAGTACAGGAGACTGTTGGTCCAATACAGGGGTCAGCAAACATTTCCTGAAAAAGGCCCAAAAGTAAACATTTTTGGCTTTGGGGGATATACATTCTCTGTCATAACTACTCAACTTTACTACTACAAAGTAACAAAGCAGCCATATACAATACACAAATGGATGAGAGTGACTATGGTCCAATCAAACTTTACTTAAAACAGCAGGTGGCAGGTGGGCTGTACAGTGCTCATTACTGACCTAATGTGCAACCCATTGTGTTTTGTATTTATCTCATGGCAGATTTCGGAGTCAAATTAATAAGCAGCATATAATTCTGCAATAGTGGCCAAAGGAAGACTCTGGAATTACAGTTTATGTGAATTACCTGAGCCTGCTCCTTTTCTAAGAGGAACTGTGTGCCAAAGAGAAGGGATAGACCATTCCATAAAACCATTATCAAATTTACTCTATTAGTTGTCAAAGATGGTGCTTCGCATAGAATTATTTTTCTTTCAAGCCCCTCCTGCCCTTTTAATTTATAGATGCATATGTGATGCAGCAAACTGCTAACTTGCTCACAGCAACAGCTGAACACCATTCAAGAAAAAAATCTCATTTTCAGCAGAGCTCTGAAGGCTAGGTGACCCAGGCATTGTGCAAGTGAGTGTCTTGCTAAATGATAAATGAGTGTGGATTCTCTCTTTTTTTAGAAGAGTGTAGGTACAGTAATACCAATATTCTATAAAGCTACCTACTCCTGATGATAAATTCTCCATTGTCACCTCACTGGTAGTGCTATGTCCCAGCCATTTGTAATAATCTAGTATTGTAAGCTACTGTCAGATAAATATTCACACAAGTGCACTACTTGTTTTCTTCTGAAAGAACCTGTTAGCCATCATGCTTCAGACAGACTCAAATTTAATGCATCCTTTAAAAAATGTATTTGGCAGTAAAAATGTGGTGGAAATTGATCTTGTTATAAAATTTAGCACCTTAGATTTGACATTAAGGCCACTTAGAGACTTCAGCAATCAGTAAGGCAGAAAGGGAACAACTGAATTTCAAGGTAATGGTTCTGAGACCATAAAATGAGAAAGTGGAATAGGTTACAAACCTAATCTTTCAAGTGGGTCGTTTATTTGTCAACTGCTCCTGCTCTAGGTTACTCCACACACACAAACAAATAAATAAATAATGTCTTCCCTGCTGTCATTATTGTTTTTTCAATCTGAGGGGAATAAACATGAGTTTTTTGACATTACCTCAGTTTCACAGAGGATCAGCAGGAAAAATCAGAACCATGCAACAAATGACAAAAAAAATTAACAGTAAATAAATATAATAAGGTGATTATAATTCAACTTAAATTTGTAGAGTTATGACCAAATATGCTAGTTTGACTTTAGATGAAGTAATATAGAATTAACTATTACAGGCATGAAGATTAAAATAATAATCAAGTTGAAAAGAGAGGGCAAAAAGTCCTATTTGATGTCTGTTAGCAGTTTGATTTGAATGGCATGTTATAATCGTGACCCAGCTCAATGGAAGTGTATGTGTAATATTTCACAGAAATGTGTAAAGTTCCTTGTTCAAGGCTCCCTGTGATTTGTGAAGGACAGGCAGCTATAGTGATGTAATTGCAACTGATTTCTCAGAGTTAAGCCTGGATCCATCCTGACAGTGCGGATGGTACCATTTTCTGAAGAGCGTCCATCACCTTTAGACAACAGTAGGGTCTGAATGAAGCAGATCAAAAGGACTTCACTTATTGGCTCCTGAAAATGTATGTGTGTGTGTGTGTGTGTGTGTGTGTATGATTTTATATATTTATTTTTAGAGAGGGTGGAAGGGAAGGTGAAAGAGATGGTGAAAAATATTTATGTGAGAGAGAAACATTGGTTGGTTGCCTCTCCTTCTTGCCTTGACCCCCGGGGATCAAACCCACAATCCACACATGTGCCCTGACCAGGAATCTCAACCAATAACCTTTCGCTTTGTAGGACAATCAATGCCCAATGAACTGAGACACATCAATCAGGGCAACATGCGTATATTGTATGGTGTTTTGTTTACCCTGGAACTGGGTATTCATGGACAGGCTTGACTGGCTCCTTCATTTTCTCCTACATACTGTTTGTATAAACTCTAGCTTCAAGCCTGATTTATTTACTATCCCAAAACATTATATGTGGTTTCATACCTCCCTGCCTTTACCCTGTATATAATTCTTTCTAACTTTTAAACACACACACACTCTTACATATAATAGAATCTACTCAAACTTTCAGGTCCCCAAGTCAGAATTCATATCACCATTTCTTAACTAACACCCTAAAAAGTGAGGATTGGGCCCTGGCCAGTGTGGCTCAGTTCGTTGGAGCAATGTCCCATAACCAAAGGGTTGTGGATTTGATTCTGGTCAAGGCACATAGCTTGGTTGTGGGATCGGTCCCCAGTCCAAGCGCCTAAGGTCTGGGAGCATACAGGCACACAGAGTGGAAACCAATCGATGCTTCTCTCTCATTGATGTTTCTCTCTCTCCCTTCCTCTCTAAAAAGCAGTGAAAAAATGCCCTTACATGAGGATTAAAAAACATAATCAGTGAATATTGATTCAATCTGCCTTTAATTACATACTTGCCTATCTCTTCTGCTAAATATAAGGATTTATTCTACTTTATTTCCTACATTGCTTTGCAAATAATAAGTGTCAACATAATCAATTAAGTGAATGATTTTTATCAGTCTAGCCAGACAGTTGAAGAGAGATGTCGAACACCTGATGGGAACAGTAGGAGATAGGAAATCCCAGGAGGCTTTTAAATCACAGCATCAGTTCTGACTAGACTCCCAGACTGCAGCCAAACTGGAGTATGGTAGGGAGAGGCTGTGCCGTATCCCTCTAGGCTTCCCTCCACCTAATTTCCCCTGTTACTCATACCTGCTTCTTCAGGCCTGCTTGACTCTCATCACTGAGACCTTTCAGATGCATTTGGATGAGGTGTTCCTCTTGTTCTCCAGGCTGAGCTGGGTAAGACACAGCTTTCTCAACTGGGATCAACGTCACAGTGGAAGCACAAAGAATAAAGAGGCACCTAAGCAAACATTGACCAGTTACTGATTAGAAAAAATACCACCTTATTTGGATGAAAAAGGGGGGAAATGTACACTTATTTAGGTAGGAGGTGATTAAAGTACATCAATTCTTCTTCTAAATTAGATACTACTTTTGTACTTGTTCTGCTCACTATTCTGTTTAATCAGAATAAATGCAATATCAACAGATGTTCTCAATGAGACTTTGTGTGAAAAGGAATGTTAATTATTAGATTTCTTAGAAAAATATTCTTCTCAGAATTTATTATTAAACTTATTTTATATGAATGTTAGCTACTACTTCTTATCTGAAAAATTATTTAAAAAATGAATCAGTTCTTCTGGTATTTAATATAAACACAATAGTGTATAATCAAATGCTATTTTTAAAAATTTAAAATTGAATAATCTCATTATCCTAATCGTTGCTTTCATTATTCTTTATTGCCATGAAAGTTGCATGCACACAAGTTTACATCATTAACGTGTACTTAAAAGAATAATAATATTCAGAAAACAAAAACACATAAAACACAGAGATGGGGGCTAAGTCTGACGCACCCATCCATCCCTTCCAATCGTATGCCCCATCATCTTCCAGATAAACAAAATGATAATCATCACTTTGCTTTTCTTTTATGACTTGTACATATGTCTCTAAACAATGTATTGTTTCATTTTGTTTCTTTTTAACTTTATAAAAAAGGACTCAGATTATGCATATTCTTAAACTTTATTTGTACTGTAGCTATAGCTTGTTCATTTTCGCTAATAAATATGCCAGAAGCTTAAATATCCATTTGTTGTGTATAAACATTTGGGTAGTTTTTCTTAGTGTTGTTTTTCATTTTATGAAGAATACTGACATAAATATTCTTGTGCTAGCTTCCTGGAGCTGGGCCATCGGGAATGACAATGTTCAACTTTATAAGTCAAGCTGCTCTTCTAAGCAGATATACTAAATTACTTACTATATTACTGTAGTCCTTATTGCTCCATATTCTTGCCAACTAATCAAATATGAAATCAAATTTTATTGTGGTTTTAATTTGCATTTTTATGATTACTAATGAGATTTATTATATTTTCATGTATTTATTAGCTGTTGCTATTTTTTTTCTTTTGGGAAATGCTTGTATGACTTTTGCCTGTTTTTCTATTGGGTTTTTTGCATTTATTTTTAAAGTTTATTTATATATTCTGGATGCTAACCTTTTGTCATTTTAATTGTATTTTAAAATCATTCCCTGGTTTGTGGTTCATTTTATCACTATTTTTTATGATGGATGCTGAATACAGGTTATTCTTTCAATGTGGTAAAATTTATCAGTTTTCCCTTCACAGAATGAGAGTTTTTGTATTTTATATAAGAAATTCTTTCCTATTATGAGGTAATGAAAATCTTCTGAAACTTTTCTTTTAAAAATGGTATTAGTTTTCTTTTCACATTCATTGACCAGGAACAGATTTCATGCATTGTACGTAAAGAGATTTGGGTTTCATTTTTTATCATCAACTCTACATAGATTTAGTTTTTAAAGCTTTTCAACAAATTCTGATATACCCCTACAAGGCCTCTTGTTCCCTGTTCCTACTCAGGAAAACCTTAGATTCCCTTGGTCCTGTTTTCTTTCATATAAAATAAATTGATATATTATTAGGGAAGGAAATTATCTTTAACATCTTTATCAGACGAGTCCCCTATCCATGTACATGGCATATCTCCCTGGTTATTCAGGTCTTCCTTAATTTGCTTCAAAGAGTAGCATGTTTTTCTTTATGTATTTTACATCTTTTAGGCTTAGGTGTCATATTTTTTGTTGCTTTAAAACATAATTTTTTTAAATTATTAATATAATTATTCAAAGTGTTTAGTTTTATTAGAAATTACTTGCAGTTTGTATTTTAAAATCATCTTCAGCAATATTATGAAACATCTTACTAATTCTGATGATTTGTCTGAAGATTATTTGAGCTGATAAATTTAGATCTGTGTGCATTACATTTAACTTAACAAAACATGCAGTTTATCAATATTTTAAACTTTTTACAGAATAACATAACAAACACAGAATGAATAAATTCCATTATCCTTAACAAATCACATGCTATTATCCAATAATTTTTCAATTTATTCCTGAATTTGGAGATTGAATTTATCATTTTATATGCCATATTTTTTTATATTCACACCATCCTATTTTGACTTCCTTATGCTTTTCTTTTTTTTTATATAAAAATGAAATTAGGCTCTTTTTTACCTAGAAGAAAATCTGCTCCCAGCTTTCAAAATAACAAAAATTTCATTGAACTGCGTATATTTTATTTCATTCTGACAATGTAGATACATTTTAAAACTTCTTTGAACACATTGTCTCTATGGCAACGCCATTTAAAGGTAGTTATTCCTCAGATTCCATTCTTTTTTTATTGTTATTCACTTACAGTTGTCCCCAGTTTTCTCCTCATTGTTCTTCCCTGCCCCATCCAATCCCTGCTCCCAAAGACAATCCCCTCCCCATTGTCCTTGTTCATGCCTCCTTTGTGCATGCTCCCCTTCTTTCCCCTGTTATCTCCCTGCCCCGCCCCTCTGATTCCCTGTCAGTTAGTTCTTCATTTTATGACTTTGGTTCTTTTTTTCTCATTTGTGTGTTTTGTTGATTAGGTTCCACTTATAGGTGAGATCATATGGTATTTGTCTTTCACTACCTGGCTTATTTCATATAGCATAATGCTCTCCACTTCCATGCTGTTGCAGAAGGTAGGAGTTCCTTCTTTCTTTCTTCTGCATAGTAGTCCATTGTGTAAATGGCCCACAGTTTTTTGATCCACTCATTTACTGATGGGCACTTAGGCCATTTTTAGCACTTGGCTGTGGTAAATAACACTGCCATGAACATAGGGGTGCATACGTTCTTTTGAATTGGTGTTTCAGGTTTCATAAGGTATAATCCCAGCAGTGGAATTGCTGAGTCAAAAAAAGTTTCATTTTTAGTTTTTTGAGGAAATTCCATGCTGTTTTCCACAGTGGTTGTACTAGTCCTCATTCCCACCAATAGTGAACTAGGGTTCCCTTTTCTCCACATCCTCGTCAGCACTTGTTGTTTGTTGATTTGTAAATGATGGTCATTCTGACCATTGAGAAGTGGTATCTCATTGTGTTTTTAGTTTGAATCTCTCTGATGGCCCATAGGCCCTTTGTATGTCCTCCTTGGAGAAGTATCTGTTCAGGTCCTTTGCCTATTTTTTAATCGGATTATTTGTCTTTCTGGAGTGGAGTTGTGTGAGTTCTTTATATATTCTGGAGATCAAACCCAAAATTTGGAGGTCCAAGGTATGATTGGCAAATATGTTCTCCCATATGATTGGTTCCATTTTTATTTTGCATATGTTTTCTTTAGCCATGCAGAAACTTTTTAGTTTGATGTAGTCCCATTTGTTTATTCTTTCCTTTATATCCTTTGCTCTATGGGACATATCAGTGAAAATATTGTTATGTTGGATATCTGAAATTTTCCTACCTATGTTCTCATGTAGGACTTATATGGTGTCATGATTTATATTTGGTTTTTATCCATCTTGAGTATTTTTGGTTTATGGTGCAAGTTGATGGTCTAGTTTCATATTTTTACATGTATCTGTCCAGATCTCCCAACACCATCTGTTGAAGAGGCTATTTTTTTACTCCATTTTATGCTCCTGCCCTCTTTGTCAAATATTAGTTGAACATAGAGACTTGAGTTTATTTCTGGGCTCTCTATTCTGTTCCATTGATCTATGTGTCTGTTCTTATGCCAGTATCAGACTGTTTTAATTACAGTAGGTTTGTAATATAGTTTGATATCAGGTATTGTGATCCCTCCTACTTTGTTCTTCTTTCTGAAAATTGTTGAGGTTATTTGGAGTCATTTATGGTTCCATATAAGCTTTTGAAGTGTTTGTTCTATATCTGTGAAATATGTCATTGATATTTTAATAGGGATTGCATTGAATCTATAAATTGCTTTGGGTAGTATGGATGCTTTAATCATAATTCTTCCAATCCATGAATAAGATATGATTCCATTTATTTGTGTCTTCCTTAATTTCTTTCTTCAGTGTTCTATAGTTTTCTGAGTACAGATCTTTTACCTCCTTGGTTAAGTTTATTCCTAGGTACTTTATTTTTCTTGTTGCTATAGTAAATGGGTTTTTTTTTTCTAATTTCTGTTTCTGGTATTTCATTGTTGGTGTACAAAAATGCCTTTAATTTCTGAATATTGAGTTTTTATCCAACCATTTTGCCAGTGAAGACAGTCCTTAGAGGGAAGTTCATAGCAATATGGGCCTACATAAAAAAGTTAGAAAAGTTTCATATCAACAACCTAGCCCTATATCTACAAGAACTGGAAGAACAACAACAAGCAAAGCCCAGAGCTAGGAGAATGAAGGACATAATCAAGATCAAAGCAGAATTAAATAATATAGTGACTAAAAGAACAATGCAAAGGATCAGTAAATCCAGGAGCTAGTTCTTTGAAAAGATAAACAAAACTGACCAGCCTTTAACCAGACTCGTCAAGAAAAAAGAGAGAAGACCCTTTTAATAATTTTTAATTTGTAGTACCATAAACAAATAGGACTAAATCAAATTAAAAAGCTTCTGCATGGCTAAATAAATAACATCAGAAATGAAAGAGGAGAAATTAAAACTGATACCACAGAAATACAAAGGATTGTAAGAAATTACTATGAACAACTATATACCAAGAAATTTGAAAACCTGGGTGAAATGGACAAATTTCTAGAAAAATATAATCTTCCAAAACTGAATCAGGAAGAAGCAGAAAACCTGAATAGACTGATAACAGCTAGTGAAATTGAAGTAGTCACCAAAAAACTCCAGGCACACAAAAACTTTGGACAGGGTGTCTCCCCAGGAGAATTTACAAAACATTTAGGGAAGAGTTAAACCCTATCCTTCTCAAACTATTCTAAAAAATCCAAAAAGAGGGAAGACTCTCAAACTCTTTTTATGAGGCCAGCATCTTCCTAATTCCAAAACCTGTTAAAGGCACAACAGAGAAAGAAAACTACAGACCAATATTGCTAATGAACATAGATCCTCAACAAAATATTGCCAAACTGAATCTAGCAATACATTAAAAAGATCATATACCATGATTAAGTGGGATTTATCCCAGGATGATACGATATTCACAAATCAATAAATATAATATATCAGATAAACAAAATGAAAAACAAGTATCACGTCATCATATCAATAGATGCTCAAAAAGCATTTGATAAAATACAACACCCATTTATGATAAAAACACTTAGCGAAGTGGGAGTAGAGGGAGCATACCTAAACATGATAAAGGCAATATATGAGAAATCTATAGCCACAATCACACTCAATGGATAAAAACTAAAAGCTTTCTCCCTAACATTAGACAGAAGACAAGAGTGTCCTCTTTCACTACTACTATTCAACATAGTATTGAAAGTTCTAGCCACAGTGATCAGACAAGAAAAATAAATAAAAGGCATCCTAATTGGAAAGGAGGAAGTAAAACTATCATTGTTGCAAACAACATGATAGTATACATAGAAAACCCTACAGATCCACCAAAAACCTACTTGACCTAATAAATTACTTCCTTATGTTTCTTACTATCAAAATTTTTTTGGATAAATTTCCTCCTGTGTATAATATATGGTTTAGAAGCTCATTTTGTCAGTCTGTTAATACTAATTCTCTCAGTCTCTAATCTATCTAAAATGTTTGTATTTTGCCCCTTTTCACTGAAATATATGCATACTTCCACTAGGTATAGAATTCTATGTCACCAAATATTTTCTTTCATTATGTTAGAGATATTCAACTTGCTTATATTATTGTTATTGACAAGTCAGCCTTGTTTGACTAATCTCTCGTAGGGAATGTATTTCTCTCTGGTTGTTCATTTATTTTCTTCTATTTTCATTGAATTTATTGGGGAGACATTGGTTCACAAACTCATAAGATTTCAAGTGTATAACTCAGTAAACCGTTATCTGCATACTGCATCACATGCCCATCATCCCAAGCAAAGTCTCTTCCCATCCCTATTTCCATACTCCTTTGCCCGCCTCTACCTACCTCCCACCCCCTTTCCCTCTGGCCATCACAACACTGTCTCTGATTTCTTCTAAGACCTTCTCTTCATCTTTGAAGTACTGCTGTTTTTACCATGAAGTGTCTGAAAGGTGGATTTATTTTTATTTATTCCACTTTGGTTTTTAAGATTTACTAAATTTCTGGGCTAGCATTTTCATCAGTTATAGAATCTCTTATAATTTCAAAAATTTCCTTTTCTTATTCCATTTGTTATATCACTCTCCAGCATTGATTATAATACACTGAACTTTTGCATTCTCTTCTTTGTATCTCACATATTGTCACTTATTTCTCTCATTTGCAGGAATCTGTCATTTCTCATGTAGTTCTTCCAGTTTACTTTATTTAATCTGATGTTTGTTTTGATTATTATATCTTTAACTTATAAAAAGTTCCTTATTTTGATTCAGTCAAACTCTATTTCCTCCTGTCTTTTCTATATATGTAATCATATTAAACACATGGACATATTTTTTGTAATTCTGATAGATGAAGTCTTTCTGAATATTACCCAATCCTTTAATGCCTGCCTATACATTCATACCTCTTGGGCTGTGGAAGCAGTGCCAAACAAGAGTACTTAACTAAATTTTTGGCACAAGAGGCTTTGGGCAAATTAATATTATGAATATAGATCCAAACCATGTGTGAATAAGAAATGTTTCTTTTTGTTTCACTCAGAGATAATACCTATTCAGGGATGTATGTCCATTGGTTTTTCTCTGTTAGATGATTTGTGTTCCTATTTACCTGCTTATGTACCATCCTAAAAGGGCTTCCAACATTTTGTGGGATTTTTTTACCTGATTTTTACCTAAGTCTAAAAGGTACTAGCTCTCCTGACCCAGGTATAGATGCAGCCTGTTAGAAATTAGGTATTCCAAGGAAAAGCTTTAGGCCACAGAGCTTTATAACTTTTGTAGAATCACATTTTCTAATTATGTATGGGTCCTGAGGAATTTCTTTATTTTTATCTGTTTACCTATATAATTTTAAAGTATATATTTTAAAATATATTTTGTCTCTCATGTTTAAGTGTAATATATAAAAAAGCTTTCACCAAATTTCTCATTCTCATGCACAGTGTTTCTGGGAATAACATTTTACTCTATTTTTTCTCTTTATCTACACCTAGACATAATTTTAAATTTGTAAATGATAATGTATATGTGACTATATGATGACTTGAATATTGATCAGAGAGTCACTCACACAGGTTCCTAGAATATCTGGCAAATATACAACACTTGTGTAGAAACTAGTTATATATAATATTATAGTTAGTAATTTAGAGAAGATATATTGTGAACATGAAAACCAATATCAAAATTTTATGTTACTTATTTTCTTATTTACACAAAAAAATCATGGAAGATGTATTTCTTTGTAGATTTCAGTAAAAAGAAAACAAAATTTCAACCTTTAGAAAGTTCATATGGGCAACATATAAAATTGATACAGTAAAATAGGAAGCTACTTTTCCCACTTTTATTGAGAAATAATGGGCAGACATCACTGTATAAGTTTAATGCATATGACATTATGGTTTGATTTACATATGTTATAAAATAATTATCATAGTAGATTCTGCTTACATCCATAATCTCATATAGATACAATAAAAAAAATTATCCTTGTAGGAAGAACTCTTATGATTAAATAGGTCTCAACAACTTTCCTGTATATTATACAATGTTAATTGTAGTCATTATATTGTATATTACATTCCTAGTACTTATTTATCTTATAACTGGAAATTTGCACCTTTGAGCACCTGAGATATGAAGTGGTCAATGAGATATGAGGTGATATCTCATTGTGGCTTTCCTTTCCATTTCTGTAATGACTAGTGAGGTTGAGCATCTTTTCATGTACCTATTAGGCTTTCATATATCTTCTTTGGAAGATGTCTATTCAGGTCCTTTGCCTACCTCTTAATTATTTATTTTTTTGCTATGAAGTCATATGAGTTCTTCATATATTTGGGGTATTAAACCCTTATCAAATATATGTTTTGTAAATATTTTTTGGAAGCTGTTGTTGTTTAAAGGATAAGAGATGGTTTTAATACCTTATTGAAGTAAATTAAATGATGTAAGTGCATGCCTTTCCATAAAATTTCAAGTGGTTACATTTTTATGAGTCAAAAATCAAAATTTTAGCTGAATTTTAAAGTTATATGGCAGGTGTTAAGAGTAGTGTATAGAACAAACTTAATATTGAAAAATAATAATATTATGCCAGATTCTAAATTGCTCAGGTTTTGAAAATAGAAAATGAAATAAGACTCAATATTGAGTAATATATTACATCAGGAGTAAATTTAGCCTTTTAATGTCATGAGAAACAAAAATGTTAGGTTATCTTATCTTAGTTTTTTTTCATTGCAAAGGAGATTCTTGGAAGTAAAATATTAATTCTCTTCTATACAAATGTCTGTTAGAGGGATTGTAGACTAAGGAGGAGGAATAAACACTTTGCAAATGCTCATTTGGTTGTGTCAGAGATAGAAAATCAACCAAATAAATTCAGTTAATTGATAGTAAGACGAATTTAAAACTATGACATGATGTCAATCTTGAATGCATTTAATTCTCCACAGTGAGTCTGTGTTACTGGATCTATGAGTATTTATTGACTCTGAAATTTTTCAGATATTATACAATTTATAATATGATATGATACTTTTATAACATATTGTATCATAATATGACATAACAAAAAACTTTCTATAATAGGTTTAGCAAGTTGAAATGATTAATCATATTCATAAAAGTGTACCATTTACTATCAGTACAAAATCCACATCATGTTGTACTCTTTTAATGAAGGAAGTTATTGGATATGAAGAATTTCAAAGTATTAGAGAAAAAGTTGTCACAGACGATTTATAATTGTATCAGCATTGCATTTCTCAGGGTTTACGAGCTCACACTTTTTATCAATTCCAGAAGCTACCAAGGAAATCTCTATATAAGTTGGCACCAATATCAGTGCGTTACTAATGTGGCTTTTTCTTAAAGGTGTTGTGACAATTTTAATTGTTATTTAAAAAAATATGTAATAAATAGTTACATTAACCATGGAAGATTGATTATAGATTCTATCAGAATCCAAAAAATATCATTTTAAAGAGACATAGAAAGAAAATAAGACCATTATGCCAGCCTTTATTCTTTCATTTCTTTACTGTATATGCCTGTTCCTGATCATGAATGGTAGTTGATCGTCATGACAAATTTTAACTGTAGCTATATTTAAGTTGGTGACGTATGCAAAAAGGAATGCCATTAAAAAGTCATGGAAATTTAAGAAAAAGATTTTATCATTTCTTTTAGACAATTTATATAATCATTTCAGTATGTTAGTTGAAAAAATGAATATGCTATTACATCCCAGACTTATTCAGCATAATAAATTTTCTACATGTTTCTGAAACATGTAATTTAGAAAAGTACTGGAATCCCTAAGTCTTGAAGGAAAAAAAAGGAGAGTGGGGGGAAACCTCCAGGAAGGATAGTCAGTTAATAAAAGTCTACCTGGCACTATTATCATTACTGAAATTACAATTTTAAATTATTAAATGTATCCCAAAGCAAGACTGAAATCATGCTCACTCACTAGCACATTTGAGGAAGGTAAAGGCTTGCCTCATGTAATGGTTCTCCTATTCTGGACAGGAAAACTGTTTCTTCCTGAGATATTTTGCCACCACAATGTGTAAAAATGCAGAAGGATTAACGAAATGACCACATTGTATTCCTGGCTCCACGCTGCCTCTGGCAATCCCAGGAGTGTTCCTTGACCCCTCTAAGTACCTGCAAGTCTTACAAGTCACCACTATTGAAGTATTGATGTCTTAACAGAAAATATACCTATACACCAGGGGAAAAACAAAAGCAAAAAACAACAAAAAAGATGGTTTTACAAAAAAAATACACTAACTCAATTACCTGAGAAAAACCTTCTACATCTATCTTCTTTCAAAAACAAAAGAAGCAAAAGCAACTCTCCAAAATAAAACTTACCTCTAAAATTAGAAACACTGCACAATTAGCTTTCCAAATAAAGTGATCATAACATGAGCTTTTCATCATACTCCACAGTATTTTTCTATTTTCAGATAGGTGAAAAACCATGAGGCATTTAAACAAGTTTATAAACACTTGGGGAACTTCCTTCAAACTCAGGCATCTGTCCTCAGTAAAAATAAGTAACTATTCCAAAATAGGTAAAAAAAAAAAAAAGGAGGCTTGGTTTCTATTATTAGCACGGTAATATGATAGCCAGCAGGTTTCAGGGAGATCAGTGTTATTTGCTCTCTATTGCACAAGCAGTGAAGGTCAGACACCTAAGGCTGAAGACACATGACAGGGATCCCAGTGTTGATAATAAGTGTAATGAATACAAGGGACAAGGAAGAGGCAACACAGACAAAATACTAAATGAAGAAGAAAAGCACAAAGTAAATTTTTTAACAACAAAAATGAAATCAACAATGTAAAAACTCTCCATACATAAGAGAAGTAAAAAGATGATGGGATTAGAAGGTGGCAGATGAAAATTACAGATGTGTCTCAAAATATATATCAGTGGTAATATAGTTCCTAGTTTTTGTTTTGACAAAATCAGTCCCCAGAGCAAGGATTTAGGTGTAGATATTTTATTTTAAAGGAGGTAGATGCAGTGAGTTCATTTAAGAACCAAAATGTCAAGAGCAGGCTGAATGAAAAATAAGAGCGAAAAGCCAGGGAAAGGCGAGCTACTGAACTGGTTAATACTGTGAGAAATAGGGGTCATTCTAAAAGGCCTTTTAGATCATATGGTATTTGTCTTTCAATGCCTGGCTTATTTCACTTAGCATAATGCTTTCCAGTTCCACCCATGCTTTAGCAAAGGGTAGGAGCTCCTTCTCTACTGCATAGTATTCCATTGTATAAATGTACCATAGTTTTTTGATCCATTCATTTACTGATTGGCACTAGGGTTGCTTCCAGCACTTGGCTATTGAAAATTGTGCTGCTATGAACATTGGGGTGCATAGGATCTTTTGGATTGGTGTTTCAGGGTTCTTAGGATATAATCTTAACAGTGGAATTGCCGGGTCAAAAGACAGTTCCATTTTTAGTTTTCCGAGGAAATTCCATACTGTTTTCCATAGTGATTGTACCAGTCTGCACTCCCACCAACAGTGCACTAGGGTTCCCTTTTTTCCACAACCTCTCCAACACTTGTTGTTTCTTGCTTTGTTTATGATGGCCATTCTGATTGGTGTGAAGTGGTATCTCATTGTGGTTTTAATTTGCATCTCTCTGATGGCTAGCGATACTGAGCATCCTTTCATATGTCTCTGAGCCCTCTGTATGTCCTCCTTGGAGAAGTGTCTGTTCAAGTACTTGAACAACAATAAATAAAAAATAAATAAAATAAATAAATAAATAAAAAGCCATTTAGAACCCACCCCAGACTTGTCCTACCAAAGGGAAGGGTTTGGGACACTCACCTGCGTACTGCCGCCCCTCAGAGCACTGAATGCCCTGGCACCTCTGCCTTGTCCCTGTGTGAACTGTATTTTCCAAGCTTCAGGTAAACAACCAAAATCCAGGCATATGCTTCTGGTTATAAGCAAATATTTAAGTTATAAAAGGCATACAGTGAAGAAGGGGAAAAAAATGAATAAAATTCTGAACTAAGTAAGAATTTCAAATCAAGATGTTACAAGCCAAAGGAGATGTTCATAGAATAAGGAGGCTGGAGAAAATTTTTAAGATAGGGTAGGAAGAGAATAAAAGTCCACAACTTGAATTTGAAAATTGTATTTTAAAACTTGCAGAATTCTTGACACTATACCAGAAGTGGTGGGTTTTCTTTTTAATAACTCTTCTCCATATCTTTCATAGAAATGGATACTTAAATGTCACTGTGGAAATCCCAAATACAGTCTAGATAGCCCATATTTCCTTGCAGCTAGGGGCAGATAATGTAAATATTATCTAAAGGCTTCTAAAAATCTTTCTTAAGACAGTATTAAGAATTCTTTTCCTCTTTTTCTCCATCCATTTAGCCAATTTCTAGAAGAGCATATGGCACCCCCATGGACTTTGAGGTCAAAGGCAGGACAGAACAATAATAATAAATAGAAATGTAACTGGACAGGGGACCTGGCCCTGAACGGGTCTGCCTAGGGCGGTCCAGTAGTATATGCGTTCTTGACTTCATGTAGGAAAGATTTCACAACGTGAGTCCAGGTGATCATGAGGATATATTTATTAAAGTCAAGGACAGTGAGACAAGGAAGGGCCCCCCAAGAAGCAACAGAAGAGCCCAGGCTGGGCTGCCTAAGCTCACTGAGAAGTCAGAGAAAAGGGGACCCTGGAGACAGGTTCAGGAGATTAGCCTGGGACGAGCTGCTGCTGCCCATTGCTCTCCTGATTGCAAGTCTAAGGGTCCCTTAGAGTTTATGAGATGTGTGCCTGTCAGGGAAGAAGAGGGGAAAGGGAGAGGGTGAGGGCTGCTCCCCACAGCGAGAGTGCATGGACAAGTCCTTTGTCTTGAGTTTTTCTCTCTCTTGCATGCAGGAATCTTAGGGGAGGTCTCAGGGGAGGGTTTCAGGAGAATATTCATCAGTTCTCCAGTTGTGCCCTTTTAGGGTCCTGGTCTTTACTGATTGGTCAGTGCCAGGGCAGACAGTCTTTAGTCATTGCAGCAGGTCCTCACATCCCCCACCTGGCTTTGCCACTTTTCTGGGCCTGGAGCTAAAACACAACTGAGACCTAGATATTATCTCTAGGGAGGTGACCTTCTGTATCTGGCTGTAAATTGCCCAGCCATTGTGCTCAGTTGTCTGTCTCAGTTTCCCTGTCCCACCTGCCAAGGCATTTTTCTAGTTTCTTACTATCCTGCCTCAGAAGGAGCTGACACAGGAAACCACATCAACTCGAAACCACCCACCTTGATTTTTATGCAAAAGAGCAATGATATTTCCTCTTGTTTGAACTACCTCTATTTGGGTTTTATGTCTACTGCCCCTGAACCTAAACCTACTGGATACAGAGACAAAATTCAGCAGATATAAAATGTTGGTACTGTTGCTATAGATGTACATGAATTATATTTGTATTTGCATCTATGTTTGATGTATATTTGATATATACATTTGGTGTGTTTGATATATATTTGATGTATATATTGATATATATTTTATATATATTTCATATAATACATATGATGTATATCAAATTGCCTAAGTAATCGTTGCTTTGCAATACATTTTTACATTCAGTAGATTCCAAAAAGGCAGCAGGATGAAAGAAGGAAGGAGACAAAGGTCCATGTTTCTATTTTGGTTCACTTCCTTACAGTCTTTTTTCTAGTGCCTAGGTTTTTGTTCAGATAAATGTAATTTTAATACAACTTTTTAATCATTTTCTCAGTATTACATAGTGTTAATACTTAATTTTAATGGCTATACATTTTTTAAAGCATATGATAAGTACTTTTAATGGTTATAAAATGTGGAGTTGGTAACTAAAAATAGCTTTGTGAGGCAACAAATTCTGTGAATAGATTTATGGATAGGCTCTAGAGAGCTGTACCTTAAACAAGGACTCACTGAAATAACATAAGGCCCAAGAAACAGGATACTGAAGCTGAATCCATAGAGGAGGGCTGAATCCAAGGCCAAGGAAAGCAAAGATATCAAATACCAGCTCCATAAGGACCAAAGACAAGGCAGTCTATGATCACAGTCAAGAATGTGTGTGTATGTGCAGGGATGGAGGGAACAGGGCCTTGACACTGACTCAGTGTATCGGGTAGATTTAAGGTTAAAGTCATCCTTTATATACCATGGTCACATTTGCAGGTGGCTTTTAATTTTTCATTATGAATAATAGTTCAATAAAGAAAAGTAAACATTGCCCCAGATACACACACACAGACACACTCAATTTTGGAGATTACTTCCATAAATCATTTAAGAGAAGTGGGATTCCTGGGCCACAATCTATTTTATGTTTTTGTTAATTCTCTTCATGAAATTTTCCTAATTACTTTCCATAAAGGTTCTAGCAAATAAGACCTCCACAAGTAATGGATATGACCTTCTTCTTTAATCTCACTGAGCATTGTCAGAAATAATTAAAAGGAAAGTGTATTTGGTAGGTGATAAAAGTCAATGTCATTCTAGTTAACATTTTTTGATTACTACCGAAATGGACATTTTCCTATAATTATATACTAATTTTAGTTTCTCTTTAATAAATAGCATCTTAGTGTCTTTTGCCTGTCAAAGACATACTGCATTCTAATTCACTGAAGAAGTAGTGCGTAAGGCATAATAAAACTTAGTGAATGCTTCTTTGATTTAATATATACGTATTTATTTGCTGGGGCTGCCCTAACAAAATTCCACAGACTGGGGGCGCTTACAAAACAGAAATTTATTTTCTCACAGTTCTAGATGTTTGAAGTCCAACACTGAGGCTTCCTCACGTTTGCTTTCTTCTGAAACCTCCCCCCACCCCCAGCTTGAAAAAGGCTGCCTTCTAGTTGTGTCCTCTATCGGTCACCCTTCACTCCGTCTGTGTGTTGTCTGGGTCCTGATCTCCTTTTCTTATAAGAGCACCAGTTATATGGGATTAGGGCCACGCATACAACATTATTTCACTTTAATTACCTCTTTAATGGCCCTATCTGCAAATACGGTCACATTGTGAGATACTGGACCAAAGAAGGACTTCAACAAATGAATTTTGTGGAGACACAATTAAGCCCAGAGAAATATGCAAATACCACAAGGCAGGATTTACATTGCATTAAAGCAAGTAGAGTATATTATTTTGATGTTTTCTACAAGAGGTTTTTGAGGCAAGGAAGTAAAATAATCATACTTGTTTGGGGGTAGAATCCTAACAACACTATAGAGGGTAGAGTGGATTAAAGGACCAATGGAAATGAGGAGCCAACTGAAAGACTATTGGAACAGTCTAGTACAGGGCTCTGAATAGCTAAGCCATATTGTGGTCAGGGTGCTCGGTTAGAGGGCCATTCAAAGGGCAAGATCTCGTTGTTTGACAAATTATCTATAACCTTCTCCAATAAGAATAGGTCTGTAGGAAATAACAAAATCTCTTTGGTTATGGTGGCTTGTGACAACAGTAATGTGAGTGGCGGTGGGAGAGCAGCTCAATGCTCTAAGTATCCCTGTTGTCCTGGGATCTCTTAGCGGCACTCCGTGGAGCCCATTACCGCAGGCTGCACTCAGCGGTTGTTTGTGTTAGATTGACAGGGGCTCTGTGCTAGGTAGCTGATGATTTGAAGTCAAACCAGTGTCTGAAAAAAGAATAATTCAATTTTAACAGAAAAAATCTATGAATGTTTTAAATAAATTTTGTGTCAAGTGACTCTGATGATTTTATGATTGATTGTGAACTTTTCAGAGCCCAGATGCCTAACAATCCTTTTTGGAAGTAAAGTTGGTAAAAATTTTAAGTAAATTGTTTTGAATAGCCTCTTTGGATACTAAGTCATCATCACTTGACTAGATAAAGTGGAAATATTAACAGAAAGCTTCAAGCTGTGTTCGCTAATTTTTAAGAGTAATTGTCTTCTTGCTAATTACTTATCCATAATGAATACAAATGTATTTTCCAATGATACAGTAAAATGACTGTTTTCACTCAAATACCAGATATATACACTTTGGAAAAATATAATAATAATAATAATGACAATGTTGGTAAAAAAGCAGGTGTTAAAAAATACCTAATCTGTATTGGAAGTCTGACCTGTGGGTATGAGATTTTAGACAAGTTATATTTGTATTAGTTTTCTCATTTTATCTTCCCAGGGGATCCATTAAAATGAATGTATCCATCTTCTTTCTGTAACTGAAACACAGGTTCAGCTGCCTGTCACAATGAAAGCCAAACTTGTGAGACAGGTGCTCGTGCAAAAGGAAAGAGACTTATTCAGGTGCATGACCTGGGAGAAAAATGGATTCTCAACACAAAGATCATCCCCCCTTTCTGCCCAAGCCCACAGTTCTCATAGGGTAGGGAGGGGAAGACATTTTATATATCCAATTATGTGGTTACCTTTCGGTGCATGAGGGCACTATCATTCATCATTCTAGCTTTGGTGTGCTCAGTGTAAGAAACTCCCCCTGCACCATCTTCGCTGATGGGGGAGCCACCCCAGTGCTCCCTGACTGCCGACTGTAACAATTCTAACTGACAGAAGATGAAGGCTCTGGAAAGTTATCCAAAGATGAAGAGTGAATAAGTGTCAAGTCCTGGATTTGGCCCCAGTTTCTGGGTGACAAAGCTTTATCCCCTATTATGCTGAAGAGCTTTGATTTCAGAAAGTATTCCTATTTGAAAACTTTCATCTTTCAAAGTCCAGACAGACTACATGAACTGAGATGCTAGTAAGTTCATTTCCATTTGAATGGTCCGTGGCTATTGGTACTCCCATCCCAGTCAGGGAACCCTGGGTCCTCCCACAACAGCTCTGCAGCTATTTTCTGTTTTCAGCCTGAGGTTAAAATAAGTTCTAATAACCCTTTAAGCACCAGGAAGATCTTAAGAGACCTTCCTCCACTATAGAATTCTAACAAAGTTTAACCATGGTCTATGATGCACGTTAATAGCATTCTATGAATCTCATTGAAAGTTTCTTCTGTATCTTTAGGAAAGGTTTAGTGAAAAAAAGAAAAACACCTCATTTCTCGAGGGACATTACTTGTTAGGGCATTGAAATCCAAAGTCAATACTAAGGGCACATATATTTTCTTAGACTTAGCAAGTTAATGATTAAAATAAATCCATTATTGATAATCCCTCCCAAAAAACAAGATGCTAAATTCTCTATTTTAGAACTTATTAAAGAGATTTTTAGTTTGAATAAAACTTAAGTTTATATACTTTGTAGATTATTTTTATAAGGGCAGTGTTACAAAATAGCCTGACTTTTATTGCCATGTAAGCAACTTCTAAGTAATTCTTAAAAATTTCTTTTGATGGAGTATTACTATTAAAGTTTAAATTTCAGAGCAGTAAAATCATTACTTATAGGCAAATATTACAGAAATCTGTGTCAACAATTCTATTTAACTCACTAATTAGTGAGGGAAGCAATGATATTATGATCAGGTCAAAGAGCATTTAAGAAGTTAGGGTATTAATAGGCAATTTAACAAGGAAATGTTAAGATAGTATACAAACTGATTAATTAGACACAGACCGGTTAGTTTCTAACAGGCCATCAATCTTTACAGTTATCTCTTCCACCAGAAATTATTTGCATCACTACTGGACTAAATCTGAAAGTTAGTAAGCAAAGTCTGGGACTTTTAATGAAAAATAAACAGTGAGATGAACCAAATTCATCCCCAAGCAATCCTTGGATAGCTGTAGCTCCTGTGTGATAATTAAAGATGGTGATGCCCATCCTGTTGCTTTTCTTCATGATTTCATTAATTTTCTGGTAACAAATGCTTGAATTCAGATTTGTGTGAAAATACATTTATTTAACTATTTATACACTATGTGTAAGGTTTTCTACTCAAAGAGTTGAAAATATAAATGAGAAATGTATCCAGTGTTCAAGTAGTTTATAGAATAAAAGGGTAACAAAACCCTTTTAGTGTGCAATGTATTATGATAAACTCAGTAAAAGAGGTAAGAAGGAGTTATGGTAGGACTCTGAGGTTGCCAAGGATTTCAGGTTTTGGTGATCAGGAAAATTCCTTAAAGAGACGACATGAGCTACTGCACATTGAAGAACAAATAGGATATATGAAACTCTGGAATTCAACAGGAAGAAAATATCCCTCCATCTCTCTCAGTGTATGACTTTTGTTGCATTTCCTTCTTCATTTCTAGATGGGAAGATTTATACATGTTAATATTGTACATATAACATTGTGACCTATTTGTTCACTTGCATATGTGTTAAGCAATTTTCTATACATATCTTAGGTTTTAGAGTTTGAATGTAGAAAGAAAAAGAGGCAGGTTAATCAGTTTTATAAATGGAGTTTTCCTAAAGTGTGGGCTACAGACCACTTGCATCAGAATTGGGAGACTCATTAAAAAGGCAGGTTTCTGAGAATACTTCCCCATGACCATTGCCTTGTCTTGTACTCACTGTCTGAGTATATAGCCTGACACATAATCATATTCATGCAATTGCTTAACAAACTGAATTTTAGGAGGCAATATGGAGAGATGGTTGGCTACGAGGTTAGAGGTTACCAAATACCAAGAAGAAGAGAAATTCAAAACACCTAACACATACCAAATATGGAAGGGCAATGATTTCTCAGCAATAATTGAATCATTGTATAACACTAAACACAACAATCATTTTTAAAGTGTTTATCAAATATATTCTAACTTGTAATATATAATTAATTGGTTGCATTTGTTACTCTGAAATAACATAGCTATATAGGTTAATGACTTAACAAATTGTTGGATAAGTAGATTTATTTATTTTTAGTCATTCTTTTTATTGTATTTTTTCCATTACCATTTAGTCTCCTTATACCCCCCTCCTCCCTGTAATCACCACACTGTTGTCCCTGTCCATGGGTCTTTTGCCTTCTTGCTCAATCCCTCCACCCCCAACACCCACTTAGCTGCCATCCTGCTCTCCATGAATTTGTCTATTTTGCTTGTTGGTTCCATTTGTTCATTAGATTTAACATATCAGTGAAGCCATATGATATTTGTCTTCCTCTAACTGGGTTATTTCACTTCACATAATATTCTCCAGGTCCATCCATATTGTTCCAAAGGGTAAAATTTTCTTCTTTATTATGACCTAGTAATATTTCATGGTGTAAATGTACCATAGTTGTTTTATCCATTCATCTACTAATAGATACTTGGGCTACTTCCATCTGATTGTAAATATGCTGCAATGAACATAGAGGTGCTTATTTTCTTTCAAATCAGTGTTTTCAGTTCCTTCAGGTATGTTCCCAGAAGTGGGATCACTGGGTCAGAAAGCAGATCCATTTTTAATTTTTTTGAGTTTTCTTCATACCGCTTTCCACAGTGGCTGCACCAAACTGCATTCCCACCAACAGTGTAAAAGGCTTCCCCTTTTTCCACATCCTTGCCAGCGTTTGTTGTTTGTTGATTTATTGATGATAGCCATTCTGACAAGTGTGAGATGAGATCTCACTGTGGTTTTAATTTGCATTTCTCCCATTAGTGACACTGGGCATCTTTTCATATATTTGGCCATCTGTATGTCCTCTGACTAGAAATGTCTAGTCAAATACTTTGCCCATTTTTTAATTGGGTCGTTTGTGGTTTTGGTGTTGAGTTTTATAAGTTTTTATACATTTTTGTTATTAACCCCTTATCAGATACATCAGCAAATATATTCTCTCATTCTTGTGGATTGTCTTTTTATTATGTTGATGTTTTCCTTTGCTGTGCAAAACCTTTTTAGTTTGATGTAGTCCCACTTGTTTATTTTTTCTTTTGTTTCCCTTGCCTGGGAAGATATATCTGATAAAATATTGCTATAAGCAATGTCTGATTTTGCTGTCTATGTTTTCTTCTATGATTTTTAGGATTTGGGGCTTAACATTTAAGTCTTTAATCCAATATGAGTTTATTCTTGTGTGTGGTATAAGAAGGTGGTCTAGTTTCATTTTTTTGGAAATTCTCCATCCAATTTTCCCACCATTTATTGAATAAATATCTTCAGCTCATCGTATGTGCTTGCTTTGTCTCTCAAATATTAATTGACTATAAAGGCATGGGTTTATTTCTGGGCTCTCTAGACTGTTCCATTGATCTGTGTGTCTGTTTTTATGCCAGTACCATGCTGCTTTGATTACTATGGCCTTATGGTATAGTTTGATATTAGGTAATGAGATTCCTCCAACTTAGTTCTTCTCTCTCAGGATTGCTGTTGCTATGTGGGGCCTTCTGTGGTTCCATATAATTTTTTGAAGCATTAGTACTACTTCTGTGACATATACCATTCGAATCTTGATAGGAATTATGTTGAATATTTAGATTGTTTTGGGTAATATGGACATTTAATGATGTTAATTCTTACTATCCATGAACATCGTATGTGCTTCTACTTATTTGTATCTTCAATTTCTTTCTTCAGTGTCTTATAATTTTCTGCATAAGGTCTTTTACTAACAGGTATTTTATTCTTTTGGAAGCAATTGCGAATGGAATTTTTTTCTTAATTTGCCTTTTAGTTAGTGCATTTTTGGCAACTGATTTGGGATATTAATTTTCTATCCTGCTAATTTGCTGAAGTCATTGCTGAATTTCTAGTAGTTTCTTGGTGAAATCTTATATGTACAGGATCATGTCATCTATGAATACAGTTTTCCTTCTTTCTTTCTAATTTAGATGCCTTTTATTTCTTCTTCTTGTCTGATTGCTGTGGCTAGGACTTCTAGTCCTATGTTAAATAAGAGAAATGAAGGCAGACATCCCTGTCTTGCCCCTGATCTTAAGGGGAATGCTTGTAGTTTTTTTCCTTAGAGTAGATACTGGTAGTGGGTGTTCATATATGACCTTAATTATATTTAGATATGTTCCCTCTATTACCACTTTGCTAAGTGTTTTTATCATTAATGAATGCTGGATTTTATCAAATGCTTTTTTTGTATCTATTGATATGATCATGTTGTTTTTATTATTCATTTTGTTTATGTGGAGAATCATATTGATTGATTTCCAAATGTACCAACCTTGCATTCCTGGAATAAACCCCACTCGATCATGATATGTGTGTGATCTCTTTGATGCATTGCTAATATTTTGTTAAGGACTTTAGTGTCTATGTTCATTAGGGATGTTGGCCTATGGTTTTCTTTCTTCATAGTGTTTTTGTCAGCTTTTGGAATTAGGATATGCTAACTTCATAAAATGAGCTTGGGAGCCATCCCTCCTCTTAATTTTTTGAAATAGTTTGAAAAAAAGAGGTGTTATTTCTTCTCAGAATATTTAGTGAAATTCAATTCTGAAGGTATCTGGTCTAGGGTGTTTGTTGTTTGGTGTTTTTTTTAATTACTGCTGCAATTTCACTGAGTGAAATCTGTCTGTTCAGATTCTCTGATCCTTCTGATTTAGATTTGGAAGATTGTATGTTTCAGTGAATTTATCCATTTTGTCCAGCTTGTCCAGTTGGTTGACATGGATTTTAATAATATATTCTTATTTTCCTTTGTATTTCTGTGGTGTCAGTTATTTCTCCTTTTTCATTTCTGGTTTTATATATTTAGGTCTTCTCTCTTTTTTATTCCCTTGATGATTCTAGTCAAAGTTTTGTCAAACTTGTCTTTTCAGAGGACATGATCTTGAATTCATTGATCTTTTATATCATTTTTTTAGATTCTATTTATTTTATTTCTTCTCTGGTCATTATTATTTCCTTCCTTTTACTCACTGGGGGCTTTGTTTTTTATTATTTTTTAAGTTCTTTTAGGTGTAAAGTTAGATTGTTTGTTTGAGCTTTTTCTTCATTTTTGAGATAGACCTGTAATACTATGAATTTTTTGCTTAGGATTGCTTTCCCAGTGTCCCACATATTTTGGATTGTGGTGTTCTAATTTTCATTTGTTTCAAGGTATCTTTTGATTTCTTCCTTGATCTCATTATTGACCCATTCATTGCTTAATGCCATGTTATTTAGCTTCCATGTTTTTGTGTGCTTTCCAGTGTTATTGTGATTGATTTCTAGTTTAATAGCATCATGTCATAGAAGATGCTTGATATGATTTCAGCCTTCTTAAATTTATTGAGACTTGTTTTATGTCCCAACATGGCCTATCCTAGAGTATGTTTCATGAAGAATTGGAAAAATATGTATATTCTGCTTCTTTGGGGCGAAATTCTCTGAAGATATCAACTAAATCTATTTGATCTAGTGTGTTATTTCAGGCCTCTGTCTCCTTGTTGATTTTCTTTCTGGAACATTTATCCATTGAAGTTAAAATCCCCAACTCTGACTGTATTTCTGTTGATCTCTCCTTTTATGCCCATCTGGATTTGCTTAACCAATTTAGCTGCTCCTATGTTGGGTATGTACATGTTTACTAGAGTTATATCCTCTTGTTGGATTGTTGCCTTTTTCATGTACTTTCCTTCTGTGTCTTTTACTATAGCCTTGGTTTTAAAGTCTATTTTGTCAGATAAAAGTATGCTATCCCAGCATTTTCTTCCTTTTTATTTTCATGAAGTATCTTTTTTCCATCCCTTTACTTTTAGTTTCTGTGTATCTTTTGATCTGAGGTGTGTCTCTTGGAGGCAGCACATATATGGGTCCTGTTTACTTATCCATTCGGCTCTCCTATGTGTTTTGTTTGGAGGATTTAAGCCATTTATAATTAATGTTTTTATTGATAGATACGTATGTAGTGACATTTTATTGTTAGACTATTTTTCTGTCTTTTTTTTCTTTCTCTTCTTCTTCTCAAAGCAGTCCCTTTAACATTTGTTGCAACACTGGTTTGGTATTAACAAACTCCTCTAGCTTTTTCTTGTCTGGGAAGCTCCTTATTTCCTCTTCAATATAAATGATAGCCTTGCTGGGTAAAGGTATAGCCTTGATTATAGGTTTATGCTTTTCATCACTTTGAATATTTCACTCTATTGCCTTCTGGCCTGAAATGTTTCTGTTGAGAATCAGATGACAGTCTAACTGATGCTCCCTTGTGTGTAACTACCTGCTTTTCTTTTGTAGCTTTTAGGATTCCCTCCTTGTCTTTAAGCCTTGTCATTTTAATTAGATGTGTCTCAATGTAGGCCTCTTTGGGTCCAACCTGTTTGGAACTTTCTGAACTTCCCGGATTTGAATGTTTTTCCTTCACAGAATTTGGGAAGTTTTGGTTATTATTATTTCAAATAAGTTGTCGATTCCTTGCTTACTCTCTTCTCCTCGTGGTATTCCCATAATGTGGATGTTGTTATGCTTCATGTTGTTCAATTGGTTCCTAAGCTCTCCTAATCTTTTTAAATCTTTTTTTTCTTTTTGCTGCTCTGCCTGGGTGTTGTTATTCTACCTTGTCTTGCAAATCACTGATTCAATCCTCTGCTTCATCTAACCTACTGTTTATTCCTTCAAGTGTATTATGTATTTCAGACATTGTATTCTTTGTTTCAACTTGTCCTTTTTATGGTTTCTATGTATTTTTTCATGCCATTTAATATTCTTATAACCATTACTCTAAACTATGTATCTGATAAATTGCTCACTTCCATTTGATCTAGTTCTTCCTCTGGAAAATTCTCTTATTCTTTAACTTGGGGTCTGTTTCTTTGTCTTACCATTTTTACTGCTTCTTTGTATTTGTTTCTATATATTAGGTAGATCTGCGAAGACTCTGGTGCAGACTTATGTCAAACCCTGCCTGTGACTAGCCCTAGGCAACCTGTTGGAACTATCAGCAATCCATTGCTTGTGGCTCTCTCTGGTGGGCCTGGGAGTGTTCAGAAAGAATTAGGCTGTGCTCAAAGCCCAGATTTTATCTGCACCAGACCCAGGGGAGAGTCGGATAAAGTTCCAGAGCTCCCAGAGATCTGCCTCTGCCAATAGGCTTTCTGTTAGGCTTAGAGAGTGAAAGTCTTATAGCTATAATCCTCAGCAGCCTGGCTTAAGCACCACAGGGAAGAGCAAGAGTGATTCCTGTGGGTGGGGCTATTGGTTCCCCTCAGGCAGATGCCACTTGGAGGAGTGCTCTGCCTGAGAAAGATGGCTTCTGCAGTATAGGGAATGACTCATCACAGGGATCCTAGCAGATGTTCCTTCAGTTCTCTCCCCACAGCCACTAGGCCCAGACTTTCCTGACTTGTTTCCAGTCCATTCTGCCCTCTCTCTGCCAGAGCACAGGATAAGTGGCTGCAAATGAAAATTCTTGTGCTGTCCCTTGAGACTCTCCATCTCTGGCCATCTCTCCCTGGTGAATGGAAACCCCACTGATTTTCACAGCCATATGTTATCTGGGTTCCTTTCTCAGTTTTGGTGCTGTAGGCTGGGAATCTGAGCTTGGTGTTTAGACTTCACACTTCTCAGGGGTACCACCAGCTGCTGAAATATCTTTCTATGATCAGCTGCTGTCCATGGGAGCCCAGCCAACCCTCTCACACCTCCTCTGCACTCTGTACCTGTCTCTGTTTTGGTGATACGGCTTCTTTCATCTGTCTGTGGTCATAAGGCTTCTCTCAAGCTAGTGTTCAGTTGGTTATTCAGGATGATTTTTCTATAATTTAGTTATACTTCCAGTTTTGTGCTGGAAGGAGGTTTGTGTGACTTCCACCTATTTCTTCATCATCTTGGGTCTTTGCACCCCTATTTTAGTATATATATGTAAAATCTCCCAATCCAGACATCTTCTCCACAAATGTGGTAGAAAAGCAATTTTGTTGTTGAATAAGCATTAAACTAGAATGTGGCGAATATCACCAGCAATCCAAGAAGACATTGCAAAGACAAAGAGAAATCTCACTCTTTTTTATAGCCTAGAAGATGCAACACATTGCATACATGTTTTCAAGATAAATAATAACTTGTCCTCAAGTAAGAGAACTTGACAGCACAGTTTGTCACAGAGAGTTCATCCTGACTTTATCTGGTAATTAGGGTTATCATCTGTGTTAGCTAATTGGTTTTATTCAGGAAGGTGGCAGGAATAAAACTTCTCCTATTTTATGATTGGAGATAGTTTTGCAACTTGGAGCAAAGGGCCCACAAATTTGGGTCCTATGTACCCACAGAAACTGAGAGACGGGGGTGTTATCTCCCTTGATTTTTACATTTTATTTTTGACATAAAATTTTTAATATTATAGTTTAATAAGAGACTTTACAAGTAATTGAATTGAAAATCTTAATAGAGGATAAGTTAAAGTAATGAAAAAAATATACTCAGAATAAAATGCATTTATAGCATCCAAGAGAAGTTAGAACATCTCCAAAAATCATACATATATAATTAAAAAATAAATGAAGCACTGTTTTCAATTAAAGTAGTTTTCTAAAAGTATAATACTCAGTTCCAATAAGGTTTTACTGAAATTGGTGTACACAGTTAGGGCAGCATTACATTGGTCCAGTAGACCAATGTCTACTGGATGTTTCAAATATGGATTGGATATATATCAGTCGTCATAAATATGACAGCCTTTGCTTGCAGAATCCCAAGAGATCCAAAGGAACTTAATCAAATATATAAAAATGTTACTATATCATTATTTATAATGCTTAAATACCAAATGAAGTCATAAATTTAATAGAATATTATATAGTCTTTGAAATTAATAAATACAGATAATTTTCAACAGAAATAATTTAGTGCATGGACAGAGTCATAAAACAATGTTGACATATATTCATTTATAAGGGTGTCTCTCAGGTTCCTGAGTAAGTATTCCTAGGTTATAAAGCTGACAAAAGGCTTTCTGGTTTTCTATACATATATTTCAAAGAGAGGAGAAAGTACTTATAATCACAAATTTTCTAAAGTACATGCTCTGAGGAAAAGGAGGGGAAGAGAAATCTCTTCCCTTTTCATCAGCAGGGCTAATTGAGCCCCTTATTTTTAATGTGTATTTGTCCTTGCACTCTGGAAGGTAAACACTGGGAAAACCATTGTGTAACCTTATAAAGTGGAGCATAAAACTAGAACTACTTTCCTTATCTAGGTAAATTTTTGTGATTTGTATTAAATGACCTTAATACACTTTATATAATTCAATTTTTATTTAGTAAATGTTTGAAACCAAGCTGGGTTTCTCAGGAGAAACTTGATAATTATAATTTGTTTGCCCTCTGTCATTATGACACTAAAAGCCATCATACATGAATTGGCATAACTACTCTTTTATAGGAACAAAATAACTTTTTTTCCTATTTTTAAAAGACATTGAAGGAAAAATGATTGTAAATATAATGTCTAAAAAGTTTTACTGTTTCATGCAACAAATCACTCAATAATCTCCTATTTTATGCAGTATATTTTTCTTTTTAGCAAGGGTTCCATCTTATATTTTTAGAACCAGAAGATTTTGCAGTGCTTAATTTTAGAGTCCCTACATTACACAACTATTAAAATCTACAAGAAAAGTCTTCTAGTTTGGAGAATTGAATTACAAATCTCTGTAATTATTACAGAACTTCTTAGTGGATAGAGAAAAATTGTGTTTGCAAATAATTCACTACTAAACTATTTAAAAATATTACTAAATTAGTATTTCTAAGTTTCAACTCTAATTTATTAGTTGAAAATATATTTAACTATGGAAGTATTTCCAAAAGAGCAAAACCCAGCTCAGGTCAGACTTTTCTGACCTCATTAACCAACAGGTAGATACCAGCCATGCACTGCGTAACCAATCAAGAAGGCACACATTTGTTGTATGACTCATTCTATGGAAATCATAGCCACTTCAGGATAAACAAGGGCAGCAACTATGGTTTAGATTTCCTGTTATATTAGATGAGAAATTCACTTATAAATTGACATATAAAGTATTCTCCATGCAGAATGTAATTCAATCAGTAGTCTATAATTTGGTCTATGTTACCCTTGCCTACTATTAATTATAGTAATAGTAAGGAAATGAGAGATGCACAGCTTCTTTGAAATATTACTGTTCCTTTGAAAGAATGATGGATAAAGAGCTTTCTTAAAGTGAGTCCCTCCATATCTACACGATCAAATCCCTTTGGTAACAGTTAGTGAGAAATGTTCTAAAATTCCATTGGCATCAGCTCTGATCTCAAAGGTGAATCAGAATTGGGAAGTGATTCCTCTGCCATCAGACTGTTGTCAAAGTAGGAAAATTCATATATGACACCTGTTTGCCTTCAAAACCCCCAAGCTTTCAAATGGTTTTTCTTTGAGATAGTTCATACATCAATCACATACATTTGTAAGCCATATTTTGTAAATAACCAAAATTCCCAGAAAAAATGTATTACAACATATACCATTTTATGTAAAAACTAAAAAATTAAAATTCTGAGAGTTCACATTGTTCATTGTTAAGTAAAGTGTTTCTCTTTCTAATCATGTAATATTTATGTAAACCCACCTGTATTGAAAAAAATGCAAAACAAATACAGTTTCCAAAGTGGGGATATTGAGCTATGTTGATTAATTTAATTCAGCCAATATTGACTCTACAGAGACTAAGTTCAAGGTGAGATATAATAAAGTTCTGGAGATAAATGAATAGGGCACAATCAAGATATAAAGATAAATACTCAAGTGGATAGCAAGATATTAAATACAAAGAAAATGAGTTTTATATGATTTTAGAAGTAGGAGAGAGAATTGTGGTATCAACAAGAATATATAGAAGCTGTTGGTGCCTTCATTTAATTATAAACTTATTTTAAATTATTTGCTTATTTATTGCTTGAATTTCTATTTTATGCCAGGCACTGTTCTGCTCACTGGGATTAACCTAGGGAACAACAAAGTTCCTGATTTAATAAGATTTCCATGTTACCTGTTATTGACATAAGCCTTAAGAATTGTATGGAATATCAATAGCAGAAAGTAAAATGTAGTTATTCCAGGCAGTGGGATATTATCAGGATCATGGCAAGAATATGTGAGAACATAGGAAATGGGAAGGGAGCTATCTGGCTATGGTATAAGGTACACATAGAAATTACTGAGATATAAAATGGAAAGAAAAGCCAAAATGCCATGCTGAAGATGATACTAAGATCAATAGGAAAGTGATATTTATTGAAGGTTTTGGAAGAGAGGAATACTAACAGCATGTGCTTCGGTGAAAATTAAATGTGTAGAAAAAATTAGGGATAGTGGTAGAGATAGGGGTGGAGATTGGGTGATTACAGTAAAGAGAACTCCCCCCCCCCCCAGTAAGCTGTTAGGATTTATTTATTTTTCCTTTTTGCTTATTTTTGACACTATTGCAAATGCCCCTGTTTTCTCCCCCCTTTTACTCTGCTTCTGCCAGCCTGCACTCCCCCCCCTCTGGCTATAACCACATTGTTTTCTGTGTCCACGGGTTACACACATATGTTCTTTGGCTAATCCCTTCACCTTTTGTATCATTTTTATAGTCTCAATGAAAGGTAAAGAAGCATCTAAAGTCAGGTAGTAGATTTTGAGAAATATGATAATTTCAGGTATTTGTAATGCTTATTCTTTGGCTGAGAGAATTCTATTTCTATTAGACTTCTAGAAACAGATGCACGAAATCGAAACAGCATGATCATCCTTCTCATCCCCCTCTCCAAAGGCAATAGGATAAATTTAAAAACATCTCAGATTTTAAACCAGTGTGAATATTAACAATGATGTAATTATCAATATCAGGAACAGAAAAGATTGCCACATTAAGCACAGTAAAGGAATTCAAAAGGAAATTAAGGGTTCATTCAATAAAAAGAGAGGTGAAAAATATCAAATACAGTAGATCAAAAGATAATTAGTTACATTAACAAGCATATTTTGAAAACTAAGTCCTGGACTTTTTCATAAAAATGTAGACTTGTGGCTATTATAGTTGAGATCCTTTTTTAAAGAAATTAATCCAAATAAGCTTTCTATAAGCATGTGCAAAAATACCAGTCTAACAATGACTGCCATGAAGATGCATATCACATGAAGACATCAATAATAACATGCATTTTTAGATATAATTCATATACCATTTATCCTTTTAAAGTATAAATTCAGTGGTGTTTAGTATATTCACAGTTAAGCAACCAACACCACAGTCTAATTCCAGAAGTTTTTATCATTCCAAATAAAAAATCTATGGCCACTGTCAGTCAATCACGCCCCCTTCCACTCTCTCTCCAGCCCCTGGCAACACTTACCTATTTTCTGTCTCTGGAGAGAAACAGATTTGCTTATGCTGGACATCTCATACTAATGGAATCATATAATGAAATTAGTGGCCTTTTGTGTTTGGCTTCTTTCTCTTAGCATAGTGTTTTCAAGGTCTATCCATGTAGTAGCACATATTAGTACTTTATTCCTGTTTATGGCTGAACAATATTCCATTATATGGATATACTACATTGTGTTTATCTATTCATCAGTTGATGGTTTTTGTTTTTTTTCTACTTTCTGGCTGTAATGAATAATGCTGTTATGAACATTTGTGTACAAGTACTTGTGTGGATCTATGATTTCCATTCTCTGGGTATATACCTGGGAGTGGAATTGTGGGGTCATATTATAACTGTGTTTAACTCTGAGGAGCTGCCAGACTGTTCTCCAAAGCAGCTACACCATTTTCTGCACCCACCAGCAATGTCTGAGGCTACTAATGACTCCAAATCCTTGCCAGCACTTGTTATTGTCTGTCCAATATGTGTATTTGTCTGCAAATGTAGAGGCATGCTTAATGTTGTTTCACACTGTGGTCTTTTTAGCTCTTTAGACATGTAAAACAGCCACCAGGTCAGTCCCAGGATGCATTCGAAATCCTTCCCCTCTTTACTGTGAGATTTGGGTCACATATACAAAAGTAATATAGGCTGTCATTATTTAAAACAAGTTTTGAATGTGAATGTTTGTGTCTCATTGAATAATGAAAACATGTCTCACACAGCTGGGATGTCAGGTCCTGGCAGCCTACCCAGCAGTAACCAATTTTGCTCTTCAATATGTATGTCACTAGAAGACTGCATAAGTAATAGCTATTAGATTCCCATGCTAAACTGGTGTTCTGACCTTGTTTTGTCATAGGTGGCAGCACAAAAAACCTTAGCAGCCTTCAGACTAGGCAGCTAGGTAAACATTACTTTCAGTTAAGATCCAGCAGGAAAGTAATAAGGCAGCAATTTCAGATGTCCTAGAAGCCAGGAACACATAGGGTGAGGTGCATTTTCTTTACACAGCTAACAATATAAAAGACAGACATTCTTCATCTGCTAGTGCAGTGAGGAAGAAACAAAAATGGTTTAGCATTGTTTAACGCTCATAAACTGCAACCATAAATCAGCAAATTAGCTAATGATCGCCTCTGGGTAGTGATTCATGATGAAAAACAAATGAGGAAAGGTACTCAAGCATTGCACTTGGTAGCTACTGAAAAATTAAAGTTCCATCTTCATAAAAAAACTGTTTAAGGGATGTGATAAAGGGTTGTGCCCTGGTAGCAGAACAATTACTGGTTCAAATGAGTATGGTTTATAACAAATGCTACCACATCAACTGTGCTTTTCAATGCTAACAGTTGTAAATTATTCATACTGTTCCCAGGAATATGCAAGTGTGGGGCTCATTTGGGAAGACGCAGTCAATCCTGTCTCAACAGAGTGCATGGAAATAACGAGTGTTTAATCCATAGTACGAAGACCAGGGTCATGTCATCAGTAAAGTCCCAATAATAGTTATTAATGAGGTTACTTATAAAATCAGAGAGTAACATTAATCTTTGTAAAGCCAAATTGATCTCTTGGATCTTATTTGTCCTCTATATCTACTTTGCTGCTTTATTTTAAATATAATGAAATTTTAAAAGGTTGAATTCTTTTATGTTATAAATGTATGCAAGAGGTATTTAACTGAATATTTTCCACATGCAAAGCACCATTATAGGAGAGAAGGTAAATTTAAAGGTATGGAGTCTGCCCTTGAGAGGGTTTGTAATCTAGTAACCACACAAAATGATGCATTGTGCATTTATTTTCTTACGTATTTTCAAAGTGTTTAAATAGCAGCTAGGCAGAGTAAGGTGAAAAAGAATGCTTAAGCTGAGAATGGTTGGGTTCAGTTAGGGCTTGTTAGATGCTTTGTTTATCAAAAATAAGGAAATCACCATCTCTTTTGATTAGTACTCGCAGAGGTCAAATGCCCTGAGATGTTGGAACTTCTATTGTTTTAAGGGCTAGAAAGTGACAAATTCTGATTTATTTTGATTAAAAGATTATTTAACTCTCAGAGTTTAATTCCAGAACATAATAAGCTTATATTGTAAAAATGAATCCCAGCAGTCACATAGGCCTATTGTTTGGGCTGCCTGTTTCCATTTCTTTTTAGAATTTTCTGTGTGATTGGGTAGTAAAACATGGAAGATTAGACAGAGGTCCTCTCCCAGAGAAGCAGAATAAGAATTGTGTTTCTCCTGGGTTTAAGCTTGAGTTTAGCCCTGAGCAGTGTGGCTCAGTTGGTTGGGCATCATCCCACAAAGCCAAAGGTCACTGGTTCGATTCCCCAGGACACATGCCTGGGTTACAGGTTTGGTCCCTGTTGGGCTGCAGACGAGGGGCAGCTGATCAATGTTTCTCTCCCTCTCTTTCTCCTAACCTCCCCTAAAAAAAATTCAAAAAAATATCAGACCTGAGTGTAATGAGCTCAACTGGGCTGCCAACATTGAGGATTCACTCTGGAATGAAGCTGGGGAACAGAGGCACCAGTAGTGCCCAGGGTCCCCATGTGCCACCGAGGATGAGAAGGCAACTTCTCCCTCTGTCTTGGGGAGCACCCATGCTTGTTTTGTCCCTCCTGCTCCCCAGGACTTTTAAGATAAAGCCAGCTTAGCATAAGTTAGAGTCAGCTTATAAGTTTTATTATCTATTAGCATCTTCTTGTTGCAGAGCATTTTTAAACTTCAAAATTTTCCCTCATTTGCTTATTTTATTTTGTTTTGTTTTACTGTGTTAAAGAACCAATCCCAAGAACTGAAAGTAGCTTTAATTGTTATTTGTTACATCAGTTATTAACAGAAAATTGCTATGGTTCAAATAAACTAAATTATGTGTTACAGTTGAATCTTGGAATATATGAACTGTTGCAAGCAACTCAACAAAATCATATTTTTATTATCTATTTTTATATCACAAGTCATTATGTTTAATGCTATAAAGAAAAATATCCCTTGCCACTAGCTTGATAGAGGCAAACATATATTTTTAAAATATGCAGTTTTTTAAAAGATTTTATTTATTTATTTTTAAAGAGGGGAAAGAAGGGAGAGAGGGAAAGAAACATCTATGTGTGGTTGCCTCTGCAGCACCCCCTGCTGGAGTCCTGGCCCACAACCTAGACATGTGCCCTGACTGGAAATCAAACTGACGACCCTTTGGTTCCCAGTCTGGCACTCAATCCACTGAGCCACACCCGCCAGGGCAAAAGATGCAATTTTAATATCATCTTGCAATGTAAATCCTGGGCTTTTTTGTTCAACTTTCTATCCAGTTGACCTGAACATGATATTATAAAACTTTTTTTAAAATTTCTTTGAATAATAATTGAGGACAAATATATAAAGATCTTAAAAACTAGATAGATTATTTTACTGAAATATTTTGATTAAAATTAATATACAATTTGTGAAAGTTTTGTTCTAAAATAAATATTTGCTCCAGTGGGAGAAGAAACATCAAAACCAGAAGCATTAGTCATGAACTACTCTTCTGCTCTGTGTTTCTTTATCATCGTTCTTACTTCCTTCTTTCACAATCCAAGTGATGGTCTCTCCTTTCAGGCAGTATTCTTTTTAATCTAATGTTATCCAAATACCTATTCTAGATCATTCACCACTTTCAATAAACTATTAACACATAGTTTCCCCTATATTCTCCTCACTTTTTTACCTCTTCACTAACTTTTTCATTCTACAGATCATTTCAAATTTACTGTTATAGTAAAACTGAACATAAAATTAAGAAAAAGACTTGAGCATTTTTCAATGGTCCAGTCTCACAGAGAAAATAAATAACAAAGCCAGGATTTAAGCCTAACCAACAATGGTCCCTGTACACTTGACTATTAAACATGTTTATGTCATTGGACACTAGACTTGGGCTCTGTCCATTCATCCACATATCCATCTCTTCAGTTATTTACTCACTGTCTTACAAATATTGATAATATTATGTGCTGGTTTGCTACAAACCAGGTCCTTGCTAGGCATGTGGTATTCAATTCATAGCAACTAGAAATGCTCATGAAGTGGAGTGAGGTGACAGAACAATAACAGAGATAATCACAGAAGTAAATGCATAACTACAAGTTACAATCCAACTACTATATTTTAAAAAAGGCAGATATTGCCATGAGACTATATAAGATGAATGACTATTTTAAATTAGAGGGTCAGAGAAGCTTCTTAGTCCTCAGAAAGGTGTGATAAAATGAGATCTGGAAGATGTGAAGCATTAGCCAATTATAGCAATGGGGAACAACATTTCAGCCAAAGGAAAAGCATCCACAAAATCCGTCAGGTGGGCAAAGGGGTGCCCTCTTAAAAGAAACCCGTAGTTACTGAAGCACTGTGAGCCTGGAGGAGAGCGGTCAGAAATGGCCCAGGGGAGGCCAGATTAGTCAGCCACTTTTACTCATGGTAACTTTTTTTTTACCCTTATAGAGTAAGAAATCTTTGAACTTTTAAGAAAGAGAATATATGAACACATTTAGATTTTTGAAAAATCAGCTATAAAATATGCTACCCTTGATACTTTCTTTAAAGACACTTTTCATTAAAGATTCTCTCATAAGATATTGAACTTGGGGCTGGGAGTCTAAGGCTATAATGAATTTAATTGTATGACCTTGGGCAAGTCACTTACCTCCTCTGTGTTTCAGTCTTCCTATTTTGTAAATGGGAGTAAGTAATACCTCCCCCATGGGGTTGTTGTGGGGGTTAATTAGATGTAATGTCTGTAAAGCATCTAAAGTTCTTGAAGAAGGTGCTATATAAGTATGAAATAATATCTATATAAATATAAAATAATATCTAATAACATCTATTCAGATAATATATTTGTTAAAAATGATCCCTAAATGCAGCATATAAAATGAATTGGAGGTAAGCAAGTGAAGAAGTAGGGACCAGTTATGAATCGATTATGTTGGTCCAAGTGAAAGGCGAAAGTAGATTGGCTTGCTGTGGGGGTGATGAAGATGGAGAGAAGGAGATGGATTCAGGTATATTTCTACTTACAAACAATCATGGGAGGCTAAATAAATCACAAATTATTCTGGGCTTCAGTGTCTCCTTTATATCTTTCCTGGATTCTACACAATATGCTAGTTGAAGAAAATATAAGTTAAAGAGCTTTGATTTCTTAGAAGGAACAATAAGATATTTTTACAATGGTGTATATAAGTATTTTTGAGGTAATTTACATATAGACTATTGTCAAGATACATGAACTAATAATAAAAACATTATCATGCCTTCTGTTTATGAAAGGGTTAGGAATAGGATGATATCCTTTCCCTAATTTTTTTATATCCTTGACTTAGGCATTAATCAAATATAAATGTAACTTAAGGGTTTTTAAAGTTTGCACATTTCAGAAATCAAGATTTACATAATATGACTTCTCCAAAAAGGACATACAGATAGCCAATAGACATATGAAAAGATGCTCAACATTACTAACCAGAGAAATACAGATTAAGGCCACAATGAGATATCACCTCACACCTGTCAGAATGATTATCATCAATAAATCAACAACCAACCAGTGTTGGTAAGGATATGGAGAAAAGGAAACCCTAGTACACTGTTGGTAGGAATGCAGACTGGTGCAGCCACTGTGGAAAGCGGTATGGAGTTACCTCATCAAATAAAAAATGGAACCACCTTGTGACCCAGCAATCCCACTTCTGGGAATTTATCTAAAGAAACCCAAAACATTCATTTGAAAGACTATATGCACCCCTGTGCTCACTGCAGTGTTATTTACAATAGCCAAGATTTGGAAGCAGCGGAGGGTCCATCAGTAGATGAGTGGATAAAAAAACTGTGGTACATCCACACAATGGAATGCTTGGATAAGCTGGAGAACATTATGCTAAGTGAAATAAGTCAGTCAAAGAAAGACAATTGCCGTGTGATTTTACTCAGCTGTCAGAGAAGAGGAAGGTTTCAGGGCTGGGTGAAAAATATAAAGGAATTAAGAAAAAAAAACCTCATAGATAAACAACTCAGACACAGACAACAGTATGGTGATTACCAGAGGGAAGTAGGGGTGAGCAGAGGTAGAAGAGGGCAAAGGGGGGATAAATTGTGATGGAAAGAGACATGTCTTTGGGTGATGAACACACAATACAATACACAGATGATGTATTATAGAATTGTACCACTGAAACCTATGTAATTTTATTAACCAATGTCACCCCCAATAAATTCAATTAAAATTTACATAATATGTTTCACAACATAAGCTTTCTTTTATTGTTCAGTTACAGTTGTCCCCATTTTCCCACTATTACTCCCCCCTACCCTACCCACCCCCCACCTCCCACATTCAATCCCCCCTGATTGTTGTCTTTGTCTGCGGGTTCTTTATGCATGTTCTTTGACTATGCTTCCCCATCTATCACCCGTTATCCCTCTCCTGCCTCCCCTCTGGTCACTGTTTATTTGTTCTCTATTTCCATGTCTCTGGTTCTGTCTTGCTTGCTTGTTTGTTTTGTTGATTAGATTCTACTTATGGACAAGATCATATGGTATTTGTCTTTCACTGCCTGACTTATTTCACTTAGCATAATGTTCTCCAGTTCCATCCAACATAAGCTTTTTAAAACAAAGTTGTGTGTCTTCATTTTAAACTTCATAGCACTTGTAACCTATATGTGTAAGAAGCATTCCATGTCAACACTGAACCGAGACCATCTATCATTGATTCTTATGGAAAAGTCCACGTGCAAGTAAAAAGAATTTGATCAAACTAGTATGTCCCTTTTGTACCTTTTCCAAATTGTTCTCCTTCCCGTTTCTTAGTTCTAAAGGAAATTTTGTTGTGTTTAAATTCTCTGTGACTCTTACAGCTGTATCGGAAAAGGATCTTTTCTCTTTGTGATTAATGGGAGTTCTCCATTATACAGTTTCCCTCCATGGTCAGCTGGAGGGTATCTGCTTCATATTACTTCTACAGGTGTCCAGGTTCTCCACCTCTCTTCCTGGGTTCTGTGGTAGGCAGCTGCTGTAGTTTCCTGAGCTGTTGAATGGGGTTTGTTCACAGAAATTGTTTAGAATGGGTGTTTCTGTACATCATGCAACAGTCTGTTGCAAGCTGTTGATTGCAACAGAAAAAAAGTAAAAACCCACAATTGGTAACTGGTCAGTAACTCAGTTTCCACATGGACCCTAGTGATGGTGCAAAATGGCCGGTGATGTTTTTTCCCTTGCAATCTTGAGTCAGGAGCTACCCTGGCGGTGTGGTCACTCCTCACCTGTTCCCACCAGTCATATTATTGTAACGTTGAAGGAAAGGGAAAACAGGGCAGGAAACTTCACTCTTAAGGTAAATGGTTGAATGTTTCTGCCTTACACTAATGCCAGCCACTTTTTTATTTCATTGTCATGAATCTGTTGCCTTTGATTTTTGGTTTTATTTTGACCCTTTTCTTTACCAAAACAGTAGCTGACTCATGTCTAGCCATTGGTGTTTGAGGAAGGGATGGTGTCCAGAGTAAAAGTTTGGTGACAACGGAGGCAGGAAAACATCCTGAATCTTGTGTTAAAATTATACCCCACATATTTCCTGTTACTTCAGCTCCTGCTGAACCATGGAACAATAAGGTACACTTTGAATAGTTAGGTGCCATTCAAATACTAATGCTTTGTCTTCAGTTAGTGATAGACTAACACATGTTCTTGTCTTAGAATTTTATTTTTTGTTAATTTTCAAAAGTTAGAATTAGTATTAGCATATCTGATGATGCATACAAGTTTCAAAAATGTGAAACTAGCTTTATGTGGGGTCTTGGCAGAAGGGAAATCTGGGAATGTATATAGATTGCATGAACAAAGGATTCTGCATTTACAGTTATGGTACAGAATGGTATCTTACATCTGCTTTATTTAGTACACCTTATAATGCATTTATTAAGATCTTCTTAACACTCCTTATGTCCCTGGTCTAGAAGGCCATGTCATAGATGGATGAGTTCTGCTACTACTGCTCAACAGATAAATTCTTAAACCTCAAATAATTTATTTTTAATATATAAATGTTTAAAGAAAATGTTTAAAGAAAATGTTTAAAGATATACCTATCTGTATAACATGCATAACACGATAGAAGAATTTTAAGCCTCTTGTCAACACAAACAAATTGAAATATAAATACTTTGGTCTCCTAAAAGTAAAACAGTGGTTATGGCTCAACCTGCAAACCTATTAATCTACTGTATGTGTGCATGTGTATGTGCTATTCCAGCTTGAATTCCTATGTAATCACTGTAACACTATATATAACCACGGCATCATTACTTTTAGCCAATTGACACTCTTCATCCTTACTAAATAATTGAAGAGAGGTCATAGACATCCATTTTATTTCTCTAGTTAGTTATAGCACTGTTGTTTGAATACAAATTAGATTCATCTGTTGCAAATAACACAAGGCAGTCACAGGATTTTTCATGCTTCAGGCACACTTTTTTAAATTTATTGGAAGCCTTAAAAATGAGTCCTACCTAATTTTATGAGTAGACAGATAATAAAATATGAATTTTTTGTAAAGTTAAAGAAATCAGCCTGCCAGATTTTTATATCATTTCATCAGCATTTCAAGTCTATTTAATGATGTATATATCTTTCATATGGAAAAAATACTAAACCTACTTTATGTGGAGTCTATGTTTAAGGGAAATCCAAGAAAGTATATGGAATACATGAACTAAGGTACCTCCATTGGCTACCAAAACAGCCACAGAGAGAGAAGATGGTTCCAGAGTAGTTGGAATTGCCACTTTGTGTCAAACAAAATGTTGGCAAAGAGGAGCCCATGCTAGTTGATATTATTGAGCAGACACATGAACCCCATAATGAATTCTAATTGCACGTGGTAGATGGTGGAAAGGAAACCAGAGTGAAAATCAGAAGATGTTATCATGCCAACTTTACTCCTCCTGAGTCAGAGGTGACCTTGTGTGCAGCACTTAATCCTTTGTGAACCTCAGGATCATCACTTAAAAACTAAGAAACACAGTGTGACATAAATGGTTCATTAAGTTGCTCACAATCAATGTTTATCATCCTGGGAAATTGCCCCAAGATTAAAAATAATAAAATAAACAACAAATTCTCAATATGTGCATGAAAGGCTGAGGAAATGAATGAGGGTCATTAGCTAGGGCTGCAGCATACTTGTGCATATACTTAATTTTCTTAGTACCTTAACTTTTCCTATTGGAGTTTGGCATTTATATATACACAATTAGCATGACTGACACAGTATATTTAAGTCTATGTTTTTGGAATCTGGAAATGATGTCAATTCAATATTGTTTTATTTTAAGTGAGTAAACCAAATCCACTCAAAGGTTTAGAAAAACGTAATGTACATTCTATGTTGCAATAATAAGTTCCTGTCTTTCTACATTACTCTCTACTGTTCAAAGCTTTTTCACATTCATTATCTCAGTAGCTCCTGGCAGTGGCACTGTGAGATGGCTCCAGCTTTACAGAAAATCTCTGCACCATGGAAGAGAGAAACGCAACACTGTGATTAAGGAGCTATGTCCAAGGTTCACACACTGCAACTGATTGGTATAACACTGCTGCTGTGTCCAAGGTTCACACACCACAACTGATTGGTAAAACACTGCTGCTGTGTCCAAGGTTCACACACTGCAAATGATTGGTATAACACTGCTGCTGTGTCCAAGGTTCACACACTGCAACTGATTGGTATAACACTGCTGCTTTGCCCAAGGTTCACACACCACAACTGATTGGTAAAACACTGCTGACACTCAACTCTTCTTATACTTCACTGCTATTGCAATTAAAACACATTCATAAGAAACATTTCATATAGAATTGCTATGCTGAAGTGAAAAGAGTTTTTAAGGAACCTTCTGCAGCTGATCAGTCTGAAGTGGTCATCTCCATCTGCATTAGTCAAAATGTCAACAGATTTTGGATGCATCTCTACAGACTCAAAAGCTCCAAAATTCAAATGATGAATCTTAAGCTTTTCTCTTTTTTCTAATCAAATAGGCAAATTTAAAAAATCTGGTGAGAGTAAAATCTGTGAAGGAAAGGCATCATTCTGGCAAAAATAATTCAAGTTCCAGACCCTGCTGAATCCACTTTGCATCCCTTTATTTTGCTCATTGTGGATACTTAATGTTTGGCAGGAAGGAGGAAGACAGAAAGAAAGAGGAAGAGTGAGAAAGGAAGGAAAGACGGAAGGAAGGAAGGAAAGAAGAAAGGAAGGAAGGAAAGAAGAAAGGAAGGAAGGAAGGAAGGGAGGGAGGGAGGGAGGGAGGGAGGAAGGAAGGAAGGAAGGAGTGAATTTAATAATATTTAAATTTTCTATCAACAAATCATATATTTATTATTTTAAAAACTCACAACACCAAGTTTCAATAAACCTTGTGATAAATATGATTCAAATTTATAAATAAATATAAAATAAAATTCCTTTTCATTAAATTATCATTCCTACAAAAAAAGTTGCTTATGCATTAACATTTAATCAGCTAGATTTATTTTCAGTATGCCCTCCCTAAAGAGAAAAATCAAATGGTAAACCCTACTTACATTATGAGAAGGCAACCAAGTCTCCACCTCAAGATTCTCATATTCTAAAGATGTTCGACACAATGACATCTTTGCATTCACTACCAGAGTAACAAACATAAAAAATGCAGCTACAATAGATGCCCTTAAGCCAAAAGAAATTAACTGTTGAGAATATTCTTTGCTGCAATTATGACAAAGAAAATTAAAATGGAAGCACAACCAGCAAAGGTGAAAACACTCATCCTCTCTATTGTTAATTAGTTTTATGATGCTAAGTGATTACATTTGCATGTTCTTTATGTAGTTTCATTGTACCTTATATTTCATGTGCTGATTAAATGCATATTTTTGTTTTTAAATAACAATAATGAAAAAAGAGTTGGTTCCAAGAATAAGGGAAATATATTTAGCCACTCAAAACTAGTTTTCTTTATTTAAGTAACTCTACCTTAAAAGCATTTCTTTTTCCAAAGCTATTATGTTTACTAACATATACAAAAATAATATGAATGGTTAAATAAAAGCAAAACAGAAGTACTCCCAAGGTTAATTAAAGCATAGGTAAAGGCTTGTTTGCACAGAAAACGAAAATAAAATGATTTTCACATATAAAGTCTATTAACAGACATAGATCAAATCATTGGTGTTTATCAGATATTTGTCTATTTCTGTTTTATATCCATGCCATGGCCATTAGCCAAGCTCTGGTTGATATGTAGAAACACTGTAACAATCACTTGAAAAAAAAGGTTTAAATGACAGAGGGAAAGAAGGAAGTGGGAGAAAAAGAAAAGTGGAGAGAGGAAGGGAGGGATGCAGGGAGAGAGTCTTTTTCAAGTATTAAAGAAATTGAGAGTTGTTCAGGGATATTATGTTCTTTCTATTTTTTCAAAAAGTCCCCAAAATATATTTTACTGGAGATAAACTAGGCAAAAATTCAATGTAACTGCAGTATTTTTCTCACCAAAATGTCTGGAGCTTTCTTGCCCTTGGAAGAGCTTTTCAAGTCATTAAAGCCTGTCTTGTCTAACTATCTAGAATGATGAATGATGGAAAAGTATATGCTGGGGTTTCATTTAATTTGTATCTGGAAGGAATGTTATAGCTCATGACCAAATGTCTTTCAAATAAACACCATGTTGATTGATGTGATGCATCATAAGACAGAAGGTTTTTTGAATTGGGAATATATGATAGAAGCTGAACATATGGTATTATATAGGAAAAGAAACTCTTCCAAAATGTGTGAATGAAATAGCATTTTCAAAGCTATTTCAGAAATATTACATTTTGGAGATGTTAGCAATTGCTTGGCCTAGAATTTAATCAACAGCAAGTGCTTTGCAAAGACTCAGGACAAAGAATGTAGGTAATGTGAAAAATGTCACTCAGGCCAGAAAGCATTGCTAACAGATTGTCATTATGGTGTGCTACAAGCATCATTCATACCAATGTCAATAACAGCTTCACAAACTGTAATTTCATAGATATAGCAAGATATCAAATGTAAACAGCTTGCACATTTTGCCCTTTAAACATCTATTCTGGTAAATCCATTGAAATATTTAAAAAGAGAAGACACTTTATAGGAAGGTTGCAACAAAAAAAGAAATTAGAAAATTGAAATTAGTGTGTATATTTGTGAATCAGCCTACATTCCATGTCTGATATAGATATTTATAATCTCCTAAAATGTTTATAAAGTTTAATTTCAACAAACTATTAATTTAAAAATACTATTAGTTTTAATTTACCACTTTAAAAATAAAGGTATGGAACTTAAAATCGGATCTTCAAAAACATTTAGGAATTATGTTCTTTGCTGTAGACTTAAAACCAAAAAAGTTAGGATTCAACCATGGAAGCCCCATTTAGACACAAAGGCTTTGAGACTCCCACCTCCCAGGTCTCAGGTTGCAAATGCTCAGGGTCAGCAGCAGCCAGACCATGGCTGACATTCAGTCATCTCTCTTTTCTCCATTTCAGTTTTCGGTTAGCCACCCCTAATTCCTAACGAAGTGCTGAACATGACACTTCACAGTTTGAAGTAGGCTTTTACAAACATTTTTTTCCTGTGCTCCAACCAGGAATCCTTTGAGATAAGCATTCTAATGATTTGGTTTGAAGAAAATAAAACCAGGGCTTTCCCAAGGCAGAAATGGCAGCTGAATTCAGACTTTCTAATCTCAAATGGCAGCCTTTATCTACTTCATCATATATTAATACTATTGAAGTTATTTGAGGATTTGAGATACACGCAAAAGACAAGAGGAAAGAAACTTTTAAATAAGAAGGTATGCAAATCACACTCCAAATCGTGTTTAAACTGGTCTCATTTCTAAAACCAGCCCTGAGTGAAGTATCTATTTCTTAAGATACCTAAAAATGATTTAGAACGTTCAGTACTTCCCCACTTTATTAGTGTACAGACACTTTTACTTCATATAACAACTTATCATCCCTAATTATGCCTAGAGTATGTTTATAGTTTATTATGGTTAAAATTGTTCTTGGAAATTGTTATGGAAAATTATAAACTTAAGTTATTTCTTAACTTATTCAATTTTTGTGTATTTGAATAGCTAGGTAAATTCATTTGTTTTCCAATAAGGAATTTTTTGTTTATGTAATTATTATATCACTATAAGATGTAAGAAGATATTCAAGAAATTATAGTTAGGTCTATTGGCCATATTATATACATTTAATGTGCATTGAACATATTAATCACATTCATAAAAATACAGAAGGCTCCCAACTTTTAATTATGTTGTATATAAGGTTCTTGTATTAATTGATTGTGTAAAGCTCAATTTTCACTGTAAAATGATGTTTTAAATATTTACTAGTATATCAGGATACCCTTAAAAACTTCCTTTCTGTAATGGTACAAATGAAGGAAATACAGAAATAATTTTAATTGGTAGAAACCTATAACATTTTATAAATTAAAAGTAAGGGTACATTATAAACCCTATGTGTACATACACACACACTTTTCTTTTTGTTGCCTTCAGGAATTTTGCAATTAGTGATTACTTACATGTAAATAAGTGCATCACTTTTTTATCACTTATGTATTTTTGGTCTATAATGCAGTAAGATATTAATGACAAGCCAGTCATTCAATAATCTTCCAGAATTAAAGCAGTAAAAATATATTGCCAAATATCCTTTAATGCTATAAATTTCTTTGATATAGAAATTACTGAACATGTTTTTCAAGGCTTAAGGAACATTAATGCTATAACAGACTTACCAACTTTAAAAAGAAGAAAATCACAGAGTCTCTGACCCGTTTTATGTTCAGTACATTTTTAAGTATGTAAAGAAAAAAATAGTTTTTGATTTAACTACAGCTCTTCTAAACTACTCAGATATATATTTTTCACATTTTAACATCTCTGAAAAATAGGCACCACTTAGAGTCAAGCATTTAGCTAGGATCATTTTCTTTTTTCTTAAGGGCATACAAGGTCTATCCAGAAGACGTCCAGCTATGTAATATGAAAACTAGAGACATTTATTGAAGAACATACAAGATACAAGAAACACTGTACATAGGACAGTGAGGTCTTAGTCCCCTTCAAAGTAGACACCTTGGCACCTCATACATTTCTCCCAATTGCGATCAGCTGCCCCATTGTATTTTCCTGAATGTCACAACTGACATTCTGAAACCTCTTCCCTATCAAAGGTAATTTTAGTTTTGAGATAAACCAGAAGTCACAGGGTGCGAAATCTGGGCTGGAAAGGGGCTGACTCACCTGGGTGATCTGATATTTCACAAAAAAACTCAGCACAAGACATGGTGCAACAAGTTCATTGTTGTGATGAAACTGCCAGTCACCAGTTGCCCATAGCTGTGGCCTTTTGAATCATCCAAATAGTTTCTGAAGAATAATGTTCAAGCTTCACACAAAGCAAAATTCGATGCAGATTCATTGTTCTACTTGCTCAGTCATTCTGAATGCAACATCCACACAGTACAGGTGCTCACTCAGTGGCATCTACCACCCCCACTAATTAGTACAGTGGAGTCATCATTGTTCACACATTGGCATTCCAGCCCACTCTCCTTGGCTGCCAGGTCACATCGATGTTGTGTGAGCCGTTCTTGTTGTATTAACAATGGCTGGACTTTTTCCAGACAGACCTCATATAAAATAATGACCTATCTTAAAACCATCATAGATTTGATAAAATAAAATGTTATCAAATGTCCAAACTATTCATATCCCTAATGTTATTTTTATTTTATTATGACTAATAACAAGCCTTTACAGTATATTATTACCAATAATCAAACATATATATCAACTTCTACTTCATAGTTTATCTCACAGGTAGAATGGCAAGACAGTTTATCTGGGACCTAGGCCATAACATTAGACCTATAAGTGAGAAGCCAGCAATACAAGGGCCAACTTAAAGCAGGCAGACTTATGAGAATAGGTTGCACTGCAGATTGTTTGTCAATGAGGAGAAATAGCAAAGGAATTAAGAGATTCAAAAAATAAATTTTGTACTGGATGCAGAAATGCAGAATTTAAGAATAAATGTAAATTTCAACATTCATTTATCTCCAGCACTTCAGGAAAATTGTAGATAGGCTGCCAAAATTTTGTATTGCTCATCAATTATTTCTTTCAAATTCCTTTCACTAACAGTGAGTTAATTGGGGAAGGATAAATTTGGAGAAGACTTGAATAGGTGTTAGAGAAAAATACCTCTTAAATTTTTACCTCTCAATATGTCATTTATGTACTTTACTCTGGACTGGCCCTAAAAAGGAAGGACAATAGAAACTAACCACTCAAAACCTGGTTAGGATGAGGGTTAGCCCACATTCCTTTATTCTAAGAGTTGGCTCCACCCACATCAGTATACCCTTGAGCTCCTTGTATTATCTGCCTCAAATTTAATTAGAGAGGACATGAAAACTGTGGTTTCACATGGCAAATATTTCCTTGCCTTCAAGCTTCTCAAGATGTTATCTACATGTAGCAAGAACTTGACTATTTTTTTCCAAATTATTATAGAGTAGATTCGCTGTAGAAGTCAACTTGAATAGAAATTGGAAGAAATTTCCCTGCAATTTTTCTGAACATTTATGAATGGGCATAGGAAATGGAAGGTAAAAGCAGATTTTGAGATGTCGGCCCCTCATCTCCACGTGGCTTTCCAGTTGAGCCATCCAGTCAGCGCGCCTTTTGTTCACTCGGTCTGGGTGAACACTCTGTGAGGTCCCCGACTATGGGTCCAAGGTTTGCCCGGACCATTTTTACTGCATTAAAGACTGAATGTCATGTATGACTCCAGTTTTAAATGGGCACATTGCTAGGGCCTCTTATGAAAATGATATAGCTTTGTCCAAAGCCAAAGGGGGAAAGGGTTGAGGTTGGGAGGTGAGGGTGGGTGGGGCAGGGGAGAGTGGTTGGGGAAAAATAGAGACAACTGTACTTGAACAACAATTAAAAAATGAAAACAAAGAAATAAAAAATTGACCTTGAAATTTCCCATCACAGATGACATTAAAAACAATAATAAAGAAAAATTATTTGTCATTAAATGATTTGGTACATGACTTTATGGGGACCATTTTATAGTTTAGTTCTGGCCTAAACTATAATATAACTATGTAACTTTGTTTTCCACAGTGCTCAATAGACCTGTAGATAAATAGTTTTAATAAATGTCATTATGATTACTCTGTTTTCTTTTATTAGATCTTTTTTATTCCTAAGCTTCTTGAGTTTATGTTTCTTGATTCAGTTTGTTTTTCTAAGTAAAGTCAATGCAAGAGAATTACTTAATGTAGTTCTCAATGTAGAGAACTACTTAAAATCTTCAATCTCAATTGTATATGCATACATATCATCTCAACTGCATGCACACACACAGTCTGTGTTACACTAACAGACATTACCAAATTAATATGAATAGAGAATAGTCCTATAGAGATCTCCAGAGTCAAAGACAAAATAAAAATTTCAAGAATCATTTTACTTGCACTTAATGTTTTCCAGGATAAAATAATAATCCTAACCCAACTGCATACTAATGAATATAAATACCTTTAATATTTACAATTAAGGTGCACTTATTTATTTAGCAAATATTTGTGGAGCACCACCAGTGTGCCAGGTATATAAAAATATATAAATGTAAATAAAATTACATAGGACAAGTGAAAGGTAGCAAAAATGTACAAATATAAATTAAAGATGACATCTGATATCAATGGTCTCTAGGTATCAAGGAGGATCACTGTGATACGAGCTGTAACAGAGACACATCAAAGGGCAGGCAGCGGGCAGAGTAGAATAGAAGGATGTGCTGAAATGTGGAAATGGTTCCCTCCAAGCCACCATGGGGATACAGACATGGTGCACACAGACAGAACCTTTGAGCTAAGACTTGAAGAACGAATAACACTTTTTAGTGAGTTAATCATCACTTATGATGAGGTCTGATGCTTTATTGAATGTTAAATTAATAGTGAAATAAAAGAAAACTGATAACAATTAAACACAAATAAAGGGAATGCATAATAACCCCCACTTCCATAACCCCCACTTCCATACCCAGTCTGTAACCCTATGCTAACCTGAACCTAAGATTCAGGTCTTCATTCTGACGTTACCTCTTCAGAGAAGCTTTAGTGGACAACCAAATTTGTATTTGGTACTCATTTTATACTCTCAAGATATCTTGCATTTCTCCTTTTACAGCCTTTATCAAAATTTGTAATTAGATGTTGTATGTGTGCTTATTTGTGTACTTCATCCTTACTAGATCCAGATTAGATTGTCCAATCAGATCCATTGTTCGGAGATTATACCCAGCCTGAATGAGACAATCCAGAGGCTCTAGTTAAGGACAGAGCTCTGGGGCATCAAAATGTCTCCCAGGTTCTTCTTTCCTATGTCAGACATATCCCAGGATAATCATGCCTCAAGGTGAAGCGTTCACAGTAACTTACAAAACAGGGAGTGTTAATTTATGCACTCTCTCCATTTGATATCAGTTGTTCCCTGAACTGTGTCCCCTCAAACTTCATATGTTGTAGCCCTACCCCCCAACGGGATAGTGTTTGGAGACAGTCCTTTGGGAGGTAATTAAGTTTAGGTCAGGTCATGAGGGTGGCCCTCTCGTGATGGGACTGGTGCCATTGTAAGCAGAGATACAAGAGCCTGCTCTCTTTCTCTCTGTCATGTGAGGACACAGCAACAAGGCACCATCTGCAATCCAGGAGGAGAGCTCTCACCAAAATCCCACTGTGCTAGCACCCTCATTACGGACTTCCCCAGGACTTAAAGAGAGCCATGAGAAAATAAATTTCGGTTCTTTAAGTCACCTAGTTAATGGTATTTTGTGATAACAACCTTAATAGACAAAGATAATATCCCAGAAAATTGTCTATGTTATGTGCATTCTCCATAAAACCATGCCTCATAAATTCATAGATTCTGGATACATATGGAATCTTTTATCCAGGGACATCGTGCCCAGCACTTTCAATAGAGATCTCTTCCTCCTAGTGAGTGATATGTGTCTGCTTGTCTGAAGGTCCAGTAGATCAAAAAATTAAACTGGCTTTTCTGTTTTCTCTTTTCCCCAGGGAGGAACACCCACATTCCCACTCCCACAAAGGGAGTGAAGGAATCATAGGCAGGCACCTTCCTCTCAGCTTGATGAGGAAGGGTCTTTGTCCATTTTGTTTACCACTGTTTATCCTGCACTTTGCAGAGCTGGAATAGCAGTTACAGCTAGCCCAGAGCTGTTGAGAGGACGAGTGAAGTAATGATGCATATTAACTGCTGTGTAAAACTACTACTTACATTTGCTTGTTTTAAATGTTTCTGAAAGCCTGAAGAACTACACTCTACTTCCAGTACTTGGTGATTGAATTCATCAACAAACTGGCTTTCTTATATTTTCTAATGAAGTAAACAATTTGCCTAATTTTATGTAGTCCAAACCATTTCTGTGATGAAACTATGTTCTTGCACAGTTACGGCAATTGAAGAAAAGAACACAGGCTTCAGTGCCTGCACTCTGGTAGCCAGTTTTTATATATCATGTTAGGATGGGTTCACTTTTAATATTACTTTGGGTTCTGTGACTTGGGCTAGAAAAATTATGATAGTACTCTGCTTTTAAAAATGTTTCTAAACTTTTTTGTTAAGGGTTTGTAAAAAAAAAAAAAAAAAGTAGGGATGCCTCCCCAAAGAACCACTGAATTTTATGCAAATAAATATTTCCACAATAAATAGGAAACAATGAATTTTCCAATTATTTTGATAATTTAACATGAGTTTCTCTATCTGCCAGAAAGGTCAAATTTCTGACTAAGTAATGAATATTACCTGTGTGAGCCAGCATTGACCAGATGGCATACTCATAGAGGCAATTCAAGAGAAGGCAGTGAAGGGACCACTTCAACTAGGGATAGTGAAGTAGCCAGAGGCTGTTAACAGCAGGAAGCCTTTGAAACCCTGTCCTGGTACCCACCACTCTGCTATCTGTGTATATGAGTCTGCTTTGTTCTTTGTCTGTTTATTTAGTTTGTTCATTTGTTGCTTTTTGTTTTATATTTCATATATCATAAAGGAGGTCAAATACATGGTGAAGCAAGGAGACCAGTTTTTTTATGAGCACACAATAGAGTATATGGATGTCATATTATAAAGTTATATAACTAAAATTTATGTAATGTGGGTATTAATCATTGTTACCCCAATACACTTAATAAAAAAATTTTTTGAGCCCGGCACCGAGGGGCAAGAGGAAGGCACTGTTGTGGAATCTGTGAAAGCAGCCACGCAGCAGGAACGTGCAGCCCCCCCCACCGGGAACCACTGTCAAGCTCTGCTCCAGCAAAAGACAGCAGGAGTGGCCGTAGGGGAGGAACGTCCTCAGCTCCTTCCCTTCTGTCCTTTGATTCTTTGATAGCAACTTCTCTGGGCCTAACCCAAGAGAAAGCCAGGAGGCAAGAGGGCCTAAGTGACACAACCTTTAGAGGTCAGCCTCCTGGGGCACAGGGCAGAGCAGATAAGGCAAAAGAATAGACATAGGAAAGAAGACAGAAAATAGCCCTCAGGAAACCCCTTAAAATGCCACTATTCTTTACATGAAGATCAGGCTCAATGTCTGAAAATAAGTTAGAAATACATGGAAAGTAGGCAGAATATATTTGGAAAAAATCCTTTTTTCTTCATTTGCAACCCTGGTATCTGTCTTCTTTCATGGTTTTGTTAGGTAAAGGATAACCTATCTCCTATTTTTAAAAGGGAGAAAATCTTTTAAGTGGTGACATCCTAATCTAGCACCATGTCTTTAAAATGTTATTTACAATCAATTTTATAGTGCTAATTATGTGGCTGGTGCTGCACTAAAACTTTTTACATATACTGACTTATTAATTTAAACTTCACCCAGTGATGTGAAGTAGACTATTCTCATCATCCTCATTTCAGTATCTGAGGACAGTGAGACCCAAAGAAGGAAAGTCTTTGGCACTAGTTCACACAGACAACAGCGGGTGGAGCTGCCAGTCTTCAGCTCCAGAGCCTGTACTCGGAGCTGCTACAATGTGCCACCTCTTCTAGGGGGGACTTGTTGTGTAACCAAATTCTCAGTAGAAATAAATCTTAAAAAGTGACCATGTGAGAAGATCAAAGATGGCGATTGTTTGCCCATAGATTTTAATAATCCTCTCAACTATATTAACTTGTAAGATCCTTATAGAAGGTGCATCTTCTACTCACAGTCAAACCTACGACAAACACTGTTCAAGATAACTGGTGCACGTTCACACAGATTGGGGTGCTCTTTGTCAGAATTAGAGATACAGAAATACATTGAAAATATGAGTGTGATCTGATGCATAATTATGGCAGCTATTAATGTGAGCCAATCTAGGAGGTATATCATCCATCTCAAAGACTCAGAATGTTTCCCAATATGGAAACACTATTTTAAGTTGATTCATTTTCTTTCATAAGAAAGTATACGCAGTGTCAGATAAGAATCCTTTGACAAATAGAAGTTTTAAAGATGTCAATGACATTTTATAAAAATGCCCCTTTAACATAAATGAATTTCATTTCACAACCTAAATTATATCTTTTTCCACATGCTTTTTGTTAATGAAATAATTTATCCCTTGATTTCAACTAAAATAAAATGACTATTAAAGTGGATACTGAATTAGATTTGTAATAAAAGATGAATCTATGGAAATTTTTCACAGAAGAACTGTGAAATGATAGGTTTAAAACCACCTAGCACAATAAATCTTCCCAGTTTTAATATTGGCAAAGTGGACAATTGACCAATTGAATGACATGACAATGGTTAATGCATTACTCTCATTTTAAAAATATATAGTAAATTTTTAGGAATTTGGGATTCCAGTAAAGTCTGGCAATTTTATATAAGCACATCATAGTATCATCCTGAAACTAATGATTTGGATGTCTTAGATTTAAAACTTTAAGCCTTCTTCAAAGTTACGTGTGTTGCCTGGATTTCAGGATAGCTTTATTTTCCTCATGCGTTTGGAAGTGGAGGCTCTAAAATGCATGTCTCAGAGCTCAGGCTCTAATACAATATAGAGTCCCATCTTTTCTTTTTGTTCTTCGTTTTATGAATTGGTTTTCCATTTTATTAAGTGTATTGGGGTGACATTAGTTCATAAAATTGTATAGGTTTCAAATGCACAATTTTCTTTTTTTTTTCTGAAAGTTAATTTTTTTCCATTACCATTTAGTCTGCTTATACCTCCTCCCTCTGGAATCACCACACTGTTGTCCATGCCCATTAGTCCTTTTTCTTTTTGCTCAGTCACTCCACCCCCTAACCTCCCCTGCCTTAGCTGTCCTCCTCTCCATCTGTGAGTCTGTCTCTATTTTCTTGTTAGTTCAATTTGTTCATTAGATTCCACATATGAGTGATATCATACAGTGTTTGTCTTGCTCTGACTGGCTTATTTCACTTAGCATAATGCTCTCCAGGTCCATCCACACTGTAACCAAGGATAAAATTTTCTTGTTTTAGAGCCAAGTAGTATTCCATTGTGTAATTGTCCCATAGTTGTTTCATACACTCATCTACTGATGGACACTTGGGCTGCTTCCATATCTTGGTGATTGTAAATAACATTGCAGTGAACATTGGGGTGCTTATGTTCTTTTGAATTAGTGTTTTGGGTTCCTTTGGATATATTCCCAGAAGTGGGATCACTGGGTCAAAAGGCAGATCCATTTTTCATTTTTGAGGTGTCTCCATACTGCTTTCACAGTGGCTCCACCAATCTGCATTCCCCCCAACAGTATAAAAGGGTTCCCCTTTCTCCGCATCCTTGCCAAACTTGTTGTTTGTTGATTTATTGATGATAGGCATTCTGACAGGTATGAAATGATGTCTCATTGTGGTTTTAATTTGCATTTACTGATGATTACTGATGTTGAGCATCTTTTAATAGGTCTATTGGCCATCTGTATGTCCTCTTTGGAGAACTGTCTATTCAAGTTATTTGTCCATTTTTAATTGGGTTGTTATTTTTCTTGGTGTTGAGTTTTGTAAGTTCTTTATAAATTTTGGATATTAACCCCTTATCAGATGTATTGGCAAATATTTCTCCTATTCTGTGGGTTGTCTTTTTACTTCATTGATATTTTTCTTTGCTGTGCAAAAGCTTTTTAGTTTGATGTAGATGAAGTCCCATTTGTTTGTTTTTTCTTTTGTTTCCCTTGCCTGGGGAGATATATACAATAATATTTTGCTATAAGCAATGTCTGAGATTTAGCTTCCTGTGTTTTCTTCCAGGATTTTTATGATTTCAGGTCTAACAATTAAGTCTTTAATCCATTTTGAATTTATTCCTGTCTGTAGTGTAACAAGGTAGTCTATTTCATTTTTTCTGTACATATCTGTTCAATTTTGCCAACATCATTTATTAAATAAACTGTCTTTAGCTTATATGCTTGCTTCCTCTGCTGAATATTAAGTGACTATGAAGCTGTGGGTTTATTTCTGGGCTCCCTAGTTTGTTCCATTGCTCTATGTGTCTTTTTTTATGCCAGTCCATGCTGTTTTGATTACTATGGCCTTATGTTATAGTGTGATATTAGGTAATGTGATTCCTTCAACTTTTTTCTTCTTTTTCAGGATCACTGTTGCTATGTGGGGCCTTTTGTGGTTCCATATAAATTTTTGAAATATTAGTTCTAGTTCTGTGAAATACATCATTGGGATCTTGATAGGGATTATGTTCAATCTTTAGATTGTTTTGAGTAATATGGACATTTTAATGATGTTAATTCTTCCTATCCATGAACATGGTATGTGCTTCCACTTATTTGTGTCTTCTTCAAGTTCTTTCTTTGTTGTCATATAATTTTCCAAGTATAAGTCTTTTACACCCTTCATCAGGTTTATTTGTAGGTACTTTTTTCTTTTTGAAACAATTGTGAATAGAATTGTTTTCTTAATTTCCCTTTCTGTTGGTTCATTTTTAACATATAAAAATGCAACTGATTTCTGGATATTAATTTTGTATCCTACTAAGTTGCTGAAGTCATTTATCAGTTCTAGTAGTTTCTTGGTAGAATCTTTGGGGTTCTCTATGTATGGTATCATGTCATCTGCAAATAAAGACAGTTTTACTTCTTCCTTTCCAATTTGGATTCCTTTTATTTTCCTTATTGTGTGAGTGCTGTGGCTAGGACTTCCAGTACTATGTTGAATAAGAGGGGTGAAAGTGGACAGCCTTGTCTTGTTCCCCATCTTAAGGGGAACATTTGTAGTTTTTACCCATTAAATATGATGCTGGCAGTGGGTGTGTCATATATGGCTTTTATTATGTTTAGGTGTGTTCCTTCTATTCACATATTGCTGAGACGTTTTATCATAAATGGGTGTTGGAATTTATCAAAAGGTTTTTCTTCATCATTGATATGATCATGTGGTTTTTATCCTTAATTTTTTCTATACGGTGAATCACACTTACTGATTTGCAAATGTTGCACCAACCTTGCATTCCCAGAATAAATCCCACTTAATTATGGTGTGTGATCTTTTTGATGCATTGCTACATTCAGTCTACTAGTATTTCGTTGAAGATTTTATCATCTATGTTCATCAGAGATATTGGCCTATAATTTTTCTTCTTTTTAGTGTGTTTATCTGGTTTTGTAATTAGGATAATGCTGGCCTCCAAAAATGAGCTTGGGCACCTTCCCGCCTCTTGAATTTTTTGAAATAGTTTGGAAAGGAGAGGTGTTATTTCTTCTTGGAATGTTTGGTAAAATTCACCTGTAAAGCCATCTGGTATAAGACTTTTGTTTTGGGGAGATTTTTATTACTGTTTCAATTTCGCTAGATGTAATCTTCTATTCAGATTCCCCAATTCTTCCTGATTTAGTTTTGCAAGATTGTATATTTCTAAGAATTTATCTATTTCATCTAGGCTGTCCAGTTTGTTGGCATATAGTTGTTCAAAATATTTTCTTACAAACCTTTGAATTTATTTGGTGTCAGTTGTTATTTTTCCTCTTGAATTTCTGATTGTATTTATTTGGATCCTCTCTCTTTTTTTCTTGATGAGTTTGGTTACAGGTTTGTTAATGTTTATCTTTTCAAAGAACCAGCTCCTGGATTCATTGATCTTTTGTATCATTTCCTTTACTTCTGCACTGACCTTTATTATTTCCTTCCTTGTACTCACTTCCACTCAGGTTCCTTTAAGTGAAGAGTTAGATTGTTTAATTTGAGCTTTTTCTTTTCTTTCTTTTTTTTTTTTTGAGATAGGCCTGTAATGCTAAGAATTTCCCTCTTAAGGTTTCTTTTCCAGTGTCCCACAGATTTTGGATTATTGTGTCCTCATCTTCATTTGTTTCAAGGTATCATTTGGTTACTTCTTTGATCTCATTGTTGACCCATTCATTGCTTAATAATATGTTATTTAGCTTCCAAATCCTTGTGTGTTTTTCAGTGTTCTCATTGTGGTTGACTTCTAGTTTCACAGCATTGCGGTTAGAGAAGGTGCTTGATATGATTTCAGTCTTCTTAAATGTATTGAGACTTGTTTTGTGTCCTAACATGTTGTCTATCTTAGAACACATTCCATGTGCACCTGAAAAGTATGTATACTCTGCTGCTTTGGGGTGAAACGCTCTGGGGATATCAATTAAATCCATATGAAATAGTATATTGTTTTAAGACTGCTATCTGCTTTTTGATTGTCTGCCTGAAAGATCTATCCATTGAAGTCAATGGGGTGTTAAAATCCCTGACTGTGACTGTATTTCTGTGGATTTCTTCCTTTATATTTATCAAGATTTGCTTTATATATTTAGGTGCTCCTATGTTGGGTGCATAAATGTTTACTAGGGTTATATCCTCTTGTTGTATTTTTACCTTTATCATTATGTAGTGTTCTTTTTTATTATAGCCTTTGTTCTAAAGTCTATTTTGTTAGATATAAGTATTACTACCAAAGCTTTTTTTTTCTTTTCCATTTGAATGAAATATCTTTTTCCATCTCTTTACGTTTAGTCTCTGTGTATCTTTTGATCTGAGATGTATCTCTTGGAGGCAGCATATATATGGGTCTTGTTTTTTTATCCATTCATCTACCCTATGTGTTTTGGTTGGAGTATTTAAGCCACTTACATTTAAGGTGATTGTTGATGGATATGTATTTGTGCCATTTTATTGTTAGACTTTCTCCTCTTTTCTTTTCTTTCCCTTCTCCTTCTCTCCCCTGCCTCCTCTTCCTCCTCCTTCTCCTTCTCCTTCCAGCGAGCCCTTTAACATTTGTTGCCATCCTGGTTTGGTGTTAACAAATTCCTTGAGCTTTTTTTTTTTTTTTTTTTTTTTTTTGGTCTGGGAAGTTCCTTACTTCTCCTTCAATTTTAAATGATAGGTTTCATGGCTAAAGTAGCCTTGGTTATAGGGTTTTGCTTTTCATCACCTTGAATATTTCACGCCACTCCCTTCTGGCCTGAAATGTTTCTGTTGAGAATCAGATAATAGTCTAATTGGTGTTCCCTTGTAGGTAACTGCCTGCAAGGTTTTCTCTTGTGGCTTTTAGGATTCTCTCCACATCTTTAAGCTTTCCCATTTTAATTATGATGTGTCTCAGCCTCTTTGGATATAGCTTGTTGGGATTGTCTGATCTACTTGGACCTGTGTATCTTTTTCCTTCACCTAATTAGGGAAGTTTTCAGTCATTATTTCTTCAAATATGTTCTTGACTCCTTGCTGTCTCTCTTCTTCTAGTACTCCCAGGATGTGAATGTTGTTATGCTTCATTTTGTCTAGAACGTTTCTTAAGCTCTCCTTGCTTTTGTTTTTTCTAATTCTTTTTTTCTTTTTTGCTACTCTGCTTGGATATTTTTTACCTTGTCTTCCAAAACACTGATTTCCATCCTCTGCTTCATCTAATCTACTATTTATTTTTTCCAATGTATTATTTATTTCAGATATTGCATTCTTTATTTCTGACTGGTCCTTTTTAATGGCTTCTATGCCTTTTTTCATGCTATTGAGTATCCTTATGATCATTACTCTAAATTGTCTATCTGATAAATTTCTTACCTCCATTTAATCTATCTCTTCTTCGGGAGAATGCTCTTCTTCTTTCATTTGAGGTCTGTTCCTTTGTCTTCCCATTTTGGCTGCTTCTTTACATTTGTTTCTATGTATCAGGTAGATCTGCAAAGTCTCTGGTACAGGCCTTTGTCAGACAATGCTTATAATTGGCCCTGGGGAACCTGTTTGGAGTTGTCAGTGATACAAACTGTGTGGCTCCGTCTGCGGGGCCTGTTTGTGTGCAGAAATAACCAGGCTGCAACTAAGCACAACTTTTACCAGTGCCGTGCCCTGGGGAGGGTCATCTAAAGTCTCCCAGAGATCCATCTTAATTGTTAAACTAATCACTGATACAGTCTCCAGCTGTAATCAGCAGCCTGGTTTTAGTTTACTGAATGGGGCAGAGTAATTCCTGCAGGCAGGGCTATTGCTTCCCCTCAGACTGATGCCACTTAGAGAAGAGTGCTGTCCCTGAGAAAGATGGCCTGGGCAGTATGGGGAATGACTCAGTACAGGGGTCCTGGCATCTGTTCCTTCAGTTCTCTCCCCAAAGACACCAGCTCCAGACTCTCCTTATGCAGCTCTTACCCACTCTGCTCTCCATCTGCTGAAGCCTAAGGTAAGTGGCTGGAAACAGACTTTTGTACATGGAGTCACAAAAGAGCCTCTGTTTAAGAGGCTCTCTGAGTCTCTAACCATCCCTCCCTGGTAGACAGAAACCCTGTGGCTATTCACAGTTGCATAATCTGGGTTCCTTTTCTGTCTCTGTTGCTGCAGGCTTGGGAGCCCAGCTTGGGGTTTAAACCCCACACTTCTTAGGGGGAGCCCCCAGCCACTCTAATATCCCTATGGATCATCAACTGCCACTTGTGGGAGCCCAGCCATTCTTCTCACTCCTCCATACTCCCTACCAGTCATGTTGTGGTGATGTGGCTTTTTCTGTCTGTCCATGGTTATAATGCTTCTCTCCAGCTAGTGTTCAGTTGGTTATTCAGGATGTTTTTTCAACAATTTAATTGTAATTCCAGATTGGTCCTGGGAGGAGTTTAGTGTAGCTTCCACTTACCTCTCAACCATCTTGGGTCTCAAATATAAAATTTTCTGATACATCATCTGTATATGCATGGTATGTTAGCAAAACATGTTGACCAGACAAGGTGCCTAAAAATAGGAGCTAGTGCTTTATTCAATTCAGAGAGTGTTGGCTGTAAAACCAGGTGCCTGATGCTTTTAAAATGCTCTTTGAAATTTTAAAGTCACAAATATCTTACATTATTAAAATAAGAAGGGAAAAAAAGCTGTCTTCAGGGAAAAGTCTAAAGATAAAACTAAATGCTTTTTCCTATCACCAACTTAAGAAAGTACTGATGATAAATATTTTTCCATTTTTTTATTATTTTATTTATTTTTTATTATTGTTCAAGTACAGTTGTCTCTACTTCCCCCCTACCCCTCTCCCCCCACCCTACCCATCCCCACCTTCCACCCTGGAACCTACCCCCTTTGGCTTTGTCCATGTGCCCTTTATACACGTTCCTTGACATCCCTTCCCCTATTTTCCCCCATTATCCCTCTCTCTCCTCCCCTCTGGTTACTGTCAGTTTGTTCTGGAGATCTGATATTTTGGAGCATGTTATTTCAAGCAATATTTCTTTATTAAAATTATTAAAAGACCCATACACATGTTTTACTGGCCCCTAGTTTCTTGATTTTAATTTTGTAATTTCCAGATTTTTAGTAGCCACACATTTTGAAAACTGTAAATTTGAGCAACCTTTACTTCCTACACAAAGCCATCCAAAATTCACATGAATATTTAGGAGGCAAATTATAAGAGGAAGTGACTGTTCATAGACACTTACTGATAGGGAAAAAAGTAATGAAAAACTATTTTAACAGAAGTATACCACTGTTGAATAGAATAATTACACTAGTTTGCTTATAGTGTACATCACATTCTGAGTGAAATAAGCCATGTTAGGTTACATTCTGGAAGAAGTAGTTTACTTCAGAATTTGCTCACTTGGGGCATTTGCCTGTTACATATATCCATCTTCTCTCCAATCTCTACATATAGAAAGGCATTATTTTCAAATGAGAATTTTATAAAGAACAGCAATGATATGTCGCAAAACATTGAACCCACATGCTTTATCAGAAAAAAATGTATTAAAATATTTTAGCTTAATATAAAAAATAACTATAAATCATGTGAACTATTTGAGTATAAACTCCTGATGTCTCCTCCCTAAATTATTGGAGGGTACCCATGGGAACAGCTATGGGTTGGCAAGAATGTTGTGTATGTCTTACCAATCCTACCTTCTTGACTATCAATCCTACCTTCTTGACTATGGTCAAGACAGAAATAATCCATCTTCATAGAACCCATTGTTGATGAGTCATCAGAGGCATAAAATCTATCTCAACTCAGTAAATCCTGCAAACAGTACCTATCACTTAGAAGCACCACATCATTCATTATTTAGCACATAGGCATTGCATCAGGCACTGGAGATACAAAAGTGAAAAAAATTAAAAAATAAACAGGAATGGTGCCTGCCCATCTTCATGGAGCTGACCAACTGATGCAATGCAGAATTATAAAAACAGCTAATTATAGTAAACTGTTTCAGAGATTGCAATGGAAATAATATGGGCAATAATGGATACAGAGAAATGAGATACTGATTTTTACATAAGGAAATGGGGAGGAGAGAATATTGTAGATTGGGATTAAAGTCCATGTCACAGTTTGGAGGATAAAGTTAGAGAAAAAGAGGGAGAGAGCTCCTCTATAAGACCACATTACTACAGAACAATTACTAAATTAGGCTATTCTACCAAGCCTGGGAGATGTAGCAGCTCTGCCTAACACATGGAAACAATTGCAGTGAGGCTGCCAAAATGAGGAGACCAAAAACATGTCTCAAATGAAAGAATAGAACAAAACTTCAGAAAAAGAAGTACAAAAATAGACATAAGCAATCTCTTAGATGCAGAGTTCAAACACTGGTTATAAGGATGCTTGATGAACTGAGAACTTCAACAACAAAAATAAAAATAAAAAATAAAAAAAACACAGTCATATATGAAGGATAAACTAACTGAAATGAAGACTAATTTACAGGGAATCAACAGCAGAGTAGATGAAGCCAAGAATCAAATCAGTAATTTAGAATACAAGGAAGCAAAAAACACTGGATAGAACAGAAAACAGAAAAAAGAATCCAAAAAATTAAGGTAATGTAAGCAGCCTCTGCAGCAACTTCAGGCATACCAACATGTGCATCATGGGGTTACCAGAAGGAGAAGAGAGAGATCCAGAAACTGAAAACCCATTTGAAAATTAATGGCAAGACACTTCCTTAACTGGTGAAGCATATACAAGTCCAGGAAGAGAGTCCCAAACAAAATGAACCCAAAGAGGCCCACATCAAGACATATCATAATTAAAATGCAAAAGGTTAAAAGAAGGAATAAAAGGCAAAGAGAGACTCTTAAAAGCATCAAGAGAAAATTGGTCAGTTACCTAAAAGGGAGCCCCTATGAAACTGTTGGTTAATTTATCAGCAGAAACTTTGCAGTCCAGGGGGATTGGCAAGAAATATTCAAAGTGATGAAAAGCAAGGACCTGCAACCAAGACTGTGCTATCCAGAAAGACTACCATTTAAAATTGAAGGCAAAATAAAGAGCTTCTCAGACCACAAAAAGCTAAAGGGGTTTATCACCACTAAACCAGAACTATATAAAATGTTAAGTGGTCTTTTTTAAAAGAAGAAAAAGAAACAATTAAAAATGAACAGTAAAATGGCAATAAATACATATCTACCAACAATCACATCTAAAAAAGAAAATGAACGAACAAGCAAAACAAAACAGGGGGGAACCATGCCCATATTGCTAACCTGGTATACTCACAGAACTGACAGGAGAAGCACGAAGTAAGAGTGGAAACAGGTTAGCCTGGAGAGTTAATCTGCAGGCACATAAAATAAGAAATTTTTAGGATATTTTAAGAAGTTAGATATTTATCCTAAGAGTAACAGAAAATCATTATAGGGTTTTAAACAATTTAGAGGCTTTTGACTTTTGTATAGATTATTAGTGAAAGGGGGAGAAGATTGGATGAGGGAAACCACATTAATATGCTGAAATACTGGTCCAGATGAGAGATCTAATGTAAGGCCAGTGTTACTGAGGATGAAGAGAAGTGAATAAATTTATGAGACATTTCAAATATAAGTTTGACAGGACTCTGGTCAACTGGGTGTAGGAAAGGAGGAGGATGCAGGGTTCCAGGATGATTCCCATTTTTCTGACTTGGGAAACTGGGTAGATGCTGGTGTCCTTCTCTGACACAGACTCTGAAGGATGAAGAACAAATGTGGGGAAAAAAGATTTAGGAAGTCTGACTTGGGGAAAACAGTAGGTCAGCCAAGAAAAGATAACTAATTAGCATTGGGAAATATAGGTCTCAAGTTCATCAGGAAAAAAGATGTTTGTGGACCAAACAATTGGATTTTATCCATATATATGGTTACTGAAGTCATTAAGATTAATGACATCACTTCAGGTTTAAGAATATTTTAAGAAAAGAGAAAACAAGGACAAACTTTAAATAATAAAAACATTGAAGGGAATTCATAAAAATTCTTTGGTATGTTTCACCCAATGGGCCAACTGTGTCTTCTGACTACATAAACAAAGAAAATTTTATCTGGAGTGAGCATCCTAGCAGGTTCAAGCCTTATCCTACTCTAGAAACCTGTAAAATCTGGACTTTCTTAAATTGAAATTTTACTCTAACAAGAATTCTCTTCCTTGGTGCCTAGGTGTGGCATAGTCCTGTTCTAGAATTCTTATAGGAAAAAAAAACCCCACAAAACTTTAGTGATATGATACCCAGCAATAATGGAAGTGATCTATAGGACATCAAAAACCTAGCTAAATGGAGTTCATTTTTCCAAGACTTCTAAGTGGGGTAAAATTCACTGCAGTAGGAAAGTGAGCTTCCACCTCCCAACCTGTATAGAGATAGTAGGAGAGATGGAAAGAGTGTGCAATAAAATTTTCACCTTCAACTCGGAGAGAGTTAATTTTAGAAGTGTCATCTTACCTTTTGTGTGCTGTCAGCACTTTCAATCATGGTTACGTGTCCATTTGCAAACTTTTGAAGCAGGGGAAAATTGAAAGCCAAACATTTCAAGACAGAGTAATCCAAGTTACTGAGGGTGAACTTGTTAATTAATAAGGGAACACATAGGTTTCTAATAGTGCTTAACCTTAGGAAACCAAGGGATAATTTTAACAGGTTTAAATTAGATTCAATCAGTTTATGTAGTTAGTCCAGATAGATATCAGCCCCAATGGGGCTGATAAACAAACTTGAAAGGAAGGTGTGGCAGAAAACTATCCGTGTCCAAGTAGCGCTTTGAATCCTGTAGTTTTCTGCTGTTTACAGCTGTTTAACATATTCAAAAAAAATGCTACCAAAACCACAGCTAGTTTGAAGGCAAAACTAGTTTTATTAAATGCATTGCACATGCAGCAAAGAATCCACAGGAGATGAGGTCCCTTCTGCATAACTGTGTTGTAAAAGTTTATGATACACAGATTTTCATTAAAACAGTTACCAGCCCTGGCTGGTGTAACTCAGTGTATTGAGTGTGGGCTGCGAACCTCAGGGTCTCCAGTTTGATTCCCAGTCAGGCACACGCCTGGGTTGCAGGCCAGGTCCCCAGTAGGGGGTGTGCAAGAGGCAACCACACATTGATGTTTCTCTCCCTCTCTTTTGCCTTCCCTCCCCCTTCTCTAAAAATAAATAAAAATAAAATCTTAAAAAAAATAAAACAGTTACTGATGCTGACACAAATTAGACTGCTGGAAAGCTCCTACAGGTAAAAATTACTCTACACAGGAAGCATAGATTGCTTTGACCCTCTAAATAGTTCAGATTTCATTGAACCTAAGTTGATTCTCTAGAAATAAACTCTCCACAAGACCCAGATTTATAAATCTAACTTCCTGCTTAAAATAGCTAAAACAGAATTTCTGTCCTATAACCTCAGGCCCTGTCAGAGTTATCCTTTTTCCAGTTCTCATCATCTTCCCTATAATGCCTCCATTCACCCATTGCCCAAGCAGAAAATATTGTCATCTTATAGGTGCATTTTTTCAATTCCAATATCAAATCTATTAAAAAGTTTTGTTGATTACACTTACTAAATACACCCTGAATCTCCTGTCCAAGTGCGGCCCCATCTGAGCCATCATCATCTCTTGCCTAGAATTCCATGAAAGCCTTCAGTGCCTTTCACTCCTAACCTCTTCCAATTCTTGCCCAGGAGTAGGAATTGTCCTTCCCAAATATAATTCAGATATCACTCAGCTACTCAACTCTTCAATGTCTTCCCATTGCAATTTGACAAAACAAACACACTGTAATCTATTCTCACAGGAAACTAGCACTTTGTAAATTAATTCTCTTGCTTGCTCAGCCAATTAGTTGTGTGTGTATTGAGAGCAAGTTTCTAGAAACAGTATCTAGGTTTGTACGTAGGTTTGACCACTTTCTATCTTGGGCAAGTTAAAGAATCTTCCTGTGCCTCACCTGAAAATAAATGTTAAATTGGAATGTACTTCAGCATTTGTGGAATGCTTTCTGCTTGTTAAAAAGCTCACGTTTGTTTATTTTTTGGTATCTGATGTTTTCTTTGCCAGGAATCTTCATTTCTAGATTTTCACTAAGCCATCTCCTCTTTATCAGTTGCTTTGGCTTGAAGTTAGCTCCTCAGAGATATCGTTTCTCATCAGCTTGCTTATTTCTCTCATATCTCCTAACTTCAACCATTGCCATGTTGCATTTGTTTATTTTCCTGCATTTCCTCACCTGGGTTCTAGGGTAATGAAACTTGCTTTCTCTACTACTGAAAATAATATCTATAAGCTGGAAAAATTTACTGTAAATTCCTATTGGAATAAAGGAGTGCGGATATCATTTAATCTCAGGAAAAGCAATGCCCTCAGTTACTAATCAATAAAACAAGGAATAACATGTTGAAAACACAATGTTGATATTATTTATAGGTATCTCTGTACCCAGAGTACAAAAATATCGACAGAGAAGAGATATATCAAACCCAAAATTTTGGATATCTCTCAGGAAGGAGAGGGGTTGGAGAAAATCACAGTAGGAACAAAGTCAGCTCCAGAATTTTGTTTTATTTCCTTAAGTTACATTATATTATATATTTTGAAACAAAAACTAATATAAGAAGTTTTTATTTAAATTATCTATTAAAAGTAGATGGTGGAGGGACTAAGCAAAAAGGAAACAGGACTCATGGACATGGACAACAGTGTGGTGTTTGTGGGGGAAAGGGGTATAAGGGGGTAATGGAAAAAATAATACAATAAAGATTAAATCAAAAATTAAAATTAAAAAAGTAGATGGGAAAAAGCTCTGCCCTCAATCCCTTAATACTTACGCCTTCTTTTGGCCTCATTGATCACATTTACTTCCTAAACTCATTTGTATGAATGAAATCATTTTATATTTTACAAATTAAATACCACCTGCCTTACAAAAGAAATAATAATTTCCCAAATGTCAAAATATTATACCTAAAAATATATTTTTAAAAGAAAAATGTTGAGAAAAACTGAGAAGAGAGAAATTTAGAGGAATTAGTTAGTTCAATTATGTACTAAATTTACTATTAAAGATATTATAGATGTTCCCAAACCTATTGGGGTTTGATAAGGCAATTCATAGTAACTTGTATAAGGATGTGTATTTTCTTTGAGCGATTAATGAGACTATGGGCATTATACTAAACAGCAACTGCTAAAAGAAACAATGAAAAAAATTTTAGAGGGAGACAAGCCTGAATGGTATTGAACATAATATTTTATGCTTACTTTGTTCACTTTGTGGATTTAAAAATACAGTCTTATTATTTTTCTAGACTTAGCAGTTTCTGGAGAAATGGCTTCCACTAACCAAACCCAGAAGAGATAGATGAGTATAATAAAAATGTCACTTTAGCAATTTACAAAGGGAGGCACACATTTCCACTGGCCTTCATATCATTTCCATTGTCCATTGTCAAAACTGACTAGTGAACATGGAATGACAGCACAGTCAGGTAGAGAATCTTGAAGTGTATTTCATCTAGACCCTGATAAACCACATGAATTCTCTCTAGCCCAAACCAAAGACACCTCTTCAGAAAGCAGGGGCCTCTATCACTGGGTGCTAGCTCCTTGGTCTCTCAGCAGCAGTTCTGAGTTCACGTTCCCCGCTTCTTACTGCTGAAGCTTCCACTTCACTTCTTAGTCACTCCTTCTCATCATCCCCCTGTACTGTTATAACAAGTTTCAGTAACCTCTTGTGTCCCTAACATCCTTCTTTCCATCATCCTTTTTGCCTCCTTCATTCTTCTGTTGCCTGCTTTCCCTTTCTTTTATTTCATTATGCTTCCCCTGCCTAGTATTGTGATTTTAACAATGAGAAGATCTTTAGAAAAAAAGCAACAAAATTATCCTTTCTGAATTGGAACTAATGAAGAACAATAGAATTGCATCTTATTTATTATAGTAGGCATTATCTTGGCAAGATAAATATATAATAGTAAATGAAACTTCTATTATTAGTTGTGTGGCATTTTTAGGAATTTTCCCTGTGATTCAAACCTCTGGGTTTTGAAATGAGGGATAGGGGCAGTGTATTAAAAAACATGCAATGCCTTTAATCTGTGGAAGTTGTCAATCAAAATATAGAACTCCACATAGACAGCCTTGGGCATATCAGCACCCTAATTACAGAGAGTCTGGCTCATCACCAATGTTGTAACACTTGATTTATTTCCTGTTCAATTTGTTCAATAGAGCCAGAGTTAATTGGTTTTCCAAATGAGTGTTAAAAATATAAAGATCTAGCTTCATTAAGTGAAGGCTATACTTATTATGCACCAGTGACTTGTAAGTCTGTGTAAAGGTTAGTGGGGTGAGCTTTCAGGGCATATGTACAAAACCACAACTTTGACTTGGTACTAATATGGTTAATAACTAATAAATATTGAAAACCACAGTAGCTGATAAAAATAGAGAGATGTTTTATGAATTGAATTTCTCCCAATCTAAATGTATTTATTAAGAGTATCTAAAAACAGCATTTTCTTTTTCAAGTCTGATGAATTTTATTTTTCTTCTAGAAAATGAGTTTAGATTTTCCCCATAGCAAAAAGAAAGGTCTATATACCAGTGGATATTTAGCATACTGTGAGTTTTTTAATGTAATGCTTCTCACTTCAATCATTGCCATTGTACTTGGGAATAGCAATGCATTTAATGTGATGTTTTGACACCATAATGACAAATGGAGGACTAAACAAAGAAAGATAATGTGTGTTGGGATAGTGTTGGACTTCCACATGGGCACAGGAATATCATAAAGTGGTGATTGTCATCATATTTTCCAAAATAAATGCCTTTAAAAAAATTTGAACACCATTATCAGTAATGCAAATTTTCATTACTGTTACATGTGATTCTCAAGAAATATCATCATCACTTTGCAGTGAAGGCATCATTTAGGGGGAAGCCTTTACATTCTTTGTAGAGAAACAAGAGAAATCAGGTAAGGTTTGGAAATATTTTTAGAAAAGCTGCATATTTTTCCGAGGAACAAATACTGATCTCATACTTCTGTTCCTCTACTTAGTTTTTCAACAGCCTTGCCATGTCCCTTGTTTCTGAAGACCATGACAAAAATACCATCAGGTATATTTTCTTAAATAGAAAAATCAAAATTGAAATCCAACTTCTAGCTATGCTATTAATTGTAGAAAATATATGGTTTAAATTAGTACAACTTCCATAGATTGCAAAGGAATATTTTTCACATGAAGTATAACTAATATTAGTATAAAGAAAATTTGTGCAGGCAGATTGTAGATATATCATACGAATGTAGTGAGTTAATTTCATTTCATTACATATGATCATAGCATTCCACAATTCGATTGATTATTCTTTAAGAGTAAACTTGCTTTTCTTTAGCAAATTTGATTGTAAAAATATATATAACATGGTTAAATTAGTTTCCTAGGGCTGTGGTAACAAAGAGCCACAAACCACAAATGTGGTGACTGAAACAGTAGAAATTTATTTAGTCCTTCCTGACTCTGGAGGTGAGAAGTCCAAAACAAGCAGTCAGCAGCGCTGTGCTCCCTCTGAGAAGTTGGGTAGAATCCTCCCTTGCTTCTCACCTGCTTTGGGGGATAGCTGTCAAACCTTGGTGTTCCTTCCTTACCTTGCAGCTGTTTCACTTCAATCTCTGTGGACATGTGTAGTTCTCCCTGGATGTTTGTGTCTTTACATAGAGTTTTCCTTTCTTATAAGGACAACAACCGTATTGAATTAGTGCCCATCCTAGTGACCTCATCTTACCTAGATTACACCTGCAGAAACTCTGTTTCCCCATAAGGTCACATTTATGGGTTTAGGGGTGAGAGTTTCAATGTATCTTTTGAGAAAACATAAAACAACACGTAACAGCTGTTGTAAATTGTAAACAAATTTATTTGTTTTGGCAAGTGAAAAGAAGTCTGAGAGATGCCTTACTCTATCATCATAGATTTGGTGGGGTAGGGGATGAAGGTGAGACTTGGTTCACTAAGGAAGTTTTGACATTTATGAGAACCTCTGTTTAGTTGAAGAACATGGTTGAAAAATCCTTCCTTTAATAAAATCTGAGTCTTTAAATTGATTCAGCTTTAATATTAACAAATATTCCAGTGGGACACATTTAAAAATGCATTCGGTAGGAGGTTTTTTTGTACACTGGTTATCAACATAGGGTTTTCTGGTGGGTGTCCAGGGACAAATTATGCAAAGCCTAAATTTCATGTAACCTAGCCAATAATAATAAAATGGCCCCAAAAGTGAAAGTAGAGTCCAGAACTCATCTACTTGGTTGAGAAAATTGATTTTATACATTTTTTCATTAAAAGCATGAGCAAAAAATATTTTCCTCAGTAATTACTTCAGGGATAGAAGAGTTGATGGAGATTGGGTCCATACCAGTCATAATGGTCATGGAATTGAACACCCTGGGGACCTGTAAAGTCTCTCATGTCGATGGCCACTGACCCTAAGAATAATCCCAGGCAAACACTTGCAATGGCAGAGTAAGTCCAGAACACTGTAAATATATAAGTAGATCAGCAATAACTCATAACCTTTGCTAAAAGTGCAAGTTTAAAGTATATACTTTGCTACTTATGGGCAAGTAATGACATTTAGAGGGATAGAACATTATTCATCAAGTTATTTATACTTGCTTCCCACCACAGTCTAAAGAGCTCAAACAAACTCTTATTATTCCAAATTTTAGCACCATGTGTATGGTTTTTGATAGTGCTTATTTACTTAAGCCAGTTATTTATTTTAATTTCACTTATGATGACTTGTTACATTATATTGTTATGGAAAGCAACAGCAGCTCAAAGTTTTGATTTGTGTTGAATTGGTAAACAACTGTTTTTTTGCCTTGAAGAATCCATTTGATACAAGTTTTTGTCATAGGATACAAAGAATCATAGAAACTCATTTGAATGAAACTCAAAGATCAGGTAGTATAAATTTTCAGCTAGCTCTCCATACAAGAATAAATAAATTCAGTGCTTTCCTTCATTAATCTTGCTGGAGTTCAACCAGACCAAGCCAGCACTGAACCCTTCATTACTGATTTGCAGTGGGAAAGGGCAGTGCAGCAGATTCTGGGCAGGAGTGGGAGCTGAGGTAAACCAGGAAGCAATAATGAAGAGAGAGTGCCAAGTGCGTGCAGTAGTTCTACCTCTATGAACTGGGATGCCACCAAGGAGGAAGGCAATCTTGCTCTGTTATGATTAGTTCCTGACTAGTTAATTCTAGAACATGAGTTAATTTCATTTCACCCTTATGGGATTTGACTACACTGATTTTAATAAGTAAAAGCAGTTCTGCTAATGGCTAAGTGATGAGCAGGGAACTGAGAATTCAAATATAAACCACACCTTGCAAGAATGGAATATGATTTGTGTAGCAGATAAATGGTACCAAATAATAACATGCAAGACAAACTAGCTAAGCTCAAACTCTCTTAATAAAAGTTCATTTAGACCTATCAGATCCAAAAACTACAGCAAACAATAATTCCTCCCAGACTCATGTGGTTCCAGCAATTCCTTAGTTTACAAATTCTGACCAGTCTTTGCCAGTACAATGTTCTGTGTAGTTATGTGGTCTTCCTTGCAACAACAAGCTAACCCAATTTTATTTGACTGTAGTTTGGCTGTAATAATATAATAGCAACAATAATTATAAGTACAATATTGTCACATAACGAGAGTTAGTCTTTCATTTGAGTAGTACCTGACTCCTTAACTAACCTTCTATTCTTGGATCATCTTTTTTTCCCCTCCTCTATATGTCATTCTCAAAATACCACAATGCCTTTGCCATTCTAAGTTCTGCATTTGTCTTAGATTTGAATCTTGCAGTTTTTACTCCTCTCATTTTCCTTTCCATTAAATTTTATTTTAAACAGAATTCATCCAAATGCATTTATATGCACACGTGATATATGATGGTAGACTCAAAATCTTTTATTGAAAATATAAATCCTGTTGATTGCAAACCATGTAAGATTTTGAGTTCTCAAAATCAAATGACTTCAAGTAACTTAAAGTATGGTGAACATAATATACATGTGAAAAAGGTATAAGAATATATGTATATAAATGTAAGAATATGCTTAGGCCAAGGGTGAGTATTAGAAAAACATGTAAATGATCATATCTCAACTCTCAAGTTATAGCATTATTAATATTTTATGTGTGTTTCCTTGGATATTTTACCACATTGTATGAGCAATTTTCTTTTGTCCAAAGTAGTGATTTGTTTTATATTTTATCTTTTTATTGATAAGGTTGACATTGATTAGGAATTTTAATACAGAAGCTAGAAGGCTGTTAATGCAATAGTATTGGACCTGGAGTGAGAAAACATAACCCAAATTGTACGTGAAGAAATTTAATGCATTGAACGTAAATCTCAAAGGAGTGCAAGTCAGAGTTTTGTGACATTTCAGTATCTGAATTGATAGAAATATAAAAGGCAATAAGAAAAATGTTAAATGTGTTTAAGCCTAGGAATAAATGTCATCCACATAGAGAAAAAACAGATAGAGCAAATGACACTGAACAGAAGTGTCAGGATACGTGCTGGCTCTAGATCCCTTCCCTCTGAACCTGCAAAGGACCTTTCTGCACTGCTCTTTAGATCAGAATGCGTTGTTTCACTCCACTCTGATTTATTAGAAGTAGTTTATTGTAGTTACCGTAATTCTCAGACACTCCCTAAATGTTTTAGAGGGTTTTTGTTCCTAAGTCAGTATTTTTATCATGTCTTTGTTTTTTTAAAATTTACAATAAATAGTACCAATTTAATAATCTATCCAAAGTCTCTTATGTACATGAGTATGTATTAGTATTCTTTTTAAGATTAATTTTCTTGCAATCCTGTGCCACAAGCTATTGATTTTTCTCCTATGATATGTACAAAATTTTCTTTAGATTACAAATGTTTCTTTACAATGATATAACTAAAAATATCCAATGACGGATGCACTAGGACTTCCCCCATGATTTGTACAGCTTAAAATCCTACTTACAGTATAAAGATTGCTACAATATTTATTCAAGGCCTTGAAGTAATTGAAAATAAGAGGGTTTCAGAGTGGGGTCTTAAAGATAATGTATCATCAAAGAAGCTCCATCACATTTGCCAGACAACTTTTTTGAGGCTGACATTTTCCAGCCACAATAGTTTAACTAGTTTGCAAGTCTTAATAAAAAAATTTTGCAAACCATATTAGCTCAGATATCAATAAAACATTGGCTTTAGGTTTCTTTATTGATTCAACATCAACTCAGAAGAAAGCAGGAGTTTGAAGGTCAATGTTTTCTTAAGGTATTGTGCAGGTACCAATCAGTATTAACTGGCTCAGACATTAGAATAGCTAAGTATTCCAGGCGTATGTGTAATAATATCCTTTTGCATGAAAAGTTGCCCATGTTTCTAGCTAACCAAATGTCAAAGCATATACTTGAGCAATAAACTAATTGGTAGCAAACGTCATTAAGAATTCTGGATGCAGTAATAGCTTTTCTCCAATTGCTATAGCCTTTAATGAGAAACAGAACAACAGAAGCCACATTACTGGTCTGACAATTTGTTCTATTGATTTATTATGCCTGCTCTGCCACCATCTACATGAAGGGACTACAAAACATTACAGGCTGATATTAGTACATTTTGACTTCTGCAAATATAATTAAAGGAGGCACGTACTTAAATGTAACACTATTGCTTGGTATTTGCTATTTTTCTCCCAGTGGAATCACCTGACTACAACTTAGATAAGAAACTTATATTGAGGAAATTATTATTACAGATTTTTTGTTTCAATCCTGGAAATGAAGAAATGGGTGCTGCATTTAGCAAACTGCTTTAAGCACATTTTATGCCAAATTTAACTAATTTTACTTATTTTTCTACTTTTACTTTCTCTTTATTCCTTTTAAAGACGAGGAATTTATATATTGCTTCAACCTGTATAAATATCACAAAAGAGAAAAAAGAAAATTTAACTTATAAAAACAGCTAAAATGTATGAAATGGCAATCTAAATATTTTCAAAATTCTGTAATATCATCTCTTTTCTTTTTTATTTTATTGAATTTAGTGGAGTGACATTAGTTAATAAAATTATATCGGTTTCAAGTGTATAATTCTATAATATGTTATTTGAATATTGTATTGTGTATTCACCACCCAAAATCAAGTCTCCTTCCATCACCGTTTATACATTCTTTACCGTTTTTTTCCTCACTCCACCTCCCTATTCCTCTGGCAATCATCATACTGTTGTCTGTGTCTTCGAGGGTTTTTTTCTAGGCTTAATCCTTTCATCTTTTTTACCCGGGCCCCAACACCCCTACCCCTCTGGCAGTTGTTTTCTCTTCTCTGTATCTATGCATCTGTTTCTATTTTGTTTGTTAGTTTATTTTGTTCATTAGATCACACATATAAGTGAAATCGTATGGTACTTGTCTTTGTCTGACTGGCTTATTTCACTTACCATGATTCTCTCCACGTCCATCCATGCTGTTGTGAAAGTTAAGATCTCCTTCTTCTTTTATGGCTGCTTAATATTTCATTATGTAAAGGTACCACAGCTTTTTACCCACTCATCTACCAATGGGCACTTGGGTTGCTTCCAAATCTTGGTTATTGTAAATAATGTTGCTATGAACTTAGAGGTGATATATTCTTTTGAATTGGTGCCTTGGGCATCTTAGGATATATTCTCAGAAGTGAGATCACTGGACCAAGACACGTTCCATTTTTAGTTTTCTGAGGAGATTCCATACTGTTTTCCACAGTGGCTGCACCAGTCTGCATTCCTACCAACAGTGCCTGACAGTTCCCTTTTCTCCTCTTCCTCACCGACACTTGTTGTTTGTTGATTTATGGATGATAGACATTCTGTTGGGAATAAGGTGTTATCTCATTTCAAATCATAAAATGTCCTATTTTTCCTGTAGTTACAATGACAATCATTGAAATAAAGAAATTTAGACTGCAATTCATATCTAACCTAAAAATTCCTATAAAGAAAGCATTTCTCATTTATTTACTTTCAGTGTTTTATCCTTAATGAGCACATGCTCTGAAAATATGACTATGGCTATGACCCCTTTGGTGCATTTTACAGAGTGACTGTACATTGAGGAGGGAAAAGATCATGCCATTTTCCCTTCGATCAATGCTTCTTCAGAAACCTAATGTTGATGCTCAATTTTATTGCAGTTATACTGACTTCTAGTAAAATAAACTGGTTTGTTGGAACCCTAGCTACAATTCTGGATATAATTTTATGTTTATAACCTAACATTATGAAAAATATGTTTTACATTTTGTTTTGAAGCCCATTTGAATACTCCAAGTTCAAATTAATGGATTAATATTAATTTCTGTATTGATTTAGAAGACATACATGGAAACTAAGTAGTTAATTCATATTGTGCTCTGGAAAAAAAATTACCCTTAAATAGTTAAGATGAATCAAGTTATAGATTCAAACTACTAATAGTAGTTGAGTTCACGCTCTCTCACTTTACTTGATGCATATATTTAAAATCAGAAAGTATGTAAATTTGCCAGTGGGAACATTTCTTCTCAAACAAGATGTCCGCCAAGTGGTAAGATGATGCCTACTGGGTAAGCATTCAAGCAGTTGCTTTATTTGAGTAACTGAGTGGAATTTAATTTTTCTTCAACCCCCACCCCCAGCCTGACAATTGATTTAATGTTATCCAGTGGTGGGTATTCTGACTATATTATTCATTTGTGGTTATTTATTTACAAACTGGAAATATGTTTCATAAAAAAGGGGGGATATTTTGCAGGAATGTAGAGGATTTTCACTCTGAAGAAATGATTTGACATTGGAAGGACAGTAAATAAATTATATTAATTTGAAAATTAGAAGTACTAGAATCCAGTAACTCTAGTTTCTATAGGAATCCTTTAAAATAATAAAAGACAAAATAAAACTGATAACTGAATCAAACCAACTTCTGAATTCCAACAATGAGATCATAGTAAGAATATTTCTATTTGGGAAACCAGTATATAACAAAATGTAAGCCTACATTTTCAACACACTTTTAATTATCACATGTAATAATTGTATATAATTCATTTTTAAACAAGTGCACTCATCTTCTATAGAGAGGACATTCCAATTATCTATTGCTGCATAACAAATCACCCCCAGGCATTGTGACTGAAGACATTAACAGTTGTTTGATTATCCCTCATGGTTTTTCAGGAGTCAGTAATTTGGGAATTGCTTGGCAAGCCAGTTCTGACTCAGGTCTCCCATGTGGTTGAAGTCAGACAGTGTCTGAGGCTGGAGGTATGGGGAGGCCGAAGCAACTGGGGGCTTCCTGGGTAACTCTCTCCATCTTGATGTCGACACAGGGCTGCTCCATGTCATCTCCCTCCTTATGATTTAATTTGGGCTTCCTCACACTGTGGTAACTCTAGGGGTGCCAGACTTCTTACATGGTGACTCAGGGCTCCAGCAGTAAGTAGCCCAGCAGAGAATCAGTGAAAGCTATATCACCTTTTGTGACCTGGCCTTAAAGGTTACATAGTGTCATTTCTAACTTAGTCCCAAGCCCTGTTCAGATTTAAGGGGGAGGAAAGCATACACTTCACTAGTTGAGAGGAAGTGTGCCAATATTACATTGCAAGAAAAACAGTGGGATGTGAAATATTGTTGTAGACGTCCTTGGGAAATAAATCCTTGCAATGTCTCCGAAGCTTGATTTCTTGGGTTCATGTCTCAGCTCCACCACAAACTACTTGTGTGACTACGCACAAATTGTTGAACCACACTGCCTCAATGTTCTTATCTCTTAAACAGGGTAATAGTTGTGACTACCCTACAGTATCATTTGAAGATTAAATAAGATATATGTGTAACAGTGCCCTGCACTGTGCCTCCCATATTATAATTAGTATGATTAAGTATCTGCTATTATAATTATTCAATCATATTTTTCCAAGTGCGCTTGAAAGTATAAGAACACATATGAGTCTGTGGGATTCTGGATAACAGATAGTGTGTATAAATTACTACTATAAGATCTAGGGATTGGTAGGCTTTTAATATTTTTCCTTGCAAGCATGTCCATGGCCTTCAATCACTCTCTGGAAGAGGTGCTGGGAGCAACCCTGGTTCTTACACTCCTTAGTAAACATTGCTTCTATAGGCAGCAGGGCTTCCTGTAAAAGAATTATGCATTGTGTCTGCAAACAGTTGACAGATTCTGTTCCCGGTTCCCATTCACCTGGCACAACTACACAACTGATTAAGAAGAGGAGGAGAGGAAGCAGAGTGGCATGATTCAGTCTATAATTCAGAAAATACATTTGAACCTGTGAAAACAAAGTCAAAACTTGTCAGTGTTGTAGTAAAAAAAGTTCAAGGCAAGAAACCTTTCTAATTTCCCTTAAGTTTTTTAGATAATTGCCTTAAATAATTGTCTTTTTGCATTTTCTCTCTCTCTCTCTCTCTCTCACACACACACACACACACACACACACACACACACACCATCCTGCCGTCTGCTACTCATTCTCTACCTTTCCAAGCTGGTGGGTTGAGGCATAACTGTAACTCTCCTTAGGCTTCTCTTCCATGGCCCATCGAGGACTTGGTTCAGGAGAAAGATCTGCCAATGAATAGATGAGAAAAAGGCATTTCTGAAACCCACAGCTATAGAGTGCACCTAGAGAAATGTATAAAATTACAGATAAAATACTGAAGAAAGAACATTTGTATCTGCCTATGTCACCTCAAATGAAATATTTTCCAAATGTTGCCATTTACACTAAAGGACACGAGTCGTTTTAGATTTTAGATTTTTTTTGTCCGTGTTTGGAAGTAGACTGTAGGTGAAAATACTACAATTTCTTGTGCACAGGTTTAATAAGCAACAATACTTGGTCATAGCATCAAAAGTAAAACTAGTGTAATATAAAAGCACTATTTTGACAATATTGAAAAAGTTCTGTGTTTTGCATTATCAACCATGATTATACACAGTAAATAGGTGCAAAATTGGTAAAATCCTTAAGTTCTCCTTTCCTCACCAGAAAATGAGTATACTCATGCTACCAATTTATTAGTTAGGAATATTGTATCAGTTTTCTATGTTTGCATGGCAAACTTAGTAGCTCAAAACAACACCATTTACTGTCTTAGAGTCCCAGTGGGCTCAGTTAGGTTTTCCATCCAGGATCTCTGAGGTCTAACACTATGATGTCAGCCATGCTCTGATCTCACCTGGAGCTCAGGTTCCTCTTTTTAGTTCAACTGGTCATGGAATAATTCAGTTTCTCAACTGAATAGTCTCCAAGTCCCTTGATTCCTTGCTGGTTGTCAGCCAGAGGTCACTCTCATATCCTGGAAGACACTCACTTCCTTGCCATGTGGCTTCTTGAAAGTCAGCAATGACACAGTGAGTCTTTGTCATGCTCCCAGTCTCTCTGATTTTCTCTGCTCTGACCTCTGTCTATGACCAGATCTAAAGGACTCATATGATTAATTCAGGTCCACCTGGATAATACTTCTATTTTAAGGTCACCTGATTTGAGAGACCTTAATTCTGCAGAATCCCTTTATGGTAGTACGTGGTGTTTGATTACATAATGGGAGAAGTTGTGTGTACACCAGTGGCCATCAATCCTAGGGGGCATCTGAAAATTCTACCTACTACCAGGATCAAATGGGATCAAGTATATAAAGCTATAAAGCCATTTTAGCAAATTTCTGGGAATATATGAATACTCAAGTAGTGCTTTTATCACCATCGTCACCATTGTTATTATAATTATCATCGGTAGGAAAGGGAGAACCGTGACACTGTAAATCGGTTTGGCCTGAAATGCAGCCAAATTGAGTAAGACCAAAGAGCCGCTCATTGGTGCTCTTTCTTTATCAGATATTATGTCTATGAATAATCAATTTACATAAAGAAATGTAGAAGCAGACATAATATCATTGGACACTGTGTTAAAATAGATTCAATTATTGTCAGCATAAGTACTATCACCCTCTCTAAAACATTCTAATTAAGACCATTTCCTTCTTCCATCCAAGTTTAATTAAAGAACCTGCTTCTACTGTTTCAGAACTGACTGCCTTTACAATATTCTGTTCTTCAAGCAGTATTTGAACTCCTTAAGGATAAAAGTAATACCTATCTTCCCAAGAAATGTCCTAGTACAACAAACATGCTCTGAAATTGTTAAATAAAAAAAATACCTGATGTAAATTTGGGGAAACTTTTGCTTTTCGATATTACATGCTATCTAAAATTAAAGCAAGGGAAAAAACCCTATTGATTCAGTGTATTACACAAAATATGTAAAGGTATTAGAATTACGATGAAGATGGGAATACCTGTTGTGTTTGCTCCTGTTATCATCAGTATACAGGTACGCTCATATAGTAGATGGGTAGTTCACATGACGAAACCCAGCATAGGCACCCAGGATTTCCCAACAAGCAGGTGAGTGGGCTGCAGCAATGCAGAATTGAGGTGTGGATGATATTGAGATTCCCCCCAAAGCAATCTGCATTGGGGAGTAGGGCCACAGTCATGGGTGTTTGGGGGCAGAAGTGTGGTCCCAAGTGTGAGAGACTGGCAAGAACAAGATGGTATCCCAATCCTGAAGAGACAGATATTATAGATAGAAATCTAATAAAAGAACTTGGCAAGGGTGAACAACTTAAAATTGAATTTCGATACCAGGGTATGAGGTGGAGATGCTAAGGTAAGAGAAAAGGGTGGACATGTGAAGGCTGTGTCCCCACCCTCAGCCAGTTAGGCCTCATATCTGATGATACAAGGAGATCCAGCTGTTAAGTTGAAAAATGTCCAAAATTAGGGAGATTCTGAAAATAGCACATCAGAGGAAGATATTTTCCAAATTATTTATGGTAAAAAAGGTAAATGTAATGCTACCTACACTACTACACAGTTACTCTCCAGTGGGTTAATTTTGAACAGACTGATTCTGAGACACATGTAGCAGTTGCTTTGCTGCTCTGGAGGAAGGAGTTGGAAGAGCCAGGGCAGCCAGAAAGGAGCAGTTAGGACCACCCCACTTAAGCTCCTCCTGTTGGTGGTGAGAGAAATGGTCTTTAAAATGTATTTTAGACAGGACCACGTAACTTCCTATCCTAACAGTACCACAAGGAGCAGTATGAAGTTTATCTGTATAGAATTTAAATTACTAAGTCATAAAAGCAACTTCTTAACCATTCTCTTTGTAAAAGTTTTTCACCAAAGCTAATTAGAGACCAAGAACTCTGATTCTTAGATCAAAGGCTAGAGAGCCTTAGGACACCCAAACAAGTCCATGAAGCATTATTATAATTATGAATTTGAGCTTAGAATGAAGAAAAGGTCTGTTCAGTCATTCTTATATGTATGTTTTTGAGGGAGTCTTATTATTTAGGACATGTTTGTGTATTAGCATATACATAACTTATTGCTTTGATTAATGTACACACCTTACTACTTTATAACTTTCATGTATAATAATCAATACTCATAAATAACATTCTCATAGCACTGTTGAACCACAGTGAAATTATATGTTGAAAGCAGAAGGAGGTCAATGTAGAAGGAAAAATAAAATGAGGATTATACCTCAAACCTCTCTTTACTGCCCATCCAGTTTGTTTTCCCTTCTAAGCAATATATATATGAGTGCATGCCATGCCTGAGTAGATATAACCATATGGAGAAATTCAGAGTCATAGTAATGTAGATCAAAGTTTGAGTTTTATATGTCAAGAGATTTATTTGAGAAACTCTAATTGGAAGGGAACTAACCAAAAAGTAATCTACCAAAAGAGGCTTTGTGATTGAATCCTTTAAAAAAATCTTCAAGTTCATATTAGAAATTCTAACTCATTACTTTGTTTTATTAAGGTGTCATAATGATGGTAATATCTGTTGAATATTTTATTGAAATACACAGTAATCACAAAACCATGAACTATGTAAAAGAAAACAACTTAGTAAACTGAGATTAAGAATATATATTTTAGGTTACAGCAGTAGGAATCTGCAATCTGCAATAAAAAGCCCTCAAGGTGTTCAAAATGATGAAAACAAAAAAACACGTATGGCTTCTAACTGGACGTGTTTATATCTCTGACTGCCTAGTTAATGCTTTCTAAAATATATACAGCCCTGGCTGGTGTGGCTCAGTGGATTGCACGCTGGCCCACAAACCAAAGGGTCACTGGTCCGACTCCCAGTCAGAGCACATGCCTGGGTTTCAGGCCAGGTCCCCAGTAGGGGCCACTGAGAGGCAACCCCACACTGATATTTCTTTCACTCTGTTTCTCCCTCCTTCCCTTCTCTAAAAATAAATAATTAAAATCATAAAAAAAATTTTTAAAAAAGCAAGACCTAACCATATGCTGCCTACAAAATACTTTAGCTTGAAATGTACAGATAGGCTTAAATGGAATGGATAGAAGTAGATATTTCATTCAAATAGAACTCAAAAGAAAGCAAGGATAACTATACTTATATCTACTACTTATATATACTACTTTTAGTATACTTATATACTAAATTGTATAAACTACAATTTAAGGCAAAAATGGTAACAAGAGTCAAAAAGGGTCATTGTGAAGGTGTGAATTAATCAAGAAGATATAACAATCATAAATACATACATATTGAACATTGGAGTGCCTAAATGTGTGAAGCAAATGCTAACACACCTGAAGGGAGAAAGAAATAGACAAAAATACAATAATAGTAAGAGAATTAAATACTGTACTTAGGGTAATGAAGAGATCATTTTCTCAAACAGAAAACCAACAGGGGAACAATGAATGTGAACCATACATTGGACTGAAAGGATCCAACAGGCATTTTTATGAGCTTTCCATTTGACAGAAACAGAATACAGGTTCTTAAGTGCACATGGGACATCTCCAGGTTGGACCATAAGAGAGAATACAAAACAAGTCTTATTAGATTTAAGATTGAAGTGATATCGAGTATCTTTTCAAACCACAATGATATGAAACTAGAAATTAAGAAGAAGAAAGCTGAAAAATCTATGTGGACATTAACAGCACTCTCCTGAACTACTAATGGATCAAGGAGAAAATCAAAAGCAAAATAAAAATTATCTCAAAACAAATGAAAATGCAACATACTAAAACCTATGGGATGCTGTGAAAGCAGTTTTGAGAGGGAAGTTCATAGCAATAAATGTACATTTTAGAAAATACAAAGTTCTTAAATAAACAACTTAACTGCACATCTCAAAGAACTAATAAAAGAAGAACAAAATATAACCAAAGTAAGCAGAGGAAAGAAATAACAAAGGTCAGAGTAGAAATAAAGGAAATAGAGACCAGAAAAAAAAGTCAATAAAAGAGCTGGTTTTTTGAAAAGATAAAAGTGGTTACTTTCTTGGTAGAATATTAATTTCTATAAAGTTGTGGGCTTCTTTCTGTGCTTTCTATTCTTTTCCATTGATCTATGTGTCTGTTTTTATTACATCCTGTTTTAAAACAGGATGTTTTGATTACTATGGCCTTGTAATATATTTTGATATTAAGTAGCATGACAATTCAATTTTTAAAATCCAATTTAAAATGGGCAGAGGAAGTAAATAGACATTCTTCCAAAAAACATATCCAAATGGCCAACAAGCACATGAAGAGATGCTCAACATCACTAATCATCAGGGAGATGCAAATCAAAGCCACAATGATGTATGTCACCTCACACCTGTTAGAATGGAGATCATCAAGAAAACAAAACAGCAAGTTCTGGCAAATATGTGAAGAAAAAGGAAACCTCTGCACACTGTTAGTGGGAATGTACCAGTAAATTGGTTCAGTCACTATGGAAAACGTTGTGGAAGTTCTTCAAAAAATTAAAAATAGAACTACCATATGATCCAGGGATTTTACTTTGGGCTACATATCCAAAGGAAATGTAAACAGGAGTTTAAAGAGATTTACACACTCCCTTGTTTATTGCGGCATTTTTCACAATAGTCAAGATATGGAAACAGTCCAAGTGTCCATCAATGGATGAATAAATAAAAAAAGTTTTGGTATATATACATAATTGAATGCCACTCAGTCATGAGAAGGGAAGAAATCCTTCCATTTACAAGAGCATGGATGGACCTTGAGGGCAATGGTCAGTGAGATAAAAATGTGTACTGTATGATATCTAAGAAAACCAAAATTGTACAAACAGAGAATAGAATGGTGGTTACCAGGTCATGGCAGGTGCGGGAATTTGGGGTATATTGTATAAGGATATACAATTATGTAAACTAGGAACTAACATAAGGAAGTCCTGGAGAGGCAACACAGGGCATAGTGATTATGGTCAACAGAACAGTACCAGAAACTTCAAAATTACTAAGAGATTAGATCCTAATTGTTCTCATCACAAAAAAGAAATGACAATTATGTGATGACTTACAGGTGTTCACTAATGCCAAGGTGGTAATCCTACTGCAGTATGTAAATGTATCAATTAACATGTTCGTTTTAAATACATGATGTTATGTCTCAATTATATTTCAGTTTTAAAAATGACAACTCTGCCTGGAGATAGTTACACTAATTGAGGCATATAATCCTTCTTTCAGTTAAAAGACTGAAATTTCCTTTACCAATGTATGCATTTTTATCTGAAGTAGTTACATTGTATGTGTGTGTATGTGTGTACCATTACCAACACACTATCTTCAGGCTACTTTGTGAAGTCAATCAGTTGTTCTTACTTAGGAGACTATTATATTAAAATAGAGCAATCTTAGATAATGCATGTGAGGTACAACAAATGAGGGAGGAACTTGGCATTTCCTGGAAAGGACCAGACAACCCAGAGGCTAGGAGTGGGAAGGAAAGAGCACTAATACATTTGAGAGCATGCCCAGTACTTGATAAGTGCTTAAAAAGATGTGCGTGGAATGAACATGAATGAGTCTAAAAGATCAGTTACCATTTTTTGTTTGTAACCAGACATGCTCATGCTTCTCTCATCTGTCCCAAGTTAAAGAGTCTGATCCTGTGTGCCCTTGCTGATGAAGATGGAGACATGAATACCTATCTCCTGGGTTGTGATGAAAAGTTTTGAAACAAGATCTATCTCACATATATTTACCTAATGAGCTTTTAGAAAGCTGTTGTGCATGGATGGGGAATCATGTGGCGCTGCATTTGGCACACTGTGTCATCTCATTCTCAGCAAACATGTACCCCCTTGACTGCAACGTGAAACAGGATCCTGTGTTCATCTAAGTATCTTTCATGCTATCTTGTTTTTTTAATTTCTCTACTTAAAAAGAAACTGTAAAGAGATGCTGCACTGAAGCAGAAGCTTCTTTCTATAAAAAGCCAAACTTCTTAGTTTTATTCTCTATTATCACTCATATAATAGAGAAAACTATAATATCTGTCCTGCATATTTTATTTGGGATATTTTGTTTTACATATGTTTATATGGAAACATCAGATACAGTTAGCTTGGAAACTTAAGTTCATTATCAGCATTTTATAGAAAAATAAAGAATTTTCATTAAATACAGGGTAGTCTTCATAATTCATGTCATGTTTTCAGGTGTGAACATCTGTTATTACAAAATATTGCTGCAGCATACAGTATATGGCATTTGAAAACATCTTTGGAAGTCTGTGAAAGTCAAGTATGTAGCCCCTTTTAAATTGAGGCAATATAAAAGGTATAAAGGGAATCTTTTGCATAGCCAAATTACAGCCATGCTATGTATTAAATAATTTTTCAGTTCTTTAAGCAATTTGTGGATGCTTTGTCATCATGCACTATTATTTTTCAAATTATGTAGTGGTTTTTTTACTTACATAAAACCATTAACTAATGGCTTTTAATGTAACCTTTAAAAGGAATATATTCAAAAGTAAGTTTTGTGAATATAAAATCATGCTTGCTTTTTTTAAATACCAAAATCTTATCATTGGAATCATGCTTGGCTGATAATAGCATTCAGTGAATATTTGTTGAATAAGTAAAACACTGAGAAACATATGCTGAATGCTGTAGGTTGCCTATCCAAACCTGTTATATAACTTGAAGAATCTTCATGCTCTGCAGTGAAAGCCATTCTCTATTTACCCTACTGGAAAGAGTCGAATGACGTTTCAAGCTGACTTGTCCTACATTACTTCTAAATGAATAAAAGCCATTATGAAGATCTTTGTCAGTAATTAAAATTATGAAATACTAGTGCTTTCTATAATCCAGAAAGTGGAATTTTATATCTCACTTAATCTTAGAGCAACCTAATAGTTTAGTTTTCTGAATGAGGAAACTAAATTGCCTGATGTCACACAGCTAAAAGTGACAAAATTGAGGCTCACACACATTCCATCTTATTCTATTTCCCATATTCTTAACCACTAGACTATGTCATTTGTATTTTTGTTGCCTTCTCTTCCTTTTGAACATCCTAACATTCAGGGATTCTGTGATAGTAGAATAATGGTAACCCTCACAATTTCAGAAAAATATACTCAGGTCTACTGAAAAAGATGATTGAATAGAGCAGACCAAATAAACAAACTGAAGAGTATAGTATATTATTCATTGCTCAAATATATACTCTCCAGTAAGAAGAAAGATGAAATGTAAAAAATGATCTTCATGGGAAGAACAAATTATAAGTTGCATTGATCTGAAGAAGGAAGAGAGAAAATTGAAACAAAAATGGCATCAAAACCATCTTTTTCTTTTTACTTTAGTGAACATTGATTTTTAAAATATGATTTATATCAGTGGATTCAATATTCTTGCCTCGACTGATGCAGTTTTACAGATGTGCAAGTACTGCCCTGACGGGAGTGGCTCAGTTGTTGTGGGTCGTCCTGCAAAGTGAAAGTTCTGCAGGTGATTCCCGATCAGGGCACATGCCTGGGTTGCGGTTGTCAACCAACCAATGTTTCTCTCTCAGCTTCTTTCCTTTCTCGCTTCCTTCCTCTCTTCCTAAAAATAAAGAAATAAAATCTTTTTAAACAAACAAAAAGATGTGCAAGTCCCTTGAGTATAACTAGTATCGCTCTGTGTGCAGACCCCATCAACTTAATATCTGCAAATATTTTGCAGCAGGAGATTTAATCGTGTATATAAATTGACATACCTCCCTTCAGGTGTTTTGTGTGTGTGTTGAGTTTCTGCTAGATTGCAAGCCATGCCTAATCATTCATTTTCTTTGCTCAGCATTTCTTAATAACATGTCTTTCAATTCTTTGAGTTCAGCATTTCTAGCGCATGCTCAAGAAGACTTGGGCACATAATTAAAAGATAGTATAAAAATATGCAAACAAAATGACATTAAATTTTTTCTTGATTCCCAGTAGAATTTCTCTGACTTACCAAAATTCTCTGATTAAACAATCTTTAGGAAAATACTTTTTTAAAAAATCATGTATTTGTGCCTACAGAAACTTTCTATACTTGTAAAGAACTACTTTTGTTGATACTTTAAGAAGAAATCTTGACTATATTTCAAATTTCCCATTGTTTTATAATTTGCAAAGCTTCTTCCATTATAATTCCATGTCCTTCTCATATCATTTGATAAAGTTTCAAATATTTTCTAAGATAAAAACATTTCTAAATTTATTTATTAGTTAAATATTATCTAGACAAGTAAAAACACTATTACATTTAACTGATTTTCTTCAAATTTGATGTCAAATAAAAGTTGTCCACAAATAAATGTACAGATGATTTGACCACCTAGAATGCAACTAGTTAACATGCGGTAGAAAACACCATTTTCCATTCTGGAGAAAACAACTTATTCATTAACTATAAAGTTACTTAATAGCTAGGGCTTTGGAGCCAATACAGCCTACATTTGCTGGGCTGTGCCTCTCACTCTGTTTTTCAGGTACATTATTGGATCACTAAGCCTTGGCTTCCTCATCAGTAGTGGGTAATAATTGTGTTTCTGGACAGAGGGCCTGGTCCTGAGCAGGTCTGTTCAGGGCCAGCTGGTAGTTCTTTACATCATATAGGGCTCATATAGGATTTGACTTCATGTAGGAAATATTTCACAGCACAAGACTAGGTGACTGTGAGGGTACATTTGTTAAAGCTGGGGACAGTAAAACAAGCAAGGGCTGAGCAAAGAAGAAGCAATAGAAGAGAATAGGCTGGGCTGCTTTGGCTCACTAAGAAGTCAGAGAAAAGGTGACCCTGGAGACTAGCTGCTGCTGCTCCTCTGATTGTAAGTCTTAGGGTCCCTTAGAGTTTAGATGTGTGCCTGTCGGGGAAGAAGAGGGGGAAGAAGAAGTGAAAGGGAATGGGTGAGGGCTGCTCTCCAGAAAGAGAGCACACACAGTGAGAGTGTGCGGTCCTTTGTCTTGAGTTTTTCTCTCTCTTGCATGCAGGAATCTTAGGGGAGGTCTCAGGGGAGGGTTTCAGGAGAATATTCATCAGTTCTCCAGTTGTGCCCTTTCAGGGCCCTGGTCTCCACTGATTGGTCAGTGAGTGCCAGGGCAGGCGGTCATTAGTCATTGGAGCTGGTTCTGGCATCCCCCACCTGGCTTTGCCACTTTTCTGGGCCTGGAGTTGAAACACAACTGAGGCCTAGATGTTATCTCTAGGGAAGTGACCTTCTGTATCTGGCTGTAAATTTCTCAGCCATTGTGTTCAGCTGTCTCTCTCAGTTTCCCTGTCCCACCTGCCAAGGAATTTTTCTTCCATTTTTACTATCTTGTCTCAATTGTACCTCCCAGAGTTACTGTGATCATCAAATGAAATAATATATATAAAAGTTTTGACATTCTAACAGCACAGACTAAGGGCTCAGTAAACTGAGCTATTAATGTAATATGTAAAGATTTTAGTACTGCCAAAATTCTCTAAACCTTGATTATTCTTGTTTCATTGGTTTGTTTTAGCATTTTATATATTTAACAGTTTTTTGACTAGCCGTACTAAATGCGTGTTACTATCTTGGTAGCATGCCAGATTTGAATTATAAAGCAATACGGAAATCATCATCACTGAGATATATTGCCTTTGCCCATTGCTGTGTGAACTGCTCTTATTATAATATATGACATTAACACCCTCATAATTCAAAGGTAATGCTACAGTTGTTGATGATTACCATCTCTTTATGAGATAACATCTGCAAAAATCAGTGAAAGTGCACTAGGAACAAAAACACTGTATGCGTATAACCATTAAAAACTAATTGTTTGATTTGGTTTGTGGCATCTGGTGCAATTAGCAAAGCAAGTTTATATTTCTGAGTCAACTTTTTAAAATTACAAGAGAATTTCAACATATTGAGAGATATGCAAAATAATATGACTCACCTCCCTGGATTCACCAAGTAATGTTACTGTATTTCAGTATTCAATTTAAGTGTCTACTTTAAGGAAATAAAATTCTAGTTTTCTTGGAGCTCCCTTTCCACTTTTTTTATCTGACCTTCCCACTTAGAGGTGATTAGTTTACCTGATTTGGTGATTTCCTGTTTATATTTTTACACTTTTACTATATTATATGCCTTCTTAAATACAGTCTTCATTAATGTTTTACACATGCCATGTCTTATTAACAAAAGCTGATGCTACACAATGACATATATATTACCCTATATTAACTTCTTCAGTTTTTTACATTTCAGTTTTTAGATTTAGACCTTTATCTGAAATCTATTTTGTAAATCTGGTGAGTGGTGTCCATATTTTCCTCTTTTCTGTAGTAAGCTTGTGGTCCCAGCACGCTATGAACAGCCCATTGTTTCTGCACTGGTTTACAGTGCCCACACTGTCATGTACCAAGTTCCTATACATGCATGGGTCTGCTTCTCAACTTCCTCTTCTTTTCATCCCGTGTAGATTCAAAGATATCCACCATCAAAACCGTGTAATATCTTTTTTGTTGCATTTATTGGGGTGACATTGGTTAATAAAATTATGTAGGTTTCAGGTGTACAATTCTATAATATATCTGTATATTGTATTGTGTGTTCACCACCTAAAGATTTTTCTTTCCATCACCATTTATCCCGCCTTTACCCTCTTTTACCTCCGCCCACCTCCTTTATCTCTGATAGTCACCATACTGTTATTTGTGTCTAGGTTTTCTTTTTTTCCTTAATCACTTCACCTTTCCAACCCTGTCTCCCAATTCTCTTACCCTTTGAGGGCTGTCTGACCGTTCTCTGTATCTATGAGTCTATTTCTATTTTGATTGTTAGTTTATCTTGTTGATTAGATTCCACATATAAACAAAACCATATGGTACTTGTCTTTCTCTGACTGGCTTATTTCACTTAGCATAATACTCTCCAGGTCCATCTATCCTGTGGCAAAATATAAGATTGCCTTCTTTTTATGGCCGAGTATTTCCTTGTGTAAATGTACCACAGACTTTTTATCCACTCGTCTACTGATAGGCACTTAGGCTGCTTCCACATCTTGGCTATTGTAAATAACATTTCAATGAAAGTAGGGATGCATATATTCTTTAAATTAGTGTTTTGGGGGTTTTGGATATATTCCCAGAAATGGAATCCCTGGGTCATATGGCTTGAAATTAAGTAGAGAAAACCCACAGTACTCTTGTTAATCTTCAAAATTTTCTTGGCTACTGCTGGCTGTTTATACCTTCAGGTGAATTTCAGGATATGCATATACACAACCCTTTTATAATTTTGGCTGAAGTTGTATCATATTGATAGATTAATTTAGGGAGGGCCGACATCTTTATGATATTGAGTCTTTCTATTCAAGAACATGATATATTCTTCCACCCTGAATAATCTGTTCTAAATTAATACTTACTCCTAACTAACTCACAGATATGGGGAAAGTATGTTAAAATTTTTATTATATTTTGTCATTAATCAATAGCTGTTGTCATTCTGACTTTTCAACAGCAACAATGAAAATAAAGTGATAAGAATGATACTTTCAATGTGGCAGAAGCAAAAATTTTCAATCTAGAAATATGTTTCTTATGTGACAAAAATAAGGTAACATTTAAATATAAATTTATACATAAATAAGTAGCATACACGTAAGAGCAGCGGATGAGCAAATGGAACTAAAGTGTTCAAATGTCCAATTTTTCAACTTCATACAGATATTAATTGACTTTAGACTTTGACAAATTAAGTATGCTAACTATGGACAAATTAAAGATTTTAATAAGCTAAAGAGGCAAATTAAGAACAAAAACAGGGGATTTAATTTCCAAACTAGTGAGTAAAATATAGAATGAGTAAAAGGTTTTTCAACAGATTTAAGATGGAAGAAAAAAATAGGAAACAGAATGGTAAGGCCAAATCAAGAAACAAGAGAGGATGGTGATAAAATTCTCTATGCTAATGGCTCCCTGGGTGGATTACATGAACATTCAAGGAACAAATGGTAATATTTACAAAACTACAGAAACCATTCAATAAGTCATTTGAAGTTTCATGCCTTGTGCACCAAAACCTGACGAGGGCAGAGCATGCAAGGTAAATTCCTGGACCCTCTCATTCATCGTGAACTCAGATGCAGAAATTCCTAAGCAAAATATTAGCACATTGCATCCAGCAATGATAATGGTAAGTTAGCAAAAGAAAATATACCATCAAAAATCAGTTTTATCCCAAGAACACAAGGTAGTTTATTTAAAAATTAATAAATGAACTCATGTGAAGAACAGGTTAAAGGAGAAAATTCAAATGATTGATTTGGAGTTATTTTGAGGCCCAGATAGAACAGTGCAGGTGAAGAATGTTTTAAGTTGAACTGCTGTTAAAGAATTATTCTTGATGGTTCAGGCTGCTCTTGTCTGGCTCTGGTTTTGTTTTTTTTAAAAAAAAATCACAAGTAAGGGGTATTGTGAGAGCTTTGATGAATTCCTTTAGCAATTGATGCTTTACTTTGCACTCACTTAAGCATCTTTCAAATGTAATGGATTAGAAATCTTGATAAAACTAAAGGGCAAATACTATAAAATAAGAAGAGGAAAAGGTAGAAGAGCACCTAATAAGGAAATCCTGGCAGTATTTTACTTTTATAAGGATTTCTATTTTATTTCTAATAGAGACACCTTCTGGAAAGCACCCTTAATATGGAGAGTGCATTACTCATTTTGGTCAGCACAATCTATCGTCTTGTTCTGGATGTAAAATGCCATTGATTTTACAAGGGGTATATGCCTCAATCAATTCAGTAGTACCCAGACCAGCATGAATAATAGATTATTTACCCTCCTTTTTTCCTAAAGTATAATTTTCCAAGAATTTCAACTAACTTTATAATAATAATTTCATGGAAGTTTTCAATTCCTAATTATAATGAGACCTACCCTTTTGTTTTATAAAAGTGGATGCTTGCTTGCCTGGCTGGTGTAACTCAGTGGATTGAGCACAGGCTTCGAACCAAAGGGTCACTGGTTTGATTCCCAGTCAGGGCACATGCCTGGGTTGCTGGTCACTGGTTCGATTCCCAGTCAGGGCACATGCCTGGGTTGCAGGCCAGGTCCCCAGTGGGGGCCACATAAGAGGCAACTACACATTGATGTTTCTCTCTCTCTCTCTCTTTCTCCTTCCCTTCCCCTCTCTCTAAAAATAAATAAATAAAATCTTTTTTAAAAAAGTGGATGATTGCTAAAGTATTTTGTTGGCTGCATTGTTACAGTCCTCTCCTCTCCTCTCCTGTCCTCGAGTTTGAAACAAATGTGCCTCCATCATCTTTTATTTTATCTATGCATTATTTTAAATGATCTGTTTTTGAGACCTTCATGTTTTCCTTTTCCCATCCCTTTTTAATTCCTATGACGTCCATGCTATCTAATGCCTCCCTCTCACTTTCATCAAGACAGTTTGATTTCCACAGACAAGGATCCGCTTAGAAGTTAAGCAGAACTTCGGATTTTTTTTTTTTTTTTGCCACTTAGCTGTAGAGCTATGAGCACATGAAAAAAAGATACGTTTGTCTTCTTGACAATAAAGTAAGCATACTGGTGCCTTTACTGGATACTTGTGAGATAAATGTTCTTCAAGAGGTTTTTACTGGTTACTAATGAAGATGAATGGGATCATGCATCCATTAAGTTACTCAATTTACCAATTAAACCCAGAAATTCTAACCCTAAAGAAATGTCTTGAAAATTCTTCTTTTAGTCAGAAGACATTTAAGAGTATAGAAATTATGGCAGCCCTGACCTGTGTGGCTCAGTTGGTGGGGCATGATTCCGCAAAGCAAAGGGTCACCAGCTCCATTCCTAGTCAGGGCCATCTCTGGGTTGCAGCCTGTTCTCCTTTGGGGGCCTGTATGTCACATGTTGCATTGACATTTATCCTCCTGTCTTCATCCCTCCCCTGTCTCTAAAAATAAATAAATAAAATCTTTTAAAAAAAAAAGAAATCATGGCAAACTAGCCCAATTGCTTAGCAAGCTCTTGGTTCTGTCCCAAATGTCCATGTAAGCACTAGGTCCCCACCCACAGGTCCTTGATCCTGTGCCATTACCAGCTGGGCTGCCAAAACAAAGAGTTGTTATTGGCAATACAGCCACAGCACAATTATTGGGTCAATAAAACATGATAGATTCTTCATGTATTAATCGTATAAACAAAACTTAAATAAATGTTATGGGCTATTTTAACCCAGGGTTGTTTTCTAAGCATGGACATTCTTGCTGGGACCAAGTATGAGGGGCCAAGTGGGATGCACCCAGAGTCCAGCAGGTCACTGTTCCTCCAAAGCCTCACATTTATGTGTCAAAATAAAATGTTAGACATTTATTTTACAGGGCCTCTCATTTATTTGATTCTTCTGAGCTTTCTTTTAGCCAATCACCATAAATAGATCTTTAAAATACAGGTTACCTGACTATACAGATAGTTCCTTTAAAATACTAACACTGCCTTTTCCTCATTTCCATGCTTGCATGCTTAGTGATTTCACTTTGTACATTTGTTTATTTATTCTTTTACATCTAATAATAAACCAGTGTGATATAATTTTGTTTTTTGCTTTCACTGCCAATTGTCTAGTAACTTTATCTACTTTCTCTATATACCCATACTCATCTCCTACTACATTTTTAATTTTAAATGCTCAAGATTTACCTTTTCAATTTATCTTTTTAAATTGCTAACATCTACATAAACCCTACATATATTGGTTTTTCAACAAATATAACTAATGACTGAATAAGTAAATTTTTAAAATAGGCCACTATTAATATTCTGTTAATGTTTATTGAAGGTTATTAGATTCTAAGCACTATCCTGTTTATATAAACTACAAGAAAACTACTTTTACCACAACCATTTTGCAGATGAGAAAACTGAGGCACCGAGAGGTTAAGAACTTGCCAATGTACCTCAGTGGTAAATGTGTGGTTCCCATGCAAGAATTTAGTTTTCAAACCCCACTCTTAACTTCAGTCTAGTGCATCTCTATCTTCATCATTTTTCCATGTATCTTGAGTTTAATGGGTAAAAGGAATATGTAATGTGCGTTTTCAAACATTATGATATGTTTTCTATAAATGTAATCTGTTAACATTTCACTTCTTAACAATGGCATATTTTGAACAAATGCCAATTTGGTTTCAATAAAACTTCCAATTGAAAAGGGTTCTCCTAGAATCAGCATGCTAGTTTAAGAAAAAAGAAAAAACTTCCAAGTTTTAAGTTTAAATAAAATTATCCTATCTGAATTTAGTCTGTAATAGAGTTTTTCTTAATTCAACATGTGCTGTCTATCTTTGAGAACAAGATAATATTACATTTGCATAAAATATGCAAGAATATTTTACAAAAACCAAATAGAAATATGTGAACTACTACATAAATATGTCAAAATTAGATATCAAATGTATACCAACAAATTGTTCTCACACTGATATTTTGCATGACAAAATAAAGCAACATTTGAGCTACAGCTGGGAAAAATACTATTCTCCCGCTGTCATTAAAATACAGTGGTGTTAAGCAAATGATTTGTTTAAAATGACAATAAGCCTAGAAATAATCACCACATCAAATCTCATCTAACAGCTTTAAGTAGTAGGAGTTTTCAATAATTTGTCTTCCCCAATATTTCTTTCCTTGGCCATAGATTACGTAGGCCAGAGTCCAAAACAACTGATGTTTCAGAGTGTGAGAGCAGCTGAGTAAGGTTTACTTTTTCCAACAGTATCTAATAGAAAATTTTGTTCTTTAAACTTAGGAGATTATTACTTAGCCTGTATCTATAAGTAGTAAATGACCCAAGTTTATGGCCAATGTTTTGGAACACACATAAAATAAAATTATTTCTAACATATTTATTAATGAAATTTCATTAAGATATAGTATTTAGATAATAGATTAGAGTGTCTTTAAAAATGCTATATTATGATGGATTGTGCATACCTGCAGTCTGCTTTTAAAACTCACACTTTTATAATAAAAATAACATTATAGCCCTTACTGAAGTGGTTCACTTGGTTGGAGCATCACCCCATATACCAAAAGGTTCTGTGTTTCATTCTGGATCAGAGTACTTATAGCTTGTGGGTTCAGTCCCTGGTCCAGGCACTTTTGGAAAGCAACCAATCAATGTTTCTCTCTCCTATCAGTCTGTCTCTGTCTCTGTCTCTGTCTCTGTCTCTGTCTCTGTCTCTGTCTCTCTCTTTCTCTCTGTGTGTGTATCTGTCTTTCTTTCTCCCCGCTTCCTCTCTAAACTCAGTAAACATTCTTTTTTAAAAAAAGTAATGTTACTCTGTCATTTCAAAAGAAGAGCAAAATAACTTTCCCAAATGAGCCTAATTGAACCAAAGCCAGAAATATGCAATTACTCAAATTTTCATTGAGCCAGAATACAGGTTAAGACCTTCACATTAATGAAGAATAACAAGGCTTTTTGGATAAAAAATAGGTCAGACCAATTTAAAAAGTAAACAATAAAAACACACAAGTCAGAAAACTTAATAAGATGAAGGATGAAGTGCTTAATGTGATACTTTTGATTTTTTGAATGAATCATAAATAAAAGTGAGTATTCACATTCTAAAGAAAATCCATGTTTTCATCTATAATAAAAAAACATGAGTTACAATGTAAATTATTCATTTTTTTAATAGTACCTGTTATACAATATTCTTAAAAATAAGCTTAAAACTATGATCATGGTAAAGTCATACATGGCATCTGTATAGAAGGTATCCAGCCATGTAATTTGAAAAATAGGCACACTTATTGAAGAAGATACAGGATACAAGGAACATTGTACATAGGACAGTGAGGCCTCTGTCCCCTTCAAAGTAGGCACCTCAGAAACTCACACAGTTCTCCCAATCGCCATCAGCTGCACAGTCGTATTTTCCTGAATCTCACTGATCAACAGTCTGAAATGTCTTTCCTTTCAAAGGTGACTGTGGTTTTGGGAAAAGCCAGACATCACAGGGCAGCAAATCTGGGCTGGAAAGGGGCTGAGTCACCTGGGTGATTTGATGTTTTGCCAAGAAACTCTGCATGAGATGTGATGCATAAATGGGTTCATTGTTGTGGTGAAGCTGTCAATCACCAGATGCTCATAGCTGTGGCCTTCTGAATCATCCAGATAGTTTCTGCAGAGGAATGTTCAAGCTTAATGCAAAATTGGATGCAGAGTCATTGTTCTACTTGCTCATTTTGTTTTGTTTTGTTTTTCACATTTTTTTATTGTTGTTTAAGTACAGTTGTCTCATTTCCCCACCACCACTCTCTGCCATCACTCAGTCATTTTGAAGGTGACAGCACACAGTATACATGCTCACTCAACTGTGTCTACTGTCTCCACCTACTAGTATGGTGAGTTGTGATTGTTCACACATGTGCACTCCAGTCCACTCTTCTTGGCTGCCAGGTTACATCCATGTTACACACAATGTTGTTATATTAATGATGGCTGGACTTTTTCTGGACAGACATCATATAATTTCACTCATAAACTTATTCAAAGTAGAGATGGACATTCTTTGGCAATTAATTTCATTTCTAGAAATTTTTCCTAAACAGATAATGAGAGATGAGGTAATAGATCTATATGCACAGATGTTCACTACAGCATTATATATAATAGCCAAATGTTGAAAACAAATTAAATGTCAAATAAAAGAGACCTGGTAAAATAGGTCATAGTATATTTCTAACACACAACTCCGTGTACCAAAATAGTTTTCTTTTAGGAATTAAAAAAAAAGGAAAATAGCTTGCTTTATAGATATGTGTGTGTGTGTGTGTGTGTATACAGACACACACACATATATAGTACTTATTTTGTATGTAAAATACTGTTGATTGTATAAATATATACAAATTTTATGTAAAGGAAAATGTAGCTTATGAAATATGCTTAAAATTTTTTATTGAGATTATTTTTGGATTACAGAGTTAAGGCAAACCAAAATAATGTGCGATTCCAATTCTGTGACAAAACTTGTATTCCTGCTGCATGTGTGTGTATGGGTGTTAAGTAATACTGAAAAAAAAACAAAAATATTTAAGCTGCTGTGCCTACTTCTAGAGATTAAGACGGAACCAACTAAGTCATTCACTTACAAAGACTATCTACTCACAAAGATGGTATTCCAAATATGTCCCTCGTCGTTTCCATCCACTAATCCAAAGTCATTATGTCATAAACACTGCCAGATCCTAACTAATCCCCTTCCTTGCAAGACCCACCTGAAAATCATCAGCCCATGCTTTAAGATTCTATACGTAGCCCTGGCTGGTGTAGCTCAGTGGATTGAGCGCAGGTCTGTGAACCAAAGCATGGCCGGTTTGATTCCCAGTCAGGGCACATGCCTGGGTTGCAGGCCATATCCCCATTATAGGGTGTGCTGGAGGCAACCATACATTGATGTTTCACTTCCTCTCTTTCTCCCTTCCTTCCCCATCTCTCTAAAATAAATAAATAAATCTTTAAAAAAACAGATTCTATATGTAATCTATTCTAATTTCCCATTTAAAGGCACTAATATATTTGGCTTTCCTTGATCTAGTAGGTTCTTTGATTTTTGCTGTTCTAGCAGCTTGACAGAATCATAAATTATTTTAATTTTCAAAATATTTTACAAATTTCTCCTATATATGTTATATTTATTTATCAAAAATGTTTATTTTAATGTTATATTTCATAAGTATGACTCCTAATCATGAAAATGACTGTCTTATATATGATTCTTAAACTTACATGTTTGGGAGGTATGGAATATTTTCCAACACATTGTAATTGACTTCTTTGCAAATTTTTCCACTTTGTACTCCATCTTACTTTTTTCTACATCTCTTCCATTCTCTCTCTCTCTCCTGTCTTCCTTTCATCATTTGATTACAGGAACTAAATAAATAAATGAAATTTAAAGGTTAGTGGTGGGTCAAAAGGCAGATCCATTTTTTAATTTTTGAGGCAACTCCATACTGCTTTCCATAGTGGCTGTACCAGTCTGCCTTCCCACCAACAGTGCACTAGGGCTTCCCTTTCACTACATCCTCACCAGCAGTTGTTGTTTGTTGATTTATTGATGATAACCGTTCTGACAGGTGTGAGATGATATTTCATTGTGGCTTCCATTTGTATTTCTCTGATTATTAGTGACATTGAGCATTTTTTCATATGTCTATTGGCCATCAGTGTGTCCTATTTGGATAAGTGTTTGTTCAGGTCTTTTGCCCATTTTTAACTGATTGTTTATTTGGTGTTGAGTTTTATAAGTTCTTTATAAATCTGTGATATTAACTCCTTATCAGATGTATTGGTGAATATGTTCTCCCATTTCATGGGTTGTCTTTTTATTTTATAGATGTTCTCCTTTGCTGTGCAAAAACCTGTTAGCTTGATGTAGTCCCACACTTCTGGGAATATATCCAAAGGAAGCCAAAACACTAGTTTGAAAGAACACCCCTATGTTCATTGCAGCATTATTTACAGTCACCCAGATATGGAAGCAGCCCAAGGGTCTGTCAGTAGATGAGTGGATAAACAACTATGGGGCATTTATACTATAGGATAGTACATGGCTGTAAAAAAAAAGAAAAGAAAATTTTACCCTTGGCGGCAGTATGGATGGACCTGGGGAACATTATGCTAAATGAAATAAGCCAGTTGGAGGAGGACAAATACCATATAATTTCACTTATATGTGGAATCTAATGAACAAACTGAACTAACAAGCAAAGTAGAGACAAACTCATAGATAGAGAGCAGGATGTCAACTACTTTGGAGAAGAAGGTGAGGGGAAGGTAGAGGGTAGAAGGTCGAGCACAAAGGAAAAAAGGGACTCTTAGATATGGACAACAGGGTGGTGATTGTGGGGGGAAGGGGCTATAAGGGGGTTATCTGGTGATGGAAAAAATACAATTTTTTTAAAAAGGTTATTGGTGTTGACACTTTTAAAGTGCCTTAATGGAGTACTTGGTAACTATTACATGACAGATCGGGAGGCTGTGTGTGTGTCTTTGTGTGTCAGAGAGACAGAGAAAGACTCTGTCTGTGTGTGAATTGTATGTGTATCCTTGTTGGATTTTAACCAAATATCAAGTCAGCAGGAGAACAGGTCTAAGCTCTTGTATTTGCCTGAATAGATTCAACTGAATAAAACTGGGAGAAGGAAAAGAAACAGGTGTACCACACTGGACTGAAAGCTTAGTCTACACTATTAATGTTATAGTTACAAAATGTTTATACTTTGTTATCCTCTTTTTATCATGGAGGTGGGAGATAGGTAACATTTTTTTTTTTGCTGAGGCAAAAAAAGTGTTCTGTAAAATTTTATAAAATTTGCCTTCTTCTGAATATTAGATTTTGAGTAGCATATCTTATACTCCTTTCCCATGTTATTTAAAAAATTTTCTTTGCCCATTTATGTACATGTTTTTAAAAGCTTATAAAATTTCTATTAACTTCAAATCCTAATTTGAACACTAACAGTCCTATGTGGATACACATGCATGTGGAGTGTTTTCTGTTAACTGTTTTTTATTAGATGGAACCATGTGAAATTACCATTTTTGTAGGCAAAAACATAAATAAATATTATCAACTTCATTTGGTTTGACCTAACATGTTCACCAGATATTATATTAACAGTGTTAAAGTGAGTTTATATTTATGCATTTAATTGTATTAACTGTTCACACATTTATTCATGAATAATATACCATATGCCATGCTAATTTCTAGATTAAATCAATGTGATAAAAAATTGATATGTGATGAATCACTTTCTGGAAAAAAGGACTCTTTCATATTTTGAGTTATTTCTCAATTGGTTATATACTCTTAGTATAGATTTTTTAAAATTTACTACTTCAAAATAATTGAAAATATATATTTATAAAATTACTAAAAGACAAAATGCATTTCTTGACAGTCATTAAATAAAATAAATCATTTTAAAGTTATCATTTGATTACTATAATGATTAAAGTAATAAATACTTTTCAGCTTTATAATGGGAAGTTGTATCACAAAATATGAGGCTAAGTTTGCTAAAATACTGAAAAGCTTTGGGGATATGTATGTGCATTCAAATTAAACTTCATATTTTAATAAATCTTTCAATCAAGTGTTAAAGTGATTCTAGTTTAAATAACTATTTTAAAAAATTGTCCTTAGCCGGGACATCTACACTTATTACTAGATTTAATTTCAGGGTTTCTTTTTAACTGAATAAAGGGAACTTACTTGACAGAGTCATTCTAAGGCTTGTTTTCATAATTTTTAATAAGATTTGAGAGCTGTGATTTAATTGCTTCAGTGATTAATATATTATAATTTAAAAAGGTGGCATTTGATATTAGCAAGTAACTCAACATTTATATTAATTAAATATTATATTTTCCTTCTAATATATCAGTTTAGTAGTTTATAAATGATTAACAATCAAGATCAAATTTTTAAAGGTTATGGCTATTCTTACTAATCTCTTACACATATTATAGTTATATATAAAATTAAAATGCAATTAATTTTAGAGAATAAATACATGACATTATTTCAAAGGCGATACATATATTACTTTTTAAATGGATAACCTACATAATTCTGTGACTTCATTTTATTAAGTAAATAAGTTTGATTTTATGATTTAATTTCACTAGAATAAAACTATTTAAAAAATATGTATCTTTTTAAGCATAGGTCATGAGATTTAAAGGCAGGGACTGTGTCTTTTTGTCTTTCTTCTTCTTTTTTATTTATTGTCTCCCTTCAATGCAAATATACAGTTGATCCCTGAACAACACAGGAATTGGGGGCACTGACTTGCCCTCCTCCTCATAGTTATAAATTGGCAAAAAAAATTGACTCCCCAGAAACTTAACTTAGCCTACTGTTGACTGGAAGTCTTATTGATAATATAAATAGCCAATTGATCCATTTCTTGTGTGCTATATGTGTTATATACTATATTCTTATGATAAAGTAACATAGAGAAAGGAAAATGTTATTAAGAAAATCATGAGGAAGAGAAAATACATACACAATACTGTACCTATTTATTTTTAAAAATTCATGTAAAAGTAGACCCATGCACTTCAAACCCATGTTGTTCAAGGGTCAACTGGAATGAGCATTTGCTACACGCTAGATGCAGTGTTAAGAATAAAGGCGATTCAAAGGAGCACCCAGCCCCTGGAGAGACTAACATAGCTTATTGCTGTGCGAGATGGAAGGTGCTGTGGGGCAGTCTCTGTTTCCCACCTAAACGAGAATGGTCAGAATGTTCTCTTTATGAAGGTAATGCATAGCTGAGCTTAAAGAATGTGTAAAATGTATGAGATTGAGAAAAGGGGGCAGATCGTTCTAGGAGAAGGAGCCAGGTGTAGGAATGAAGGGGAAATGAGAGGAAGCAGTTGATTAGAAATAAATTGTACAATGATAAAAGCTGAGTATTTTTATTCTTTCCAACAGAGTGACTTTTATTTTGTAAAAAATTTTATTTTGTCTCCCTAGTTGTGGTAGTTTCAAGTATTGTACTCAATTATCCACGTCCTCCTCCCCTGTAGTAGGCATTCTACATCCATACTTTTGCCATAGCCTGATAATGGACAGAGTGTAGTTCTCCACCTTTTGAATATGGCCTTGGCCAATGTGATGTAGTAAAAATAAAGCATGAAAAAGGAATGAAATGTGCTTCAGTCCTCTTGTGCTTCCACTACTCTCATGAGAAGAATGTTGCCTGAATAGCCCTCTTGTCCAAGAAAGATGACAGACAGTTCATATTGAGTAAAATACATGAGGCATATGAGTGGAAAATATGTGCTTTTTGTTGCATGTTACTGAAATTGAGGTGTTTGTGAGTCTGTAATAGCTAACCAATACACAATTTTGAGCACAAACATTGCAAGGTTGCTGGCCAATACAAAGTTTTTGATTGGAGAGAAGAACGTTAATGTATCTGTTACAGTTGTTTCAGAATTCGATTCATCTAATTTTTTATAAGCCCTATTAACTTCTCAAACATATCCCTGACACTGAGAAAACAAACCAAGATGCTAGTACAGAAAGTTTATATTTGGGCTCTTCACAAATGGCATTTCACAGTCTATAAAGGGAGCCTAAAATTAGCAACAAAATCAATTGATTGATCTTAAACTCAAAAGATGACAACTCCTGGCATTGCCACTCAACCTGATGACAGGGTGCAAACATGAATCCTGTCAAACAGTGATAAATACAACTGATTCTTTGTTTAAACAGCAAGACCCCTTCCTGGAAAAAACAACAGTAGCAGCAAGCAGAGACAGCACATTGCCTACACAATACCTAACCAGTCAGCGCAATCAGTTGTAACCAAACACTTTTTGGATTTCCTAATACATGATAGAGACTCTGGATTTTCAACTCTAAAACACAAAACCAAAACCAAGCCATGCAAACCAACCAAAACATACTTCTTAATTTCCCTTCCTGGGGCTATATCCTTCACTGTGCCCTCTCCCAAAATTTATCCAAAATAATTTGGCACACAGTAATTATTAGTGCTAGTATCATGTCTGTATTCCCTGGGCATAATTAATTCTTCTTCCTGCTGTGCAAAGGTTTTCAAAGTGATATTCTAAAGAGAATTTAAAGTCAGTTCATAACAGGGTTCCTTCTCTCTCTCCCTGGAGCGTTGTCAGTAGCATCTGTCCTCCAGTTTTAAAGGCTTTGGAAAGTGAAAAGTGTGGGAATTTCTAATCTAGAAAATGCATATTTTGCTCAGTTTATTTTTTATTTATTTGCTTGTTTTGAATAGTTGGTGTTAATGATGGCTAATGGTGTCTACACTTAATGTGATTCTGAAAAAGAAATTTGTAGAAAAATTTCAGCTTCTCTTGGATTTTTGAAAATGGGTTTTTTTCAAGGGAGATTCAGTTTATATTGGGAATATTATCCACTTTTGATCAATTTTACTTCATCTTTGTTTTGGGAAATCATTCCATATAAACAGGGACTTGATGAGAGGAATAAATTATATGTACATCTGTCTTAAAATTCTTTGTATCATTCTGGTGTCTAGAGATAGAATAAAAGGGATGTCAGATAATCAATACAAATAAAATTAAATTCCTGTCTTTGTATTGTTGCATCATGTGAAAATGATTGGACACATTTTCTTCAGTCTTGGCACATATGTTTGGGATGTAATGTTTTAAATACTGGCTGGTGGCTTACATGGTTGTCACTTTAAGGAACTTTACCAGGCTTCTCAAAGTAAAAGGCCACCATTTTCTGTCATAAATAAACCGAGGTTCAAGGAAGGGCTCCTGTGCCTGCAAAACAGGACAGATGCCTCATGCATCACAGACAGAACACAAAGTGAAGTCGAGTAGGAGCTCCCACGTGAAACTCACAAGGGCAGCCTCTGACTGCAGGCAGGTGGTTTCTCATGTGGGCGGCAGTCGGTAGCAACAGGTACTTGTTCTGAAGGAAGATCCATAATTTGACTTAAATAACTGTTGTTCGTTAGAAGAAATTACTGGAGAGCCATAGTTGGATTGTTTTTTTTTTCAGAAGCAGGGCAGAGAATGAAAATGATCCTGGATAGATGCAGTGAATTCAAAAACAGAGATTATCAGTCACACGTGGAAGAATAAAGTGTTACATATTTTTTTAAATCAGTAGGTGTTTTGCATTTTGGAACTAATGATATATGCTTCCAATTTTGCTCTGAAAAAAAGAGCATCCTAAGTTTAACTGAATTTACCTACTCATATTCTTAAGTCATTGATTGATTAAATAAAGTTCTCTAGGTCATAGATAAAAATTAACAGAGTCTACATTATGTATTTAAAAACACCTTTAATATGTTGCCTGTTTTTATAAGATGCACAGAGAGTTGTTATACTGAAATGTACCCAGGAAAGGAAATAAAGTACTACAATTTGGTGAGTTCTTCTATTTTTATAGTGTTTTACAGGGTTCTATGATTGCTAAGCAATCAGCTTTAGAATCAGACAGATGTGGGTTTAATTCCCAGCTTGGATACATCGACCTGTGTGGTTTGGACTTTATGCCTGAATTTTATGATGATTAAAATGGGGATGGATTTGGGGTTATAATTGGAACAAATTACTATAGTTAATGTAAAAATTGTGCCTGCGGGATAATATCCATTTTGTGTTAGTTGTTATTAGTATTAATATAAACTTAAGCCTAACTCACTTATTTTGCACCATCATATTTCTAACTGGACTTTTTCTGATGGAGTGATTTAAAAATAAAGGATTTTACACATTTCTGGTAAAATGTTCTCATTTACTCTTTACTTTATTTCCCAATTTAATTAATTCAAGAAAAGTATATTATTTACCACCAACACAGATTACTCCAGTTGTTTCTCCTTCTGATATTAATTAAAATTTCTTGAACCACATACCGATCTAAAAATCAGCACTTTCAGCCCTGACCCATGTGGTTCACTCGGCTGGGTGTCATCACACAAAGTGAAAGGTTGCAGGCTTGATTCCCAGTCAGGGCTGCTTCTCTCTCACACTGATGTTTCTCTCCTTCTCTTTCTCTCTCCCTTCCCCACTCTCTAAAAATAAGTAGTAAAATATGTAAAAATTAGCATTTTTAATTCAAGTATTCCCATACTGTCTTCATCCTTATGTTATTGCTACTCTTATTAAGACAAATGTATAGCTTTTACTATTATATTGTCCTATACCATAGCAACAAAGGGGGTATATTTCTGTTTGTTGTTATTGTTGGAATTATATTAAATGGAGGAGAAACGCCAGTTTACAGCACTGAGTCATTTCATTCATGAATAGTCTACATAAAAAGAACAAAAAGAATTTACCCATTTCTCATATATACACCCACTCCCTTCCTCTTGAAAACACGATTCTGTTCTCTGTATCTATGAGCTCAGGTTTTTAAATTTTATTAGTTTAAATATTTTTATGATTGTAGATATGAGCGCTCATCTCTATTGATTGACTTATCTGTTGTGACATTAAGTAAGATATTTTCCCAATTAAACTCTTGCATATCACCAAGGAATAAATCTAAGAGAATGGGTATATTTCTTAAGGTCCTTATGGGAAGTAGGTTCTGGGTTGGGAAATTTCAGATATTAGTGGGATGCTAAGTGAACCAAAGCAGTATTATATAAACATTTTTGTAAATAAAATAAAAATTGTTTTGCTAGATTACACTTATATATTTATATTTATATATTTCTTTTTAATGTTTTATGGATTATGCTATTACAATTGTCCCATTTTTCTCTCCCGTTTATTCCCCTCCACCCCACCTCCTACCAGCATCCCCCCTCCTTAGTTCATGTCCATGGGTCATACATATAAGTTATTTGGCATCTCCATTTCCTGTACTATTCTTAACCTCCCTCTGTCTATTTTGTACCTACTAGTTATGCTTCTTATTCCTTACACCTTTTATCCCATTCTGCTCCCTCCCCATCCCCACTGATCACCCTCCATGTGATCTCCATTTCTGTGATTTTGTTCCTGTTCTAGTTGTTTGCTTGGTTTGTTTTTGTTTTTGTTTTTTAGGTTCAGTTGTTGGTAGTTGTGAGTTTGTTGTCATTTTACTGTTCATATTTTTGATCATCTTCTTTTTGTTAGATAAGTCCCCTTAACATTGCATATAATAAGGGCTTGGTGATGATGAACTCCTTTAACTTGACCTTATCTGAGAAGCATTTATCTGTCCTGCCATTCTAAATGATAGCTTTGCTGGATAGAGTAATCTTGGATGTAGGTCCCTGCCTTTCATGACTTTGAATACTTCTTTCCAGTACCTTCTTGCCTGCAAGGTTTCTTTTGAGAAATCAGCTGATAGTCTTATGGGCACTGCTTTGTAGGTAACTGTCTCCTTTTCTCTTGCTGCTTTTAAGATTGTCTCCTTATCTTTAATCTTGGGTAATGGAGTTATAACTTGCCTTGGTGTGTGCTTCCCTGGATCCAACTTCTTTGGGACTCCCTGAGCTTCCTCGACTTCCTGGAAGTTTATTTCCTTTGCCAGATTGGGGAAGTTCTCCTTCATTATTTCTTCAAGCAAGTTTTTCAATTTCTTGCTCTTCCTCTTCTTCTTCTGGAACCCTTGTCATTTGGATCTTGGGACACTTAAAGTTGTCCCAGAGATTCCTAAGCCTCTCCTCATTTTTTTTTTTTTTGAATTCTTGTTTCTTCATTCTGTTCTGGTTGAATGCTTAATTCTTCCTTCTGCTCCAAACTGTTGATTTGAGTCCAGGTTCTTTCTCTTCACTGTTGGTTCCCTGTATATTTTTCTTTATTTCACTCTGCATAGCCTTCACTTTTTCCTCTATTTTGCACCCATACTCAACCATTTCTGTGAGCATCCTGATTACCAGTGTTTTGAACTCTGCATCTCATAGGTTGGCTATCTCTTTATTGCTTAATTCTGCTTTTTTGAGCTTTGATCTGTTCTTTCATTTGGGCCGTATTTCTTTGTCTCTGTGTGCCTGTTATGTTGTAAGCCTTAGGTATACATCAGGGCAGGGCAACCCATGCTGCGTTGTGGTGCTATCTGTGGGGGAGGGGTCTGAGAGGGAACAATGCCACTTTCTCAGCTCTCTGTGGGTTTTCAGTCACTTCCCCCACTTTCCACAAGCAAATTGGGCCCTTCTGGTGCTGATTCCCAGGTGGGTAGGCTTGTGTACATTCTAGAACCCTGTGGGTCTCTCCAATGAGCTGTCCTGTGAGGCTGGGAGTTTCTCCCACTGCTGCAACCCCTATAGGTGTTTACAGGTCAGGGGTTTTGAGGCTATATTATTTCCCTGCATTGGAACCCAGGGTTGTGTGGTCTGTCTTGCTCCCCAGTTGTTCCTCCCCACTTATCTGCACACGAATGTGGAGCTAGCCAGTCCACCAGCCACCTTGTCTCACATTCTCTGTGCTTGGCTGCTTGCCTCTGCCCCTCCTACAGGTGTGAATGAATATTTCTTCTTTAACTCTTTCGTTGTTGAACTTCCATACAGTTAAATTTTATGGTAGTTCTGGTTATTTTTTGTTCTTAAATTTGTTGTCCTTCTTTTGGTTGTTTGAAAAGGCAAATTTTATCTCCTGATGCCTCCATCTTGGCCAGCAGTCCCAAGTTTACATTTGTATATTTAAATTGGTATTATTAAATAGAGGGAATTTGTTCTACTTGTATTGACAGATGGACTGATGGAAGGATATTTAATTTAGAAGCTGAGGTTATGATTGAGAAAATAATTACCAATATCCCAAATTGCCCAGTAAATTAAGTGCCCCCTTTCTTCTCTTTAGAGTGGTTATAAGCCAGAATACATTTGGGCAATAAGCTTAATTGGGGGAAGTGAAATGTCAATGTGCAAATGAGTCTGACGTTAACAAGGGTTAGAAAGGAAATGAGTGGTGGTTCAGCAAAGTTCTGAGAAATAAAGTTACAGATGTAGGTGGAACCAGATCACTAAGGATCTGAAATCAAGGTATAAAGATTTGACTTTAGGTCAATAGTCAATCTCCTCTCTATGACATCTTGTCTTTTAAATTGACTTAACAAAGACATCAAAAATATAATCTAATTTTTATTGACATCAGGGGGTGGAGTATATAATTTAGAACTGATGGTGGAGCCAAGGAAGGAATGAATGGAGACACAAAAAGTGACTTGTAGCATTGTGGCACTATGCCCTGGCAAAGAGAAGCCATCTGTCCTGTGTATGACTTTAAAATCTGTCCTTTATGCTGTAATATGGCGCCTCTATCCATAGAGTTAGTCTTTTTATCTTTTATTTTTAACAGCTCATTTGACTTTAATATTCTCCTCTGTAAGTCACGCTTACTCATGACCTTTGTTTGGAGAGACATGAGGTACGTGAATTTGCTGTCATATTAACCAGCTCTGTGGTTTTAGGTAAATCACCATCACCTCTCTGAATTTCTGAAGCTTTAATTTGAGGGATGAAGTACTTGTTTTACCAAATTATGTGAAGGAGTTCCACCTTAGATTAAGGATGAGAAAGCACCTCTCTCAGTCTTGGACATGAGAGCCAGCACCAACTTGACCCCACTGCCTTAGACCAAATACTGTGTTAGTCCATGGAGCTAAATAAATCTTAATAAGTCTGATTATTGGAGCTGCTATTGATATATTTTAGTAGCTGCTCATTGTCTTATAGACATACCTGGTATTATTTTCATTAAAACGTACGGCAGCTAATATAAAATTAAAATCTTATAATTGTTTTAACAGCTATGTGATATATTTCACATCCTTAATATAAGAGTGCTGAAGTCCTGGAAAGATACCAAACATATGTTGTTATGCTCTTTATCACAATAAAGAGGGTATTTCCTTTGAGGTTTCTATCATGAGACCATAGATATCCTTGTAAGTTTTTTCCCTCTACACACAGATCTCTCTGGATGCTTTCATCATTGCGTCACTTCATATTGTAATTCCACTTTGTTCTTTCCTAAGTGAGTAAGTAGTAGTTAGAAAGAATTTTTTAAACACTTTCCCATGGTTTCTTGGCATTCTCTGCTTTAGTGTTTATTTACAAATGAGAAACAAAATAACTTCGTTACTCTTCTTCTGTATAAGCAATAGCTTCCAGTGTTGCTGCCTCTGTCAATGGATTAGTAACACTGTGTGGGAAAGTACACCATTTCCCTCCCTTATCCAGGTCCTCCTCTACAAATAAAACTGAAAATTTATATTTTATGAAACCAAGTATAATTTTTAAAAACTTTTTATCACTCTTTTTAATTTTTTATTTTGTGTTTCCAGTATAATTTTTAATTTTAAGTATTTTAGGTGACCTCCACTTAAACATCAGCCTAAAAATGCAACATATCAAACTACATAGATGATAACATACAGCATGTCCTTTATATGAAAATCCATCTTTGTTACCTACATGAAAAGCATCAAAGACCCTGAAGAAAGCCTAGAAGTGAACAAGGGTCAACAATATGTTTCTTTTACTTTCAGAGGAAAATGATACAGATATACTTTGAATTAAGAAGAAAGTGCCTTCTAAATTCTCCATAAATTGAATTAAATTTTAAAATAAAAAAGTTCACCATTTTAAATTTTTTCTGTTTTTGTTGATAAGTGCACCTTTGCAATTTAAACAATGCATACAGTGTGATCAACATTTTATAAAACAAAGTGTTAAAACCAAAATTCAAATAACATTAATCTGGTTTCAAGTTCCATAGTTTTCTACTGCTCCACACTAATCTCCCAAACTTTCTGCAACTTGCATATGTAATGACAATGCAATTTAATACATACATACTTATTTCACAGAATTTCAATCAGTGAATTTAAAGAATCTGTGCTAGGTAATCTCTGTTTGACATTTATGGTATTAGTCTTCAGACAAACAGTATCAAATACCCAATGCAGTGATCTGAAATTCTGTTTTATAAATATTCAGGGAGAAATTAGTTGGTATGTACAAAATCTTCCAGATTAAAGTGAACCATCAGCATTTTATAAGCTAGTATTGCCAGCATATTATTATTTGATGGGAAACAAACAAATACTGTGTCACTGACACAAAAACAAATAGATGTTTAAGCAGTCATGTATGTGTTTTCTAAAATATATAACGGTCAAAAGTGTCGTCAAATTCAACCCAAACACCTTAATCACTGGCAAAGGAGGCCAGATCCTGACATCTTCCTCTAATCTGCATCCTTATTTGCATCATACAGCATTATATCACTTCACTGACCACATGTTTTAAGGGTGAAACATAAGCGTTTCTAGAAAGCCTTACCCTAAAAGACAACCAAAATACCTATTCTCTATAGCATATGACACTGGTCCAGCCCTGGCTGGTGTAGCTTGGTGGATTGAGCGCAGGTCTGAGAACCAAAGCATCGCAGGTTTGATTCCCAGTCAGGGCACATGCCTGGGTTGCAGGCCATATCCCCAGAATGGGGTGTACCAGAGGCAACCATACATTGATATTTCACTCCCTCTCTTTCTCCCTTCCCCATTTCTCTAAAAATAAATAAATAAAATCTTAAAAAAAAAAAGAAAGAAACTGGTCCACTAAAAATACAGGAAAAGTATTCTAAAAGCAAAGCTGCTGCAAATTTTATTTCAAATAACTCTCAGTCCTAATTTTTTGCCTGAATCTCAGCACTAAAAATAGATTTAATAAATAATATGTGACACAAAAAATAATTTTTGCCACTCAATTATTGATGAAATTTTCAAAACTACTCAAGCATTTCTCAACTATTTCCCAAAGTATAACTTAATAAGTATATTTGTGTGTATCTGCCAACATATTTAAATGTAATGCTTAATGTGAAGATGCTCTCCCAAGTTAATGATTTTCTATACATTTCCACGATTCCTTATTTACATTTCAAATAAGTTAAAATCAAGAGTGTCATAAAATATTTCTAAAGTGTATGTTTTTTATTGTTTTTAATGGCTTCTCTTTTAAAAATTTCTCTCCAGAGTGCTACTGGCCTGCTGATATAAAGAAGAGTTCAGGGCCTTTTATTTGTAATTTCTACAATTATTTGCAAACTTTCTCTAAGGGAATAATGCAAATGCTTTTAGAAAAACAATTATAAATTTATAGAATTTCTCTCACCTATATTAAGTTCACAATGTTGAGGCAGACCATGTATAATTGAATTTACCAATTAAAAATACTACAGCATGAATTTTAAATAGCTCATGGCTTTTTAGATGAAGCTTAACATTAGGAAATTAAAATAATTAAGTGCATGTTTTTTTTCAAGTAAATAAGTACAAATGAAATGAATCTTCTCCTGTAAATCAAGTTTGCCATTTACCTCCTGCCCAAAGGCTCAGACTCTTACGAAAGTTTGGCCAGGTTTAAAAGACAGCCTGTTTTGGGCCAAGGCAAAAGTTAATTAAAGCTGAAACAACAATCTTTTGCACACGTTCTGGTTCCTTTAGGCTGCCAATGTTCATTTAATTTTTGTTGATTAGCCGAATTCTACCATGATGATGCCCATCCATTGTATCAGGCTGCTGCCTGTTCACCATAACCAGAGGCTAAAATCTAGTACCAGGGGAAATGAAATGTTTTTCGAAATAGTTTGGTGTTTTACAAATGTCAAGCAATGAGCTACGAACAAGGAGCAAGTGGCTTAGCGAGCTTGACTTCATGTACTTAGGAGAGCTGGCTGACTTTTTAGGTACCTCTAAAACCTAGCAGACTAAACACAATTCTTAAATCTCTGGGGAAAAAACAAACCCTGAGAAAAGAGAATTAGGTACAGTAAGTCCATTTTATTCACTTGTTTTGTTTGTTCATTTGTTGCGTTTTATTTTATATCCCACATATGAATGAATCAATGATTCTTGTCTTTTGCATCTGACTTATTTCACTTAGCATGATACACTCAAGATAGTACTTTAAATTATGAAATCTAAAAAGTTCTGAATTACTATTAAAATTGCTTTTTTGATGCATTTAGAAAAGTACAACATGAAAGGAATGGACATAAAATTTTAACTGTTGTAATTTTACAAATCACAAAAGGATGAAATCACAGAAATAAATGCATAAAGCAATGTGGGAATATAAGTACTTCTGGTGTAGTAGTGTTAGGTAAGTCGGAGTTGGTATCCATTATAGTTATCAACATTGCTAACCAGCATACCCAAGCAGATAGCTAGTTAAGAATGTTGTATTTGTTTTTTTGAACAAAGAAATAGTGACCATTCTCTTATCCTTTTACCACTGAATTCTTTGATAGCATTGGAGTCTTTTTAATATCAAAGTATCTCTATGTAAAATCATCATTTTCATTAATAGTTTACATAGCTGCTGAGGGAATATTATCTACTATACACACACTGACCTTTCATTTAGCCATGCAATGATCATTTATTGAGAGCCAGTATAATTATACTCATGTTATAGATGGATATGAACTGTACAACACAAGTTGATTAAATAATTTGCTTAAAGTCATACAACAGGACTGCATTTTATGTTGGACTCTAACTAGTTTTGGAAAAGATATTAACCTTTTGGGGCCACATTTGACACAGTTATAAAATGCAGCAAGGGGATGGGGAAGGCTAATTTTCCATGTTTGTAGTTTATAGAAAGTAAAATATACAACAGTCAACAAATCCCAACTTCAAGCCTTGATGAACTGTTCAAAATCAACAAATATTCATCAAATGTTTCATATAAAATACTGTTCTGGCAGTGTGGGCACATATTAAGATGAAAATCCACAAAGAATCTGTCAAAACCTCATGGTCTAGTAGAGGAAAGAGGTACAAGTCTGTACTTATAAGATTGTAAATTCAGATAGCAAGTGCTTCTGGCCAAATGGAGTTAACATAAACTAAATTTACTCTTTCATGTAAAAACAAAAACAAAAAAAATCTGAAATAATAGTTTCATGACACTGGGTATGTGCATAAAGGACAGTGAGTTCTGAGAGATGGTAAACCAATGAAATGAGCCTTGCAATTGCTCCAACTGACAGGCTTGAGAGAGATTGCACACGGCGATACAGTGAGGAAGGATTCAGGAGGGCAAGGCAAACTCCTCTCATTGAGAGGACAGAGCTGAGAGTCCAGGGAGGCCAAGGCAGCTGGAGATTGTGAGACTACTGTACAGGAGAGAGATGCACAAAGAGTGAATTCTGGGACCTGCAAAATACTGATTAGCCCGTGAGTGTGAAAATATCTAAGTATGAGAAAGCATTACTACCCAGAAGGATTAGCAGTAAGAGCTCCCAGCTCACACAGGACAAGGAACAGTGCCTGTTACCAATTTTCGTACTGGAAAACATCACTAATTATTAATGGGGGATTAATTGTATTGCATACAAAGTCTTACTTACTAGTAGAGAATAATGAACTCAAAGGTGAGCACTGCCCTGGTCTCACCTAACATACATTAGAAGTAAGGCTGAAAAGAAAAATTAGTTTCCGTAGAATTAAACTCTTCCATAAAAAAATAAAAATTATTCCAGAAAAAAGCTCTGGAGTACTCATTTGAAAAAAATGCCATAGCTGTAAAGTGTAAAATGTGTGGCATTCAATAAAAAACATGAGACATGCAAAGAAGTAGGGAAAAATGACACATAATAAAGAGAAGAATCAATCAAAACTTACCCAAGATTAACAGAGATGTTCAAATTAGTAAACAAAGACACTAAAACAATCATTATAACTATATTCTAGATTTTTAAAATGTGATGTAGAGACAACAAAGACATAAAAAAGACACAAATCAAACTTCTAGATATGATCATTACAAGATATAACATGAAAAAACTGGATAGGATTAATAACAGATAAGATACTGAAGAAAAGATTAGTGAACTTGAAGACTAGTGAATAATAAAAACTATGTAAGAGAGCACTTGTGAGCTGTGGGACAATTTCAAGAAGTCAAGTGTACCCGAGTACTTAATGCAGCATTATTCATAATAACTAAGAATAGAAATAACACAAATACTCATTGCATGATAAACAACTAAACAAAATGTGGTACAGTATATCCATGCAAAGCAATGTGGTGAGTGTTTGGGGAGAGGGGTGTAAGAGGGATAAATGATAATGGAAAAAATACAATAAATGTTTTTTAAAACAATGTTGCAATAAAAAGGAATGAAATACTGATTCATGCTACCACATGTGTCATACTCAAAAACACTATGGTAAGTGAATGTAGCAATTACAAAAGACTACACAATACATAGTCCTGGTAATATAAAATGCCTGAAAGAGTTAATTTTAATAGAAAAAACATAAAATAAGTTGTTACCTAGGTTAAGTAAGGGATTTTCAGGAGTAACGGTAAATGGTAATGGGCATGTGCTTTTTTGGGGGGTGGGAGGAATGATGAAGATCTAAAAATTAGATTATGGTTATAGTTGCATGACTCATTATAAAATAAAGACTAATGAATTGTATGCTTTAAACAAGTGAACTTTATGGTTGTAAATAATATCTCAAAAAAGCTATTAAAAAGTTGGAATAGCTATATTAATATTGAAGTAATTTTTAGAGCAAAGCATATTAATATGGATAAAGAAGATAATTTTATTATGATAAAGGGTCCAGTTAGCAATAACATAACATCACAAAATATTACAATCCTAAATATTTAATCCCCTAATAAAAGAGCTTCAAATACTTTAAGCAAAAACTGAATGAATTGTCATGAGAAATTAATGAACCAACAATTATACTGAGAGTTTCAATACTTATTCAATAATTGATAGAACAGGTCAACAGAAGGTGTATAAAAGACTTGAACAACCCTCTCAACTCAACCTAACTGATGTTACAGAACACTGACCAACAAGAGCAGAATACCCACATTCTTCTCAAGTGCACATCCAGCAGATTAATGGATAAACAAACTTATTCCATAAATGACTATTCAGCAATAAAAAAGTATGAACTTTGAACTCCTACCCTTCAATATAGCATGGATGGAACTGGAGAGTATTATGCTAAGCGAAATAAGCCAGGTGGTGAAAGACAAATACCATATGATCACACCTATAAGTAAAACCTAATCAACAAAACAAATAAGTGAGCCAAATAGAACCAGAGACATGGAAATAAAGAACAAATTGACAGTAACCAGAGGGGGTGGGGAAGAGGAATAAGGAGGAAACAAAGGGGAAGGCTCAAGTCAAGGAACATGTACAAAGGACACATGGACAAAAGACAATCAGTGGGCGGATAATTGAAATTGGACGTTGGGGGTGGGTAGGGCTGGGCAGAGTAATGGAAGAAAAATGTGGACAACTATAACTGAAAAACTATATATTTTATATACTTTTATTTATATAAAATATACAACATATATTTTGTGCATATAAAATATACATAAATATATAAATATATATGAATTCTATATGAAATATATATTTACTTATATATAAATATATTATATATTTCTATATGATCTATTATATGACATATATATGAATATATAGTATATTTATGTGTTATATATTATATTCATATATAATATGTATAATATATTTATGTGTTGTATATTATATATTCATGTATAATATATATCACCAAATATGAATGAATTGGCAAACTTGAAGATACAGTAGAGAAAAATGGTCAGAACTTGGAGCAAAATTTAAAAGGGTAGATTCCATGGGAGGAAAATGTAAAGACATGGAGGGATCTAAAGATTGGTTCTATAGACACAGACAACAGTATGGTGGCCACCAGAGAGAAAGGCGGGTGGGAGAGTAGTACAAAGTAAAGGGGGTCAATAAATGGTAATGGAAGAAGACTTGATTTGGGTCGTAAGCACACAATGAAAATACAGATGATGTGTTATAGAATTTTACACCTGAAACCTATATAATTTTATTAATCAATGTCACGCCAATAAATTTAACAATAAAAAAATATGAACTTTGATGAAAGCCAAAGCATGGGTGAATTTCAAAGTAATTATACCAAATGAAAGAAAGTAAATGAAAAAGAGTAAATGCACTATGATTCCATTTATATAAAATTCTAGAAAATGAAAACTTAATTCATAGTAACAAAAGACAGACCAGTGGTTTCCTGGTGACAGTCTGAGGTGGAGAGAAGAGAGAAAGAGGAATTACAAAATGGCACAAGGAAACTTGGGGATGATAGATAAGTTCATCACCTTTATTGTGGTTATAGCTTCTCTGGTGCATGAGTATTTCACAGTGCATACCTGTATTAAATTGTACACTTAAAAATGTTTGTGAGGTTTACTGTGTTCTAATCACAGTCAAGTAAAGCTGTTAAAAGTCAGATAGGAAGATCTAGGAGTGAAAGGGAGGATAAATAATTATTTAAAAACTATTCTTTAGAATCCCACCTTTCAATAAAATCCATTGCTCTTTATTTTCATATATGAATTATTTGCTAATGAATGATATCAGGGCTAGTCATATATCAACTCTGAAACATATAAGAATCATAACATACTTGACATAAAGATTCTGAAAAAGGGAATGAAAAATTATCCCATAATTCAATTAATATATCCATAAATCTATTATACTTCTCAAGATTATGTGTCTGGTATAGAAAATGATCATTGTATAAGATTTCCCTGCCAAAACCACTGTAATATGCTAGTCAGTAATGAGACTGATAAACTGAAGACTATAATCATATTATACATTACCCTTACCAATATTTTTCCTGAGAGCAATACATTAACCAGAAGATGTTGCTTAAGCAACTTAAAAGTGAAAGATAAGGACAGTTTCCAAATCGTAGCATTGGGGGTCTCTAACTCTTCCTACTGGCCCAGTAAATCCTTATTGTATCTTCCTCCCATTCACTTAATTGAGTATTAAAGTTTTCAAAAGAATCTGCAGATTTTTATGTATGTATTCAAGTTGATCACCTCAGGAGCTTCTTAGGTTCTCATGGCAGTTAAATTTTCTTACAGTCTTTGCTTTTCTGTAGACTGGTCTTCCTTTAGCCTCATTTGTGACTTCCCTCCATAGCCTAAGGCTAAATAAGATTCCAAGGCAATAGTTCCCAAACCTGGCTGTTGATTATGATAATCTGGGGAACTTTAAGAATTTATCAATACTGAGTCACCAGTACAGATCAGTTAAATCAGAGTCTTGAGATGGGGCCCAAGCACATATCAAGAGATTTTATTAAATAATTTATTTTGATATCTAATTTCTCAAGCATTTCTTTAAAAATTACTTTGTAGTTAACCCCATTGGTGTTCTATTTCACATGTCCTTGAACATAAAATACATATCTTACATGTAGAATAACATAAGCCTATACGTGTCAAACTATTCCTGCTTGAAACTAACCTTTGCCAAATTCCATGAAAGATTAACTTATAAGATGTAAAATAGAGAAGTGCCTGTCTGTCACTTGAGTGCAAACAGATGTCGATATAACGGATTTCATTATAAATTTGGTATTGACATCAAAATTCTAATGAAAATTTCCAGAGGAAAAACAGCACTGAAAATTGTCCATGTACTGACTGTCATCTCTTTTTTGGCAGAAAACACCATACACTGGCCTCATTAGTTACAGTTCAAGGAACATTTCTTTAAATTCATGCATATTTGTTACTGATTACTCTTTGTGCTCATAACTTTTTCTTTCATTTCTTGGCTTACATCCATTCCACTCTCCGTAAGTAGCTTCCACAGTCAATACTTCATTTTCTTCCAATAATCAATTACAAAGATTTATTTTAAAAAAATGAGCAAAGGTCTGTGTAAGGTGTTGCATCAAGCAGAAAGGCTGATGCAAAAAAGCATGAGATATTGTCCATACCTGATAGGCAGTAACTTTTATGAGTCCTATCTTTGTGTGGCTCAAAATGTAGTCCCGGTTTGTAATGCCTCATGCTCAAACTTGTACCTCAGTTGAAAGAAAACGAATTCCAGTAGGTAGTAAGAGGCTCACCTGCTCAGTTAGAACATTAAGCCTGCAGAGCTTATAGCAATGAAGATTGGTGAACTCTTCACCCTGTAACGTTGTTTTGCCCCAATTATGAATAACAGGATGAGTCATCACTTTATTTTCTGCAGCCCCCACCAGAATACCTAAGTCACGTGTTTTGTTTTAACATAGATAGCTTCTAGCTTCTCAGCTTGCTGAGAATTCCAGTTAAATCTTTGCCTTTTTACTCCTCCATCCGTATTAGTTGCGTATGGCTGCTCTTAACAAATTACCACAAATTTGGTAGAAACAAAAGAATATTATTCTCCCAAGTTCTAGAGGCCAGAAGTCCAAAATCAAGGTGTGGCAGGGCTGCACTCCCTCTAGAGGCTCTGAGGTAAAAATCTTCCCTTGGTTTTCCCAGCTTCTAGTAGTTGTTACATTCCCTGTCTTGTGACAGCTTCACTCCATTGTCTGCCTGTATCATCTCGTGTGTGTGTGTGTGTGTGTGTGTGTGTGTGTGTGTGTTCTCCCTCTGCCTCTCTCTAAGGACTCTTGTGACAGTATTCAGAGCCCATCCTGACAATATACAATAATCTTCTCATCTCGAGAATATAATGTAATTACATCTGCACAAAAAAAAGAAGCCTACCATTTAAAGACCACTGGGATTAAGATGTGGACATGTCTGTGGGAGCCATTATCAGTCTACTCCATTATTTTACAACGCACTGTAATTGCAGAGGTGGGAAGCAGACTTGAGGCCTTTTCTGTGTGTCTGCCATGTTCCCACCCTCCCTCCCATCTTCATTCTTACTTCTCTTTCTATATAGCTCTGGGAAAGAAAATAAAAATTCCAACACTACAAATTGTGGAGCAAAAGATCCACAATTTGTTTTGCATAACCATCAATGATTAACTTAGCAGGACTGACCATGAATTACAATTTTTTAGCTGCTTAAAGAAAGAGCTTTATCTCTGTTCTTTTGGACAGATATTTCACCTGTCCAAAATATCACCCTCTTCTTTCTGAGAAGCACGCATAAAGAAGACCCCCCAACCATAATGAAAGATACAAAGAAAAGCATCTGTCCTAAGCTGATTATAGTTCTTTGGAAGCTTAAAAACTAAAGCTAAGAGAGAAACATTCTTCTCTCTTTGCTTAGCCATTGAATAATGACTATGGAGCAGTTGGTGGCTATGCTCCCTACCAAGTGGAGATATCTGAGAGTCAAAAGAGATGAGTAATTAAAAGAGTAAAAGAGATAAGAAGATGGGCAGGAGGAGATTGAGGAAGAATGACAAGAATGTTGTATTTAATGCATTCCTAAAGCTGCCTTTCCTTTCACTCCATGAACTAAGTCCAATGGAGTTTTAGTTGGTTTTCTAACACACACATGGTCATGAATAAAACAGCAAATGAAAGTTAGCTAAGGGCTTAGATTCTACTGGTATTCTGCAAGTCTTTTCAAATTACTATTAATACTATTATTTTAATCCAGATCACATCTTCCCATTCAAACAGTGTTGTAAATCTTAGCCTCTCAGGGAAGGCTACACTGACTACCTTATTAAATTTTGCATACCCACTGCCCCACCCAGAAAACTTGGCTTTATTTTTCCCATAATATCTATCTCCATCTAACATAACATATTCAGTTTAATAATTTATGTTTATTTTCTGTTTCTACTTTAAGCCACCAACTAGAATATCAGCTCAATTTATGAATTTCTGTTTTACTTACTCATGTGTCCCAATCACATAGAAGAGTGGCTGGCATTTTGCAGTCACTCAAAATATATTTGTCAAAGAAATAATTAGGTTTTCAGCTTGTTAAAGGCTATACTCAAAATTAAAATATTAGAGAAAGATAATTAAATGTAAGTTTAGAAATAATGTAATTGAGTAACACACCTTTTTGTACTGTAGTTATAGGGGATATTTGGGCTTATAGAAAAAGCATATTTAGCTGCATGATTTAATGGAGAAGAGCTAAGATATATAATAAGGTAAAACTTGGTCAAATCCTATCTGCTATTTACTAACCTATCAGATCTTGAACAAGTTAAACTCTATGGACCCTTCTCTTTTTACCTGTAAAATGAGAAAAGTAATCCTTCCTGTATAGAACAATCTAAATGTCATCGAATGTTGAATAGGACTCTCTTACCCACGGCAATCTGACTAGACTTCGCCCAACCCATCCCTAGACCTGTGATGTCTCTAGGTGTTCCCACCCTTTTCTGTGCTTTCTCGTGCCTCCTTGTGTCCCCCACCCCCAAATTCATGTGTTGAAGCCCTAACACCCCATACCTTAGAATGTGACTATATCTGGAAATATGGCTTTTAAACAGGTAATTAAGTTAAAATGGGTGGACAGGAAGAGGAGATTAAAACACAGAGAGACACCTGGAATGCCCACACACAGGGGAAAGGGAGAAAAACCAAGTGAGGACACAGTGAGAAGGTGGCCATGTAAATGCCAAGGAGAGAAACTTCAGAGGAAGCAAACCTTCTGACACCTTGATCTTGGACTTCCAACCTCCAGAACTATGAGAAAATTAATTTCTGTTCAGTCCACCCAGTCTGTGGTATTTTGTTAGGGCAGCCCAAGCAAATTAATGTATTTCCCGAAGCTACTTTCTGCCAACAGGCCCCTCCATCAGAGTGGGCCAATTTGGTTAATCCCTATAGTTGAATTAGCAGTTTCTTTCTGCTTTTCCAGGTGAAATCCAGCAGTGTTCTGCACTTAGGTATTATGCTTATTTAGCAAAAGTGTATTGGGCAGTTCATTCTTCTTGCATTTGGCTGATGGTCCTGTCTCCTTTTCTCTGAGCATCTTTCCCTTTTATATGTTTTATTAGAAAGTTTGAGATCCTTCAACAGGATACATCCTGCTGTGTATGACCCTTTGAGAAGTTTATTTCAGATCCAATTCTTACTGTTTCTGTCATGGATAGAACCCACTGCCAGAATGACTGACCATTCCCAGTTCCCAGGAACACAGATGATTTAAAATGCCCACTTATTATCCCCATAGGTAACAATTAATATACAGAAACTATTAGTAGTTGCAGCAGTGAGAAAACTGAGTATAAATTTGAAAAAATATAGTGAAAAAAACAGCATTACTCAAGAACTTCAGAAGTTGAGCAACTGGCCCTTTAGGAAGTGATGATTTTACTTTAGAAATCATACCAGGGATTCTCAGTTGTAAAATAACTGTAATAGAAGTGGCAGTCTCCTAGCAATATATGGAGCAATCTATAGAAAGTATTTAGCACAGGGCTCAGAATATGTCACTCAAAATTTTTTAGTATTACTGTGACATATTACAATATAAAATTTTATATATATTTGTATAGCTTTGGTTGTATATGCTAATAATCACAATAACATGATTATCATCATGTACCTTGTTCTTGATATTGACATAATGGCATTTATATGTAAGGCTACTCAAGATAAAATCAGAAACACAGGAATTCAACTTTGGAAAGGACTTTAACATTTGTTAAATTTGACTATCCCTGTGATGATTTAATGCCTCCTGGTATTTTTTTTCTTTGAGTCATAAATGCAAAGAAGAGAGACAGTTACTCCTTGGTAAAGAAGAAAATATGAGGCAAAAAAATAAACAAAGGTTAAAAGCTTAGAAAGGAGATTCAAAGGCATAAAATCCAAAGGTGGATTTGCCTGGAAACACTTGATTGCTTTCTGAAGAACTGGCGTAGAGATGGTGAGCAGAGCCCCACTGGTGCCCTGGTCGATCAGCAAGTTGAATGGGCATAACTTGTGCACAGGGTCAAGAACACAGAAAAAGAGCAGTGGAAGTTCACATAGACAAAGCTCACTATATCTTATGTGGCTGGAAGAGTCTTCAAGAAGGTTTAACAGAAATCCAGGCAGAAAGAGCCTGAACCTTATAGAATCACCTTTTTGCCCTTGTTGTTCTCTATATTCATCAATCCTTGTACAAGCCATAACACCATCATTTCATTTCTGTTACCATTTATCACTGGAACAAAAGTTGTTTTTCATTAACCTCATATTTAACCATATCACAGACTTAAAAAAATTACCTTTCACCTTTAGTGATGCTCTTTTCAATTCCTGTTTTCTTCTTCCTATATTTAAGGTTCTCCTTGTCCAAAAATGTTGTTTTACTGTTGTTATTTTAAAAAATAGATATCACACATAAAATGTTTCTGGTAACTTCTAACTCTTTTGACACAGTAATCTTGTACATTCTTTTTTTTCTTATTTTTATTTATTTATTTAATTTTATTGATTATGCTATTACAGTTGTCCCATTTCCCCCCCTTCATTTCTCCTCCACCCTGCACACCCTCTCCCACCCACATTTCCCCTCCTTTAGTTCATGTCTATGTGTCATAAGTTCCTTAGCTTCTACATTTCCCATACTATTCTTGCCCTTCCCCTATTTATTTTCTACCTACCATCTATGCTATTTATTCTCTGTACCTTTTCCCCCTCTCTCCTCCTCCCACTCAACAATTCTTTATTATCAATTCCATGAGTGTTGAAAGCCTTCTTAAGGAAAAAATCCAGAGGTCAGTCTACTAGTTTATAAAGAAATAATAAGGAATACAATAGAACTGACCACACAAGACTCTGCTTTAAAATACCAATCTTTAAATCATTTAAGATTCAGTCATATAGATCTATTTTTTTCTCTCTTTTGATTCTTTAAAATGATAATAAAAGGGATAAGTACAGAGTCAAAAAGTATTATCATTTCCATTTGTTCATTGCTTTTGCTATTGTTTAGATGTTTGTATATTGAAGTTTTCTCAAAACTATCAAAGATTCTTATGTCATTAATCATTTCTTCATTTTATTTTTGAATGCTCCCAAAGAAGTATATGAAAATGTCCTCAACACTCCCGGTTCATCCCTTTTATTGGAAAGCAGAAACAATCAAAATCATAAAGAGAAAAATCAAGGGCAATTTCTACAATGAGACAAGAAAAATGAATGGGCAGTGCATGGCAGATCCAAAGGAAAAATTATTTTTGCTATCAAAATGTCTTTATAAAAATCTAAATCCTTTATTTTTTGTCCCTCTATGGTTAAGTTTAAACTGAAAAAGAAAACATACATTAAACAATTTCTGAGTAGCTGAATATTTCATATATGTATTCACTAGTGTTTTACCATCTAATATGGTAGTTAGTAGCCATATATGGCCACATAAATTTAAAATTAACTAAATAAAATAAAATACAAAGTAATTAAATAAAATTAGAATTTCAGTTTCTCAGTCCACCAGCCACATTCATGTGCTCAACAGCTACATCAGACTAGTGACTACCATACAGGAGAGCATAGAGCAAAGGAAATTTCCATCATCATAGAAAATTTTATTGGACAGTACTGCACTGGTATAAATGAGGTGTCCATGTATGAGACACTAAAATAGTTTTAACATTATAAAATGACACAATGTTAAATTTGGAAAGAAGTGAGTCACCACAAGGAAAATGAATAGTTAGTAGAAAAACATAGCAATTTGAATGATCCTTAGATAGAAATTTGAGTTTCTACATGGCAAACTGATATTTTTAGCCAAAGTAGCATACATTTGGTAGTTATAGTAGAATACATAAAATTATTTACTAAAACTGAATGTTCTACACCAACATATTTGAAATATTTTAGACTGATTTTTTTTAAAAAGTAAAAATATAATACTAAATATATTTATTCTGGTCACATTAAAGATAGAGAGACCCTGCTTTCTCTGACAGTCTGCTTACATGGCTGCTGGTTTTCAAGGTAGCCCTGATCACTACCTCAGGGGATCCTAAGTGTATTTTTTAAAAATGTAATCTCTGACCAACCTAGAGGAGAGAGTAGTTTAAAAAGAAGAATATTAAAAAGGAGACTAAAGATAGCAGAGACATAAGTGGAAGCTACACTAACGTCCTCACAGCACCAATCTGGAATCACAACTACATGGCAGAGAACTCATCCTGAACAACCAGCTGGACACTAATTGGAGAGAAGCCTTCTGACCATAGACAGAAAGAAGAAACAACTTCATCACAACATGACCACTAGGGAGTGCAGAGGAGGAATGAGAGGGCTGGTCGGGCTACCGTAGGCAGCAGCTGAAGTTCCCGAGGGATATTTCAGAGGCCAGGGTTGGGGAGAAGTGTGGGGTCTAAACCCCAAGCTGGGCTAAGCAGCCTACAGTACCAGAGCCAAAATAGAACCCAGATAACATCTAGCTGTGAAAAGCACAGGGTTTCTCTCTGCCAGAGAAAGATGGCTGAAGACTCAGAGATCCTGTTTAAGGGCCATCACACAAAATTTCATTTGCAGCCACTTATCCTGGGCTCTAACAAAAACAGGGCAGTGTGGATTAGAGATAATTAAGGAGAATCTGAGATTGGTGGTTCTGGGGAGAGAACTAAAGGAACAGCCACCAGGATCCCTGCTCTGAGTCATTCTGTAAAAGCTGTCTTTCTTACGCAGAGTGCTCCACTCTGAATAACATCAGCCTGCGGGGAAGTAATAGCCCTGCCTGCAGGAATTATTCTGCCCCATCCTGTGGAGCTTAAGACAGGCTATTGATTACAGCATGAGACTATATCATTGATTAGTTTAACAACTGGCTGAACTCTGGAAGCTCTATGAGATTTCAGCTAACCCTCCATAGGGCCAAAGGCTGATGAAAGTAGGCTTTAGCACACAGCCTGGTTCTTTCTGCAACCAAAGACGCCCAGCAGAGGGAGTCACACTCTGTGTATCACAAATAGCTTCAAACAGGTTGATCAGGGCCAGTCAAAAGCAGTGTCACACATAAGACTGCACCAGAGTGTTTACAGATCTACATAATACATAGAAACAAACACAAAGAATCAGCCAAAATGGGAAGACAAAGAAATGTAATCAAAATGAATGACTGAGAGAATTCTGCAAAAGAACTAGATGAAATGGAGGCAAGCAATTTATCTGACAGAGTTCAGGGTAATGACTATAAGGATACTCAGCAGCATGAAAAAAGACATAGAAAACATAAAAAAGAACCTATGAAAAATAAAGAATGCAATATCTGAAATAAAGAATACATGAACAAATAAACAGTAGGTTAAATGAAGCAGTGGATAGAATCAGTGAATTAGAAGACAAGGTAGGAAAAAAACAGGCAGAGCAACAAAAAGAAAAAAGAGGGAAGGTTAAGAAACATTCTAGACAACATAAAGCATAACAACATTCACATCATGGGAATATCAGAAATAGAGAGTTAGCAAGGGCTCAAGAACCTATTTGAGGAAATAATGACCAAAAACTTTCCTAATCTGATGATGGAATAAGACACACAACCAGAAAGGTAAGAGAGTCCCAACAAGTTGGACCCAAAGAAGCCTACACTGAGACACATCATAATTAAAATGACAAAGCTTTAAAACAAAGAGAGAATCCTAAAAGCTGCAAGAGAAAAGCAGGTAGTTACGTACAAGGGAGCACCTATAAGACTGTCATCTGATTTCTCAACAGAAATATTTCAGTCCAGAAGGGAGTGGTTTGATATATTCAAGTTTATGAAAAGCAAGGACCTATAACCAAGGATACATTACCCAGCAAGCCTTTCATTTATAATCAAAGGAGAAATAAGAAGCTTCTCATAGAAGGAAAAGCTAAAGGAATTTGTTAACACCAAACCAGTACTGCAACAAATGTTGAAGGACTTGATAGAAGAAAGAGGAGAGGAGGAAGAGGAAGAGAAGGAGGAGGAGGAAGTAGAGGAGGAAGAGGAGAGAGAGAAAAAAACAGGAAAAAGTCTAACAATAAATGGCACTAAATAAATATCTGTCAATAATCACCTTAAATGTAAACGACTTAAATTCTCCAACCAAAACACATAGGGTAGCTGAATAGATAAGAAAACAAGACCCATATATGTGCTACCTCCAAGAGACGCACCTCAGATCAAAAGATATACACAGGCTAAAACTAAGGGATACAAAAAGATATTTCATGCAAAATGGAAAAGAAAAAAAGCTGGGATAGCAATACTTATATCCAACAAAATAGACTTTAAAGCCAAGGCTATAGTAACAGACAAACAAGGACATTACATAATGATAAAGGGAACAATCCAACAAAACAATATAACCCTAGTAAACATTATGCGCCCACCATGGAGCACCTAATATGTGAAGCATATCTTGATAGATATAAAGGGAGAGATCAACAGAAATTCGGACACAGTCATGAATTTTAACACCCCATTGACTTCAATCTTCCAAACAAAATCAACAAGGAGATGGTGGCCTTAAATGACACACTATATCATTTGGATTTAATTGATATCTCCAAAGCATTTCACCACCAAAAAAGCAGAATATACTTACATTTCAATCACATATAGAATGTTTTTGAAGATAGAACATGTTAGGACAAAAAGCACATTTCAATCAATTTAAGAAGATTGAAATCATATGAAGCATCTTCTCTGACCACAATGCTATGAAACTAGAAATCAATCACAAGGAGAACACTGAAAAACAAAGGCATAGAAACTAAATAACATGTTATTAAACAATCAATGTATCAACAACAAGATTAAGGAAGACATCAAAGGATAACTTGAAACAAATGAAAATGAGGACACAACAATCCAAAATCTGTGGGACACACAGAAAGCAATTCTAGGAGAGAAATTCATAGCATTACAGGCCTATCACAAAAAAATATAGCAAGAAAAAGCTCAAATAAACATTCTAATTTTACACTTAAAAGAACTAGAAAAAGAATAACAAACAAAGCCCAAAGTGAGTAGAAGGAAGGAAATTAAAAAGTATCAGAGTAGAAATAAAAGAAATAGAGTCTAAAAATATGATGCAAAAGATCAGTGAACCCAGGAACTGGTTCTCTGAAAAGATAAACATTGACAAACCTTTAACCAGACTCATCAAGAAAAAAAGAGAGAGGTCTCACTTAGTAAAATCAGAAGTGAAAAAGTAAAAGTAGCAACTGACATTGAAGAAATACAAAGGATTAAAGAAAATATTATGAACTGAACAACTACATGCCAACCAAGTGGACTACCTTGACAAAATGGATAAATTTCTGAAACATAGACTATTCCAAAACTAAATCAGGAAAAATAAGAGAAGTGGAATAGACAGCTTACACCTAGTGAATTCAAAGCAATAGTAAAATCCTCCAACAAACAAAAGCTCTGGACAGTATGGCTTCACAGGTGAGTTTTACCTAACATTCTGACAAGAACTAACATTCTGACAAGAGGAGGGAAGGCTTCCAAACTCATTTTGAGGCCAGGATTATCCTAATTCTAAAACTAGCAAAAGACACTACAAAGAAAGAAAATTAGAGGACAACATCCCTGATGAATATAGATACTGAAATCCTCAACAAAATATTATCAAACCAAATACAGCAATGCATCAAAAAGACCATATACCATAATCAAGTGGGATTTATTCTGAGAATGCAATGTTGGTACAACATTCAAGAATCAATAAATTTAATTCACCACTTAAACAAAATGAAGTATAAAAACCACATGATCTTATCAATAGATGCAGCAAAGATTTTGATAAAATCCAGCATCCATTTATAATCAAAACTCTCAGCAAAGTGGGAGTACAGATAACATACCTAAACGTAATTAAAGCCGTATATGACAAATGCACTGCCAGCATCATAATCAATGGGTAAAAACTACAGGCATTCCCTTTAAGATGTCCACTTTCACCTCTATTATTCAACATAGTACTGGAAGTCCTAGCCACAGCAATCAGACAAGAAGAAATAAAGGCATTGAAATTAGAAAGGAAGAAGTAAAACTGTCTTTATATGCAGCTGACAAGTTACTGTGCATAGAGAACCCCAACATTCCACCAACAAACTACTAGAACTAATAAATGAATTCAGCAAAGTAGCAGGGTACAAAATTAATATCCCCAAATCATTTTTTATTTGCCAATAACAAACTAACAGAAAAGGAAATTTTAAAAAATCCATTCACAATTGCTTCAAAAAGAATAAAATACCTAGGAATAAACCTAACCAAGAATGTAAAAGCCGTGTAATCAGAAAATTATGACTCTGAACAAAGAAATTGAAGAAGATACAAGAAATTGAAGAAGATACAAGAAATTGAAGAAGATATAAGTGGAAGCACATACCATGTTCATGGATAGGAAGAATTAGCATTATTAAAACATCCATACTACCCAAAGCTATCTAAAGATTCAGCACAATTCTTCTGAAGATTCCAAAAAATATTTCACAGAACTAGAGAAAATATTTCAAAAATTTATATGGAATCACAAAAGGCCTGACACAGCAACAGCAATCCTGAGAAAGAAGAACAAACTTGGAGGAATCACTCTGACTAATATCAAAATATGCTATAAGTCAATTAATATTTGATAGAGGAAGCAAACACATACAATGGGCTAAAGATAGTATATTCAATAAATGGTGCTGGAAAATTGGACAGATAATGTGCAAAAAAAATGAAGCTAGACCACCTTCTTACACCACACACAAGCATAAATTCAAAATGGATTAAAGACTTAAATGTTAGACCTAAAACCATGAATGTCCTAGGAAAAAACATAGGCAGCAAAATATCAGACATTGCTTGTAGCAATATTTTATCAAATATATTTTCTCGGGCAAGGGAAACTAACTAACTAAATAAATAAATAAATAAATAGGACTACATCAAACTAAAAAGTGTTTGAACAGCAAAGGAAATCATCAACAAAAGAAAGACAACCTACTGAATGGGAGAACTTATTTGCTGGTATATCTGATAAGAGGTTAATATCTAACATTTATAAGGAACTTACAAAACTGAACACCAAAATCAAGCAACCCAATAAAAGGTGGGCAAAGGACCTGAATAGACATGTATCCAAAGAGGACATACAGATGGCCGATAGACATATGAAGAGATGCTCAATGGTATCAGTCATCAGAGAAATGTAAGTGGAAAACACAGTGAAATATCACCTCACACCCATCAGAATGGCTATAATCAATAAATCAACAAACAATAAGTGCTGGTGAAAATGTGGAGAAAAGGGAACCTAGTGCACTGTTGATGAGAATACAGATTGGTGCAACCACTGTGGAAAGCAGTATGGAGATATCTCAAAAAATAAAAAATGGATCTGCCTTTTGACCTAGCAGTCTGATATATATACCACTTCTGGTAATATATCTGAAGGAACCCAAAACACTAATTTGGGAAAAAAACATAAGCACCCCAGTCTTCACTGTAGCTTTATTTTCCCACAATCGCCACAATATCAAAGGCACACAACTGTCCATCAGTAGATGAGTGGATAAAACAACTATGGGACATTTACACAATGGAATACTACTCTGCCATAAAATAGAAGAAAATTTTACCCTTTGAGACAGTATGGATGGACCTGGAGAACATGCTAAGTGAAATAAGCCAGTGAGAGAAAGATAAATACCATATAATTTCACTTATATGTGGAATCTAATGAACAAACTGATCTAACAAGGAAAATGGGGACAGACTCATAGATGGAGAACAGGATGACTACTTGAGGGGACAGGTTAGGGGGTGGAGGGATTAAGCAAATGGAAAAAGGATTCATGGACAAGGACAACAGAGTGGTCATTGCTGTGGGTGGGGGTTATAAGGGGACTAAATGGTAATAGAAAAAATATACAATAAATTTTAAATTAAAAATAAGAAAAATGTTACTAAGTTATCAGACCTAAACTTCATTCAGCAGTGAGACCTCTTCCTATTCAAACGATGTCAAAATAAATACTTTAATAACTTAGTTAAGTTGGACTTTATATTTTCTTTATGAAAATAAGCCCTGGTTGAAACAGAAAACATTCCAGCAAGATAAAATTGGTGATGCTATCATGGCTAAGAACAGAATTGAAACTGGAAAGCATTATGCTAAGCAAAATAAGCCAGGTGGTGAAAGACAAATACCATAGGATCTCACCTTTAACAGGAACCTAATCAACAAAACAAACAAACAAGCAAATGATAAGCAAAGACACTGAAATAGAGAACAGGCAGACAGTGATCAGAAGGGAGAGGGGAGGGAATTTCAGGGGAAAAGGGGAAGGGTTTGCAGGAACAAGTATAAAGAACACATGGACAATAACAAGGGGGGTGGAGATGAGAGGGACGTGGGGAGGGCTGAGGGGGGTGGGCTGGGATGGCAGAAAACTGTACTTGAACAATAATTAAAATTAAAAAATGCAAAAAAAGGACAGAATCGATTTTGGAAAGACAGCTCATGGTTTTCACTTTAAATACCAAAGATTAAAGATAATAAAAGGGCATTGTCATATCTTAATATATTTATAATCACAGGAATCACAAAAAGTTTAGAAATGCCTTTCTTTCTTTTAGGATAATAAGGGAATTTTTGTGATATATGGCACTATATAATAGGGAAAATATCACCATAAAAATGAAAATTACCTAACTGGTTTATATGAAATTATTATTTAATTTTAAGACTCATCTGCCTGATGCATAATTTATTAGAAAGTAATAGTTGTGTAAAACAAAATGTCAAAATTGCTTCATTTTTAAATGTAAATGATAGGTTCTTAAATTGCTTTCTAGTTGAAAAATGTTACTAAAGATCAGAACTCAAATCCTCTTGGGGAAGAAATATTGAAAAATATTAAATAGATACATCATTCCGCCACACTCTCATTTTATAGCTATAGAATTCTTGTTTCCATAACCCAAATCATATCACCAAAAGGTGTGGCAGGAGTCAGTGTAGGATGTCGAGTTTTGGGATCCTGTTTTGTTTTTGTTCTAATTTATCCCCTGCCATACACAGGTGGAGTTAGATCATTTGAATCAGATCAGTTGTGATGGTGTTAACATCTTTTAGGCTTTGGTTTCTTATAGACCAAAATAGCAGTATAAATATAAAACACACAACAGCGATGACCTCAAGGTACTCTGAAGATTATTGGAGGTAAAAAAGACCTTTAAGTAAAGCCTCTCCCCTTGTGATCATAGGCCAACCCTATGATTAGAAATATGTCTGTGATATGACAGTGTACCTCTATTCATCTTTGTATTTGTGATTTTGGTATTTGTGAGTGAAAAACATGAGTTGTCTTTTCAACTCGATTCTGTTCTTAGTCATGACAGAATTTATTAATTTTATCTGTCTTTTTCCTGTTCGGTATGTTAGAAAACCTTTGAGACTTACACCACTGTTTTTAAAGCACTTGCTTTGAGATCTATCATGAAGCAGTAATGTGGCCTACAATGTGAAGTCCATAAAGCAGTAACATTTAAAATGGATCCATTAGCATACTAGCACTCATTAGTATATTACTGTTAACTTCTAGTTTCATTAGTCATAGTTCTGTTTATTAACTAGAGTGTACATATTGCTGCCTGATTTCTGAAGTGTTAAAAGGAACATATAAAAATGAGGGTGGGGAAACCCTACTGATGAATGTTTTTAAAAAACATAAAGTTAGCAAACTTTTAGGGCATACTAGGGGAAAAAAACTAAAAGATTACGGGAGATCTAATTTGAATTATATCCTAGAAACATTATGTAAATAGCTACCGCTTTTCCTATCCTTACCACCTATCATATTTTATTATTTTGTTATCTATAGTTTATGACGTACCTTAGTTTATTATAAAGTTGTTTTAACAGAAAATTAATACAATGTCTATGATCAAAAACTACCAACTTGCAAACTTAAACTACATTGAATAAACTGATCACCAAAAATATAGTTAGGTGAATCTGCTTTGAAACTTGTAAAACTTTAGAAATTAATTTATAGTCATTCTTTCCAATAGAGGAAAGCAGATTTGAAATCATTATGGTAGAAAATGGTAATATTCTGCAGGAACCAGGGTACCTCACTAAAATTATTTGTCTATGTTTTAGGAGATAGAATATCACAACTGACAATGTTTATTGCTCCTAATAGAAAATGGTTGCTGGCTGGAACAACCCTTGGGTAAAATAGTATAGAAATCTAGGGGACAAAAGCAATGCCAAATAAGAAAGGAGAAAGTACATTACGTTTTTCTGAAGAGATAAAATTAAAGGCACATCTGCTGACCCAGCCTTCAGATGTTTACCAAACAAGGAAGCAATATAGTAACATCTTCCTCAGACAAAGAGTAGATTTGCTTCCATTTAGGATTCTCTAAACTCACTCTTCCTCCTGTGTAATGCAACCCAGTGCATGCAGACATATCAACTTGTCCCCACCTGCACTGCACCTGTGGGATGTGGGACACACGGGGAACTGGCACAAACCAATATGAAGCTCTGGCTATTACTTTGCTTGAGCAATGAAGTCCTTTGATTTTGACCAGGAGTTTCATGTTTTGGGCCAGCAGCCATGGACCAGTAACAAGCTAGCTTGCTAACTTATAAGTGTATTAAAATATCAGACCCTGCAGAGTTCTTGACAATTGAAATAGAGCACTGCTTTTAAGAAATATTAATAAGAAAGTATTAACCCAAAATATTTTAAATTATTTCCCCATACCTGTTTGAACAGCCGAAACCTCAAACCATATTTTTATTATTAAAAACATAAATACTCAAATGGTTTTAAAATAGTCATAAGAATTATATTTTGCCATTAGCAATATTAAACCTTTGTAAAAACAACTAGAGATTAAGCACTAGACAGACAGTTTCAGAGACTGGGTTTGAATTCTGGTCAAGCCGTTTGCGGACAGCTTTTGGCCTCATAAAATTATTTCCAAATCTGTAAAATGGCCGTAAGATACAGAATATTCGTTTTACAGTTGACTTAGGTTTTTAATGAAATACTGTGTGTGTGTAAGCAGTTCACATATTGTCACCTTGTGGCCTCCCAGTACATGCTTATATTACAAGAATCCAAATGTCGTTCTATTGAACGGAATATTATTGCCATCATCTTTAAATGTGTATGTGTTCCATATGTACACGCTGAGGTTTGTTATTTGATTTTTCTGGGCTGCTTTAAAAGTTAAGGTTAGTCAGAAGCCTTTTAAAACATCCCAAAGAGTTTCAGATGCTCTACGGGAGACAAGCTTAGTCAGTCACAGTGAAGATTAGGGAAAATGCACCTTAACGGTGGGCCAGAACAGGAGACCCTGCAGGCTAACAGCCCTGAGCAACTCCCAGGGTCTCCCAGCTCTCAGGGAACCCAGCAGACTAGAGCCTTCCAGAGCAGAGCCCTGGGCCCAGAAGATGACCACCCACAGAGGAGGAGATCAGGGCCCAGACTGTTAAAAGATTTGCCAAACCTGTAGATTCTCACCCCTAGTAGTTGCATATCATTTTGCTGCAACCAGAAAAACACATGCAAAAATGGCATCTAGGAGCACAGTCCTATATAAAGTTGTTCTGTGTTTGCATCATAAATGCTAATTGTCTAAAAAATAACATTTCCAGGATAGAATTTAAAGAATGCTATCTATCAGCTTCTCAAGCCCTACTAAAGCAGACTCCAGCGTAGTATAGCAGTTAAGGCATTTATCTGAATTATAAGCTTCTTTACAATTTTGTCTCCCAATAACAAAAGCCGCTACTTACTGAACTAAAAAAAAATGAGTTAGTGTCCCCCAAGATTAATTTTAAAGTGTAGAATATGCATATGCATGGCTGTCAGAAATAGTCATGGAGTTCCTTGGGAGCTTTTAATTTCCAAAGATAGAATATGCAATTTCCAGCCTTCACACTGAATGTATATTTATGTGGGGAAATTGTTTAATAGCTACAATATACCTAGGAGATGAAGATGGAGCAGAGTACCTCTCCCCTTGTTAGGGACTTACTCATTGATTTCCATAGAAAACTCAGAAAATGGAAATGTTGCCTCAATGCAGAGCTAAACTGTTAGGTGTAGTGATTTTCCACTTCCTGGGTGGACCCTCATGCTATAGACGGTTTTGAACAGATAATGAGTTGCCACAGTGAGTGAGCTGACCTCTCGCATTGGCAACAAAAGCTGCACGTTGGGAGGCACCCACCGGCACGCGGTTCCAAACGAGCCATTCTTTCAGTGCCAGAGAGAGAGGGAAGACACTATTAAAATCCTTTCTAGTTTATGAAAAGCTCATCTATACAACATCAAGCTGAAAATGTATGATAAAAATGTAGGGAGATATTCACATCAAATAAAACTTTAAAGAAACACAAGGAAGTGCAAATAATTCACAAGCAGACACTTGTCACAAACATTAGTCATTTACAACCTAAGGGAATATTGTCCACTAAAACATTAGCATTCTATATTTAGTTTTTGTTTTAATAATATTTCATGATGTGTTTTAAAGTTTAAATTATTACAATAAAGTACTTTTGTAGTATCAAGAGATTATATATATGAGGTGGGTATGCCATGCATTTTGTGGTCTAACTCGTTAAGAAGGGAACATATGTTTATGAGAATTAACACTTCATAAAGAAAGTTAAATGTCAAGTTCCTATCTGACCTGTTAATTATATTCAATGACATTAAAGGGCAGCATTTGCAAATTGCTTCTGCTCTTAGTGTTTTAGTGTTTGGTGACAAATTTATGATCTTGACCCTCATAATTAAATTACTTCATTCTGGAATATTTTATAGTTCTTGATTGCATGCTTGACTTTATTTTCTTTTTCTCTTGATTATATTAGAAAATTCCACACTATTTCCTTTTATTTTAATACCCACTGACCTTTTACAGAAAATAAAAACCCAAAATGAGAATAATGACCAAATGCTAAGACTGTCACTTAGACCTGTTAAATTTAAAAGTCTTCCAAGAAAGTGTGGTTATAAAACAAAATCAGGGTGACATTTTATATCACTGAAATTTTCAAAAGATTTTCTTTTGGAAGCCACAATAAATTACTAGCATCACAAGATATTTTTGCTTTCTCTTTAGCTAACAAAGATATGTGTGTTTTATAGTTTCTAATATCAGTATTAGACTTAACTATACTTCAAATATATATACAAAATGGCAATTTCATATGGTCCAATTTTTTAAAATATTAGCCAAACTGTGAGTAACATAATATTTTAGAACCATGTATTTTTTCAGATATGTGATGAGAGATGTTCTCTATCATTTTGTGATGATTTTCTTTTCTGTATTACAATAAATCTTCAAAGTAAGTCCACAAATAAATGTTGATGAGAAAAACTATCTAGAAAAAAATTAGTACATAGTTTATTTACTAATATGTTCCTATTTTTGTCAGTATTTTTTGATTTGGTATCTATGGTTAGAGTACAGAGAGGTAGAGCCAGAGATTTTCACAGCTCAGTGTTAAGAAGGTCCATTTGCATGGGGATTTTATAATAGGCCTTTCAAGCGATAAGGTCTTTTTTTTTTTTAATAAAATTAAGGTTGATTTTCTTTTTGTAGTGGGATCCTCCCTTAGAAAACATGATTATATTTTTTTGCAGCTGATGTTTGTGTCTTTATTTCTTAGTGATATGAAGACCAATTAAATAAGAGGAGAGGGGCTTATAATATTGTGTTCATGTTGAACATGGGGTAGCCTAAGTTTCTCTCCTCAGTAAACACTCAGAACAATGGTTGTTATTTCAATTGTCGGCTCTGTGTTGACTTCCAGAGCTATAGCTCTAGTGCAGACTGTCTGAGCCTCAAGCTCCTTATATCCGATTACCTAAAAACGATCTCTCCGTGGCATCAGGGTCATCTGCTATAATTCTATTCAGTGACCGCCTGCCCAGGGTATATTTACTCCTATTGAAGAAAATACCATCAGACAAGAGATGCTTCACAAGTTTCCATACACAACATCAAGGGTTCAATGAAAAATTACAAAGCATGTTAAAACCAATATAAAATCAACAAAAAACATAAGAAAAAGTAAAGACCAAGGGAATTCAGATGTTGGTGTATTTTAGTGACTATAATTAACATGTTCAAAAAAATGGAGGTAAACAATGGAGCCTAGTCCCAAAATACTTGAAAATTTTTAAACAGCAGGATGGAATTTACAAAATGCAGATCTGTAAGTTGTCATCCCACTGCTTGAAACTTTTTCATGCTTCTTTACCTGCAGGATACATATAAACTCCCTACCATGTTAGAGGGAAGCATGGTAGGGAGTCCTACCTATTTCTTTAGCCCAACTGCCTACCATTTAGGAATTCTGTGCTTTAGTTGAATCCAACTACTCTCAGGTCACCAAACACAGTGCTTTCTTTCATGTTGCAATGCATTCACACCATATGTTCTTGGAAATTGGAATGCTCTCACACTACCCACTTAGAAAACATATATTTACATACAAATAACCACCTCAAGTAAGGCCTTCCCTGAGAAATTCTCCTTAAAACCCTCAGACACATTTAGAGATCCCTTCCAGTGCTCCCATAGCACCAATTACATGCTCTATTGAAACACTTTCCATTTGTATTTCAATGTTTTATGACTCTGTCTAGTGAGCCAAGAGCAGTGGTGTGCTAGAGCTGACTTGTGCTGGCTCACCCCTTGTAAGACCGCTTGCAATATTCTGAAGAATTTCATGAATTAGTGGTTAAACACAGCCATTATTAAAAATTAAATTACTTAAACTAAAAATTAAATTCATTATATTAAAGGCAAAGATAGTTCATATTTAAAAACTAATTATTATCTAATTATTTATGACAATTTATGCTCTAACCAAAATGATATATAATGGTGGTCTCCTATTTATCTCTTTCCAAATCTGTTTTTAATGAGATCATGTTGATTTGAAACTAGCCATTGTAAGAGAATTTATACCAAAGATACAGGAAATTCTAAAAGCCAGGGCTTAATCTTTTGCTATAATGATTATGCAGACTCAAGGAGACTATGGAGAAATGTTAATAATGTCAATTTAACTTAAAGGTGTGTTATATTATAACCTTTACATTGTGAACAGAACACAAAATTGAGAAAATATTTTTCTAGTATGTGAAAATCATGGAACAATGCAGAGCGAAGTTGTTCATGTCACTGACAGATAAGTAAAGTTCTGACATACATATTTGAGGTTTTCCTTTTACTCACCAACATAAATGAACATTTCAAGGATTTCTCTCTACTCTGTGGATTTTCTGTGTAAGACTTTAAAAAGTGTAAGGAGGGAAGGAAGGAAGATATAAGCCTTCCACAGACCAAATGGTAAAGCTAGCCTTTATAATTAGAAACAATGTTACTATATAATCATCATATGAAATATTTCTAATTTAGCAGTGATTGATTTGAGTCAATCCATACCTATACTGGAAGAGAATAGTTTTTTGTGCTAATTTAAAAATTCAATATATATTAATTGATCAAACACTCTCTGGAATACACTCTGCTAAGCACCACAAGTATGTAGTACTTGCTTTACATGAGCTAAAATTCTAAAAGGAGAGAAAATTATAGAAAAATATAGTGTATGTTTGTGTATTCTAAATACCAGTGAGAAAAAAAACACACAGGCTATTAGAACTTAGAGGGCAGAGATTTGCCATATGCTTGGAAGGAGCAGGAAAAAACTTCCTGAAGCCTGGGAAATACAAAACGGCCTTTAAATCAGTAGCATTTACACAGATGGAAACTACCCCATACCACAAAGGAAAAATACGAGATGGAAATCATGAATGAAAAATTGAAGAAATCTCAGTCAGACTCAGAAAAACTTATATGTAAATAATAGCATTATATAAAGAGTAAAGCAGATGGAGAAGAAATAGCACTTTTGAAACATTCTTAATTTGATGAAAATATTAGTCTGACAATTAAATGAGCTCAAAAGTCTTACTGAAGATTACTATGGAAACTTTTACTTCTACACATTTTTTCCTTAAAATTCTGAACAAAATAAAAAGATCTATAAGCCTCCAGACTTAAATGAAGTTATGGATTCGTGGGGTACACAGAATTCCATTTCAGTAAAAGAACCACACCAGCAAAGGTCCAGAAACAGAAAAACTAAAGGTTTTTTTCAAAAGTAGGGAGTAATCGAGATGAATGGCTGGACCTGAGAGTAAAGCCGATGACTGCCAAGGGGAAGTACAACTAAATGACTCACAGAGTGACTGATAACTTTCTGCAATGAAAAATCCACATTAGTTTTGTTAGCATTAAGTTAGATAATTCGACTCACCACACAGCATTATTTTATTTATGAGATTTAAAAACCACAGAATGCATAACAAAGTAAATAATCTTTATTATGCTTCTCTTCCTTCTTTCCTTCCTCCCTTCCTTCCCTCCTTCCTTTTCTTTTTTAAGCAATAATAACTACATTGGTTTTATAGAAAGTTGACTACAATTTAAGAGTCCTAAATTTTATAGTTTTAATCTTAATTATGATTACTATTAATAGAGGAGAAAACTCCCAATGGGGTTGTAACAAATATGTTAGCACTACCATTAGGTTATCACAAATGTTTTTATCTACTCATAATATTTTAAGTAGAAAAAAATTACTTTGAATTTCTTAAATTGTCTTCATTAATAGTGATCAAAATTCTAAATAAATCCTAGAGTAGGTATTGGTACTTCGATGATATGCTGTTTAATTATTAAGCATTAATATCTAACCCATGAAATATTATTCAAAGCTATGTAGAAATAATTAGTAAAACCTGATGTAGTATAACTCACCAAACATATAAACTAAATTAAGGTCACATTATAAGAAATAGTATCACAATTAATCAGACTGATTGCTAATGAGGCTTTCTACCATCTTCTGCTTCAGGGGTATGATGACAGCTTTGGGGGTGAATATGATGACCAGACCTACGAGACGTATGATAACAGCTATGCCACCCAAACGCAAAGGTAAGGCATTTGCTGTCTAAAGCACATCCTTCCCAGTACTGTTTCTAATCCTGCTATTTCGTTTCTTGTATCAGAATATCAGTTATGTTACATAAGAGTTTCTAGTAGTGTTTTTTCTCCATTGTCCTTCTGAATTATTAAGTTGTTTACTAGACTTTGAGAAGTAAAAGATAATAATTTAAAATAGTAGTGTCTGCCTTGGCTGGTTTACATCAGTGGATTGAGTGCAGCCTGTGAACCAAAGGGTCACTGGTTTAATTCCCAGTCAGGGCTCATGCCTGGGTTGTGCTTCAGGTCCCCAGTAGGGGGTGTGTGAGAGGCACCCACACATTGATGTTTCCCTCCCTCTCTTTCTCCCTCCCTTTCACTCTCTCTGAAAACAAATAAATAAAATCTCTCTAAAAATTTTTTTAAAAAGACAACACTGAGTACAAGCCACTTGTTCAATGTAGCTATTTTCCCCTAAAAATAATTTGTATTTGTAAAACAAAAGATAAAGAAATGTTATTAGTGCTTTGCAAAGAGGGAATTCATGAAACACCTTAATGAATCAAGAATCCCTTTCCTCTCTTGATGGGTCTCTAAATGATTATTGAATAGATATCATTAGATTGACTCAAAATTTGTGATATCAATGAGTTTTTACCTTTTTAGAGTCAAATTTATGTAGGTATTCTTTACAGACAAGACACTTTGCCCATTGAGGATACAGCTGTGTATGTTTGGCAAGTGCAAGTCACCAAACTTAAGGTGCGGGGCATTTTAATCAGTCCAAGATCTTTCCTTTCCTCCCTTGACAGACAACTTTTCAACTGAGGCCTTGGAAACCACGACTTGTTTTTTGCCACTACAGTTCTGCCTCTTCTAGAATGTCATATAATTAATACAAAGCAAGACAAAACTGTGGCCTTTTGAGTCTGGTTTCTTTACTTAGCATAATGCATCTGATATTTATTCATGTTGTACACATCAGTGTTCTGTTTCTTGTTGTTATTGTGTGGTGTTTTGTTGTAAGGATATACCACAGTTTCTTCCTTCACCAGTTAAAGGACATTTGTATTGTTTCTGTATTTTTGCAGTTATGAATAAACATAAAAACATGTGCATTTTTAGAAAAATTAGTCACAAGTTTTTTTCTGAAATAATTATTTTTTACTTAGCTTCAGATTTCATGGAAGAGTTGGAGTCCATATACTATTAGTTGATTCTCCCTATTCGTGACTGACAGAAACCAGTATAACTCCTTATCACAAAATCATTATAGACTTGATCACTTATTGATCAATTTTATTGGCACCCAAAGAAGTTTGGTTGATTTTTAAGTAACATTTGGAGGAGAGAAGATGGTAAAGAAAGAAAGAACTGTACGGTTGCTGTGTGGGGAAGGGAATCTATGTGTACTGCATAAGTGTGCTTTTTTCATGGCCTGAGGGAGAGTGTAGGGAAAGGGGTCAAGGGCAGTTCTATTTAAAGAGAATGCTGTAGGTAGTTAGGAGAAACATGAATGTGAACTGATACCTTTAAAGCTAAACATAACATGGGATATCATTATGGAAATGACCATCTTCAACTTTGAGTAGCTGGCACATTTATAGTAGGTTAAATAGAAAAGCCATCATGAGCTAGAAGCTTTTACAGTGGGTAATATCTTAATGTCCCAATTACCTATTGGAACACAGCACAGATATTCAGGAGTAGGGAAAGCTTTGCATCGTATCACAGACACTGAATAGAGTAGTATTTGCAACTTAGCTACATATTTAAAACAACTGATAACATTTTCAAATAAATAACTAGTACATCACCATACGTTAGTACATAAAAAATAGTGATAATAAAATTCCTTAACTTGTTTCAGGAACTGGTAGAAAACATGATCACCAAACACTACAAACACAACTAGAATAAACAGCTCTGTCGAGTTAGATTCACTTTGTAGAGATTTTGGAATAATTTTCTGAAAGTGAGAAAGTGTCTATGTCTTTCGTCCTATTTAATTTAAATGGGTTTAACTGACATGAAGGGAAGAGGAAGAAGAAAAATTGAAAATTAGAATAGTTTATCTTTACATATTTAAAAAGTGAATACTAAAATAATTGAACACAATTATGTTTAAAAAGCAATGGCAATATGGAATAATTCTGGAAAAATTATCTTGTTTAAATAAAGTATGATTTCTATATGAGAATATTTTCTATGTGCTTCTATCTTCTTTTTTCCCTTTACTACTCAATCAATTTTCCATGGCTAAATTCTTTTCCCTCTTCTAGATCTAGCTCAAATCTAACTCTTTTGAAAAGTCTTTCCTTGATCCTCTTTCTAATGAATAACCTGTTTATGCCCTGAATTCCAGTAGCACCATGCCTTTTTCTCTATGGTACTTTCTATCTCTGTCTTACATCACGATCATTTGTGTACATATTTCTTGTCACCCTTACTACTGCCAGAATCCTTGTCTGATCCCGCCTCAGTCCTTCACAGTATCTGGCATTGAGACTGTCATGGGCTGTGTAAATTCAATAGATGACTGTTGAATACATGAATGTCAGACCTAATGTGTACCTACACTAAGAAGATTTAAAACAAGAGCCTCATCCCTCAAAAAGAAAACAATACTCAGAATTATATATATCATATTTACTGACAAAATATTTATGTGTTTTGAGATATCTTAGTGCTAAACAAGGAAGGATAAAGAAAGCAGGTCACAGAATTAGTTGTAATGATACCAGTATTCTATATTATAATAAAAATTAAAAAATATTTTATACTCCAATAATTATAAAATAACTATTTTGGTAAAAACATATTTTCAACACTAGTATAGTGTATAGCATATTAAAGGTTCTCAGTAAAGATTTGTTGAATAAATGAAATAAAAATAAATAAATGCACTAAATGAATGAATGAAATTAACACTATTATTTCAAAAACTCTGTGGAAAAATTATTAACTAAAATATTAATTTATAATACAAATGGATAAATACTGAGAAGTTTTATTGCAAAATGTATTAAATCTGTACTTTTAGATTATTTCTATTGATCCAACTATGCCAGCAGATGGTAAGATTAACAGTGCAGTTAAATAGGCACTTATTATATAATTAGGGGTACCAGAAAGTGTACTTACCATACAGTGTACTTATTTTTAAATTTTCAAATACATTTTAATATTTGCCTCTACTAATTTGTTTGAGAAGGAGTCATTTGTACACTGTGTATATATTTAAATAAATATAAGTAAAACAACTACTATAGGATAGTCAATTCATTTTTTACAAGAATCAGTCTATAATTGTTTCTTTTTCAAATGGTGGCTCTTTATTTGGACTTTAGAAAGTATGATTTTGGTTTATGGAGAATAGTGGAGAAAGTTTCTGAAGAAGTAAAGAGGGCAATATAAGCATAAAACTTCTTCACTTACAAATGACTATTACTGTATTTTTCAGACTATAAGATGCACTTTTTAACCACATTCTTTGCTTCAAAATTTTTTTCCTATTTTCATCCTCTAAAACCTAGGTACATCTTATTGTGTGGACCCCGACACACCTAGGTTTTAGAGGAGGAAAATAGGGGAAAATTTTTTGAAGCAAAAAATGTGGTAAAAAGGTACATCTTATACTCTGAAAAATATGGTATTTTATGGTCAAAATCAGAAGAAATACTGATTTAGAATCTTGAAGGTAAGACAATAGATTATGAGTAAATAAGCAGAACTAAGATGAAACATAAAAATCTTTAGAGAAAATGGTCTATAATTGACCAGGTGAATACAGAATTTGTGGAGATTATAAAGTAGAATAATTGAATGAAATTATTCAGATGCCTAAATGAAATAATTATGTCATGTTCAATAGAGAGTCTAAGGGAAGTTCACAAGGTAACAATCATACGAAGGTTCACCTGGAGTTCAAAAGCTATAACAATTTTTGTTAATCCTTACCTTTCTTGTAAGGTGTCTTTAGTTCTGGAACATTTCAATGGAACAGAAAAGGAATTTCACTGAAGATGCCTTAAGAGGCAGCTCAACTAATGATCTAGTGAGGACTGATCTCCAACCATCATTTTTTCTTGCTCTGTGTCCATGACAAGAAAAAAGTGAAGAAATAGATTGATGAGTTTATCATGAAAGCTTCAAATTGCTGGACAGAATTGCAGTTGCCAGGGAAACTCAATGACTTGAAGTCTTTGCCTCAAGAAAAGTTACATCTGTGATTTACACCTTTAATTGGACCAAATATTAAATTCTATTCATGTTCTGATGCCTGATTTTTAATGTACTCTTCAAAGTCCTTAATATTTTCAGAGATTTTCTGAAATTATGTAAATTCACAAGGTTTTACCGACCAATTGGTTTTTCTCAATGCCCAAATTTTAACCAAGAATTTATGTCAAACCAAAACATAAATGTAGAAAAGGATAATTTTATGTACATTACTTAAAACCAAGTAGTAATATTGCATATGAAGGTCAAAAGACCTATTCCAATCTTTAATTCTAACAACAGTTTAATTTGGATGCAAAATGTTGAGAATTTATAATTTTCCAGAATAAAATTTTTTAACTACATGTTGGTATAATAAGCAAAATATCAAAATGGAAGCTTTTACTTTCTATGAAGCCTGAATCAGGTGAGACAGTCACACAACCTAGGAAGAAACCCCTCTGTTCTGTAGGTTAATGAAGGAAAGTTCCAAGAGTGCAAAAATCCTTCTCCCTCTGACATGTAGGGTAGTCGTTCCCAAAGCATTGCAGGATGAGCACCCACTTTGAATATCTGTATGGATATCTACACTAGGGTCTAAGAGCAAAGAAATAAATGAGAGTCTTAAGTTAGGATAATTTGTGGAGAGTGTAATAAGGGAACTACTTTCAGGGGCACAGTACAGTGAAACCACAGGGACCAGTTTCCCTGGGGCAAGGCATTTGCCACCAAAACTAGGCATGAAACATACAATGCTGTCAGAGAGGCCTATTGGGAGCTGATAGAGAATGGCAGCCATGTCCATCTCACAAGGAGGAAGCTCCAGAAGCTGATACCCCTACCTCATTTACCTCTTCCCTTCCAGTCTCCTACCATTGCTCCCATTGGCTGAACCCATTCAGAGTCAGAGGACAACAGACCCCACTGATGAAACTGTCATTAGTCATCCCAGGGTTTAGGGAAGACTCAAGAGAAGTGTACCAGTGGGGAGCCCAACTTTCAACATTTTTATTAAATCCCCAGCAACTAGGAATTGTACATATCAGTTTCAGTTACTTGAAGATATAAATAATGACATGAAATTGTTATGGAAACAGTAATGCTTTTAAATGAATTTGTGTTTTATTAATGAGAGAGTATCTATATACTTAAAAAGGCAGATTATGCAGTGAATACATGGGTTCTTGGACCCCCTTACACTGCTTCTCAGCTCTTCAAAATCAGAGCCCATGCAGTAGGAACCTGCATTCTTCAGAGGCTGGTTGGAACTAATGATATGCACAACTACATCAGCTTTGTGCTGGCTGCTATGCTGATCATTTAGACCATTTTATCTCATTTAATCCTTGCAACATCTGAGACAGAGAAAAAAGTGAAGCTTAAAAATATTAAGTAACTTTCCCAAGTTTATTCAAGTAGTAAATGTTGGATTCAAAATAATATCTGCTGACTCCAGAGGCCTCAGACATAAAGACTAATAAACACTGTCTGAAATCTAAATCAATACATTGTTTCAACAGGTTTCTGTTATGTAGCCAAACATGCCAGAGGGAATATGCATTTAATATACTAAGAATGTAACAAGCTATCTGCATGCTTCCCACAGGGCTCTGACAAAAAGATCAGTCTGTGCAAGAAAAAAATGAAATTATTTTACATTAACTACTGTTTTTACGCTATAAGTTTAATGTGATAGTAAGAATCTACAGAAGCCCTTCTGATGAAAAATTAAGTGTAAGTCACTGCAGTTATCCATTAATTTAATAAAAGTTATAATATTAAGTATATAACAGCTTGTCCTGTCCATTAAGTGGCACTGTTTGCTATAAAGTAACTCACCCTCATTTTGTCATTCAATTCTCTTATGTCTCAAACTGTAGTCAGTGGTAAGATTGAATTTACAGATGGTTTTTGAATTTGAGATATTTCCCACAGTTACTATACACGTTAGCTGTATTTTCATGCTGTCTACAGCCTCTGCATGCTTCAAACCTGAATTTCGTATTGTTTATTTTTACCTCAAAGAATGAGAATCCAGTCCTTGATACACACTGTTTTTGTTCTTGTTCTCATCTGACATATTTTAGGCATCCAGAATAACTTATTAATTTCAGAGAAGAAACTATGTTTCCTCAAATTATTCATTATGTATTCATTGTTTTTTAATCTTCTATTAATTTAAGGTTAATTTTTATACTAACTAAACTACATGCCTAGTCAATTTTTATTTGAAAATTTACCATTAGAGTACTTTTATAAGACTTTAAGGAGAAGAATTATAAAAAAAATTTTCCCAAGTCATTGGTGTGGCAAGTCTCCCGATTGAACTTAAGGAAGTGTCCCTGTTAGTGACTGAAACATGCTTAATAATTTATTAAGATCAGCACATGTCAGCATACTAATCATTTTTCCTCATCAGTGTAGCGCAGAACTGGAGATACCCCTCAACAAGAAACAGGAAGGTATCAGGCAAAATGTCTACCAGATGCTTCGTATTCAGAATTGCTTATATTTTAGAAAGGCAGTACTACATATGTACATATTACCTTCTGTGGCATTAGTACCAAAACATATATTAACATTATTGTTTTGAAATATATGAATAACAACACTAAGCAGGATGTACATATCTCTAAATAGCTTCTTGTCACTTTAGATAGACTTTTGTTGCCTAATGATTTCAGACACCCAGTTAAAGGAAACAATTTGATTTCAAGCTTTTGGACTTACATTTGGTATCTAAGTATAAGTAGCAGTAGAAAGATATTTGAAGGACTAGGCAAGGAACACTAGACCAAGTCTAAAGTGAGTAAGTTTCTAATAATAATAGCTACAATACAGAGTAGGTATTAAATGAAGGTATCTACATTATCAAATGAGGTGGACAGTTTTATCCTCATGTTACAGATAAAGAAACTAGGACTCAGAATGTGTACTTTGCCCAGTACTTTATAGCTTACTAGGTAAAAGGTCCAAGCTTTGAATTGATTCCTGTCCAATGCCATATTACTTCCTAAATACTTTACTCTATTTTTTTAATATTTCAGCTTATTAAGAAACTCTTAAACTGAAGTAACATCTCCTTTCCTATAATCTCCGTTTATATACATTGATCACTAATTAATTGGGTCTGTGAAGTTACACATAATAAATACATCGAGCTTTCTTCCACATATCAGTCTTTCTCTATGAAGACAATGTCCCTCAATCAATATCCATTCAGAGTTTGAGAGTGCATTCTTGGCTATAATTCTTCACCTTCCTGTGCTCACACCCTTTGCCATATAACTTTCCAGTTCCTCCCAAGAAAGAGGCACAGTATGGTTTCCTGACTCCTCATTATCATGTATCTTGCCTTAGCTGAGATAAAATGCCACTTCTAAGCCTACATGTAAAGAACGCTATGAGTTTCTCACTTTCCCTCTTGCCATTGCCATGAGAAGAGCTTCACCAGGTAGCTGCCGGGGAGCCCTCAGTCTGAGCTCCAGAATGAACACATAGGAGCCCAAACCTAGTGGGGCCAAGCACAGCCCCATCCAAACTTTGAGCAGAGACCCCCGCAAGCCCAACCTACATCAGCTAACCTCCAGCCCAACCAAAACACATGACCTAAATAATTACTTGTTGTTGTATGATGCTAATATGTTGTAATTGTTGTGAGGCAACATTACTATACCAGTAACCAGCCATTATCCAGGGTGAATGTCCAGACGGACATGGTTTTCCTAAACTTTTCCTAGCACATTGTGATACCTATTTCACCAAATATCCTAATCGCTCTCTTCTAAAACCACTCTGGTTGTCCAAGTGTCGGTCATAAGCTGTGGCACAGTGATCTTCAGGAACATTATATCAGGTGAGGGTTGACTGGTACAAAAAAATGGCACTGTTTCATTTTGTGCCTCTTGCTTTAAAGCCCTTCAACATTGTTGGGTTTTACTGGATTTGTTTTCAACTGAAAACCTAGGTTCTTTCTAAATGAACTGCTGTCAAGCAAGTTCTAACACCATCCTGCACCTTCACACTGATTTTTTTTAACCTAAACACAGAAATGTACATTTATCTCTCTGACAGTTTACCTTTTTGTTTAGGCCTATTAATTTGTAGCTATGATTTGGAATACTAATTCTTAAAACCAGCTTGTTAGTTATACTTCCTAGCTTATCTTCTGTTTCTTTATCAAGTACTTTTCAAAAAAATGCTGGTAAACAGAGAGTACCAAGAACAAAGTTCAGTAGCAACATTTAAATTGACATTGACCACTAATTACAGTTCTGTCAGAGCAGTTGTAAACATAATCACAAATCAGCATGGGTGCACTGTCAGCCAGCTTGCAGATCATTCACAAAGGAATTATGTAGTATTTTAAAACTACTCACTTACTTAATAAACATTCAACGAATGTCATTGTCCTGGACCTCTGTATTCAACACAAGTAAGACATAGCCCAGATTTTGGTTTATTCACAAATAGTGCATCAGAAACATGGCAAATAAAATTGCAGATTTCTGAGGGCCCCTGTAGGTGATTCACACTCTTAAGAACAGGGTTCAAGAATCTGCATTTTTAGCACAGCGCCTTATGATGCTTATATATAGTAGATATTAAGAATCACTGTGCTAGAGGAAAAGGCAGTTTTTTTTAAGTTCGGGTAGAATGAGAGCTATTCTGCATGAAGATGTGAGCAAGATATTACAGAAGGCTGGTGGTGAGGGTGACATCTTGCCTGGGAGGTTGGGTAAAGTGTTAATAAGAAGCTGACCTTTGAGCTGAATCCCAGAAAGAGACATATACTTTTTGAGGTGAAGAAGTAGAGTAAGTTCCTCTGGATAGAAGGGTAACCATGGTCAGGGATATGGAGTCATGAAAGGACCTATGACTCCAGGAGGCACTCCACATGTCAGGGTACAGGATATGGTAACAGGGAGTGACAGGGAAGAAACTGGACAGGTCATTGAAACACAGAAAATGTACTTCTGTGTTGTATGAAGGAATTACCACCCACAGACTGAGGATTAGAAAAGAAGACATTAAAATTCACAAACACAATTCAGTTCAAAGCATGCAACAATGGCAGTGCATGATAGAGCCTCACCTGATTTAGGTGTATTAAGTTGAGAGTTTCTAGATGAATGTGGCCTTGTTTCTTCACACACACACACACACACACACACACACACACACACACTTTTCAAAGTGAAATTACTGTTACCAATTCATATATTCTTTCCTCAAACTTTATTTCATTTACTTAAATTTCCAAAAGCTAGTACATGAGGAATAATTCTTTAATAAATAAGAAGTTATTCTGGGATATTTTGCAACACAGGTGAGATTCCATTTGTGATTTGAATGGAGAAAAATATAAATTACCATTAACATATAACAATAGTGCAATTAGCACCGATGAATTCAATCTCAAAGTCAACTAAAATGGTGAAATAATTAGAAAATATGTTTGTGTTTATAGTACTGAAATCTTGCTGATACTCATGAATTATGATTCAGCCAAAGAAATAATGTGTATGCACTTAAAATTATGTCCATTTCAAACTAGGGTTCAATAACTTCTGTGTATTTGTACCAAAGGCCTGTAACAGTTCATTTAATAACATCTTGTATCAGTAAGCTCAATTAATCAGCCAGTTGAAGGTCTTATTTATAGAAAAAATTGCTATGTTTAAATTAAAATTCCACATAGTAAAACAGAAGATTAATGTTTTGTTATAAGATTGCTCACCCCTCATTTATGTAATAAAGGTTAAAAGTAAGCAAAAACACCAACTGAATTAGAAAAATTGATTAAAGAGTATCTATGAAAAGAGACCATTTGCAGAAATGTATGTGCAGTGTTGAAGCCAAAAACAAGAATATATTTAAGTGTATTTCTCTCTCATTTGGGGCATGAAACTGCATTCTCAAAACATCCATTTTCCATAAAGGACATCATTGCAAAGCTGATCATAATTCTATCCTAGATGCCTCATATAGATCATCTATCTTGATCCTTAATCTATGAGCAGAACAAATATGTCACTTCCCTCGTGAATAATCAGCCTATATTTCATCCTGTGAACATTAAATTCCATCAACTGAAACTTAAGAGGGCATGTATGGTTATGTCATGTTTCAGAATATTTCAAGAAGATGAAATCTCTATCAGCACGGCAACCTTTATGAGTATGAAAAAGAGGAGTTTTATGTCTATGCCTTCATTGATTGGACAGTCACCCATTATTAGTATTTATTGAGTGTCTGCTCTGTACCAGGCAGTTCCCACAGGGCTGTCACAGGTTATCTCATTAATACTTGAAGCAGATATCATTATTGCTATATTAAAGGTGATGAAACTGGAGTTCACAGAGACTAAATGATTTGTCCAAAGTGCACACTCAATAAAAATAGCAGCTCTGAATTTAAGTTCAAATACCTTTTCTTTGTATTCTGTGTATCTTTCCTTGAAGAATACTGATTTACCTCCAAATGAATCGGGGAATGGAGGCTTTACTGTTCTCCTGAAATTGCGGACTCTTTCTTTATCATAATGCTCATAGTGAATGAGCTTTATGTCTCATAGTGAATCTTTCAGTGGGAGAGATTTGACTTTCTCAAAACAAACTGGCCAAAAAAAATATTGTGGTGGGTTATTGCATTTATCTACATATACATTATCTATCTGTCATATATCTATCTATTTGTCTGTCATTTATCTATCCATTTATCTTGTCTTTCTGTTTATCTACTCATTCATATATCTATGTTCAGTATATATAGTTTACTAGTTAATTTTGGAATACACAAATTTATATTTGTTCAAAAACACAGCAGTTCTGTGTCTGTGTGACACTATTAGTTGAATGTGATAAATAAATAAATAAATAATTCAACAAAAAATTGCAAAATTATTTCAAAACTATTTATGCTATTTTGATGGAATTTTAAAGACACCTTAGAAATACAGAATCTAAAGAATAGATCTTTTTCATTGTTATAACTCTGTGAGAACCACTGATATTAAAGCATGAAAAAGGGTATTTGAAATTTAGTTGAAACACATACACACAAGAAGAACATATTTCATTCAATATTGTTGGACACAGACAAATTATCAAAGTATTTTAATTTGTAAATACAAGTTTTTTAATGGAGTTTCATTTTCTTTTAAATCTATTCTGATTATTCCTATACTAAAGTTCTATAAAAGTTATAGAGAACAATTTAAGGGTTCAGTGTGCTTTGTTTTTATACCAAGTTTTTATTTACTGACAATATGAATGCAATGATAGTGAACTTTCAACAAAACAAATGATCATATATGTGAATACTAATTTCTAATATCAGGAAGGTTAACTTGTATGTATTAATTCTGTAGTTGTCCTCAGAATGTTAAAATTCCTGAATGATAATGAAATATATAAAATATATACACATAATGGTGGTTGAGTAATTTAAGCTCTACATTTTTAATTTTTAAATCTCTTATTTATTCCAGTGGCATTGGTACTTGTGATTTTAATCTGAAAGTAGGAGATTAAGAATTTTAAACTCTCTCACTATATATATATATATATATACACACATATATATGCTTTTTCTAATTTATTTATATAAATAAATATATATAAGTATATAAAAATAAATTAGAAAAAGCACACATATATGTATATATATAGAGAGAGAGAGAGAGAAAGAGAGAGATAATCACTTATTTTTACCAGTTACACAAATGCACAGAGAGACACATTTTCTTTCCAATGCTTTCTCCTTACAATTAGTTTCATCTAATTGTGTTTTATACTATCTGCTTTAATAATTCACACTATTTCATTTCAAAACCTTGAAATCAATTGGTAACAGCCCAGTGAATACTATGAGTCTCCTATCTACTTATGGAACTAAGCATGACAGTGGATTCAGAGACCAGTGCTTATTTGTGCAATTCAATTATCAAAATTTAAGGTTTCTTTCAAATAAATTAGTGCTTTTGCTAAATTACTGTGTTACTTATATTTAATTCAAATAATTAGCTTTTAATATTTGGGTGAAAATGTACATTTTTAACCTTTACAATACTGTGACTAGTACTCTGAGACAGTTGTGCTACTTGATGTTAATGTGGAGATTCTTTTATTTTCATATTGGAAATTTCTTTCTAGAAGTTATATAGATTGTGATCAGTGAAGTCTGGAGAAAAGATATAACAGAAAAGATGTACAATGCAGACAGAGAGGGAAGTGAGCGCAAGATACAACCTCAGGAAAGCCTACACTTAGGGTTTGGCATGGAAAAAATCTGTGTCAGCTGCCCTTCTCTCCCCAGCCTCATCTCTGTAACTCACCTCTGCAAAGTGCTCCCTCTCACCACTTTTATTTAACACAGTATTGGAAATGTAGTCAGAGCAATTATGCTAGAAAAATAAGTAAAGGGCATCAAAATGGGAAAGAAAGAAGTAAAAGTGTCACTACTTGCAGATGACATGGTATTTTATATATATCGGTGTATATATATATATATATATATATATATATATATATGGCCTTAAAAACTCCATTAAAAACTGTTAGAACTAATAAACAAAATCAGTAAAGTTCCAGAATAAAAAAATCAACATGCAAAAATATGTTTTATTTATATACACTAATAATGAACTATCAGAAAAAATAAATAACAAATAATACCATTTATAATTCTGTTGAAAATAATACCTAGGAATAAATGTAACCAAGAAGGTGAAACACCTGTATATCAAAAGCTACAAGACATTAATGAAAGAAATTGAGGAAGACACAAATAAATGCAAAGATATTTCACTCTCATGGGGCTTAACAATAAATATTGTTAAAATTCCCATACTACCCAAAACAATCTACAGATTTAGTGCAATCTCTATCAAAATTTCAATGACATTTTTCAAAGAAACAGAACAAATAATTTTAAAATTATTTAAACCACAAACATGAATATCCAACACAATCTTGAGAAATAAGAACAAAACTGAAGGTATTATACTCTCTGATTTCAAATAATATTTAAAAACTATAATAAACAAAACAATATGGTATTGACATAAAAAACAGATCAATGGAACAGCATAGAGAGCCCAGGAATAAATTCATATATATGTGGTCAATTTCGTGAAACTCAACCACCATCTTACACTATACACAAAAATTGACTCAAAATGGATCAAAGACTTGAATGTAAGACCTGAAATCATAGAACTCCTAGAAGAAAGCAGAGACAGTATGCTCCTTGACATTGATTTTGGAAGTGATTTTTTAAAAATTTGATACCAAAAACAAAAAAAAATAAAAAAAAAACAAAGGTGGGACTACATCATGCTAAAAAACTTCTACACAGCAAAGGAACCATCAACAAAATGAAAAAGCAACCTATTGAATGAGGCAAAATGTTTGCAAATCATATATCTGGTAAGGGGCTAATATCCAAAATTTATAAAGAAATGATACAACTCAATTACAAAAAAAAGCACAAATGGTTCATTTAAAAATGGACAGAAGAGAAAAAATATTCACTGGTACATCTGATAAGAGGTTAATATCCAAAATTTATAAAGAACTTATAAAACTCAACTCCAAAAAAACAAGCAACCCATTTGAAAACCGGGCAAAGGACCTGAATAGACACTTCTTCTAAAAGGACATACAGATGGTCCATAGACATATAAAAAGATACTCAATGTCACTAATCATCAGAGAAATGCAAATGGAAACCACAGCAAGATATCATCTCACACCTGTCAAAATTGCTATCATCAATAAGTCCACAAACAACAAGTTCTGGTGAGGATGTGGAGAAACGGGAACCCTTATGCACTGTTGGTGGGAATGCAAATTGTTCCAGACACTATGGAAAGCAGTGTGAAGATACCTCAAAAAATTAAAAATGGATCTGCCTTCTGACCCAGTGATCCCACTTCTGGGAATATATCCAAAAGAATACAAAATGCTAATTCAGAAGAACATAGGCACCCCTTTGTTCACTGCAGCATTATGTACAATCACCAAGCTATGGAAGCAGCCCAAGTGTCCTTCAGGAGATGAGTGGATAAAACAACTATGGGACATTTACACAATGGAGTACTACTCGGCCATAAAAAAAGATGAAAATTTTACTCTTTGCAACAGCATGGATGGACGGAGAACATTATGCTAAGTGAAATAAACCAGTAGAGAAAGACAAATACCATACAATTTCACTCATATGTGGAATCTAGTGAACAAACTAAACTGACAAGCAAAAAAGAGATGGACTTAGAGATGAAGAACAGATGACAGCTAGAGAAGGGGTAGGTTAGGGGGTGGAGGGATAAAGCAAAAAGGATAAAGGACTCATGGAAATGAACAACAGTGTGGTGATTGCTGAGGGGAGAGGGCATAGGGATAAAATGGTAATGGAAAAAATACAGTAAAGATTAAATTAAAAATAAAATAAAAGTGGGCAAAAGGTCTGAATGAACATTATTCCAAGGAAGACATATAGATGGCCAATAGGTACATGAAAAAATGCTCTACAGCATTAACATCAGGAAAAATTCAAGTCAAAACCATAATGAAATACTACTTTACACCTGTTAGAATGGATATGATCAAAGAGAAAAGAAATAACAATGGTTGGAGGGGAGCTAGAGAAAACAGAACCTCTGTGCACTATCGTTGGGAATATGGATTGGTGCAGCCACTATGCAGAATGGAAGTACCTCAAAAATTGAAAATAAAATTGCCATATGATACTGCAATTCCACATCTATGTATTTGTCCAAAGAAAACAAAAATACTAATTCAAAAACACTATATACACCCCCATGTTATATACAACCTTATTTATAATATAGTATCCAAGATACAGAAACAATCTCAGTGTCCATTAATGGGTGAATAGATATAGAAATTGTGCAATATATACACCCAATGGAATATTATTCAGTCATAAAAGAAGGAATTATTGCCTTTTGCAACAACATAGTTGCACCCTGAGGGCATTATCTAACTAAAATAAGACAGAAGGAGAAAGACATGCATAATTTCTTGTATGTGAAATCTTAAAAAAAAAAAACAGCAAGCTTATAGATACAGAGAACAGACTGGTGGTTGCCAGATGTGAGAGGTGGAGGTGGGAGAAATAAAATTTTGAAAAAAATTGATGATATATTACTGTATATTTTCCTCTTTGTATCCCAGGATGGCAGTGGTGCTCAATAAATATTTGTTGAATGACTCCATGATTTTATGTGGTCACCATTTTCTAGGTAAATAGAAGGCAAAGTTTTCACTCTCAATTCCATAGAAAGTTGAAAAGGAGAAAAATAAACTCAAAATCATCATATTTTAAAACCCAAGGCTCAGATTACCATAGCTTAAAGGCACTTTGTATAATTCCCCTAGATCATTTTCTGTTCTTTTGTAGGTGGGTAGCATCTTTTGTTCTGTCACCTAGAAGCTTTCTAATTAAATGTCAAATCTACTTTCCCTGATACAAACGTCTCAAAATTTTTAGTTCTCCCATACATTTCTTATATATAGTTAGAGGACTGACTACATTTCATATACATATATAAAATATATATATTTTTACAGAGTTGACTCTAATTGAAGTTAAGTTATGGAAGGAACAAGGAAATTGGTAAAGGAAAGTAGAGAGCGTATTTCAAGTAGAACTGAATGATTAGGGCTCAGTGGAGTGAGATGGCATTAAGTTCCCCAGATAGCAAGGGGAGTGTCCAAGGGAGAGAACACAGAGTGACAGGTGGTAATCAATGCAATGGATTGTTGGATGATGCTTTCAGATGACAGCTGTTTAGAATTGGTATGAATACAAAGCTCATCCATCAGTTGAAAGACTTCAATTCATTTATTTGGTTAATGTTTTTTGAACATTTACTATGTGTGAGACACTGGGTACTGCCTGTGAATACAATGATGATCCAAATAGCCCTGACCTCACAGAAACCACATTTTAATTAAGAAGACAGACAAGTAAAAGAATAGCACATATAAAGGTGAAATTGTAACAATGGCAGTGCTATATGTGGAAGATATACAGGGTCTGTCTAGAAAAATTCCAGCCACTATTAATATAACAAAAATGTTTTGCACATCATTGATGTAACCTGGCAGCCAAAGAGAGTGGGCTGGAATGCACATGCATGAACAATGACGACTTCACTGTACTAGTCCACGGGGGTGGTAGATGCCTTTGAGTGAGCATGTGTACTGTGTGGCCATCACATGCAAAATGACTGAGCAAGGAGAGCAACAAATCTGCATCAAATTTTGTGTGAAACTTGAACATTCCTCTGCTGAAACTATCTGGGTGACTCAGAAGGCCACAGGTGTGAGCAACTGGTGATTAGCACATTCATCACGACAATGTGCCCATTCACTCATCACAGCTTATACAGAGTTTTTGGCAACACATCAAATCATCCAGGTGACTCAGTCTCCTTACAGCCCAGTTTTGGCGTCCTACAACTTCTGGTTTTTCCCCAAACTAAAATCACCTTTGAAAAAAGAAAGAGATTTCAGAATGTCAATGAGATGCAGGAAGATATGATGGGGCTGCTGATGGTGATTGGGAGAACTGTGTGAGGTCCCAAGGTACCTACTCTGAAGGGAAGTAAGCCTTCATTTGTCCTATGTACAATGTTTTTTGTATCTGGTTCAATAAATGTCTCTATTTTTTCATTAGTATGTGGCTGGATACTTTATGGACAGACCAGAACACATTGTAGGGTTTTCTATGATCTGAGAACACTTCCTAGAGGAGGAAATAATTGAGAAGAGAATGAGAAGGTGTAGAGAATTTATTGTGCTTGGGATAGGCCCTTGTTCTTGATGGTAGCTGGACTTTCCTGTGAAGGAGGTAAATATAGTGGGGGCTCAGATCTCATCTGAACTTTCTAACCATTTCCCATGTTTTTGTCTTGTATTATGCAGATAAAATTGAGAATTATTGTTTGAATACACATGATGGACTAGATAAATGATAAATTACCAATGTGAGTTCTTTTTTAAAAATTTTTATTGAACTTACTGGGATGACATTGGTTAATAAAATTATATAGGCTTCAAGTGTATAATTCTATAATATATCATCTCTATATAGTATTGTATGTTCACCACCCAAAGTGAAGTCTTCTTCTGTAAACATTTATCCTCCATTTACCCTCTTTTACCTCTCACCCCCTTTCCCTGTGGTAATGGCCATATTGTTGTCTGTTTTTGAGTTTTTTCCTAATCTCTTCACCTTTTTTGCCCAGCCCCCAACTCTCCTTCCCTCTGACAGCTGTCAGTCTGTTCTCTGTAACTATGAGTTTGTTTCTATTTTGTTTCTTTGTTTATTTTGTTTGTTAGATTTCACACAGTAGTGAAATCATATGGAATTTGCCTTTCACTTAGCATAACAGCCCCAAGTTCATCCATGCTGTCACAGAGGAAACCAACAACAAAATGAAAAAACAGCCCACTGAATGGGAGACCATATTCATCAATGATACATCTGATAAAGGGTTCATATCCAAGATTTACAAAGGACTTATATAACTCATCACCAAAAAAGTAAATAATCCCATTTTAAAATGTCCACGTGCATTCTATCAACAGACACACCAAGGTTAAAATCTCAGACTCACCACAGAAGGACTGCATAGCTTAGGATCAGTGATTTAATCAGCTAAACATAGATTTCCTCTTCTGTACTTTGCTTAATACCAATTCAAAAATTGTTATGATGATTATATAGGAGAAAGTATGTAAATCTCTTAGCAGTCTTTGGCCTGTATTAAGTGCTAGAATTGTATGAGATACATGTTTTTATTGTTATCATGGCTATTATTGCTTCTTTGAGGGGAGAGAAAGGAGAGTTTCAAAGAGACAAATTACTTATTGGGTTGGCCAAAAAGTCCGTATATTTTTTCCATAAAATAAACGACATGCTTTTCATTTTCACCAATAACTTTATTGATTTGGATATTTTGAGTATGTTGGCTATCTTCCACAGGGCAGAATGTTGATTGCTCTCATTTAGTGTCTCAGTTTGATCGCTATCACTTTCAACTGGTCTGCCCGACCATGGAACATCATACAGTGAAAAATCTACAGCATAAAACTTTGCAAACCACATTCCACATGTTCAGTCAGTTGCAGCACCTTCTCCATATACTGCACAAATCATTTTTTTCATTTCAGTTGCATTTTTACTTTTCTTGAAATAATTAATAAATGTTAAAATTTATAAATATTAAAGCTTTCTTGAAAGCTTTAATAAATGTTTTATTTTCTTCCATCTTCGATATTAAAATAATTACACAAAAATTCACCAATTTTGGTAAGTGTTAATTAATGCACACATATATGACAGCTGTCACAATACAATCCAACAAAATCGTTTTGAATGACAGTAAAGACAATTAAGTGCTGCTAGAGCCATCTTACAAAAAAAAGAAACAACAAAAAACCTTTTTAGCCAACCAAATAGTTTCTTGTCTAAGGTCCCTCCCCATTTAAAAAAATTTGATTCAAAATATCGAGTGGTAGAAGGAGTGAAGGAATAAAAAAGAAGGTTTAAATCAATAAGAAATAGCATTTAATAGTAGTGGAGCCTTTCTTTCACTGCAAGATGTTATTAAAAACACTAGCAAAAGAATTAAGTAAGTAATATGTCTTTTATAATTCACACATTTGAGTTTGGGCCTCCGTAATATGGGACTTAACTTATGTATTATTCTCAATATCTACCAAATCTTCCAAAATACTTTTTTGAATGGATAAGTGAAGTCAACCAGAATTATCTTATTTTTTCTTGTTTTTAATCTCTACAAAGCTGTGCAGGGTGAGACATTTAGCGGTGCAAACTGCAGATCCTAAATGTAACATCTAATGAAATAAAATGATTATGATTTGTGTTCACAAATAATTTATCCTAATAGTGCTCTAGAGTGGCCAGGCAATTTGTATATGTGAGAAAGTTTCAACTTTGTACTTTGAGAAGGACACAGTGGCCACATCTCATAGGACCTTGTCTTAATCATCTAAGGAGAGGTCTTTCTTTTCTGTTACTGTATTATCAGCACCCAGAAGAACTTCAAGCATATAGTAGGTACTCAACAAATATTTATGGAATAAATGAATCAATAAGCATATCCTATAGAATGAATACTTCTCTTCATAATTACTCTTTCCCTTGTGTTTTTACATTTCTATTTCTTCTATATCCATGAGCCTGGACTTTCACTATGCAAATACTACACTCAAAATAATTTCCACTTTTTGTATAGTATTTAAATAGTATCACTTTTTTATAGTGTGTAAGTGGTACCTAATTTTCTTATGAGCAATACAGTCTTTTATTCCATAAATATTTATTGAGCAACGATTATGTGCCAAACATTCTTCTAGACCAATCAGCCTGGAACAATGAGAGCAGTGAACTAATGACAGATCAAATCCTATACCAGGGAGCGTTTCCACTCTAGAAATGAGAAACATCAAATAAGGGAATAGACAAATGTGTGTTTGTATGTTTATAGAATACATACAGAGTAATGGATAAATAGTAAGATCCACAATGTATGGTAAAGATGAGTGAATGCTAGTTTAATCAGAGTGTGAGAGAAATCCTTTGTAAATGACTTTTGTGTGAGTTCTGAAAGAATAAGAAAAGAGACCACTGAATGTTTAGGGAAGGTGTATTCCAGGTAGTAGGAATGCCAGATGAAAAGGTGCTGAGACAGTAATGTGTTTGTCATGTTTAGGAAGCAGCTAAGAGGCCAAAGTGCCCTGAGCAAAGGGGAAAGTGGGAGATGACTAAGAAATTCTAGGGGGTGAGTATGTACAGGCAAAATAAGATTTTTTAAATTTTTTTTCTAAAGGATTTGGGAAGCTATTGATGAATTTTGAACAGAGAACTAATATAATCTAATTTACTTTTATAAGAATTACATCAACGTCTACGATGAAAATTGAAACCAAGAAATCAGGACATAGAGACCAGTTAGAAGGATATTGTATGTGTTTTAATGAGAGGTGATCAAAGTAACCATAGTCATAGCTGTGGAGTTGTTTACAAATGTTTAAACTCTGGATGTGTTTTGGCAGTAGAAATGAAAGAATTTGCTGTTGGGTTAAACATTAGATATGAAAGAAAAGGAAAAGACTCCAGAGTTTTCAGCAGGAGTAACACTAATTAAGGTGTTGTCATTTATAAAGATGGGAAGCATGCAAAAGGAACAAGTCTGAATTGGAAAGAATATAATTTTTTTTTATATTTGGATATGTTAAGTTTGACATCCAAATGGAAATGTACAGAAGGCAATTGGATATGTGAGACCAGAGTAGAGGGGAGGTGCCAAGGCTGGGCATATGACTTGGAGACTATCAGAATAGAGATGGTATTAAAGCTATAGGAGCAGATAAGATTGCCTGGGGAGTATCAAGAGAAAAAAATTCTAAAAACTGGACCCTAGTAGTCTTCAGGATTAAGTGGTTGGAAAATAAAGAGGTACCGGTAGAGAAGAATAAGGAAATGACATGAGCATAGGAGATCCAAGAGCAAGGGCATCTCAGAAGCAATTGAAGAATTTAAGGGAGTAAAAAATGAGCAACTATGTTAAATGGTGCTAAGGTAAAATGAAGACCATGTCTTTATCATTGGATTTGAAAATGTCAAGATACTGACAAGAGATGTTTCTGTGGAGAAAACAGCTTGACTAGAGTGTCTTCAAAAGCATATAAAAGGAGAGGCAGTGAAAAAAAATGAACAGAGTTAATTCTTTTTAAGCAGTTTTGCTGTAAAGAGGCAGAGAAGAAGATAATCACTAGATGGAGATCATGGGGTGAGGGAGGGCTTTTTGAGGATGGGCAATATGCTTGGATGCTAATAGGAATGATGCCTTAATGGGGGAACTGTTGGTGATGACAGTCATGCTAGGGAAAGCCTTTAAATAACTTAAGTAGAAAATGGAGGAAGAACACCTTTTTCTCAGTCGCTAAAATGTAGAAGAATCTAGCAAAATGTTAAGTAAGAAGAAATAGCTTATATACTTGAGAACTGTGTGGATATGGTATGGGAGAGCTAAAGAAGAGTATAAATATTATTTCAGTGTTTGGAAGTGAAGATGAAATTATGTACTTTTTCAGGGCAACAGCATTAAAAGCCATATACTATTGAGCAGATTGTCATCTTATATAGCACCTTTTCTTGAAAATAGACCTTTTATAATTCTCCTCTTGACAAATTTTGAGGATTATACTTGTATTTTCGGGGAAATTTAATTTATAAGTTGAAGGATAGAGATAAAGAAGTACTGAGGTGGCATGAGAAAATTATAGCACTCCTTGTCAATAACCTGTATTTTTCTTTCTATTTCTTTAGGACTGTGTTTTATGCCTAAAGGTTTTTGGGATACTACTTTAGCACACATTTTGCTTTCAAATTCCATGTGAGTTTCTGGGTGGATCCTGATTCCAGTAACATTGATTGCTGTCTAAATCTGTTGCAGTGTGCCTGAATACTATGACTACGGTCATGGAGTAAGTGAGGATGCCTATGACAGCTACGGTAAGACCTTCTCTTTACTAAAACTGTGAAATCCGAACATCCATCAGTCACTGACAACTCAGAAATTACTTCTGTCTTTCTCCCCCCAGTTTTTACAGAAGTCCAGACTAAATTGATTTATGTAATTCCAGGGTGAGATTTGATGTACAGAGCCCGTGCCAGAAAATTGAACAGATCAATTTTGATCAATATTTCAAAAGCAATTACTCACAATGATAGATCATTTCAACAGCAACAGTGAGCATTCTGAATAGTGTCTTATATGTTCCACTGTGTCCATTGTCTGACTCATTGATTTGACAATAATCATGTGTCTTTCCTGCTTTCACAAAGAACATCAAAGAAATATACAGTTAAAACATTTTAAAACTTTTAAGGGCAGATATTAATAGCTTTCAAATTATTTACCATAGTGTGCTTAGTTCTTAAAATTGCCAGATAATGCTTGGCTCATAAGAATTAATGTTCAATAAATATATTAGCCTATAAAATTAATATTAAAATACACTGCTTAATTAACATACATACCATATAAAATTAAATTGTAATTCAACTCAATAAGATTTTACTGAGTACCTGTGAAATATAAAAATATAGTAGATGACTTTGAAGGGTTGCTGGTTTCTTAAAATACATCTGCAACATCAACAGTTGACCACCTTGAAAAACACTCAATTAAATGTTTCCAGTTCCAGGTTCTTGTTAAAATAATGCCAAGGCCACTCTGTTGCTCTTTCTGGGGAGCAGTAAGGGAGACCATGCATGTTCCCTGTGTGGGGCTCCACATGAAGAAGAGGTAGCGCTTCATCAGGAGAGAGGGTTGGACAGTCCAGATTTCAGGAGAAAAGAAGGAATTACACCCTCCTTGGACTCAGTCACCAAATCAACGCAACTCATTTCCCTCAGTGAAATATCACTAGGTTGAGCTCAGAAGTAGGAGTACAAAAATAAACCAACACTACAGTGATCGCCATTCATATGCTGATTGCCCGTATCTATTTTTTTCAGGTATTTCTTTATAATACTGCATTTTGCTGTGTGTAATGCACACCACATTTTTGTGCACATTATACACAGGATTATACCTATGGCATGTAACCATTGTACCCATGTATAATGTGCAACCTTGTTTTACCCTCAAAAACTTGTGCAAAAATGTATGCATTATACTTGGCAAAATATGGCAAATTGTAATATTAAGTGTTTTTATCTCCATTTGATAATGAGGAAACTGAACCACAGAGGTTAAGTCAACTTCTGTTTTTATATTCTCATCAGTGGTTAGAATGCTATTAATTAATTGCTGCTACCACACATGGAGTACCTATTATAGCTCTGTGCTAAGCAATGCATAATGAGGATTAGAGACTAGGAAGATAATCCTCATTACACATTATATGTATATCTATATAATCAATCCCTATTAGCATCCTGCAGGGTACACACTCCTACCATCATCTGCATTTTACAAATAAGGAACTAAGGCTTAGGGCATTAAGTAACCTGCCTCAGTTAAATAATTAGCAAGTGACATAGCAAGAATGTGAATTCAAGTTTGTCTCATTTTGTTTCTGATGTAGAGAGTGGGGGCGGAGTTTTGTAGGCCCTAGGAGAAAGAACAGGATATGCCACTTTAAACTTGAATTCATTTTAAAGAAAAGATGTTCAGCTTAGTGAGATTTCTCTAAATTGTGCCAACTACTGTCCTACTAATCTAAGGGGACGAAAGTTTTCTATAGTATTTCACAGGGAAAAAAAGAATTACTATAAAATGAGCACCAGGCTCCCTCTTTCCCAAACTCGAGCTTCTCTAGCATCAATCACATTGACCTAATCTTTTGCTGCTCTCAGAGATCAAGATATTCTCCAAAACATCTTAAACATATTTTCAGAATTTATTTCACAAAAATAATAGGTAATGGGCAAATTTGCATAGGTCCAGCTCAGTTGGTGAGCTACCACAGAATGTAGAGTTTTAATTCTGTTCTCTGTATGTTATTTTCACATTGGAAGGAAGAAGTCAAAGGCATCATCTGGTCTTTAATGAGCACAATAATATCCCAAATGCAGGGCTTCTCCAAAGCTATAGCAATGGGCCATCTAGGCTGAGCTGAGAGATTGCCTAACACCCCAGCATTCTCTGAGTTCAACAAAGCAGTAAATATATTCTCCATTGTTCCAGGCAAATTCTTAATCAAGTGAGAATCAAGCCACATGCCTTCTAAGATTAGGTACTGAGGATGATAGATGAATAAAACAATATGGGCATTTCTTTAATTCATTCAACTTAGTTGAATTCAACTTGACTCTAGTGCACATAGTATTGTCAGGCTCTAGGAATAAGATGGTGTACAAGATAAACATTGTCCCTCCTTGGTTTTCACTGTCTACTGTTGAGAAAGATGGTTTCATAATAAAAAATTATGGCACATTATAAGCCATGTGATGCAGTAGTTCTATAAAAGGTCAGAAAACATTACTCTTGCCCTGGCTGATGTAGTTCAGTGGACTAAGTGCCGAACTACAAACCAAAGGCTGCTGGTTCAGTTCCTACTCAGGGCACATGCCTGGGTTGTGGGTCATGTCCCCAGAGGGGGCACTCAAGAGGCAACCACACATTGATGTTTCTTTCCCTTCCCTTCTCCCTAAAAACAAATACGTAAAAATATTTTTAAAAAAGAAAATATTACTCTTAAATATTTATTTAGTGGCTGACAAATCTGAGGCATTGTTCTCAATCTTGAACATTCTTCACTGAACAATTTCTTGAAGCTCACATTATACTAAGAAGACATTGTTTATAAATCACTTTTTAAAAATTAAATTTCATTTGCAAAATGCCATTATTATATTTTACATGTGGCACATTATCTTGAGAAAAATCACGCCTATGAGATTTGCTTTGCAATACTACATGCACTGAAACCGATGGCAGGGATGGAGTTGATGATTTCTCTTTCCAAATTCTTTACATGTATTTAATTAAATTTATTTGGGTAGCATGGGTTAATAAAATTACATAGGTTTCAAAAGTACAATTCTATCATCTGCATTTTGCATTGTGTGTTTACCACCTAAAGTCAGATCTCCTTCTGTCACCATATATTTGACCCACTTTATCCTTTATATGTTAATACTATCTAAAGCAATAGGAAAAAGTGTGAATATAAATTATTGCTTCTCAGACCTAATGGAAATGCAGGAGCCATGGTCAGGAGATCTGGCTGGGCTCACCTGTGTAACCCATGGGTCTTACATTGGTTAGTTAGTTAGTCTGTTTCTTTTCAGAGGAAGGAGGCTGCTCACAAGCCCAGATTCCAGTAGCCCAAGTTCATCCCAATGCCCCATAATCCTCTAGGCTCACTGTGCCCCATCAGTGGTGAACACTGGGCAACAGAACAGGAACCAAGGAACTCTGAACAAAAGTGCCTAGGTTTTAAATGATGTAGATGTGAATTAATTTTATTTTATAAAATAATTCTTGCCAAAAGTGTTTAGAAATCTAAGCAGATACATAAGTCTGACTAACATAGAAAAATAAGTTACATATTTTCTTACTGTAAAAATAATACACATACACTATAGGAAATTTAGGTTAACAGAAAAGAAGGAAATTTAAATCACCCTAAATTACACTACTACGCTAATTCACTCCTTACTTTTTTGTTATATATTTTATCATCTTTAAATTTTTATTGTATTTTTTCCATTACCATTTAGTCCCCTTATACCCCCTCCCCCCAACAATGACCACACTGTTGTCCATGTGCATGAGTCCTTTTTCCTGTTGCTCAGTCCCTCCACCCCTCACCTCCCTCTCTCTTAGCTGTCAGCCTGCTCTCCATCTGTGAGTCTGTCTCTATTCTGCTTGTTAGTTCAGTTTCTTCATTAAATTCCACATATGACTGAAATCATATGATATTTGCCTTTCTCTGGCTTATTTCACTTAGCATGATTCTCCAGATCCATCCATACTGTCACAAAGGGTAAATTTTTCTTCTTTTTTATGGCCAAGTAGTATTCCTTTGTGTAAATGCCCCATAGTTGTTTTATCCACTCATTTAGTGATGCACACTTGGGCCGCTTCCATACCTTGCTGATTGGAAATAATGCTGCAATGAACAAAGGGGCACTTATGTTATTTTGAATTAGCATTTTGTGTTTCTTCAGATATATTCCCAAAAGTGGGATCACTGGGTCAGAAGACAGATCCATTTTTAATTTTTTGAGGTATCACCACACTGCTTTCCACAATGGCTGCAGCAGTCTGCATTCCCACCAACAGTGCCAAAGGGTTCCCCTTTCTCCACATCCTCACCACCATTTGTTTGTTGATTTATTGGTGATAGCTATTCTGACAGGTGTGAGATGACATCTCACTGTGGTTTTCATTTGCATTTCTCTGATGATTGTTAATATTGAGCATCTTTTCATATGTCTGTTGGCCATCTGTATGTCCTCTTTGGAGAAGTGTCTATTCAAGTCCTTTGACCATTTTTTTAATTGGGTTGTTTGGGCCTTTTATTGGTGTTGAATTTTGTAAGTTCTTTATAAATGTTGGAAATTAACCTCTTGTCAGATGTATTGGCAAATATGTTCTCTCATTCAATAAAATATTGCTAAGAGCAATGTCCAAGGTTTTGTTTTCTTCTAAGATTTTTTATGGTTTCCGGTCTAACACTTAAGTCTTTAATCCATTTTGAATTTATTCTTGTGTGTGGTGTAAGAAAGTGGTCTCATTTCATTTTCCTGCACTTAATGTGTCCAACTTTCCCAAAACCATTAAAGAATAGACTATCTTCAGCCCATTGTATGTGCTTGCTTCCTCTGTCAAATATTAATTGACTAGAAAATTGTGGGTTTGTTTCTGGGTTCTGTATTCTGTTCCATTGCTCTGTGTGTCTGTTTTTATGTCAGTACCAGACTGTTTTGATTACTGTGGACCTATAGTATAGTTTGATACTAAGGTAGCATGATTCCTCCAACTTAGTTCTTCTTTCTCAGGATCTCTGTTGCTATTCAGAGCCTTTTTTGGTTCCATATGCAAATGTGTGAAATTTTTGTTCCAAAATGCATGCTTTACTTTTAAAGAGAACACAAATTAGACAACTTTATAAAAGTTCCTGCCCTGGCTGGTGTAGCTTAGTGGATTAAGTGTGAGCCTGTGAACCAAGAGATCACAGTTCGATTCCCAGTCAGGGCACATGCCTGGGTTACAGGCCAGGTCCCAGCAGGGAATGCACAGGAAGTAACCATACATTGATATTTCTCTCCCTCTCTCCTTCCCTTCCACTCTAAAGATAAATAAATAAAATCTTTAAAAAAATTCCTTTAAGATTGTTTCTATCATAAGATAAAGAAGAAAGGTTTTCTTTCACTTATTTTAAAAATATTTTAATTTTTATTTAATCTTTATTGTATTCTTTCCATTACCACTTAGTCCCCTTATACGTATATACTCCCTCCCCCCAGCCATCACCACATGGTTGTCCATGTCCAATCGTTAGGATTGTACCTTGAAAAACTGCAGAGTTTAATTTATTATCACATGTGCTATTAGAATTACTGTAAGTATATTCAGTTGAAGAGGGATACTCCCTTCTTTCATGAAACCAGGAAGTAAAGAAACTACTTACCTGTCAATCTATATGGCCATGAGATTTAGATCTGGATCATTCTCAGATTCTCTATCCTACATAGACACTAGAAAAAGGACCAAGTCAAATGATGAGAAAAAGATTTTGGCATCATAATCTTTAAGTCTAATTAAATTAATACACATTACATGCACTAGCTTCTGGTATTAAGTATTATACAGAGGAAGATTTAAGTACAGTTCTTGCTGATAAGTTACTCAACTTATGATATCCAAATAGGCAGAAGAAAAAAATTAAATATGCATGTGGAACAGTGATTTGAGGACCCATTTATGTCATTTATAGGTTGGTATTTTGTTAATTTTTCATACCTCACATATTAACTAATATCCATTTATAGTTTGTCTTTAATGAAGTTCACAGTCTTGTAAATCAATTAACATGTGTTCTAAAATGTAAATCTTACATTTCCACTTGTTCACTTCTATGCTGAGTTAGTAATTTTTCTCTTATATTTTGGCTTCATTATCGGTACAGATATTAAATCTCAATGGAATGTCTGTATTGTTACAAAGAAACTAGCCCCAATTCTGTTTCCTGGATGCACCCCAAAGTCAGACAGTGTGTGAAGAGGCTTGTTGTCACTTGCCTTGGACTCCCTCCTCTCCTCTCCTGCTCTGTTGGTGGGAAGAACAGCGGGGCAAACCAAGGTGGTGGGCAGGGAAGAAGGACTGCTCTCCAGGACAATTGTGTTGTGCATTCAAAGGACTCACAGATGGCATCTCTCATTTAGAATTCCTTCAGAAATGGTCTTAAATAAACCACTAAAAGTAAAACTGCAGTCATTCAGTGCCACTCATTCTGAATTGTCATACATTGTATGTGTGTGCATCACCAGATGAAATTGCATTTGTCTCCTTTGGGCCTATAATGCATATTAATGTAGCAAATATGTTGACTTCTAAGAAAATCGTGTATCTTTTTAGGCTTCACAGCAATTATCTTGAATAATTTAATTATTCAAGGTATTGGCAGAAATTTAGTATTAAATATTAACTATTTTTCTTATTGCAATATAAATATAAATCTTTTAAATATTTAAATAAATATTAGGACCAAATTACAATATATTATTTATTATATTAATATTTAATGTGTTGATATTTATTAAATATTTCATTGGTGTTAAATTATTATTTAATTAACACTTAAATATTAAATTTCTGGCAACTTGAGTTTATTTTTGGAACCTGAATATTTGGCTTATAGGAATTTCAAATCAGTTTCTGCATTTTTTAAATATTCCCTAATTTACTAGTCATTACAATGGTTTTGGATAAGTCTAATTAGGTCATAATTCAATAAGAAAGCATTTTAAGTACATTACATAGATCAACTTGGCTAAGCAATGCTTCATATAAGAAACATCCTCTAAATTCTCTTCAAGACTGACAGTTAAGAATGGACAGCAATATTCTTTTCTCAGAGAAAAGAGCCATTTATTAAAATGTATTTAATGTATGAACTGAAGTGCTAATTATGCATCTGTTCTCTAGTGACATTTTAGATGACAGCTGTGTGGAACCAAGGAGGATAATATTAATACACTGTCTTTAAATCAGTGAAAGCAAAAGAATTTTTGTGCTGTATTCTAGGACATTTGAGTGCCTCACTTCAAATCAATTGCAGAACATGAATGCATTAATTTTGTGTTGAGGAGCTGGAATGATTATTCTCCCAGTGTGAAAATAAACCCTCCATTGATTAATCTGTAAAACAGCAAGAGGAAATGAAGCTAAGAGGCTAGTGTGCCAGCCATATGATTCCAGAGCAAAGACTATTTTTAATAGTAAATAGAAATAGAAATTTAAAGAAATCGATTTTACAGAGAAGATGAGTTTTCCTAATAAGGGTGAGATTTTATGTTCATTTAAAAAAACTAGTGTATACAAACAATTTATTTTTCTTAGAATTTGTAAATACTGAAGTTGTTACATGATAAGCTATTGAAAACAGTACTATGATTTATTCAACTTAATTTTAATATAGATTTATGAACTTATTTTCAACTGAAAGACTAATATATTGTATTTTAAAATTCAGTTGTAAAATTAACTTAAAAATTTTAATTTTCTGTTTCTTACTATTTCAGAAGTTACCATGAGGTGGATTTCAAATCCAACTTGACTTAATAATAAATGAAGATTATGTTGCCTAGGCAAGAAACAATCAAAAAGAGCAATGCACACTACTTCATTGCTTGCATTGCTAATTTTGTTAACTCTATTTACAGTTTCAATTATGTTTGGTATTATGCACTTCTAAATTCAGCAATTTTAAGCAAAATTGGAAATGCTTTTTCAATATTTTAGATCAGAGAATTACTACCTTAATTACAGATTTTAGAATCACCTGGTGAGTACTGAAAAAAATACTGATGTGTCAGTTACCACCCCAGATCAGCTATATCATAGTCTTTGAGGATTAGAGCTGGGGATCAGTTTTGAAGACTTCTGGGTGGTCCTGTTACACGCTAAGGTTGAGAATAAGGTATAGATAGATAGGAGCATTGGAGCATGATGAACAGTAGCCTATGAACTTAATATGAATGGTTAAATCTGTGCCAGGCATTTGCTGTCTTGGAGCCAGCACACGTTTTATGCAGACCACTTTTAGAAAATTAGGTGTTTTGTAAGTAAACCTTGTATTATAAAACCTGACATTTGAACTTCACATTTAAAAAACTAAATATTTAGTTAATGGAAATAGAATTTAGTCCCTTTTTGAATGACTGTGTGTTAAACAGTTAAATCCCAGAGCTGATTTTGTCTAAAATTTACCCAACAGATAGAGGGTCCACAAAAATTATAATCCACATGCATCTAACAGCTCTCTTTTTAAGATAAGAAAACTAGAGGTAGGGAGATTTTTTATCATTTTTTTCTGCTGAGTTAATGGTGTAATCATTTTAACAAGAGAAGGGGAGAGTTGAGAGATCTATTGTCAGAATCTTGGGGTGAATAAAGATTACACAAAAAGTATATTCAATATGGTATAGATTTATAGTTAGAATGTTGAAAAAAGGAGCTGTTTTTAAAACACGAAGTACACAATGCAAATTATAAAGCTAAGAATGTGGGTTTTTTTGCCTATGTGGAAATACACCAGCTATGGAAGTACGTACCCAGGAGATTGCTGCCTTAGGAGGTCTTTATATAATTTCCAGAGTTTGGGAAGATTTTGTGTTTATTAGCAGAGGTCATGGATTAAAAAAAGATAATTGTTCTGAAATAAATGTAAAACACTTCATTTATCAAATATGTCATAGTTTATTGAATGACTCAATAGGAACTGATGAAACTATGCCAGTTAAAATGTAATTATAATTATTGATGATTCAAATCAATGTCTTTTTGTTTTGAACAAATCATTTAACCATAGTGGTACCTTGTCAAACTTATAGCTTAGTTGGAACGAGATGTGCCAGGAAAAACAAAAATAACATAGACTAGACAGGTCAGTCTCCCTGGAGCCTATAATTGTGCGGGAAGATCTCAGGAGAAGGCCTCTCACACTCAGCTGTGTGCAGAAGCAGACAGTAGACAGATATCCCAGGAGATAGGTCCAGTCAGGGCGAAGAGCTAAGATTCAGGCTGCTGAGAAGATTGGGAAAAGCAAACAAAAGAGACTAGGTGAAGGAGTGTTTCATAAGTTAAGGGCACAATTCTGCCCAAAACTGCCCTCACGTCACAAGCAGTCAGTTTAGGAAACCCCAGGCCGCCCTTGCTTCTAACCAGCTGTTCACAAATTTGGTGGTTTATACTGTCCCATCAGGTGTGATAATTTGTCAGAACGACCCACATAACTAAGTAAAGTGTTATACTTAGAATCAGGGTTTCATCATAGCAAAAGGATAGAAAGCAGAATAAGGCAAAAGGAGAGACACAAAAGGCAAGGTCTGGGAGAGTCTCAAATGTGAAGCTTTCGAAATCTTTAGGGCTGCACTATTTTCCTGGCGCCCTGTTGTGTAACAGCTCTCAAAGTATTGCCACTCAGGGAAACTCGTTTAAACAGAAATGTTCACACTGTTTTTATGGTTTCATTCCATAGGAGTGATTGACTGAATCATCTGCATCTCCAGCCTCTTACTTTCCCCAGGCTCGAAGCTGGTATCACATGGTCAAAGCCCAACCCCGCTAATTTCATGATTGGTCTTTTTGGCATGACTAGCCCCCATCCTCACTCATGTCACTAGCATAAATGATTGGGTGTAGTCAGAGGGATCCACTATGGATCCAGTTGCTCCAAGAAATTCAAGGTTTAGAAGTTACCTCACAGTAACCAGGGACAAAGGCTAGCCTAGGTTTTTGTGGAGCAGGTGGTAAGATAAGAGCACCCACCTGGTAAAGCAGACAGAGGCACCATCCAGGCAAAAGCCCAGAGAGTAAGAGCTGGTTAAACAGCTAGTTTAACATTTTGCTGTGCTTAAGGCCTGACTTTTTTGAACACCCATAACTTAGTGCTGGTCTGTGGATACACCGGGCTCATTTTTGTTCTCAAATATAGAGATAAGGGATTCAGGGGAATAAGACAATCAAATAACTGCAAATTCAGTGTCTTCATCTGTGAAACTATGTCACCAAGCCTGCCTTCTCCACTGATAAAGACTTTATTGAAATTCTTTGAAAAGAGAGTTATTCTTTCATATCAACACTCTTATTCTCCTTCCATTATTTCTCATAAAGTCTTTATGTGTATTTCAAAAAAAGCCTATGGTTGAACTCTGTAAGCTTTTGATTGATTCAGGATTTTATTTAGCAATAATAAAAGTATTTTTAAAATTGAAGTCAGACAAGGTTCTATATCATGTCCAATTATTATTCATCATATTTTTTCTGTACCTTCCATTTCGGAAATCCTTCCTCTAGCTGGCATCTTTATCTACTTTTCACTTAGATGAGATCTTAATTCCAAAGGCAGATACATATTTATTTAAAATTTTGAGAACCACTGACCTATATTATTGGACAACTACAAGATATATAGAAAGTCAAGAATAAAATATGAGTTTAAATTTTACATATGTAATTTGTCAGTCATTAATGGATGGTAACTAGAAATGAAATCATACAAATAGAATCAAGTTATTGCAAAATATAATCATCTGTAAAATATGTAGTGTAAGAACTAAAACCAAATAAATAATTTAAAAACACCACCACCATCAAGGTGAAAGGGGTCTTATACTAATCAGTGATTCTTAACATTCCAAATCATGGTAGCCTCACCTGGGAACATAGAAGCTTATAAAAATCACCCATTGGAAACTAAACTAATTGGAAAGCTATTCCTGGTGCAGCCTCGAGTTTGTTGGTCACTGTTTTTAACTCTCCTGGAGTTCACAATCAGAAGCAGCAGTAATTCAAACAACCTAAATGTAAAACCGAAGGTGAACTCGAAAGGCCACACTGTCATCTGGAAATTAGGTGTATACATGAAGTAAATGTGGCGGTATTAAACAAGAGTGAGTACAAAAGTGAAAATGGGCTTAAAAAAATGGCCATAAGATTTCCATACCAAAACTGAAAAAAGAAACCGGATTTAATTCCCAGCTTAAAAAATCCAGCCATGACCACAGACCCACATTGCATTGAATCAAATCAAAGTTAACAGAGAAATATCAAGCACCAATTAGCAAGTCCACAGGTGTGTTTCAGAATTTTACCCTCCGAAGTTTTTATAATTTTCCTTATTATAGATTATTCATATATTTATCAACTGTCTTCCTAAATTTGCCCATTCATATTTTCAATATGTACTGCTCTTTAAGCATTTATACTTGTTATCCATGTGAGGTTTGGACTCCAGAATTCATTGTTATTTATTTGTTTCATGGCTTAGGTGGCCAAATGGAAACCTCTACTATTAAAAGTCAGTTTAGGATTTTACTTAACTTCTTCCAAGATTAAATGGAACTGGCTCATCAAAATTGGATGAGAATTTTGGTATTTAGGACAAATTTGCCAGTAGCAAAAGAAACTCTTCTTGAAAAGTACCAAAAGACCCAGCCTATCTCTGGTTGATAAGATCCCTACCAGAAATCATTATCTTTCTTAAGATGACTCAAAATAAGCAATCCAAGAAGGTAATCCATAAACCTTTACTAATCGTTAAAGAAATCGAAATTGTTTTTCTCAGTATATTAAGTAAAATGAAATCATTCATTTGCCAAAATTTAATGGATACATAAATTTGGGGTATTTTGCACTTAAAACCTTAAAAGGATTTGTTCTCCTGATTCCTTCTTCTAATTAGCTCTGAGCCTATTTTTTTGCAAAAATAAGAAGACTTCCTCCTTTAGAGAAATGTATTTTAATATCTTAACTTTACCAACAACACTTCTTGTATTTTCAGAAACAAAGTGAAAAATTCCAATTGTCTAGGATGAAATTAGGGATCACATCAAGTTAGGCCTAGCAGGGAATTCCTTGCTAAGGTATTTGGGTTTGATTTTGAATGTGCTGTAAGATTAATTGAATAGACCTAATCAATAGTACTTGGTAAAGTACCTCTGGCTAGAAGGTGGAGAAGAATAGAGTGTATGCATACACACACACACACACACACACACAAAGAAGGAAATACATATATAAAATAGATATATAATACTAATTATAGTATATACTATTGCATATATATAATAGCATGGATAAAATTATAGAAAGGCACAAAAGGTGACTAGCTTTCTGGACAACTGTGATAATGGCTTTCAGTGAAATAGGGTTAATGAGGATGGAAAGAAATGGATGGATTAAATATATATTAAGGAAGAAAAGACAAAGCTTGGTTATTGCTCAGGTCCATTGTGCAAAAAGAGAGACCGTTAAGATGCCAAGAGATTTTTGGTTGGTAACTAGATAGCTGGTAGGTAGTAGCATCATTTGCTGAATGGGAAACTTGGGAAGAGTATTAGGTAGTATGGGGAAAAAGTTTAGTTTTGGAAAAAATTGACTGGAGACACCTGAGGAGATATCCCACAGGAAGTTAGATATACATATCAGAAGCTCAGAATGGTTTGTGACAGTTAACATGTGTCATCAGTATGTAGATTAAGAGACTTGCATAAGGGCTCTTTCAGCAACAAAAAAAGCAGAGTCAGAATTCAAATGCAGCCTTGGGGGCAAGACTCTTGGGACTGCTATTCAAAGTGATGGATCCATCTGGGGCTTCTTTTATGGGTACAAAAAGTGTAAAATATTTAAATATAATTAACTTTTTGAATAAATGTTTACCAGGTATCTGCCATGTGCTCCATAAGATTCTGAGTTAAACACAGAGTGTTTAGAAATGCCCAGCCCTTTGTTTTTCTCCAAGTGGATTATCCCAAATATTACTTTTTTCTAACAGGAAATATCTAATTAAAAATTGCAACAGTGTTAAAAGCTTCCGATAAACTGACTGAATTTCCTGAGACCATAAATGATGGTGAACTAAAGTTAACTCTTCTTGGAACGTAATTCACTATGTTCACCTGTGAAAACAGATGCTGGTCATATGTTTCTCCTTCAATATTTTTCCTTTTTGCCATATGCATCTTAAAACAATAAACTCATCAATTGCAAATAGTGACCACACAAGTTGTATGGATGAAATGGTTGAGCCATCAATATTTTTAAAGGCTGAGCGCAGAGCAGATAGCCCTACCGTCTACTTTGGGTAAATGAACATCTAGATTTGCACTTCAACAAATTTAGCTCATACAGCCCACATTCTTGTTAACAAAATTAAAGCTCCAATCTCACTCATTTAGCTAATTGTTTTGTTGTTGGAATCACCAATTATTATATAATCCAAGGGGAATAAAATAAAGTCCAGTTACACAGGAAAAAAGGGAAGGAAAAAGAAGTGATGGTCAGGAATTCTTTTAGATGGAAGGCATAGTGGAAAGATAGTGAGATTATTAGAAAAAGTCTGAGTTATAGTTTCCTCATCTTAAAAAGAAAGGCAACAGTAATTCCTATCTTGCAGGAAAATTGTATTTGCTAATAATACCCATAAAATGCCCAGCACTGGGCTTCCCCTTAGAAGAGGTGATGGTAATATCTTCATTTTTAAATAGGATAGATATTTTTAATTATATAAGGAAGATGGATATAATTATATGAGTTACAACAACAACAAGAAAATATCTAACTGACCATATTTTCTTTGGGAATAAGTAGCCATAAAATAACATGTAAGTATATATTAGAAAGATGCTTTTACATAGAGTGATATTCCTCAGAAAGATCAGAAACTTAACTGAGACCAACAAACTCATCTCAATGGCTTACAGCCAGCGTGCGTTTTCATCAACCTTGCTGTAATGCTCTCAAAATGACTGGCAAACCAAAACACTAGAAGCCTGTGGTCGTACAGATTAACTGAGGTTTTTCTGCTGTGGTTGGGGTTTTGCATAGTGCTTCATAGTGTACCAAAAATAAATAGCATGAGCCATACTTTTTTGTTGTAGTTGTTTAAAAGAAAAATGGAGACTCTTTTTCAGATCTCAGAAATATAAACAATTAGCTATGTAGGCCCAGCAAAGTATGAATGTAAGGGCTGTGCCCTTAATAATATTGATGATCCTACATCTTTTTTGAACTAATCTTGAAAGTTAATTTACTCAGAAGGTGGCATTTTAAACCTATTTTCAGAAAAAAAAACATTAAAAGTGTACTTTCAAGGTACTTAAATAATGCCAACTTTTCCTAAATTGGCTACTTGTTCCTATGCTTCATTTTTCCCCCTACTAACCTCAACATTTACAGTATCTCTGGAACAGTCAGAGAACACTGTTTTGCAACTTTAAAAACCATCCAGATTTTTCTTTCCTACTCTGAATGCTCCCCGAAGCAACTGGTCCCCTGGCAGGAGTGAGAGCACTTGGAGAAATGCACACCACTTAGCAGTGCTGATTCTGCTGACAGCTGAGTGCTTGCCTGAGTGCAGAAGCTCTTCGAGTCACTAGAGTGACATTTAATGCACCAGAAGAGTTACCTGGGTAACCTACACCTCTTTATCAAAGTAAGATGTTCCTTGATGATGCTTATTAGCATGTAATGAAGATGCACTCTATGGCATTCTGTAAAACTTGACTCAACTAGGTAAAAAAAATCAGTGTGAGTTATAAAATTAGAGGTGGAGTAAGTTTTAAAAGAAATATTGAATGTGGGAAGAGAGGGTGGGTAGAACAGGGGAGAATAATGAGGGGAAAACAGGAACAGCTATAATTGAACAACAATAAAAAATAAAAAAGAAATATTGATATATTTCAAATACGTACAACACTCTAACCTAATTGCTAACAATGAGTTTCTGAAGAAGAGTCCTGTTTTACTTATTTTGTATCATTGATTCTAGTTAGTGATATCAGTTACTTATTTATATGTGCCTTACAAATATTTATGGTGTTCTTACTTTGTATCTGTCACCTTGAAAAGTCTCTTCCTTCATAAATCTTAGAATTCAGTTTAAGAAACAAAGCCAGATGATAAAGGTAATTAATACGGGAAAGTCTTTAAAGAAAGTGAGTTCTCTTAAATAGGTTAAACAGTGTCTGAATTCTTAGTTATGCTACATATTTGCTCAGAAAATTACTTCTTTGAGATGAATAAATCTAGAGTTCAGTCCAAGTTCAGCTGAATGATAGAAGTTAGTAGTAGCACCCTTCTCTAGGCTATCCCCAGCATTCTCTTCAAATACCAATTATAATTGAGCTGTTATCTGTGAAATTTCAAGTTAGTTTTGTACTGCGATCTCCTTAAGACTCCTTAAACTACCCTCATATGCAGGGCTAAGTACAATGACTGGCATAGGAGATCTTCAGTAAAGAATAAAAAAAGAAAACGTTTGCTTTATGAATGCTTTATCTTCCCCCTTTACCTCTTATTTCATATACAAATGGTACATTAAAATCCTAATTAGGAAGTCTAGAGTTGGCGGGAATTTGATCGAGTCACTTAAGCTCTGTTTCTCATATCTTCATTTGCTATTTCCAGATCCACAATTCTGTAAACCATTCCAGTAATTTCAACCTGGCAGACAGTTATTTTTCACCTTCTCCAAGCAACAGTTTATTTATTTGCTCAATTCACATGCATAGTCAAGCAAGTGCTTCTCACATGACACTGATCCTGACATTGAGAGGACCTCACTTCCTTTATCATTTTTCAGAAGGACAAGGGAAAATTATCTCTAAATTTCATTGTCTGCAATATTTTTTTAAATAACATCCTGGAATACCTCATGGGAATAGACACAATTCGCCAGGATGCCAAATTTACATGAAGCCCTAAAATATTTCAAATACACCTTGTCTTCACCCCTAGAAGACAGGTATATTCTAAATGCATTCCTGAAACTTCATAACTTCAAATTTCAGAAAATTCCCATTGTGAGGACCTTATAATAATGTATCTCTTCCTTTGTTTGGGTTTTTTCCATGTGTAAACTTCCATGGTAGATTCATGTTAAGATGCTTTTAGATTTTTAAGAATCACTTCTATCTCTGATATTACTGTGTAGCAAAGAAACCTAAGAGCTTTTGGTGAGCAATGAGGGGGCGGGCTGACCGGGTAAGTTTTGATGACACACAATGTGATGACAAAAATAACATTCAGTGCTGATCAAAGACCAGACATAGAATTCACTGAAACGAGCTTGCTTGTATTATCGTACGATGGTATGTGTGGCTATACTATAATAAAAATATGATATTAGGAAAAATATAGACCAAGAAAATTTGGCACAAATAGAAATAATATTTGCCTAAACTCAATTCACTGTTATTATTGAGAACATGTAAACAGTGGCCCCAAGATCTGAATTAAGTGAACTAAATCCTTGATTTCCTCTACTAAAGGTAAGGAATTTCAGAAAATTTAAAATTCACTTTGCCTGTGTAGAAATTCATTTTGGCTGACTTTCTGGTTACAAGTATGGTAGACTAATAGTTGCCCCTTTTTCCTGGGAGGAAAGAGCATAGTATTAATTTGCATATACACAGAGAACTAAAGAGAGCACATTTTTGTGCAATAAAACGTGTTTTTATACATTTTTGTAATGGGATTCCACTATGATTGTTTCATTGAATCCAATACTGACTATTTTTGGTACATAGCTAATTAAACCTCTTGAGTAAGAAATCTGACTTCAACTCTCTAAGAAATATCTAATATTTCTAGTTATAGAGCTTTTATAGTTAATATTGAATTTCTTCAGCTCAGTTGTTACTGTTTTGAAGGTTGTCATTGGAAGCTCTTTCTGCCTCATAGTTCCTAGAGTTAAATCATTCATTCATGTAATCTTTCATTGCATTCAATGCCTAGTAAGCGTTGCATTTTCTCAAGGCACTTGGGATACAGCAGTGAACAGTGATACTTTCTATTTTCATGTTGGCCAACAGTTAAGAAATGTAAGCTTTCAGTCCATCAATTAGCTGTCTGATAAAGTCAAGTAAAGCCAAGTCAGTGAGTTCATTTTAAGCACATATTCTGCAGCAAGACCCCAGGATTATGCCTGTTTAACAGTTCTGACAAATCTAGGGCTAGATGTGGCCCACATTGCTATCACTCTGCTCAAGGTTGTAACACTATTTTTTTCACGTCTCTTGTTTTTTTTTATTTTTATTTTTTAAATTATTTTATTGTTGTTCAATTACAGCTGTCTGCATTTACCCCCCACCCCAGCCAAACCCACCTCCCTCCCTTGCTTCCACCCCCCCTTGGTTTTGTCCATGTGTCCTTTATAGTTTTCCTGAAAACCATTCCCCTTTCTTCTCATTATCTCCTCCCACCTCCCCTCTGGTCACTGTCAGATTGTTCTTAATTTCAATGTCTCTGGCTATATTTTGCTTGCTTTTTTCTTTTGTTGATTGGGTTCCAGTTAAAGGTGAGATCATACAGCATTTGTCCCTTACCACCTGGCTTATTTCACTTAGCATAATGCTCTCCAGTTCCATCCATGCTGTCTCGAAGGGTAGGAGTTCCTTCTTTCTCTCTGCTGCATAGTATTCCATTGTGTAGATGATCCACTCATTTACTGATGGGCATATTTTGAAGAAGGTACTAGGAACACAGGGCATCTGAAAAGGACCCAGGACTTTCATACTCTGGGAAAGCTTGAAATCTATATTATATCAGGTTCTAGAATCCCATAGACTGCAACCATGCAATCTTTAACACTCTAGAACAAAGGAACCCAAAAGTGGTGCATTCCCTCTGTTAAAAACAATGATAAAGTGGGGTAGATTTTACCACTAGAGGACAAGGACATTGACACATTCTTGATTATTCATAGACAAAGTATAAAATATATATGACATAAAGTTCAGGAGGCACTTTCAGAGTTGTAAGGAAAAATTCACTTTCCATTCTAGTGCATCAAAGACAGTTTTATTTAAGTCCAGTCAAGTGCATACATAAAATTCTTCTCTGAAATGTCTATGTTGAGAAATTCAGGCACCTTAGGCTAAATTCTTTCCTCAAGAGATCACTCCAGAAGAACCACACCCATCTCCCATAAAGAAGACAACAGGATCTACAGCAGGGTCTCTGTAAAAGCCCAGAGTGTCATCAATTTAGGCTTTTCAGGCCGTCAAGTCTGCATCAAAATAACACAACTCCGCCTTTGTAGAGTGAAGGCAGCCAGAGACAGTAGGTTAGGAAACAATCATATCTGTTTTCAGTAAAACATTATTTATGAAAATAGAGAGCTGACCAGAGCTCGCTCACAGGCCATAGTTTGCCTGGTCTAGGTAGGTCTGTATTCTGAGTATGGGTAACATTTTTTACAGTTACTTAGGCTCTTCTAATTTATGCCCTATCACGTATTGAAATAAGCATGATCAGGTAACTTCAGTGAAAAACATATAACTTTTCATTTATCATGATATCATTTGTAATAAAACTGTCCTGACGAAGGAAATGCTCAAAACCCCAAAGTTTACCCATGTAAATCCTATTTATTTCTACACTGATAAACTTTTGATTATTTTTCTGTGGTAAATTGTTATTTATTGCTGATAGTATAGTGAGTGCAAGTTAAATTTTTCTTACTGTTTTTGCTAGAGATATTCTTAGTTGTACTTGAACTGCCTGGGGGCATACACCCTACATCAGTGTTGGCCTCGGTCTGCAGTGATTTTCCAGGTGATATTGTCATTACCACCACCTTTCACATCAACTACCAATGTCAGTGTGTCTCTTTTAAGCAATCCTTTTTTTTCTGTACAAGCTTCTTCCCACCATAGTCCCATGCATGAATTCTGCTCTCTATGCAAGAACTGAATTCTGTTTGAAAGACTGGGATAACCTAGTTTCTGGAATCACATAAGTCACCACAAACCCATTATTAAGTCTTGGCCCTTTGAAGGAGGACTGTATTTCTCTTCTGGGGGCATAAGCTTTGCAAAAGCCATTTTCCACAATACTCAAAAGCTTGCTTGCTTCTTTTTTGTTTTGGCTACATTCCAAAACATTAAGGTTACTGAAAGTCTGATTAATGAAGAGCCTTCCTAGAGAACTAATACCTCTTTATTTTCCAACTTCTTTATTTTAAAAGACTAATTTGAGATTTTTTTTGTCTTTACTGATTTTGCTACTTAAAATTTACTCTACTCCATAGCCTGCTTATTTCTATCTTTGTCTAGAACAGTTTTGTACAATGAATCTCATCCTGGGACTCCAGAAAAATCATCTACAAGAGCATTTGTGAAATACCAAATCCTAGGTCCCACTCTGTAGAGTTTTCTACTCCTTTGGTTGGGGATACATAGAACAGGCAGTAGTCATGTTTGGTTGTTTCATTTTAATATCCCCTGGCATTCTCAAGTTAATAAAGACCTAAGAATCATTGGTTCTCTTTCTTTTTTTATATTTTTAAATGTATTTTATTGTATTTATAAGGGATAAATGGTAATGGTTTTCTACACGCAAACATAAAGGATTAAATATGGAGTGTTTTACACTGATCCTCCTCTTGCTCTTTTGTGGTATAGAAACTTAACATGATAAATGTGAGTTATCCAAGAACTTCACCTTTCTCTTCTTGAAAAAAATGCCCTACAAGTTGAATTCCAAATGGTTGCATTTCAAAATACATATATTTGGATTACCTACCCATGTGGAACATATAGTAAGGCTTGAGTTGTCAGCATTGAGATACTTCATTCTCCTTTCTTGGGTTGACTATTGTGTCTTAAATGGTTATTGTTGATAACTCTGAAGCCATGTGAACGTTATTGTCTTTCTCTTGCTCATAGCACCAGAAGAATGGGCCACAACCCGCTCCAGCCTGAAGGCACCACCACCAAGGTCAGCCAGAGGGGGATACAGGGAGCACCCCTATGGTAGATATTGAAGGTCCTCCTCACCCGTGACCTCACCTCAAAGACAATTCATAGCCTGTGGTCTCCACAAAAACAGCAACAAGACAAGTAATAGTCCTTTCTTTTTTCCTATTCTAGGAATAACTTCTCATGATTATTCCCATATAGTTCTTGTATTTCCCCTATACTGTTGGCGTGACTTTGACTCTAGTATTTTACCAAACGGACTAAAAGAGACACTGGCAAGCATTATCTATAAACCATTCAGTAGGATGATCTTCTCTTGGTTGTTTTTCATTGTTGTGTGTAATCTTTTTATTTCTTTTTTCTTTTTTCTTTTTTTTAAGAAAGAGCATGAATCTGTTAACAGATTTTTGAGTCTCAATCAACTAGCAAAAACATTGTTTAGGGTTGCTAAAAGACTGTAATATGATTTTTGAACTAGCTGATAATAAAGTTGTAGATAATATGTTTTAACCTGTCTTTTAATATCTGTTAGTTAGATGAAGATGTTTGATATTAAGTTTGTAAATTTAATTTTAAATGCTGTTTTAATGGGGTTGAAAACAAGCAGCTACTGTATGTATGTAGCTAACTGAATTTGTTCAGTGTTTTAACCTGTATTTGTTAAAAAAGAAAAAAAAACACACATAAAGTTCCATGTGTAAGCTTCTCTAAATAGGAAACCACAATTTGTCAAATATGTTTGCCATAATTTGTCAATAAAGCTGAAAACTTTTGTAAAAACTAAATTTGGAATTACTTGTTTTCTAGCTTTAAATGTCTGCTTTATTTCTTCTTCAAGAGATGCCTAAAATGTTTTCTATTTAAAAATTACAAAAATGAACCCAAGCTTGTTTTAAGATATTTGTGTAATACTTAAAAAATGTATTAATAACTTATGGTTGTTAAATAATTTAAAAGTTAACAAACTAAACTGTTACATGAATCATGGTTAGTAAACACTAATGTATAACATGTTAATGGAAAAAAAACTGGATTTAGAAAAATAAATGGATTTTAAACTATCCTCTAAGCTTTATCTTGCTAAACACAAATTCTGATTGACTTGTTTGCATTAGCATGTCTCTCGTGAGAAAGAGTAATGGAGTATAAAGAGGTAAGATTACCACTTACCACTGTCTAAATGCCTAGTTCTTCAACCTTTGAGTTTCCCCGCACATTAAATATCCCATCCAACATGTAAGCATTGCGTAGATTCACTTTATTGTTTTCACTCAAAGGAGTGCGTGGACTTCATTTGCGTAGTTGATAACAATTTGTTTTGACAAACAAATCATCAGTGTCACTGGCCAGTTGTTGCTATTCAACCTCAAAAACTTTATTTGTAATTTTCAGTGCTAAATATCACCGCCCTTGAAGGCAGTTTAGAGGGCTGATATTTCTTTTGAGACTATCAGACTTGATGGCTGATGATTATTAAGGAAATATGTCGCAGGACTCAAAGGATGACTAAACGTTAAACAGGTAACACTAATAGTAACTCTGTAATTTTGCATATGCAACAGTAATGTTAAATATTCTCAGTTATTAAGTTCCTGATAGTTAAAAAAGTAAACCTACAAAAACATAACAAATAGGTCTATAGGTTATTAAAACAACTAATTAACATTAACTAGAGGCACCAAAATTATTTTACAATATATAACCCTCAAGTTAATAAACAGAACTAAAATTAACAATAATAGTAATGCAACTCTTGCTAACATCAAACGTAAGCTAAATTCTGATGGAAAAAAGAAAGAAGTGAAAGACTTGATGGTAGGGATGAATGCCAAAACTGTTAATCTTTTAAATACAGTTTTTTTGTTTATGGTGGCTTTTGTCGATGTGATTGGTTTACTTTTTTGCTGCTAACCAGCTTAGGCATATTGCTGTTCAGTTTTTGCAGCTGGAGTTGCATGCTGATAGTTTTATGAAGTGTGTGTCTGTCATCAATTAAAATTGTAAATATTTGCCTTTCACAAATGTTATTTAGTTATATTTAATTTTCTTTTTTATTCTTTCTCACTATTTCAGGTACCCACAAGCAAACAGCATGTAATTGAATAGCAGAAAGTGATGGACTAAGAAGGATAGAGGTAAACTTATTTTTTAATCTTCTCTGAAATAGATTATCTTCACCAACGTAAACCATGGCAATGAACTACGACACCAAATGCCACTTGTTGAAAACAGAAAAGGCTTAGATTGTTGTCAAGGAACTGAGTTACTTTTATCTTCTTTGAAATAAAGTGATATACCTTGGTATTTACCTGGCAAGACTTTTGAGCTTATCCAGAAGCTTGTCAAATGAAACATGAATTTAGTAGTTAATATTCAGCCCTTTGGTGTGAACTACCACATATTACCACCCCTTAACTTTCAAATAAAGAATACTAAAACTTCTACTCTATAGATATAAGAAAAGGAAATCACAGTTATTGACTGAGGTTGATGGATGGCAAAGGGGACCCCATAATCAACCCCTCAACTACCCCTTGTCAATGAGATAAAATTTGGTAACATTAACACTTATTTAGTCAAATAAAATAACTAAGCTTACCATTATTTTCTCCATTTATCCCACTGGGTTTATCAATAAACTTGTTTTTCATCTGCCATTCTATTTGATTCAGCAAATATTTACTGAATACAAAGCACTATTGGAAATGAGATTTGATTTCTGTACACAAGGAGTTGTCAGCTTTAGCCAATAAAATTCCAACTGAAAACAGTGCAAGGGCAGTTATGAAACCTACAGACAGACCTGACCATTCAGAGAATTTAAAAGGCTTCACCAGGATATTTGAAACAAGGTAAACCCCAAGTCTTCTCCTTCTGGGCCTGGTCTTCTTTTTACTATACAAATATCCAAATATCCACAATGCAGTGGAGCCTTAAAGTCCACAGAAGAAATATGCGAGAGCTTGCAGATTCCTTAGGCCTGGAGGTAGGGCTGAGGCAGGGAACCTGGAGTGAAAGGGGTAGCCAGTTCATTGATGAGGAAGAGAGCGCCATCTGGTGAATGAAGTAGGTTGTGCCAGTTCAGGAAGTCAGAAGGATCCTGAGGACCAGGTTCATAAAAGCAGAGGGACCCTGGAGAGGCAGGGTCCAGGCCGCTCATGGTTGTCCCTGAGAACTGTGTTAAATTTTTTGGATTTCACTGGAAAAATGAAAGGAAGCTGAAGTAGGTTCAAAGTAAAGAATTGGAGCTATCCCCCTAAGAAAATTACCCCAAGGAACTCAGGCAAACATCACATTTAGTCAATTTTATAATTACTAACATCTCTTCATCTGAGGTAGCTTTTCTAAAATTCAAATTATCAAAATAACTGTTTAATACTGGTGCTTCAATTAATCAACTGCCTTTGTTCAGTTGCAGACTGAAAAAGTTACAGAAAATACAGTTTTGAAATTTTATTTATCAGTAATATTCCATATCTGACTTAACTCTTTAAAAAAGTTAGTTTTTATAAACTAAAGGGACAAAGAATCTCTAATCCAGATATCCTGCATGTTATTCTCCTATCATCCTTTTTAAACAGACTTGGTTTCATAGAGCAATAAAAGAGAAACCAGAGTTTGTTACTAGTCAATCAGCAGGTTTTTGTGTTCACTTATTATCTTATCGTGTCGATTGTTGTGTTCCAGTCCTCCAGCTCTCTCACCATCAGACTCGGGCAGGGCCATCCCAGCGGAAACACCAGAGCTGAACAGGAGAAGAGAGCGTTCTTGGCTATTGAGTTTAGAGTAAGAGTTTTTAAAGCTCAACACACTGATTTGTGAGAAAGAGGATTTTGAGTTTCAAAAGGATACATTTTTTAGTAGGCTTTAAGTAGGACATAAAGTATACAAGTTAACTGTAGATGTGAAAGACTCCCATCCATAAATAAACAAATAGATAAATAAATAAATAACTGACTTCCACCCACCTGCCTCTGTACATCTCGAAGATAAATATTGTCCAGGCTGAAAAGAAAACTTAAGGGGCAGCAAATAATTAAGGTCTTAGCATAAGATATTAGTGTGGCCTCACATATGAGTTCTGCACACTACATCCATTATTCAATAAAAGTCTGAGATAGTTTTGGAACACAAAGGGGACCTTTGTCTAAAGAGGAGGCTGAGGAGGAAGCAAGGCTCACAGAATCCCCCCAAGTCAGTGTGTTCCAGGTGCGACCCTGTAGACGAGTGTTTCTATGGAATGTTTTTGTGACCTGGCAAGAGTGATGAAGCAGGTGAGTCAGAGAGAGCTGCACACACAGTCACCCCCCAAGGGAAGGCAGGGGAGGGCACAGAAGTCTCAGCCTGTCCCAACCCTGACCCAGGTGTACCAGTGGGTACTGAGAAGGTAAGATCAGCGGCTCAGCTCCCTGCCACCAACACCTTCCCAACTTCAGTGCAGTCAGAAACAAGAGGGGGAAGCATATATCTCTGAGTTAACAGAGGAACTCCTGACCAAAATTAATCTGAACTGGCTGAGGTTATTTTTCTCTGCCTTGGCCATATGGGAACTTGAGAATGAAACTGAGTTGAGGTATAGAAAAATATACTTATATATGCATTGCAGTCATTTATTGAATGACTTGTCTGACTCTTAAAATAATCAGAAGTGAATACAGTAGGTTTCTCTGGCAACAGGGAATGAGAATTTTCCAAAGTTAGTGGCCTCTCAGCAAAACTGATTAATCAAATAAAAACTGTTCAGAGTGGCCCTAACTAATGACCATCTGCCCGGTCAAAGCATGCCCTCTTCCCTGGTCAGTATCAGACAACGATGCAGGCTCCCCCTTGCATCCCTGTGTGACATCACATCTGCACCCACTAATTGCAAAGTGCTGGCTCCCGAATATGGCAGAGCAGTTGCCTTCCCAGTTCTAGAGCCAGTGCCCACCCCAACATTCTCATGTCTGACATTCACCTTGAGCAAGTGATACAAACTCACATGGCAAATTAGAGTTTTTAAATTAGAGTGCACTGCATCTAAGTGTGGTTGAAGTTTTCCATGGCCATGCGTTCTGTCAAATAAGGCTGTAACTCTTGCTACACTGATGGTCCTGTGACAAGGAACTTACCAAAACACCGAAGGGAGATAGCTTGGGCACTAAACCAAGTATTTTAAATAGTAATAATAATATTAATAAGTAATGAAGTCTTTGTGCCTGCTTCTATTTGTCCAGCAAAAAGCTTTTCTATACTTAAGTAAGATTAAATTGGAATTAATTTGTTGTCAAGTAAGAAACCAAAGCCTGGGGTGTCCAACCTTTTGATGTCTCTGGGCCACACTGGAAGAAGGGTTACCTTGGGCCACACATTAAATACATTGCAACATGTAGTCACACAAAAATCTCATAATGTTTTAAGTAAATCTATGATTTTTGTGTTGGGCTGCATTCATAGCCATCCTGAGCCACATGCCGCCCATAGGCCACGGGTTGGACACCTCATAGTGCGTTTAGATCTCATTTGCAATACTTAGATAATTTTTACTTTTAGTATATTAATGGAACTAAGGCCATTTAGCTTAATAACAATTGAAGCACTAACAATTTTTAAATAAATTTAAAAGCTCACATTAAACGTTCTTATTAATTCTGTTAATGACAGAATGACATATTAAATGTTCTCATTAATTCTTTTAAAAGAAATTGTTTTTTAAACTATATTATTAAAATGTCACTCTTGTTCCTTTAGTTCTCTACTATTTCTATGTCTCTTGGTTAATGTCATATACAAACTTGTAGGGTTTTGGGCTTTTTAAAGGGAATAGAGAACAGTGATAAGTAATCTGATTTCACTGAATAAATATCAAGTATCTGTTTCAGTATCAAAAGACCACCTGTTACTAAAAACTCCATCTGTTTGACATTCCTTCAGGTACCAAAGGAAGGTTTAATTTTTACTGCAAAAAAATATGTGGTAAATAATTGCAAATATCCAGTTGTATGATAATTTACAAAATTGACGACATGATTTATGCTTGGTATGATAGCAGAGTATTAACAATGGTAAGAAAAATAATACTGGGGCCATTTGTTTTATGAACATACATGCCTAGCAAGGTACTAGTATTTTCACATAAAAACTTACGTGAAACATCTATAATCTTACAAGCTTGCAAAAGATGTACAATTAACCACATTTTATAGAAGAAGTTGAAATTTGTAGTTTTAACTAGTGTCATACATCCTATATAACACATAACCAATAATATAAAGCAGTGTTTGACAACCCAGACATTTTCAAGAATTCTATGCTGATTTCCAACTTTTAATGAATTTGATTGAGAAGAAAATCTAAAATTTTAAATAGCCTTAACATAATTTCTCTTCTGGAGCAATATGATGAATTATGACTAAAAAATTTACAAAATATTTTAACTTCAAGTGTATCTTTACTTTGATTTTTTCCTCAGTTTGTCATTCTTTCAAAGGTTATGATTTCATCATAAAAATGTAAATGAAAGTATTCTACATTTGTCACAAAGCATGACTACAGTTTTGTAAAACAAATTAATTCATTTATAATCTAAATTCTGTTTTGACACTAAGAAACTCACATAATTAAACAAGCATGAAAAGAATCTCAGTCTTTTATTCTTCAACCTATACATCAGAATTCTGCTTTAACATATGAGGGTCAATTTCAAACCGGCAATATCTCCATATAACCATGCAGTCATGTGCTAAGAACACAAGTGAAGGTATCACTCAATGTTAAATACTTAAAACATTTCCTGTTGCCAATACAATGTGCAGCATTTTTCTGAACATCCTACTGTCCTGTTACTATTAAAGCATCTGAGTTACTGGGTAGATAGCTGTTTTTTGACTTGCAGACATCAGCCTTCCATACCATCATGAACTTTAATTTTCTAGTCTTATTACACGCAGTGTATTAATTCCTTCTCAAGTAATTACTTGCAGTGAGGAAAAAAGTTCACTGTGTTTAATATGCTATCCTATACCTCAGTCTCTTACATTCCTTGTGAGAGGAATTGAGAAAACAGGAGAGGATGTTGTCAGATTCATACACCACCAGATGCTTTAACAACAGCCAGCTTATCTGCCTTTACCAATATATATATCGGTATATATATATACCAATGAGCCACCTTAAAAAACTGGTAACAAGTCACTAAATATTAACTTTCTACAAGGTTCTGTTCCACCATGGTTCATACTTCACAGTGGGATATAATCAATGGTCTGTTTCCAAAAGATATTTGGAGATTCTCGTATCCTCTTCTTACAGCCTCTCCAGAAGCAAATCCCACCAGTAGGGACAGGTTTCCTGCCTCTGTGTTGTCTCTCAAGATCACTTCTCTCAGTAGGAAAGTGTTCCTTCCACTCTGTCTCATTCTGTCTGCCCTAGCACGGGTGTTCCCTATGTCCTATATTCTAACCTCTTAGCCTGCCTTTTTTGAGACATTTCCAACTTCTCTGGTGGTACACCTTGCCGCTGTCTTTCCAGTGTTTTCTGCAGTTGACCCTACTGCACACGGCGATGTGAAAAGACAAAGAGAAAGGCAGTCCGTGACTGTGGGGAAAGGAGCGCTGTCCAATCCATTCAGCAGAGCCCTGGGTTAACGACGGTTCACTGTGTTAATTACGGAACCAATACGTGTCCACTGTAAACCAAAAAGTATTAAAGAAAAACATCACATTTAATTAAAACAGAAATAATACCCATTTGCATTTACATGTAATCTACTGGACACAAAATCTTGATATCTTAGCTAAAAAGTTTAAGGGAGTGCAATAGGTGAGAAAATATCTACAATTAGTCTAAGTTCTTAATTTCAAAAAATTAACCTTAAAATAGAAGTAAATAAACTTACTTGAAATAAGTAAACTTATGGAATTCACTAAGATCAGTGCATAATATCTATGACTAGAATGAAGCCAACATTAAATGTCTTTAAACAGAGAATATTATATTTACATGTTTCATAAAGATAATCTTCATAATAGAATTAATGTTGAATTTTTAAACTGTTTATTTCAACTTTCCTGTGGGCAGGGTTAAGAATAGAAATGTATTTATTGACCAATTAGATAATTATTTGAAACTAATATTAGGTATGCCACTTAATGTTTCATCTAAGCCAGTAATTTTTATAATAATAATGCCACATTCTACCAGAGAAACTTCTCTGAAATTCTTTTCTATCTAATAAGCTCAAAGTACAAATTGGTTTAACTTCTAAAAAACCTTTTTTTAACTTCCAGTAAATAATATGTCAGAACAGCTGGTTGAATTGGTATGTTATTTTTAATCTTTCTTTAAAGATTTTATTTATTTTTAAAGAGGGGAAGGGATGGAGAACAAGAGAAACATCAATGGGTGGTTGCCTCTTGCGCTCCCTCTACTGGGGACCTGGCCTGCAACCCAGACACGTGCCCTAGACTGGGAATCGAACCAGCAAGCCTTTGGTTTACAGGTCAGCACTCAATCCACTAAGCCACACTAGCCAGGGCGAATTGGTGTATTTTTTGGGGGGGCAGGGGTTGCGGGGTGATTCTCTTTGTTACATACATAGAGTCTCCTTTTTATTACAAAAATAATCCACAATTGGGGTTTAAAAATAGACTGTAGAATGTAAATATATAGTCCAAAAATCAAAAGTCTATACTCCTTCTCCTCAAAAATAACTCTGTTAACAAATTCGTTTATATTCCTAATTTTCTTTCTCTCCCTTTCCTTTTTCCATTCCCCAGTTGCTTGTTACTTCTTTTTACACTTGAAATGGGATTCTGCTCTATACACATATGCAGAAGGGAGGCAAATTTTGTTTTTTTGTGACTTCATACCCATTTCCATAAGGTTATTTGTGTGCAGAGGATTAAAAAAAAGTTAAAGTTACACTCTGAAGCTTTAATCCACACTACATGCTCTAGAGTGTAAGCGAAGTTACTCTAACTTTTCCAGCTTCTGTTTTCTTATAGGTAAAATGGGGATAATAACAGCACCTACTCATAGATTTGTGAGGTATAATGTAAAATCGCACAGGTGTGTGCATATCCTCTGCAAATTTATAACATTCTTTCCCCAAAGTATTTTTCCTTGACTAAAAATTTTTATACTTTAAGATATCTCCATGGTGTGTATAAAGTCTATAAATAAAAGCTATTTAACCTATAAAAATTTCATATTACTCAAATCAATTTGCAACTTAGACATTTTAAAATTATTATTTACTAAAGTATGCAATTAATATAGGCTTTAGAACACAGTTGTAAAGATGTTCCTCATTATATAGCTAGCATATATTGCATATCTTCAAAACAAGTATTATAAGATATGTTTATACACAATAATCTTATAAGAATTTGCATGTATATTGTTCACACTAAATAGAGCTCAATGTGAAAGTAAAACTATCAATAATTTGGTATAATAGTTTCAACAACAAGATGAAGAAACAAATTTGCAATAATGGAATGCATAACATGTCAAGCACTGTTTTAAGAATTTAGGAATGACTGACCTCATACATATTCTCTACAGCCTGTGATATAAATTCTAAGGTATCCTCATTTTCTAAGAGGCAAAACTGAGCCTGAGAGAGAAGTAACCTACCCAAGGTCACATCACTGGGCAGTGGGGTGGACTCTAAACCAGGCTGTCACGATCAGCATCCTCATCCTTTTAACCCTACACACTGCTGTCCCCTCTGACTTTAAGGATAAGCTTCAAGGTAAACTGATTTGAGAAGAAACCAAAATGCACATGTGTGACTCATTCTTCAGGCTAGTAAAAAGGAATTAGAAGAAATTCTTACTTTGATAATTTCCAAGATCAGTACTAACTTTGAAGTCTGATGATAAATCTTTAATCCTTTCTATATACATAAGCCAAAACATTCAGAATATCTCTATTCCATGGGTTTAAAAGTGGGTCCTGTGTAATGATCCAAAACTCTGTATATGTTGTGCCTGAGTATATTTATTTGCCCAATTTACCATTAATTAAATGGAAGCTAAGTGTATCTAAGTATAGAATTTAGCTTTCATGGAGGTTCAGATATCCTAAATAACAAAATAACATAAAACTTCAATGAAAAATTAAAATAAATTATAAAAATATATTTCTAGGAAAATAGTCATGATTACTTATTTCTTTGGTAATGGCATGCTCTATTATATTGATTTGTCCCAATCTGTATAATTGTAACAATGAAATGTACTTTTCCTTATTATCTCTTGTCCGATAGATGATTCACACGATGGAAATGTATTTTAGACTTTATTATGTTTAGTAATAGGAGACCAGCATGAAGGTGAACTGAGAATAAGAAAATAATAGATTGAGAAGGAGAGGGAATGCAGCTGGAAGGCGGAGGAGACCCATTAGAAGCGCTAAGATGAAACAGGCAGCTGCATGAAAAAAAGATAGGCCATCCCTTAACATCTTCCAGGAACGTAATGTCCTGAGATCTAAAAATCCTCATAAATGACCATCATGTGCAACTTCTCACATAAGGCAGTAACTTTAAAAATTAAAAACACGTCTTCCCTCTACCTGAAATACAGAACATTCCGCTACTGAATGTGTCTGAAACTTCTGTCACCTGGCTCAGAACAAGCACTTTCACAGACCGATGCATTTTCCCCTCACTTCCACCAGCAGGTAGTTTTTACTCCTTCTGAACATTTCTGTGTGTCCAGCATTGCGTAAAGAACAAATGGTGACAACAGTTCCTCTCAGAGCACATTAGTTCAAATTAGCACTTTAGAATATTACAACTTACTGCATATCTTATATTGATGTTTGAGAGATGCTGTTCTCTGACTTACATTTAGAATCCTGTAGTTTGGCATACTATACACTGTGAGTAAAATAAGCAGACCCTGTCAGAGCATTAACTCTGTAAAGTTTCTCAATAAGAATTGTTTATTTGTTGTATTTAGATTATTAAGAAGATATTGAACATAGGATATTATAAAAGGTTAATTACTGATGAGTGAAACTTGGTGATGAATTGATCTGCTTGCTCAGAAGTAGGAGAGGTTTGTTAATTAATTCTCTCAAGATTTAATCCTAAAGTGTTCATGTATTTTAAGTAATATTCAAATGATTTACTGAATCCATATATTTTCCATCTCTAATTTTACCTATTCATTATATCACTGAAGAAAACACTTTAACCTGCAAATGAGAATAGAAATGATCACCTCCAAGTGAAATAGGTTTAAAAGAAAGTAGCCTTAAGACAATTTGCTAAAATTGTCATAAAAAATAGTATTATTAATATTAAATAGTATTAAGGCTAAAAAATACTGAGTGGATACCCAGCAGTTTGCTTAGCTAAATGCATGGCTAGCTGTCACATAAGGAAAAATATCATCGAGTGCAGCATCTTGAAGAAAAATGCAGCATCTTGGTTTAAAGATGTTCAAGAAGTATTTAGGGAAAGAACAGCCACACTTTACCTTTCCATACCAAAAATTAGAGCCTCTTGGGAAAAAGCTTAATTTTCTTTTTATTTTCACTAGTATATATTATAGATCCAGATTTATGTGAAGCATTTATCAAATATAACTAAATTAATAAATATCAATGTGCCTCCATCTTTTTTAATTTTTATCTCATGTACTATATGTGATATATGTAAATGATAGTGATTTTATGAAAATATTAACTTTTATATGACATTATATGTACATACTTACCATGTGTATCTATCTACCTATCTATCCATGCACTGATACTTTATAAAGCTTTTAAGATAGTAGTTTTAATTGGACAACAGCTCTGTTAAGAAAGCAGGGAAAGTTTTCTTTCCCTCATTTTAAAAATAAAGAAACAAAATTTCCTTTAAAAAAACTTATTTTGTATTTTTCCATTACTATTTATCCCCCTTACACCCATCCCCCAACAATCACCACACTGCTGTCCATGAGTCCTTTTTCCTTTTTACTCAATCCCTGTGCCCCCTAACTGGCGGCACCCCCAGAGCTGTCATCCTGCTCTCTATCTATAAATCTGTCTCTATTTTGCTTGTTAGTTCAATTTTTTCATTAGATTTCACATATGAGTGAAATCATATGCTATTTGTCTTTCTCTGACAGGCTTATATCACTTAGCATAATATTCTCCAGGTCCATCCATGCTGTCACAAAAGGTAAAATTTTCTTCTTTTTTACAGCTGAGTAATATTCCATTATGTAAATTGTCCCATAGTTGTTTTATCCACTCATCTACTGATAGACACTTGGGCTGCTTCCATATTTTGGTGATTGTAAATAACACTGCAATGAGTATAATTTTTTTTAAAAATTCACAGGGTTAAGAGGTTTGTCCAAAATCACCTGAATTCTAAATGTTAGGACTTGCTCTGAACATTAACCTCTCCAAAATATCTAACCATCCAGTTTTTGTAAACAATAGCATCAGTAGAAGACAGATCAAAGTTGCATGAAAGAGAACACTGCTCATGTGCAGTAATTATTAAACATGTTTTAATAAAACACACTCTAAACCAAAGGTTTTGAGATTTACTTTTACCTATAATAAACATTTACTCATATCCTGAAAAATTAACATTTAGAAGCCTTCTAAAAATGTGCTATCATATTAAATACTTTTTAAAACAACACTGCATATTGGTATCAGAGCCACATGCAATCACTCAAAATTGAGAGCCTAATGATTACAAAAGTATACACCTACTGATTACAAAAGTATACACTGAATATCAAGTGTACCTTAAATTGAGTAATGATTTTTCCCATGTAGCTGGAAGAAAATGGAATTAAAATTAAAGTGTAAAGCACTATGTAAGAAATTATCAGAAACATTTCAGTTTTTGTTTATAATACATCAAAATTCAGACTCTATTTCTTTACACCTGTGACTATCAGAACTTTAAAGGAAAAAGCATTTGGTTAAAGATTCTACCACTAGATAAAACTTAGCATAACTTCCACCATCATTGTTCTACATTTACGTTAGTCTTTCCATCTTTAAAAAAGGGGTGGGGGCTTTACGACGGTTGGACAATTAAGATTTTTGAATGCCCTATGAATTTCAAAATCTACTTTTGCTCAGCTTGCAAAAAACCAAAAAAAAGTCACTGCAATTTCCTAATTTTAAATCAAGCACCCATTTTTCAGGAAAAGACACTGGAATGTTTGAATCTAAATTAAACAGATCAGCAGTTGATCTTGATTTAATTTATTAAACAATTTCATTTAGCAGTGAAGAGACTGAGACTTTTTTTTATAAGAGTGTAGTCATCTATTTTGTGAGAGTGAAGGTTTCTGCTGTTTGGTCCAATTTATCTCTGATTATCTTTATTATTAAAGTGCATTGCAAGGACCCCAAAATACCTATTTGTCACAAACCAGCTGTTGAAGTAATATATGGCAAATTCATACATATTGTTCTGTTTTACAATTAATCTGCTGCATTACACTGTACAGAAAATATAGCAGCTCATTTTCCAATATAAAAGCAGCATATTAGAGTCTTAGGCTTACTCAGTTTTCAGGTCAAACCTCATTGCTGAATTTGACATGATTTCCTGAATGCTTGCTCCTGTGATCGGTCAGAGAGCTGACCTGTGCTAAATATATCAGGTTCTGGTGTGCTCAGAACCACACAATTTTCTAGTTAATTTCTGAGAGCAGGAAATGCACTTTTTTATGATTATTTTTCATTTAATTGTTGTTCAGGTACAGTTGTCTCCATTTTATCTCCCACTCCCCCATTACCCCTCCCTTGATCCTACCCCTCCTTGGTTGTGTCCATGTGTCCTTTACACATGTTCCTGAAAACGCTTCCTAAAATATTTCCTAAAATATTTTTCACTACTCTCAAAAAATAACTGTGGAAACATAATATATGGATTTCTAATTAGGAGTAAAATTAAGGATTTATTATTTCATTCCTTGTTAATTTATCTACCAAATGCCCACTCAACACATTCAAAATTTTATGTCACATTTTATTTGCTTAGTAGCTTCAAAACTAAATTAGACATGATTTAGAATATTAATTAGTATCTAACAATATGTAGAATTAGAAAAAGCATCCAGTTAAGATACAATGAATTTGGTTTTAATGTCAAGTAATGATATATTTTAAAATTATAATAAGTCAATTGCTCTGCTAAAATATTTTAATGTGTTATAAACCATAGAGCCACCTTCATTTATTACTAACATTAATAATAAAACTGTAGTGCTTAACCACTCAAATTCACATTAATCCAGCTACATACATTTCAGTAAAACAATGTTTAAAAACTACAAAATAAACTAAAATATGAAAGGTTCATTGCCTTATATTTTTAGAAAAGTTAGCTTTAAACACCAATGAACCAGATGATAAGTTTGTCATTTCCCAGTTGTGCTCTTTTTTTCCCAGTTGTGTTCTTGTTGAAAAGTTTTCAAGAATGTTTGACATTTCTTAAACTTGCTATCTCATTTGTCCTGTTACATGAACCTCATGTTGATGATAAACCATAGGACAGGAGAAAGAGGGCAGCCACAGTTCCATTAAAATATAGACATCAGCCTTAGTAAACACCATGCATGGAGCGAAAGTATCCTTAATTTTCAGAAGGAAATGCACATCGTCTCTCATTTCCTCAATTCTTGTCTTCCTTCCTTCCTTCCTTTCTTCCATTCTCCCTTTCTCCTTTGTGTAATGGTGCTAACTAACGTGGGACAATAGGGATACTATTTATTGATTGTTCCAATGTTGCAGACATAGAGGCTCTTATATTAGAATTAAAAGCACTGAATAGATATAAATCTGCCATATCCAAATAACTACAAAAGCCAGAAATCATTTTTCCCACAAATTCAAAAATGGCAATCTTTCAGTGAAAATACATTTTCAGTCATTTTATAAAACTTTTACCAAAGGAAAGGAGTTCAGTTAATACAATCAATGACTGCTTTGCTGTGTCTTATGTAAGTAGAAATATCAACAGGTGAGGAGTTACAAGTTAAAAAAGTAATCAAAACAAAAACTGAGCCTTTCTAATATAATATACCAAGTCTCACCTTTTGACTCGGTCTGATCAGGTTATTTCTATTTTAACCTCGTTTTGATCTTCAGTTGGAATGCAGCAAGGTTCAAGCTACATCGATCATTTTCTTTCAATGTATGATTTTCCTAGGAGTGTAGATTTTTAAATATCAATGTACAGTCTATATTCCCTGATAGTTTGTGGTACAGTAAGAATCTTGGGAGTTTTTAATATAGTAGAGGTTCCATTAAACTTAGTTGGCAAATAGCTTCTTAGAGTTTATTCATAAAATAATTCAGGGTATAAAACTAGCACATAAACATTAATTGAACAGTCATTAAGCAGTATGACTATTTGTTTTTGGTTGATAGAGGACATAAAGCTCGGTACCCTATGGTGGAAAACAATTAGGTCTTATGATGAACTTGATATTAAATATACTACTACCAGACTTACACCAGTTCCACTGTACAAAATAGCAGTCAGCTGTAGTCAAAACCCTGTCCAAGTTATAGGATGTCATCATTTCACTGTCATGGCTTAACTGCTTATAAATATTGTAATGTGCCTCATGCCTTATGCTAATGCAGTGACTAATGGTTGTCATTATCTTCATTCAATCTCATAAAAAACTTGCTCAGGAGACACTGATCATAGTCTGAATGCTGCTTAAAGCTAAACTGTTTTTGTAAAACACAGAATATAAAAAAGCACTTAAGTACAAGAGGTTGGATGGATAATTCATTTTGTTTTGAGTATGTTTGACAGCTGCCATGGTCGTTAAATTTGCCGCGAACCCAATTGATATGCCATATGGGTATGCCTTATAGATGCCTATATGTGTAATTGCATAATGCTTTAAACTTGTTCTGCTCCTCTGGAACTACAGGTGAAGATGTGTGACAGAAAAACCAAAGCTGGAATAAACTAAATGCTGTTTGGAGGGTCAAAGTGTTTAGCAGTGGAGGTGAGTCCCCTCACAGAACAGAAACCTTTTGTGGTTTCATTTATATGTTTTGTTTACAAGACAGGAACAGAACACTTCATTATGGACCTAAAAAGATGTGCTTTAATGGATGAAGCAGCTCTTTGCATCTGAGTGAAACTAAGTAGGACATTAAATTAACATCAAACAAGTGACAAACTTTTCATTTCATTCTGCACTGTAGCAGCATAGCAGTAATGCGCTGGTTCCCAAGTGCACATGGTTTCATAGGCCTTATATCACCAGAACTTAAGGTTATGCATTTCTGTATTACAGAGTAAAAACCAAAACTAAAATCCATTAATAAGAAAATATATTTGTTGAGAGAATGTGATAAATATCCACACTATATCGGATAAGAAGGGGAGTAGGGGACAAAATGTTCCTGAGGAATGTAAATGTCACCTGCCATACCTGAATGGATCTTTATGGAGCCTTTGTCTGAAGAGTTATTGTAGTTGTCCTTTTAATATCACCTCTGCGTATTAGCAGGAAAGTTCGGTTTTATTGGCAAGAGGGCTGATATATAGTGGGCTTCCCATAAATGTTTGTAGAATTAAATGGGGTGGAATGGAGCAGAATGGAACAGACTAGGGCCATCATTATCTGTTCCTTCCTAAAATTCTAATTTGTTCTAAAACGAAAGGAGGAATAAATATATGGCTGCATGAGTGGTCAATGATATATGTGATTCAGAACGAAGTTTCTGTTTCCTTTATATTTAAAAAGGACTTACTTAAAAAGTATAAACTACAATTGATATGTTTGTTTTATGAGACAGGGACTTAGGTAAGGTATTTCAGAAAGCTTCTCTTGCAAGTACTTAAAATAAACTTAAAAAAAGCTTAAATGGAAGTTCGTTTCCCAAGACCTCATCTTCAAAGAGAAGTTAGAGACTTCAGCTAAGTTATAAATACCGTAGAAACAGCGCACCTCTTTCTGTTTGGTCTCGGAGGAGTTTGGAAGAAGGCAGCACCATACTCTTCTGCCCATCTTGAATCTGATCCGTAAATAACATCTTTCCAAAAAGTTCCATGTGAATTCTTCTGCACAATATAACACTCCCTTAGGAATTTACTTTCAACTGGAAAATATATTGCAGATAAGGGGCCCATGCATCCTGGTTTATTAGGCCTGCTGTCCCAGTGCTATTATTAATAGCACCGCCATTCACTGTGTCCCCAGTATGCATGACAAATTATGTTAACCTATCTATAAATAATCATGAAATGTTAATAATAATAAAATAACCTTTATTGGAAGCTTGCTATTTGTCAGAGACTTTGAAATGCTTTCATGTAATGACTTCTTCACAGTAAGCCAATGGGGGAGGTATTTTATTGTTCCTATCTACATGTGAAGAAACACAGAGGTAGAGAGGTTAAACAGCCATATCCTACTCTAACAGTGAAGAAATCCGAACCCCGACGAAGGTCTGACTCCATAGCAACATACGCCAGAGGATGACGTGCTATCTTCCATTTTCTGGTCAACGTTGACTTGATTTTATTTAATGAATTCAAAGATAATCAACAGTACTTTGTTATTTTTCCTAGCTATTATAACTACATTTTAATAAGGACTGTGCACTTTAAGAGGCAGGAACAGAGCACTGAACTAAATTAAAAGTCAGCTGACTTTTTTTACTACTATACTGCATTAATGAGAATAAGAATGATTAGCTAAGTGACTTGTTTATGCCAATAGCTATACAGGGTCCGGCAGAAGTAACACTTGCTTGAGTTTGGTTGGTAGGGTGTAATGATTTATGGTTTTAGTGTGAACATTTCACCTAAAATGTCATATGGTGTGCTTGAGTGTGATATTGTTATGTTACAGAATTATGTGCTTATGATTTTGCAGTAGAAAGGGGGGTGTTACTTGTTGTGGATCCTGTATTTGGGGTTTCCCTGCATTCTCTCACTGACCTTTAAAACAGCTCTGTAAGGCAGTACATTTGAACCCCACAAAAGTGCACAAATTGCTTCAGCTATTAGCCTTAAATTGGGTCAGAAGTTAACAATGAAGACTGTGGGATTAAATCATTCCAGCAGGCCTCTCCAACTCTGGCATTCTATGGGAATAACTGGTTATCAGGATATAAGGCATAACACCTGCTGCTGAGGAGGTCTCAAGGGCAAAGAGACTTCCCTCACACCTCATTCACATCAGCTACCATGCAATGCATTTAGTGCTTACTAATGGCATGTGCTTCACAACTTTTATCTTTTGTTTTTCTCCTCACCATAGGATGAATAAGAAGAGAATTTGAACTGGAGCCAAGGTAAGTTTGACTGCACTGTGCTAGAAATAGCATCCTTCTCTGAAACTCTCTAGGAATTGCCCTGAACCTTTCTAAAAAACAATATTAAATAAAGATAAATACATAATATTTGCTCATGATCAAATTTGTTACAGCACTATATAAAGAATATGAACAGAAACACAATAGGATAGCATTAGATAGCAGTTGTTGAAGAAAATCCCTTGTCATTTTTTCAAACAAGAAGTGTGGAAATTCTTACTGGTATAGAGTAAGTTCAATGTGCTACAGAGAACAAAGTAAATATATTCAATATCTGTGCCTATACCCAAAATATGATTACAGTTCACTTGGGAATACTATACTATAAAGGCAAAAATAGATGATGTGCTATCACAAGATGCCAAATTGTACAGTATAATTTGAACAGTTGTCCTTTACCAGGAGTGTGTTATATGTGCTGCAGATGCCAGGACCATATTCACCTTGACTGAATAAGTTTACAGTGTTGGAGCCTAGAAATGTGTATTTTTTTAAACTCCACAAGTGATTCTGAAGTGATCAACCATTGGATTGATCCAATGAATAACAACCATTGGATTAAAATATAGGTGGGATATATTAATATGCTAATTGTGCAGATTAAAAAAAGAGGAGGTTAGTTTAGGTTGGGAATTAAAAAGATGATTTCATAGAAGAGATGAGATTTGAATGAAAGATCAGACATGGACAGAAAGCAAGTGAAACAGAACTTTTTATTCTTTTGCTCTTTTAGCTCAAAATTAAATCTCGCCTTTGAGGTTGCTTTTTCTGCATTTCAGATTCCTAATTGGGTTGTTATGGAATAGATAATAAAACATATAACAATAAATACTTGAAATGTTCAATCTACCATATGGCTACATGCAACTCAGCTTTAAAATCATGCTTGAAAACTTATATAGTATTATAAATTAACATTAATATCTGAAATAAAGAAATTTAATCTCAACTAGTAAATTTTGATTACCAAATTATTGATTAGTAAATTAAGACTGCAAACATCCAAACATCCAAAGGGCAGGGTCTGTGTTTTATTCAAATTTGGATTCTTAGTTCTTTAGTGTAGAGCTTGGTACCTAGAATATGCATAACATATATTTGTTAGTTGAATAAAAGATTCATTTGGATTTACTTGGTTTGTTCATTCCACTTTGTTCCTGGGGCAGATTTCAATGGTCTCGACTTGAAGGATAAAGTATTTTACCTATGAAGGTTAGGTTCTGTTTGTGTATTTGTGTCTTGACCCAGGACCAATGAGCTGGCAAAGACTTTCAACTATCATTAGCTTATCAAGAGTAAACTTTGAGGCTTTTTCTTTCCCTATAAAAAGAATGACGAGAAAGAAGAAAACTGGAAAAGGCAAAGGCATTGCAGGGGGCCTTCCCCACTATGTTTATGCGCAGAACACCTGGCAGCGGCCTCTTCTCAGACCAGTCTCTCCTGTAGGAGGAGCATGCAGGGGCCAGGCATGTCCATGGGAAGAAACAAGGCTGCCTGAGCTCTCCCCAGCTCTGCCGTCAGGCCTGTGTTTTTATCAAATGGGATTGTTTTGTCATTGTTTTGGTCTGAGTTGTTAATGGAGATTTTAAAGGCATGTCTCAAAGAGATCACAAAATCTTGGTTATAATATAGTACCTTTCCCTAGCACCAGTCAAGCCAAGCTTCCTTAACATTATTTTTTTAATGCTGTAGAAGAAGTGTCAGGAGATATTTCTGTTCCTCCAGTGGGATTTCATACTACCTTTCAAGACAGTTTCTTGTGGGGTAGGGGTTGGGGATAATAAAAAAAAAGAAGGGATGAACAGAAAACAGAGGTGGAACAAGAGTATGGTGAGCTGATGACAGAAAGCTTTGATTTTTTATTCATACATGTGTTTTTGAAAGTAAAGGGGAAAATGGAAAGCATCATATAGTGTGTAGTTGTGGACAAGTATTTGTAAAGCATTTTTAGTGACAAGGAAGTTTAATAACGAAGACAGACACTATGTTGATGGTAGAGAAGGAAGAGGCAGGATGCAGAAGAGGGAGCTGGAGCAAAAGCAATGGGTGCATTCCAGGCTGCCCGGGAGCTTGGCCTTGGTGCCACTCAAGGGAAGTCCATGTTGGCTGTCCCCATTGTTCCTGGTCCAGTTGATGGGCCCCAGCTAGTGGGGCCTCAGTAAGTATCCATTCCTCTCTAAAGGACTAATGAATGAATTCTTGCAGTGACTATATTTGGTAAGAGACACATGATATTCTTATTTGGACCAAAACCCAAGCCTTACAAATTGCTAACTGGAATCTTAGTAAACCTGTTGTCTGAAAAATGACATGAGGAACTGTGGTTTGGAAAATCTCTGGTACCTGGCTTAGGCATATATCTACTGGTCATTGTATGAGTGGTTACATTTTTCCAGCCTTCCCTCTCTCCTCTCCAGCTGCTCTGTGATTACCTCATGCCAGACAAGCCTGATTATCTGTGTGAAAAACATATCAAAAAAATCATGATTACATTATTCTTTATAAGCAGTGATTAAACATGAACACATCTAAAATAGTTTAATTCACGCAGACTTTTATAAAACAGCTGGAAATAAAATGAATTCATGTTTTAAGAATATTTCAAGGGTGGATCATCACCTCCATGGCATACATGTCACCTTGAGCTCGACAATAATTTAAAAAGCCAGTGGTGTGCTGGAGCCACAAGCTCATGGGATCTGAATATGTGCATTTCTTCCCAATGAGGCATTAGGTGACTTCACTTTGATACGTTGAAGTGGATGCTGCTGGGAGCATTTATACCACAGAAATTGGCAAATGCTAAATCTTAGTCTATCTGAGCTGTTATGACAAAACACCACAGACTGGGGTGCTTATAAACACATAAATTTACTTCTCACATACCTGGAGGCTGGAAGTCTGAGAGCAGGGTGCCAGCATGGTCCAGTGAGAACCTTTTCCTCAGAGGCAGATTTCTCCTTGTATCCTCATATAGTTGAAACGGCTAGGGAGCTCTGTGGGACCTCTTTTGTAAGAACACTAACCCCACTCCACAGGGCACCACCTTCATGAACTCATCCCCTCCCAATGGCCCCATCTTCTAACACCACCATCCCATTGGGCATTAGTATTCCAATATGTGAGTTTGGAGGGGCTTTTTATTTTTCTTTTTCAGAAAGCTAGTGAGCCAGTTTACCAGCACACCACTGAGTTACACTCACATTTTAGAAGCAGAGACTCAATATAAATTTGTCTCTGTGATTAAGATCATTACATTTGGGTATAATAGTTAAAGGAGACACTGCTTGAGACAGTATTTTGTTAAACTGCCAAGACATATATATTTTATTAATTGTAACTTAACCTCCCTTTGCCATAGTCTCTCCATCCTTAAAATGATAACCTAATAATACCTACTTCATAGTATTGTTGTGATGACTAAATGAGGTAATATTTGTCATAGACTTTAAAAGACTTCCCTGACACAGAGAAGGTGCTCAATAAGTATTTTCTGTTACTATCAACAGGAGATAAAACTATACATTTTTTTTACAGTCTTCTAAAAGGCTGCCTAATTTCAGTGTTATTTTCCTTGTTTTGCTTTTATCTTTCCAAAGCCCATACCCAACTTGCACAAGTTGTGCAAAGAACAGTTAAATGAAAGCACATCAAATCACTTTGAAATGCATAAAGCACTATGTAAATGAAAGGTGGAATAATTATGTTAAAGGCATCATCTTGAATTTTGTTTATACTGCATCTTTGAAATGAGCATCAGATTTTTCTCTAGGCAGCTACTGCTCCTACAGAAACAAACACAGATGTTGCCCAAACATCCTTCTGAATTTTTTTAGGCAATGACATTTATCAAAATACCTCTGGTCACTAAATGTACAAAGACTCAAGACAAACCTCACATCTCAGTGTCAGGCCTGCATGGTAATTTAGGCAAATAAGCCTTTGTATGATAATTTAAGGATTTTCCGGTTTGTAGAAAGCACTAACACATCAAAGAGAGAGTCTTACATGTCAACTAAGTTTTACAAAACAGGATCTTAAAAAGCAATATCTTTTAGAGAAAAAAATCAATTTGTTATTTCTGACGAGTGTTTTTAGCCAAATTAAAACTAATCTGGGGGCTATGCATGCGGGTGTTCCCATTTTACGTTGATCTAGTTAAGCAAAGCAGAGGAAGAGGGGAAATATGTTTTAAGATATTTTTCTTATACTCAAACTTTCTAAGAACCCAGTGTTTGGAGTGCAGTCTTCCTTTTTTCAACAAAATAGCCGTGTGAGTTCTGTAACTTAACTCTTGTAGTTGGGGCCTGCGCCAGTCTGCCATTGAATGCACGCCCTTGCTCCCTGGCTCCATGCACAGGAAGGAGATCTGACTCCAAGGCCTCCCTGCCCAGAGCACCATCTCAGCTGGCTTACAGATGGCTGCTGTCAGTGGGGGCTGGAAGGTGGGGACAACAGCAGAAGACTTGAGCTTGGGAAGAAGGAGGGAGCCAGGGCATTTCTCTGGACATTTTTTGCCTCCGGCACCTTGCCAGGCAGCAGCCCTGTCTCTCCCACGCTCCACCTGCCACCACTGAAGCCTGCCTTGGTTCCACTTCCCACCAAGTAATCCAAGTCCTGTGCTACGTACAGCAGCCCCTCCCCATCCTTGTGTCCTTCCGGTCTGCAGTCGGTGATGAATCCCTCCTGTTGCTAAATCTGGTTCCCTCATTTTTCTCTGCTTGTCTTCTTCTGTCTCTTTCATCACCTGTTTCAGGCTTTAATCAGTTGCCTGCATTAGAGGCCAACGTTTAGATATTCCAGGTGAATCCTATTTCCCTTGATTGGACCCTGACCGACCCAAGAGAGGCTACTGCTCAACTGAACTCTTAGACAAAGTACACTATCGGAAGTTACTCGATGTTCATCCCAAAGAGCTCAGAGGACCTTCTGGAGTATGAACTCCTGCAATCACTGTTCTCTTGGTCGCCCTCCTTTAGTGAAATGAAGATTCTACCTCGAGCCTGCTCTGTGCCGTGTTCCTGAGATGGAGGCAGAGAAAAACTATTTTCCTCTGTTTCTGCTAGCTTTGGTCTCCCAAGACACTCAGCCATTACACTTGGTTGTTAGGCTAGCCTGCCCCCCTTCTTCAGGCCACACCCCTCAAATTCACAGCAGGGAGCTGATACACATGTGATTCTTCTACCAAATGGTAGTACCTTTCCTAGAAAGTTAACGGGGTGACAGGGTCTCCAGACTATTTCCACAGGCATGGCTGAAAGGATTGGGAAGTGGATCTGTGAGCTGCTGCCATTCTAAAACTCTAGCCCTGCTGCCTTCTTCTCAAGAAAGGGCATTTGGGCATCAAAACTACTCCATATTTTAAAATGGTTTGTGGGGATTTAAATTAATTCTAGGAATATACTCTTAATTCAAAAGTGTCAAATTAGGGTTGTGCATCCTGTGTATTTGTTAAATTTGTTTTGGAATTTGAACACTGAAACATACACTAACAAGGATTTTCTAAAAATAATGTTTTATAAAGATATTCACCTTTATACATACACCCCATCCCATTGCATGGCCCACACTACTCGCCTTCTTGAAATGATCTTTTTCCTTCTATTTTTGTTGTGTTTTGAATTCTCAACTAAATAATCACATGTCTAGGAGTGCTCTCTGAACTTCCCTACTCATCGTCTGGGACAGTCCACTTGTCCCCAGTCCACACCCTTGTCTTGCATTGTATGAAGTAAACTATGTCTCTCTGTCTCGCATCAGCCTTTATGCTCCAAAATGAAAGGACAGTGTTTCTTCTTTGCAGTCAGTGCTCTGTAACTTCCTAGACACTTAGGGATCATTCAACTTATATTTGATGAGCCATTTTTGAAAAACACTCTGACAGTTCCCGGGCCTCTCGCGCTGGACGAAATTAGTATTTAGGATCATGGAATGAAAGATTTGTGTTGGTTTGGTTTCTTTGGTTTTTTTGCACTAGGAATACTTTTACTAATGAATATAAAGCAAACACCAGTTATTTCATAAAATGTCTAAGGTGTGCCCCGCATGTAGAAGTACTTGTGTTTTGTTGAACATTGGGAAATAGGGAAATAGGAACACAAGAGGATTGGTCGCACCTTAACAAGTTTAGGGCAAAGCTTTCAATTCATTGCCTTCTCTCCCCCTTCACTAGTGGTTCCATCCTCTTTCTGTTTGTGTCTTCCTAAATTTGAGCCCTGATTCTCAGTGTCCATCTGCTTCTATTCCCACTGCTTCCACCATCAATTAAGTAAATGCCATGTCTCTAACTCATTTCCCCTGAAAAGGATGAGCTCAGCCATGCTCTTTTTATTCCTTTTATAATGGCTCTCTTTGCACAAGTTGGTCCATTGCCTCCAGTGTCATTTCTCATGCATCAGTTTATTCTACTCAATTAGATCAGAGCTTTGCGGTCAGAAGTACTTTTTTTCTCTTTCCTCACAGCATGTTCACAACATAGGCTTGTGAACTAAATATCCTCTAGATTTCACCAACATCTGTGCCAGTATTTTTAGTTCCTTATCGAATGAACACATTACTGTGCTCACTCTGCAGCTGGTCCCCTGGGCGTTTGGCCACTCACACAGAACCCAGCTCTGGGTGGTTCCTTTATTCCAGACCGGAGAGTCTGTGGGCTTGGCTGGGCAGCACAGGGATTTCAAGACTCTCTTACCACTTTTTTTTTTAAACCAGTAATATCCCTAAGCTACCTCCCCCAGGGACTCACTATGGCACTCCTAGCAGTTCCCACTATTGACAACTGGTTGCTGTCACTGAACCAGTTCATTTCCTTCATAGCATTTAGGAGAATTCATAACCATTACATACATATACATATAAATACAGTATGTAAAATATACAGTAGGTATAAAGTATACTCACATGTGTGTATAAATAATATACATACACAAAAAACACCCATATGTGTGAGGGTACATTTGTGTGTGTGTTTTATGTTTTCATTTTCTCTTTTTGTCCACAGATTTTCTTCACAATGACTTGCTTCATCGCTTAACACCCAAGTCTAGCACACAGCATGGCACATCCTGGGTATTCAGAAATACTTGTTGAATAAATAATATGTGAATGAATGAAGCTGTAAGAGCAAAGAATCCTTTCCAATCTCAGTCACGTTTGATCTTATGTCTACTGTGAAAGAAGGAAAAGACAAGTAGAAGCAGAGAAAGAGAAGGGAGTCTGTGTGCTTCTCTCTGCTCTAAAACTTCATACTTTGTAATACCTCCTCCCAGAAAGAGTCTCACAGTGCTCTCAGTGTGTGTTTATCTGAACAGGGGAAATAGGTAGAGAAGAAAATCTCTGCTGTCCACTATTGTTGCTGCCCACTAATCAGAACTACAAATATTTTAGCAAAAAAGTTAATCATTTTCAAATGGCGTAGCAACAAAACTAATTAGGCATTCCTACTTTCACTGTTACAACTTTCTGTTTCTTCTCAGTGAGCACAGTCCTGAATACAGCTGTAGCAGTGCGCTCCTCTCCCCCAAATCAGAACTCTGACCACTAAAAAGAAAGAGCGGGACATAATTAGAGAGTGAGCAGTAGAGTGTGGTGAGTGATGACAGGGACTGTGAGGACAGCCTGGTTTCAAGTCTTCACTCCACTTCCTGTGGGATTTCAGGCAAGTCGGGGGGCCTTGGTTTGTTTCTGTTTCCTCATTTGTGAAGCAGATGTAATAATACCACCTAACTCCCAGGGTTTCTTATGGGATGGAATAAGTTAGAGCATGTGAAACTCTTAGAATATGGCCTGGCACATAGTAGACACTCAGTAAATGTTCAGTAATCATATTCTTATTCTTCGTATCACTATTTTTGCCACCATCTCCAAATTAAGGCAGGTTTACTTTGAATACAGAATGGATAAACTCCCATTAAGAATGAGCAAGGGGAAAACAGAGAGACAATGCACACTATCACTTATAAGTAATAGTAAGTATGAAAAAGAAATATAGCCACAGATGCATTATCAATGTGAAAAGGCATGGTAGAAGGTCAGACTTCAAAGACTCTGTCCTCTTGATAAACAGTTTTTTCTTTTATTCTTACTCCTGATAGAAAATATTCCTTCATATACCTTTTAAATACCCAGTGATGATGATTACTTTTATCTCATCTTTCTTCATCTAAAAAATTTGGAGGACAGCAAACTACAATCTACTTTTCAATAACCCCAATTCTTGTACAGGGATCACAAGTAATTTAATTCAATGATTTTCAAACCTGTTTATTCAAAAGCTATTCATAGTACCCTGAGTTGTTTGAATTCCGTTACCTCATCATGCAAAGCATTAAATTTTCCATATTGTTTAACTGTGTAATACCATACAATACCACCTTTAGCCCTTAAAAAACAAAACAACAAAAATACTTCAACTAACTGCACCCTTCCCTGCTTATTTGTTCTTTGTGAATATATGCATGTATTTCATTTGAGAAATATTTATTAGGCTCCACTATGTGGGAGGCATTACACTAGAAACTAAGTTTAAAACAAGCAATGAACGAACAAGAAAGAAAGTGAACAACACAAAGTCTCTGTTTTCATGAAGTCTAGAGTAGAGGAGGTGTGAGCAATAAACAAAACACGTAATATTTCAATTGCAAATTGAGATCATTGTTATGTCAGAAATAAATGGAGAGCTTGAGATAGACTAAGAGAGAATGGCTAGTGGCGGGGGTGCTGAGGACGGTGTTAGGCCAGTTACAGAAGGCCTCTCTGAGAAAGTAACACTCGGGCAACTCCTCTAGGAAGGGAGAATGGGAAGCAGCCATTCAAAGTGCTGGGCGAGGAGCACATTCCAGGCAGAAAGAGCAGCAGTGCGCAGTCAGCAGGTCTGCGCCTGGACACTGTGAGCACTGGGGCGAATGGCGTGAGAAGGGTCTGGAGGGGCAGGTACATGTGCGATCATGCTGGGGGCTTTGATTTGGATACTCTTAATGTGGAACCAGACACCGTTAAAAAGGATTTAAACCAAGAGCTAGCCTGAGCATGATCTATGTTTCAAAAGGTAGCCCTGGTTTCTTTATGGGGAATTTATGGAAAGAGGATATAAGTAACATAAGACAAACTAGTAGAATATTAGAGTAATCCAAGTTAGAGAGATCTGTAGCTTAGTCTTAAATGTTGGCAATGGGGGTGTGGAGAACTCGATATGACAGTTACTTAGGAGGTAGAAATGACAAAATTTGATGATGGATTAGATTAGAAAGGGAGGAATCATGCATGACTTAAGTTTCTGCCTCAAATATTAGATGATAGTTCCGTTTACTGAGAAGGAAAAACTGAAGAAGTACCAGGAATTCTGTCCTGATCAGGTTAATTTCATGATACTTATGTGACACCCCAATAAAGACGTTAAATAAGCATTTGATTATACTGATGTGGAGCTGTTATAAAAATGAGCCAAAGATAGCTTCTCTATATTGGCCCCTAGGTCTTTTATTTCTCCACTGCGTCCTGAGACCCATTAGCTCAAAAGCCCATAAGGGGAAAAAAAAATCAAATTTTTACACATCCATTTATTTTTAAAATAGGACGTACAAGCAGATTTTTTAGCCATCTAGTGTTTCATACATCCCTGCAAAATCTACCCCCCACATCTGCTAGCAATAGCTAAAGTCAGGCCATGAAGACCTCAAGCCACCAAAGCCCTTCTGAGCTCTCTGACCCAGACTGCCCACTCAGCGACTTTGCCTGCATACAGAAGCTCCCTCTCCAATGCCCCTCTCCCAGGATTTCCCTTGCCCTCCTCTACCTGAGTAGCTGCCCTGAACCTTGGTCTCCTCTCTGAACAGATTCCTGCTGTGAGGGACTTTCCCCAGTGAACCTGTCAAAGCTACTCCAAATAAAGTTTGTGTGTGCTACTGCCACCTTGTGGTGAAATCTTTTTCCTCCCTCAGCAGCAAAATCTCTTGAACCCCCTACAGAAGCTCAAAGGAAAGATGTGACTTCTGATGACCATATGTAAATATTAGCATAGAGACAGCATTAGGGTCATAAGAATCAATGATACTATTGCAGCAAAAGAGTATGGAAATAAAGCAAGAGAGCTGGGAACTAAATCTCAAGGTTTAGATTAAAAAATGTGAGCTCTAGTAAAGAAGAAGAACATGCAAATATAACCACTAAGTTAATTTCTTCTCATACTCTGTGACTCAGGTCAGACCTTGGTTCCTTTAAGACAAAACCCTGTCTCCTCTACTGAGCCAAGCTGTGTCAGAATGACCGTCCTCTTCTCTGCTCCTGGGTTTTCTGTATTATTGCTCTACCGCAGATTACTGGAAGTACCTAGTTGTTAATTTGTCTGCCCCCACATGAGGCTCTCCTTGAATACAAAACATGCATTCATCTCTAGATTCCAGGGACCCACCACAGCACCTGAAAAAGATTGCCATACAAAAATGTTCTGAATGACTGCCTTAACAAATGAATGAATCACACAATCTGACTATATTAGAGTGGGCGGCCACTGTGATGATAGAAGTCTTGAGGTGGCTGGGGAATATTAGGACATCTTTTGTTTTCCTGATGATGGTACTACTATCTATTCCTCTTTCTCCATCAGAAGTTTGATTCTACTCCCACCCTAAATAAAGACATTGGGACACTGGGCTTCCATGTAGTGAACCACAGCAACCGTATGTAGAGACAATGGAATGATGTGAACATATTTCAAGTAACTGGAAAGGCAGCTAGTTCCATACAAGCTTAAGATGGCATAATATTGAGGGTCATTCTAAAGTATATCTTTAGATATTACTTTATTATTAATAGTATTATATTATTATATTAATTGGGTTTATTATTATATTAATTGGGTTTTTCTTCTTTAAATGAAATTTAAAATAAAATGGCATTTTAGGTGAAGTTGTATAAAATCTGAATTTGAGTCACCCCTGAGATAATTCTTTATTTTTAATTAGAACCCCTTTTTGTGATTTCAATGTAGTTACTGTTTGATTTTCATGTAAGGGTGCAAGGCTGGTTCAAGAATGTTGTGGAAGTGTTAGGGCATTTTTTCCATATAGTTTTACTAAGATTCATGTTCATTATTCAGAATTTGGCCTTTGAAAACAAAAACTAACTGATATTATAAGTCTGTGACCTCTGCATCCCCACATTTGATGACTAAGGTAGAGTAAGCATTCATAAATATTTCACAGCAAAAAATGAGAACTGGAATGCATAAAAGATTGTGGGGGCTAATCAAGTAATACAAACTTGGATCCAGAAAATGTTTCTGATGTGTGGCACAATATCCTGTTTCCTTAATGACAAAACAAAATTGGTTGTATGACATAATTAATGAAAGCTTTTCAGTATAAATGGTAAATAATCAGCAATTTTTTGCATATTGATTGAGAAGCATCCTGATTTCAAAATTTAAAAATGTAATGTGTGTCTTACAATTGATTTTTAAAAACTTATGTGTACAACTAATAACTGAACTGAATTAATTTCTATAGCTGGGAGGAATGGTTAATGAATGTTTTAGAATTCTGCATTTATATTATGTAATTATCTATAATTATATATAACTGTAGATAATTACATATTAACTTCCATAAACATATGTTTTATTGACTTATCTCTGTTTGTGAGAACACTGACTCAGGTTGGTCCCTCCTCTGAGATATAAGCAAGTAAAATTATAGACCTAAGTATGAAAATGCAACACACCAATTTATTACTGTTGCTATCAGTAAACATTCATAATAATTCATTGTTTACAGAATGCTTTCACCATCATTTCTCAGTGATCTTATTTTATCATTACAGCTGTAACAGTACAGGTTACAGGTTGTACATTTCAGTACATAGCAAATGTACTCATTTTCTACTTTTTCTTTTTTTCCTGATGAAAGATAGAAACAACACAATTCAAATACATTCCCTGGCTGGTGTGGGTCAGTGTATTGAGCTCCAGCCTGCAAACCAAAGGGCCACAGGATCAATTCCCAGTCAGGGCACATGCCTGGGTTGCAGGCCAGGTCCCCAGTAGGGGGCACAGGAGAGGCAACTACACATTGATGTTTCTCTCCCTCTCTTTCTCCCTCCCCTCCCCTCTCTCTAAAAATGAATAAATAAAATCTTTTTAAAAAAAGAATTCAAATACCCTATAAATCTCTCTGCTTGTATAGTAAATGAAGTGTGTGTGCCTGTTTTGAAGATAAAGATTATGGTTGCCAAGGAGCCTCAGGAACTTTTATGACCATATTCAAAAACTGAAATACAAAGATCATATTCTTTAGAACATTTTAAGTTAAAGAAATCAGAATAATTATCCTCTTAAAAATGGACAGAACAGTATGTATTGCAATGTCTCTCTATAATTCCCAAGTGCTACACTGTACATGTGTATACCCAAAATAATGCCCATATAATTTTTTTGTTTTCTTATGTGATAAGAGATCCTCTAGAGGTAAGAAGGAGTTGGTGTATTCTCTCACCCCACAAAAAGCAACACCAGAGGAAAAAGGTAGCTGTCATCTGAGGAACAGACACATCCTGTGCGTATCTGGCCCTTTCTACCCCTCTGAGTCTGGAAGAACTCTCAATGCAAACTGGTTTAAGGCACTTGGTGTTCTGAGAGCTTTTTAGTGTTTCCTGTGGGAAAAAATGCCTCTGTTTACAGCACTGTATGCTCATTCACATCACGTTCCTGTAATTGGAAATTACCAAAAGGAGAGATCGCCGCTGAGTGCAAATACAAATGTTTCCTGGCTGGCCTGCAGGCGTTGTCCGTGATCATGCCATCACTGAGCGACTAGGCATGCTCTCAGCATTTTGCCTGGACTGACTCATTCAATCCTCCCAACAGCCTCCCAGGTAGGTGTTATGGTAGACCTGTTTTACAAATGAGGAGACCGTGGTTCAGGGAGATTACATAGCTTTCCATAATCATACAACTTGTAAGCATTAAACTTGATAAACACGCAAGAAACTGTTCAAAGCACAAAACTGTGTGTTTATTGGAAGGAGAATGAGGAGGCTGCCACTGTGACAATCGCCAACCTAAATAGCACAGTTCTGCCTACCTGGGTAATTTAGGTGATCCATTATTAAATGAGTTAGAAACTAACTTCTTTTTCTCCTGCCAAAGGTTTCTGAAACTTTAATATGCTATCACACTGCATAAGTCTCCAAGAGGGGATGTAGTTTCCCCCACAATTTGACCACTGATCTTCCCTCTGCCCCTGTCTGCATACAGCAGCACCTTGTGGGGGCGTTGCTCCAGGAAATGCTTCGGAAAATACTGACGAGAACACCCTGAGGTTACTCATTGCCCAGTCCCCGTGGACTACTCAAGTACTGCATGTCCTTCCTGAAAACTTTCTCCTTCATCCTCAGAAGCAATTTTTTCTGAGGATAAAGCAATTTTATAAGGCAATTTTTTTCAAATCTTTTTTGAAATTTCTGGTACAGAGTAGTTAGCTTACAATATAACCTGTAACTATAGAATTTTTAAAAAACATTATATATATCAGAACATATTTACATATATATGTATATGTATACATATCAGAATGTGTACACGCACACCAGAATTTACACATTCAAATGAGCTCTCCTTTTAGTGGCCACCATGGGAGACATGCATCACCCAAATAACTTTTTAAAATCCTTTTGGAGCCGACTTTATAGATGTACATTTTAGGTGTCCTCGTGATGTTTTCATCCCCTCAGGAATGAAGAATTTCTGGAAAGAAACACAAGTATTTGAAACAAGTTGAAATTGAGACTATCAAGTAATGAAATTGATTTTCTTGTGAGACCTAGAAATTGATTCTGAGAACAGTTACAAAAGTGGATCAGAAGGTATATGTATGAGTGGACCATCATATATATATGATGGCATTGTTTAAATGGGGACAAGGCTGATGACATGCCTACTTTGGGGAAGTAAATGCAACTTATTACATTACATGAGAGGTTATATATTTAAAAACCTTCACGCAAATTAAATATGTGACACCCTTGAGTATAAGACAATAGGTGATAAAAGAAATAATGAAAATAAGAAAGTGAGTGTGTTCCACATAGCAGGTAAAAATAAAAATAAACTTCACTTCCGAAAAAAGAGAGAGAGAGAAGCACCAGTTACTGAAGCCGGGGCTGAAGAAGGGGAATATCTTCTGTTTGAGTCTTCTTTCTGCTTTTGGCTCTTGAGGGATCCCTTGGGTTTTATTTGCTAAACCTTAGGGCTTCCCTGATACATTTAATATTAGAAAAGTGACTAGCTCTCACTTCAGGCAGACCTGGATTTAAATCAGATAGACCATTTTACAAACAAGTTACCAATCTCTCCAAGCTTCAGTTTTCTCATCTAGAAGGTCATTGAATTAATTGACAGGACTGAACATGACAATTCACAAATACACTTACCCTAATGCTCAACACAGGCCCCATTTAAATGTGAAAACATATTTGATAACTAGAATTTAAACATCATAAAGTTTTAAATTTGTGAAAGCACTGTCTTGTCTCAGTCTCTGTCTTTGTGCATAACCTTTAGTATTCCTCCACCAGCACTTTAGGCACAAACCACTCTGCCAGAGATTAGGGACACATATGAAACAGAGAAGCTATGTTCTGGAAAGCTTACAGTTGACTGAAGAAGTGAAGCTCACCCATATTACGCTACCATGAGAAGAAAAAAATCCCAAGGCAGATAGAGCTCTCCGAACCTTAAGTGAGAGGCTGATGCTGACGAGGACCAGGAAAGCCTTTGTGCTAAGAAGCAATGAAGGAAGAACTGGAGGGTGTCTCAGGTAGAAATGTATGGAAAGAGATGTTTTACATAATAGGAACACTAGGAAACCAAGGAATCGAGGCCCAAAAGTAAAGGATATTTTCAGGGAAGTACAGTTGGTTCTGTTGGTTTGCTGTTTGAAGTGCTGAAAAGAAGGCACAGTTGGAATGCAGATCCTAGACAGATTTGTGAGGCCCAAAATGCTGGGTGCACAAAAAATGGACTTTTTAGAAAACCAGGCAATGGTGAGCCACTGAGAGTTTTGAATGTGGGAGTGGTGTGTTAAGTGCCATATTTTAGGAAACCTAATCTGGAAGCACCTGATAGTGTGTGTGGGCAAGGAAAAGATTAGAAGCAAAATACCACCAGGAAAGTTGAAGTTGCCCACAGGCAAAAAGGAGGCGCGCCTCTTGTCAGTGGAAGAAAGGGCGGGCTGGTGGGTGCCCCTGGGAGCGTTCAGTGCTTGTGTTTCTTTGTCAAGCACAAGAATGTAACAGATTTTATGCTTCGGGGGCGGAGGTGATTCAGGGCATGCTGATGGAGATAACCAAGGTTAGAGGCTTTGAATCATTACCTAAAGGCATCCTAAACGAAAGCTGGTTTAGGAAAGTGGCAGCAAAGATGGAAAGACAGGACAATAGCTAAGTCTAGTGTTCTATTTTCTGTCTTTGTCATTTTCTTTAGCATTTTCTACTTGGTCAAATTTATAGTTTGTATGGTAACTTACCTGATCCCTGGTATGTCTGTTAAAGGAAAGTTTTATTCACATCATTTTTCTTTTGTGACAACGATGATGGAGGAGTGGACCCAATTCAGCAAATAAGGAGAAAAATTATTCTTTGCTTTTTACAGGGTTGTTGGTCATTCTCAGGATAAGAGAATGAGTTAGTTTGGGTCAGTGGCTGACTATTTGACTCTCAGACAGTCATGAATAATAAACATGGAGTCCTTAAGGGGAAAAATCCAGACGCGCTAAACATCCAGTAGTCTTCTGTGACATATGAGGAAGTGGGACATTGTGAAATTAATGTAACGTTTTCTTCTCACATGTTAAATTGCTACCTAAGTGCTGGGTGAAACCCTGTAAATCAAAATTTATTCAAGTCACTGGAGTCCCTTATAGTTAACATCTTAAATGACTGAAATAGTGTTCTGCCACTATAAGAGGGACTAAAAGGCTATTCTACAGCACTTCACTCACTATATTTTTGAACTTTTTATGGAAATATTTAAACTTACTGCAGTAGAGAGATACAATACAATGAACACTATGAATCCTTCACTCTGCCTCGATAATTATCAATATTTCATCAAATGTCAACTTTTTATCTCTCGTACTTCTTTATTAGAATATCTTAAATCAAACATTCAACATGTAAATAATTTAGTGTGCGTTTCTAACTGATAAGAACTATTTTTTGACATAATGAGCAGGCTTTGGTCACATCATCTGTTATTCATTCCGCATGCACAAGTCTGTGACAGTCGTCCCTTCATTTTTTCTTGACATTTGTTTATTGGGAAAACAAACTTTATTTCATATTTTGTAACCAAGTTGCCACACTGTTTTCTACCTCTAAAACAAAATCATAATTCACTCAATATTCATTCAACTACTGTGTAATAAATAATCACCGCGTTGTGTACAGGACAGTGGACTGGTGTTGAGTATGATACAAAGATGTGTGTAAATCATGGCCCCTACTGCTGTGACTTCACAGTCTGAAGGAAAAAGGAAAAGTAATAATGCACAAACACAAAGACAACAACACACAGAAGTTAAGTGGTAGAAGATGCAATGGTTTTAAAGGGAGAGGCTTGGTTTAGAAAACAAAGGGAGCCCTTCTAGAGAAGCTGGCGTGTGACACAGGTGGTTTGGACTAGAGCGACCAGCAACTCAAGAGGCAGTTGGGCTTTAAAAAGGGTGAAAAGAGAAAGTGCATTCCATGACTGAAAAACTTGGGGGAAAAAAAGAACATAAACCTTAGAGGTAAAGGAAGTAAGAGGTACATTCAAGGGATTATAAATGCAATAATTCAGCTGATGCAGGGCATTTGTGAGAGAAATACAGGTAAGCAGTGGGGAGAAAGGGAAGGATCTTAAATATCAGGCTAAATAGCTTGAACATGTCATCTGAATCAGAGAGCCGTTAGCTCCTTTCATTTTTCCAAGTACTGGAGATTCTTGACGTGATATAAACATAGATATTCTATTAGTAAGCAAAATGCATCAGCTTATTTCAAAAGAAAACTTTAAAAACTGTTTATGTATTCCAATAGCAATCATTTTCAAATATTTATGGAAAGTTGGTAAGATAATTTAATGTTTTTTGTTTTTGTTTTTGTTTGCCCAACAGCTATCAGTGCTCCTCTTAGAAGAACACAAATTGGAGCTGATTTAACCAACACCCATGACCCAGCAGCCGAGAGGCCTTCATAAAGCAAGGACTGATTGTTTGTGGCCTAATAGAAAACAGCAACAACTCTGCAGCAGGAGAGATAGAAGACAATTCTAGTAAAGGCAGATATACCAGCCCTGCCCACCTCAGACTCCACACTTTTCGTCTACTGTAGAAATACAGTGGCTTTTACAATATGGATATGTTTTGGGGGTTTTTGGCCTATCAACAATAAATATATATTGACCCACAAATTTTCTGTTTACCAGCACAATGCTAATTGATTTTCATCATTAAAAGATCCTCAGATGACAGATGAATTATCAAAGCCTTCAAAGAAAGTATGCATTGAACTTAAGGTAGCTTGATTGGTAAGTATCTTCTTCTTGCATGATGTTCTTTAGTAAAAAATATTCCATATCATATCACATGTATGAGAGTTTGTGCTAGGCTTTTGAGGGAATAAAATTGTGCATAAGATATGGTCCTGGTATTCCAGAGGCTTATATTCTAGTACAAATGATTAAACATACATATATAGAAGTTAAATTATAGGCAGGATTGAAACAGAAGTGTCAAATTGCATTAAATTAGTGTTTTCCAACTGCCATTTTGAATCAGATCATTCTTAGTAGTGAAGAGCCATCCTGTATATTGCCCGTGTATATGCCCGTGACCTCTGCCTACTAGATACCAACAAGAACCAGAGATACCTTCAGATATTGCGAATGGTCCCCTGAGGACTGCGTGAAAATTCTCAGTGATTTTGAACCACTGTATTAGATGGAAAGTCCTATGTGCATTTGCTAATGAGTGTAACTTCTAGTTGGGGAAAGCAAAGTTCATAGAGGGAAGGATAGCCTACATGAGAAGGTTGAGAAGAGGAGGGAAATTCAGGACTAGAGAAGACAATGAGAAAGTGGTTAGACTGATGATGGGAAGCCAAGTGGGTAAGTATGAAATATGTTCAAGAGTCGTATACTACTGGTGGTTAGTAGAAAAAAACTGATAAAGTAGAAAACAATCAAATTATGGAGGTCCTTGAATATAAAATAAAGAGAGATGGTTTTTCATTTTGTAGGGATGCCATTTGCACATGGAAGAAATGAGTAAAGCATCATTTCAGAAATGCTAATATGGAAGTTCCGGGCAGAATGATTTAGACAAACAAGAAAGTCTATTTTAGGACTGGGACTCAGTTAAGGACATAATGTGGCAGAAATTGGAGAATATATTTGTGGGAGATGTATTTCCCAGCATGGAATGAGAGCAGACAAACTGATGAAGAAGTGGAGTCTATAACTTGCTTCTATGTGTGATCCCATCTATTGCTGTTGAAATTGTTTCTTGTAATAGAGTTGACACTTCACGATGGGGCTGACTGGCCTATGTGCCCAGGTTCTCTGGGGCTCCATGAACGGGAAAGTTGTCACTGATGTTGCAGAGTTGCGAAAACAAAGATAATATTATCCTCCAAAACAACTCTCCAATGACATAGAAACTAGGAGTTTAAGTGTTTAAATAATCTTTCTCAAGAAAAGTATTCAATTAAAATCCCAAGGCCTGGCATAGAAAAAATGTTCACATATGTCTGCTGAATGAAGATCTCCAACATTAGCTTCTATCCACATTAAGGTCCTCACCACACAAGAGACTTTTGAGAATCTCCTCATCGCTTGCATGCCTGTTGAGAGTTTTCATCTAAGTTTATCCTCGCAATCATTTTGCATCATGAAATATTAGGACAGGTCATAATTCAGCTTCGTGTGATATGCAACTATAATACTAGAACCTCTGAAAAAACCCTCTATGGGGTTCAAATGTACACTTTGAAAATTTACTCTTGATTAGTAACTATACTGCTTGTTTGCTCTGAAGAGATCATATAGCCCTTTGAACATGAACCTCTCATGTTCAGATGACATGGTATTAAAAACAGGGTGAAGAAGATGCAACTGTGAGAGAAGGTCATCACTTCCCCTTCACCCCCCATCTTCTTCCCTTCCTGCCCAAGTCACCTCTGACTTAGATCCAAGAAAAAGACACTTTCTGAAATCACAGAGACCTTCCATCCTTTGTTTGCCAGCAGGCTAGTATATTTATTTTGAAAATTCTTAAACTTACATTTTTGAGATTCTGACACCAAAAATTAAAGCTTTTGATAGACACTGAAGAATTAAAATGCACTCTTTGAAAAACATAGAAGCAAAGAAGTAAAAAAAGATTAACTGGATAGGAAGAAATGAACACCTAGAGAAACTGGGGTGGGGCTGGAATTTAATCTTAGGCACAAGAATTCTGATTTTGTTAAATAAGCCAACTCCAGTTTCATAAACAGGGAATTAAATATTGGTGGAAATTCAAGAGAGGGCTTTTTATTCCTGGCAGTTAGGTGGAAATAGATAATAATTGGAAGAAATTTGAATGAGTGAAACAAGTTAAGAGGCTGCTGCACTAATCCAGATGTTGCTCATCTATCAAAAGCAGTTTATAACTATCCCCAGTATTAATGGCACTTTATTAGATACAAATTAATGCTTACTTGAACTAGGGCAGTGACTACAGAAATGGAAATGGTCCTATTGAATATTAATAAAATGATTAAACCAGCTCAGTGCCCATTTTTTTCTTACGGCCTTTATACCTACACAGTTGAAACAAATCCACAGTTTTGGGATGCCTTCCTAAAATAATTGCATTAAGAATCATGGGGAGAATTTTGCTAATAGTTGCCCATCAACTGCCTGTCAGCCTGTACCAAGTTGACATGCTTTTCTGAGTTAAACAGCACAGAGCGGTAAAGATGCGGGGGAGGAAAAACGGCGGGGAGCCGTCCCACTCCCTCCGGGTTTCATCAGAGGCTCTCTTTCTGTCAGGCAGCAGAGAACTGAATTCATCCCGGTCCTGCAGGAATGCTTTCAGCAGTGAGAGCGTGTTCATTAAAAGAAAGGAATGAACCAAATGGCCATGATTATTGATCATGTCTGCCCTTGTGGCTCTAGACTGGAAGTGATCAAGGGTCTAAAAGCTATTTACATTTTTTCTCTTAATTTGATCTGCAGCATTACGGACACAGCTCACTTTAGCCACATCTGATCTGTTCCATCAGACCATTGGGAGTAATTGTTAATGAATAAAGGAGCTGCATTTGAAAGCCTTTTTAATCCTTCTATGTAATTTAAAATTTACATTAAATTAAATAAAAAGACAAAACACCTAGTTTGTTACAAAACTAAATTTTAGTCCCACTTCTGACTGGCTTAAAGCATGAATCTAAAAATAATCTAAAGGATCAAAAATAACTAAACGTGGTTGAGAAGTGAAATCTCTCGGTCATTCTCCTACCTGGTCAACATAATATTCACCACTTGGAATTCCTTAAGTAATACTAGTTATAATTATATGGCTTTGGGTATTTTATAGAACTATTAAGTGTTACAAATGAGTTTTCTCTTAATGTACATTCTTTTCTGAAGGATAAGATACTTAAACATAATCTGTGTTCAAATTTGTCAGTTTTAAACACTTGACTAATATGACAGTATCTCAATCTATACATTAATATATACTTATTTTATAAAGAATTGTCCATAGGCTCTGGGTTTTGTTTCCCCATTCTAACATTTGGCAAGTGTTTGCTGATGCTTCTATTGTGTGTTCGGTGCAGGACAAGGGACTGGGCACAGGGGGTGTATATATGACAGAGCTCCCCATTCTCAAGAAGTTGGCAGTGGAGGAGAGGGGAAACAATTAAAGTGGTACTACCACAGAGATGAGCGCTTAGTGGAATACTAAGTCAGAATAAGGGTTTTGAATTCTAATGTTTTTTTCTTTTTGAGTATATTTAAAATCCTGACAGAAACCTTTGAAGTTGTCTATGAAAAATGGTAATGGCTTCTATAAACTGTTCAATATTCTCACAGTATCTAAAGGACTTGAAGGGATCTGCTGTAATATTAGTTTCATTTAAATAAATTCATCAAATATTTTCCATATTTTGACATTCTTACAAAATATTTTACAAAACCATTACATTTCATTTTGGGAGTACCTTTCTGAGTCAAAATTTTTGATCTTTTCCCCCTTCATTTCTCTCCAAAGTTTCCCCTAAATAAGTCGAGAAGCATTTATTTTCTTCTGCTGGTAAATATGATTTATTGGCTTTTAGAAGAAAAAAAGGAGAAGAAACACTGAAAAACCTGCGGTGCATTTTCTGCTTCAGTAAATGGGTCACACTTTGTCAAATTCTGAATATATTAAGCTTCTGTGAAGTTCTGCTTTTCTCAAATACTTGGTTGCTACATTAAATATCAAAGGGCAATTTATTTTGTTCTAAGTAGGCTTTTACTCAGTTCATTTTTTTACCTGAAATCATAAACACTTTAGAAAAGATGAATCAGATAAATTAGAATGTTTAAAGAAGGAGAATATTTGTTTTCATTTATATTTTGGCAATTGCACCGCTGCCCTTCACATTTGTAGATGATTATTGCAACCTGAAATTCGTAAGACATCTGATTTGTTAATTTTCTTGTGTCAATGATGAATTTGAGGTGATCTATCCCTGAGAAAAATGGCCCTGTCAAAAGGTAGCTTCTACAAACAGGAAGATCAAAATTTGCCATCCCCACAGGGACTGAACGTAGAGCAGAGGCACCAACCATTACAGCTGCATACAAATAAAGGTAAAAAACTGACATATTCAAGAATCTGCTGTTCACATGTGACTGCTTAAACATTTTTAATTCAATCTGAACATTTACTTTTTTATTCTAAACTATTTTTCAAAATTGTCTTGCTGTAACCTTATTTGTTAGAATGAACCAATATTATTCTCAACTAAAATGACAAAATATGGCATGTACACATTCAAATTAAAGAAATGCTTTTGTTCTAGTAAAGTGCCTAGCTCAATGTCTGAAATATCAGCAGTCCACATTAAATATTTTTCCTCCATTTCTCCATTTATCATAGTAAATCATTTTAAGTTGGCTTAATTCTCATCTCATACTAGGACTAACATAAGTGACACATAACCCACTCTTTTTCAAAGATCACTGGTATTAAAATAATATTTACCAATTAGTAGGTATGTTAATATTTATTTTAACCCACAAATTCATACTGGTCGTACATTATTTGGTGCCAGTCTTTTCACAAACATAGTCATTCTTATTTTCTTTTAGAACATTTTCTTTTTCTTCTTTTTTAAAACAATATTGACTTGAGAGAGAGAAACATTAATTTGTTGTTTCAGTTATTTATGCATTCACTGCTTGTTTTTTTAATGTGCCTTCACTGGGGATTAGAACAATGCTTCAACTAACTGAGCTACCCAGCCAGGGCCTGGAACATTTTCAAAATGCTTAAAAACAACAGCAGCACTATTAAAGAAATAAAGGAGCATATAAGTGGACATTAATACCTTCATTCTGGAACCAACTTTTTTACTTCTCCTCTGTTTATATCTATTTCCATATCTTTTTCAAATCCTGTATTTACATCTCAAGAGAGTTTCCTGGTTCTTGAATTAGTTATCAGTTGGGTGCTCCTGTTGATTGATGTATGGCTTTCTTCTCTCCTCTAGTTTCACTCAAATGACCATCCTAAAGCAAAATACTTTGGAGAAAAACTTAGAACTCAGACTCACATTCTGATAATTTATGTTTTCCCCTACAACCATCATCCTAGATCCAGGTCTCCATTGCTTCACACATAAGTTGTTGGCAAAACAAATTGCTAGCTTACCTCCCTGTCTCCAATCTCCTTTCACATGATTGCTCTACCGACAGAAAGCCTTGGGAACATTTCTGCCATATTATTGCTCCCATCTTAAAATCTTAAATGATCTCCCATTTCTATCAAGTCAAAATTCCCAAGTTTGATGTTCAGGATACAATACTAACTCATCTTTGAATACCACTGGTATATTACTTGTCACAACTCAACAGATAGTCCTGTACACAAAGTCACAGGCACGTATATTTAACATCTAAACTTGTCCCAGCTGCTACTTTCTAAAAAATATTTTCTGACCCTTCCCACTCATCCCTGATGTGGGCTGGATATACACGTCACCTCCCAAGTACCTCCAGCAAATACATCAGAGCATGGCACAAACTGTCTCGTCATTTTTTATTATTTGTCTGAATCCCTGCATTAGGATATAAGTTTCTTGTGGGCAGAAATATGTCCTATTCATCTTTGTGGCTCTAACACCTGCTGAAGTATTGTCATGTAGAAAATGCTCAAAAACAATTGTTGAATGAATAGCATTTCCTGAATTAGGTATTATATTTTTGATGCCCAAAACTTACTGATGTATCTCTTCTAGGTAAAATGTTGCCATTCCCATTCTCCTACTTTATCATTCTTCCACCTTCTAAGCTTAGACCAAATTTAACTTCTTTGGAAATAGTCAGATGTTTATCAAAGAAAGGGAAAGACATGAGTTGGGGCTTGCAATATGAAGCTTACAATATTTGTTTCTAAAGCAATATTGCTTCCCACTAAGGAGCCTAAAAAAGCCACAGAACTGAGAGACAAAGAGGCATCTATGTGCAGAATTCTGAAATCCAACATATGGCTTCAGGACTCAGCTCAGCCCTCAGAAATATGCATTAAACTCCAAGATATTATTTGGGACAGTTTATTACTCTACATAAGATCCCAGTTCTTCCCTCTTGGTGGTATGATTAGATCTGTTCCTTGCTCACCTCACTTGCTACTGTGTCCTGGCCACTCTCTACTCTGGCCCAATGTCCACGGACCTCCGAGACAGAAACTGCGTTCCATTCATCCCCATTCTAACACTCCTTCATTTCAGGCATCATTTCAGAACTTGCTCTGCTTTGTAAGATTACACCTCGCTGTTGCCATAATATAATCTTTCATATCATGTGAGAAATTTCCCAAGAAACCTTTGTCAGTCATGTACTTCTGGTTGGCTTTCAGGTGCTTTCCTCCCAGGACAATCCTGTTCAGCATGGAAGACGTTGGACCCTCCAGTAGCTGGAGCTGGGGATCTTCACTAGGAGCAGTCATCCATCTGTGTCTAAGCTCCGCCTTCACTCCTGATATCAACTGTGGCCTCAGTGTGACCTTCAGCAACCAGATTCTATCATACATCTGTAAAATTTGAAAATAAACAAGAGTTTAAAATATGTACATGTCTACATTTCTTTCTACTACTCTGATTTATTGCTAGCTACATATAATTCTTAACAACCAATTCAAGAGGCAGGAATACGACAGTGAAAACAACTGAACTTTTCAGTCACCCTCTCATTTTATAGACTACTGGATAAGTACCTAGTTTTGTTATCTCTTTGAGTTGATAGGAGTTAATTTGAAATGTCCTACTGTTTTTAAATATGTTTGAACCACAAATGGTTGAAAGCTCTGTGTAAGAGAAACCATTAACTGAGGTGTAGGGATATGGAACAACTGCAAGATTATATTTGACAAAGCAAAATCTGTAAAAATGTATTTCCGCTGACAGTAAGTAAAAATAATGTGGACTCTCACAAAGCAATTTGAAATTTATTAGATAAGACTTTCCAGAGAAGTAAGTTTTCACTATTTCCTTTATCTTTATTTTCAAACACATTCATCTTTATTCACAGACTAAATGTGCTGGACTTCGAAATTCAGCTTTATAACATCCCAGTATTATTATTGATCAGTCACTTTCAGAACATGTAAACTCTTTAAAACAAATGTAGACCTAATGCCCCAAACCCATTTGGCCAAAGGCTAAGAAACTCCCTGAAGTCACTTCCAGGATTTGATTTTTTTTTAAAAAAAAAAAAGGTTGTGTTTCCTCACAATAAGTGCATTTCTTCCCAAGGCATGCCTCTTAAATGAACGCTGAATTGTGTATCCATCTTGATTAATCAAACTGGAGTGTTGCTTTTCTTCTCTTTGCCACAAAATAAGAAACTTAATGCCAGTATTTAGTCATCAATTACATATGTGCATGTGGGCAGTGTAAGAATATGTGCCAAATTAAGGATTGCAAAGCTGCCTAAAAAATGCTGTGTTGCTTAAATAATGTTTAGGGCAAGGTTTCTTCCCTGTTTGGAAACAGTGAGGGCTGCCGTATTAGCTTACAGGTTCATTTTCTGCTTGGTTCTATGGTGAGGAATGTGAGCCTTGCTGTCTTTGGAGATGCAGGTGAGAAAAGCTGAGATTAAAGGTAGAAGTGAAAACAGATCACACACCCTCACTCTGTCGAAGGACAACATATGAATATTAGTTTCTCTGCAATTCCAGCTATAACCAGGACAGTGATTTCGAAGACATTAAATTATTGAGTTGATTTGAACTGCTTTAGAATTAGTAGCTAAGTTTTTTCCCTCGTCTTCATTGTTTTTACAAATTTCAAAGACATTAAATTATTGAGTTGATTAGAACTGCTTTAGAATTAGTAGCTAAGTTATCTCCCTCATCTTCATTGTTTTTACAGATAAGACTTGATTGCTTGTGTTGATTAGATAGAAGAAAATGTATGTGAAAACTGAAAAGTTTATGCACACTTTACATATAAGTCCTTGAGCTCATATGCACTCACACACACAAATGTATTACATTTGCCTGTTTTGAAAATACTATGGTATAGTTTTCAAAAGAACCTGAAACAATTGAAAAAATACGTAAAACTCCAGGTGGTCCAGATGAAGAGCCAAATGAGAATTGCACACAATACATGCAATATGCATACAACACCTGCCAAGAGAATCCAGAGGTGAGAGCGAGCCCTGAGGCATGGAGAAGTCCGAGCAGGCTCATGGAGGTGGGGCCCGGACAAGTAAAGTGGATGCACATTTCAGACAAGCAGTTTGTTCAGTGGGATGGAGATGGACTCATATTATTTGGGAGCAAAGTAGTAAGTAAAATAATTCAGTTGAAAGAAATGATTCATTTATGGAAGTAAGACAAAGTTGAGGAAATATATAGGGACCAACCTTGTGCAGTCTGCAGAACTATGGAGTTTGGAGAATGGGAAGAAATTTATTCAACAAATAAATGGGTGCATGCTGTTTGAGAGCTGCAGCAGTGGGCACTGAACAGACATCTCCGAGAAAGGTGTCTGAGCTCGAGGGTTGGGTAAAGGAGACACATTTGACTGAGCAACACTGAATACATTGTAATGAAGATAGACCAGTTTAAGTTGTATTGAACTGAAGGAGATGCATGTAAAAGCTACTATGAAGGAAAAAGAAATTGGACCAAATGGCTGATGATGTGGGAAGGGAAATGAAAGTACAGCAGATAAGTTGGTTGGCTATTAGGGGGAATTATGTTTTTCTTTAGGATTTAAACATTGTGCAATGCAGTTTTGATGCCACCAACCCACGTTCAGTCAAACTTCATGGTTTAAGGGCCAGTCTCCCACAGGACTGCAGACTTCACTTCAGACTCCAGACTCCACTTCAGACTCCAGCCACAGACTCTAAGGTCCCCAGACCACCCACACTTGGGACCAACTGGCTACAAATTAGGAGTTTCCTCAGTTTTATAATTAGCCAGAATGATTCACAGAATTTAGGAAAGCACTTAAGTTTTATCGTAGAGGATAAAAATCAGGACCAGCCAAATGAGAAACATAACAGGGAAAGATCTGGAAGCTTACCAAAGATGAAACTCCTGTGTGTTCAATATGTATCACCCTTTCAGCACATCAATGTGTATCACCAGCCAGGAGCTAAACTAAGTATCACCGTACAAAATTTGTATTAGAGTTTTATTACAGAGGTATGATTTCTTCAATCATTCACTGTGAAATTAAACTCAATGTACAGCCCTCTCCTCCTCAAAAATGAGGCTGATATCACAGGACTCAAAGTCCCAAACTTCTAATCACATCATTTGTCTCTCTGGCACTGCCAGTCTCCATTCTGACTCCTCTTGTTAGCAAAAATTACCTAGGGGCACTGTGAGCCATGTCGTTAGCATAAATTCAGGTGTGGATCAAGAGGCCTCCATAAAAAACAAAGATACTCTATTGAAAATCAGAGACAAAGATGCAGCCAAACTCTTTGCTACACAACAGAATGAATTTGAAGCGACTCTAGGTTCTTTCAGGAGGAATCTGTAGCAGACAGTTGAAATTCCAATACAGCCTGAAAAGAGAGACAAAAGAGGACTAGAGATGTGACTTTGGCCACAAAGTGAAAGGTCACATGGTATAGTCGAGTGCTCACAGGCACTCAAGGGCTACGGTTGGAGTCCAAGAACCTTACCAGAGAACACGCATCAGGAAGCAACAAAAACACATACAGCATATTTTTCTAAAGAAATCAATGCTTAGCCTGATACTAACATTAACTTAAATAGAAACAATTCTTTCTGCATCTTCTTTGTTAACCAGATGTTTAAAATGTAGATCTTTTACCAGCATATAAAACAATCCCTGGAGAAAATGTGATAAAAAATATGTAAATCCAAAATTAACATAGCAGTGACTAACATACTTCATTCTTGTGAAACAAATGCAAGAGTGATGAGGTGAGCATTTCTAATGGTCCTTTTATTTAGAAAGTCCTGCCGTGGGTCATGAGAGTAAAAGTAGATGGTAAGTGGCACCATCTCTTTTCTACCTCCTGGTTCTTGGGCTCATTTCTTCCTATTTAGACCTATAACTTATATTATTTCCTGGAGTGTGGCAACCCATCTTTGCACAGTATTACCATCATGCTAACACTCCATTAGAAGGTCATTCCAACCTTCTGAATGGTGCAGTATGTGATTCAATCAGTGGATTCTGATGTCATGGGTCCATTCCTGCACGGAACTTGTTGTGAAGTGGTTTTCTTGATAGATGATGTTATGAGGGATTTCATGCCTATGGATCAAGCTTTTAGTAAACCTTCAAATATTGGAGCTGACTGAAGTTCTGTGGGAAGGAAAGTCAAATCAATAAATGTGCCGTGCTCATAACAGGTATCTATCCATGTGACGATGAACTCCTAGCCCTTGCAGTGGAGAAACCCCTGTGTAATCGAATTGTGAACAAGTGTGTACTTCATAGCTATTTGTGGAAGGTTGAACCTCCAGGAGCGCCAGTAGCTGGATCAGCCTTGGTGAATGGGAACCCGTGCTGTTAAGACCAATGTGCAGCCTCCATCTCTGCTACTCTGACTACTCTGTTCACATGCCCACTGTGCCAGGTCTGGGGTGGTTGATGACAAAGGTTGGCTTTAAAATGAGTAGCCAAATAATTTTGTCTACTTAGTTATTCAATGCCTCTGCAGTGGGATGATTTCTGATTGACACTGACTTACAATACAAAAATCCTCAAATTCTGTTTCCTCTCCATATTTCTCTCCACATACTTCTACTCTAGACCACCTTGTCTTCTCTATTCTAATCCTTTTTTTCCAGTCCTAGGCTATTGGCCTCTGACCAAGAATTTGCATATATTTTCTCCTCAGGCCACTCTTCTTTCCCCACAAAGCAGTTAACCCTGTATCTTCTTTGCAGCTCCAAACACTGGGAAGGATTTCTCTCTCCACTGAATCTCCAAGTCATTCCTGAATGTTACTATAATGTAGCCAACATCAATTTTCAGCTTACTTCCTGACCTACCCATAAGCAAAACTCAGGCACTTTTTCTTTCTTCAATTGGTCATATGGACATACCTTCCCCTAATCAGGCCATAGTTGCAAACTGAGGGAAGGTACTGGTGCAATTGCGATGGGTGACATGGTAGTTTGGGCTATTTGCTTATGCATAATACTCATGCCTTCTGATCCTGCTTAGGCTCCTCCGGGATGTACCATTTCCATCTAATGATGGAATGCTGATGAGCCCATTCAATTTTATAACTTGACAACTCCAGCAGAGGCTAGTTTACAAGGAGCAATTCTGAATGCATGGTCCCTTGTTACCCCATGGTCAAGGGTTCTGTTCTGTCCATACCAAGGCTCAGTAACAAAGCTGGAGTGGTTTCTCCTAAGACAGACACTCTTCTGCTCCTGATTGCTCCAGAAACCCAGGGATATGTGATGTAATTTTCCCCACTAGGGGTCTAATAACCCCCACAATGCTTCCTTATCCACCACTGACATCTCCTACTCCATGAGATCTGCTTCAAAAACCAGAGGAAAATTTGCAGCCTATACTTGCTGCATTGTTGCAGTATCCTCCCTGTCTGAACCTTTATCTCTTTAGTCATTGCTTTTCATATGAGAAAATTTGTTCAGGTCCAGGAACCTGAGCAAGGGATCATTCATGTCTATTATAGGGGGGGCTTCCTTCAGACTCACAGTTTCTCATTTTTGCTGGCTTCTGTGTGTAAATGTTAAGCAGCTCCCTTATTGATTGTACCTCTATTTTGACCCCGAATATATCACTAACCATCCCCACAACTCCTTGCAAGTCAAATCCTCGTGGCTACTCTCCACCCTTATCCTTGTTATAGTGTTAAAGCATATGTTATATTAAAAAAAGACATTCAAAAAAAGAATTCAATAAATTCTTGCATGTTCAGATTTACATGCTGGCCTACTTGATCAAGTAACCTCAAAATCCAATCTTAGGAGCATTCCTTTGGATCCAGCTGGTGCATGCTAACTAATTTTTACAGCTCCTGGGATGCATTCTCTTTTCTTCATTATCAGGCTCAGCTTGTCTCCAGCCAGGTTGCACTGAGATTTAACCCTAATTATTGGCCTAACCACCAGGAAAGGAGGTAGGACAACTCCTGAAGGAGTGTCTGTTGCCATGTAAGGGGAGAGAACTGTACAGCGTCTTTATTGATGGGGATACACTATCCCTTAATACAAAGGGGCAGTTTCTCTTGAAGGGAGATCTACATGCTATAACTCCAAACCCACAATATTTCATTTAATCTTTAAGAAGTAAATGTTATTGTTTCTACTTTGCAATGATAAAATCTAGCCAAGAGACACTGACTAATTTCACAGAATCGCATCTTGTAAGCAGCAGAGCTGGAATGCCAGTTCACGTCAGTCTGGCTCCGGAGGCCCTGTTGCCCCGCCCATGAGAACAGACGACGATTACTAACCCTAGTCCAACACCGGAACTTTGAAGAGAATACATATTGCCTTAATGTATAAGCTGTAAATATATAAAGTATCAGTTAAAAGTCATTAAGTATTAATTAATGAAATAGGCCCTTTAAGTCCATTCACTAGTAAAATAAATGAAAAATTAAAAAAAATAATTACCAAAGTAGGTGAGAAGGAATGAGTGAAAGAAATGAGATTGGAAGAAAACCTCCAAAGGTATAAATTTTCATACAGTTTGACTTTTGAATCATATAAATATATCACATATTTCTAAAATATAAGTTAAATTTTTATAATCTGAAAATAAATCAGGCAAATAAAAAATGACCCATGGAGTTTGGGGGACAAATAGTTAACAACAATGGGATAACTGTGGCAAGCATTTTCTAAGTGATCCATAATTATTATATTTTTGATGCTTAAATCAAACCTTGTGCAAGTAATTTCACATTAAAAAGATCAGAAGACTTAATGCAAAATTACTCACTTTGACTAAAATTTCAGTGTTTTTAAATCACAAAATGACAAAACTTAGCTCACCTGCTCTTTGGCATTGTAAACAAAATCACTGAGGTCGTTCAGGAAAGAGATAATGTTTTGTTCAATATGTTTCTGAAAATGAAATAGCATAAAACAAAACAGACAAAAAAAACCTCTCTACCCTCATGAAGCAAACGCTCCAGTTGGAGAAGCCAACAATAAACAAACAAGTAAATAAATAAAGTTAAGGTATTAGAGAAAGAACTGTACATGTGAAAACACTTAGGCTCAGTCACACAGATGTCCGCAGAGGCCCACTCAGAGAGCTTCAGCTCCCAAGTGGCAGGCATACCTCAAGTGCTTATCCACATTTTTTTTAAAGATTTTTTTTATTTATTTATCTTCAGAGGGGAAGGGAAGGAGAGAGGGAGAGAAATATCAATGTATGGTTGCTTCCTGTGCATTCCCTGCTGGGAACTAGCCTACAACCCAGGCATGTGCCCTGACTGGGAATCGAACCATGATCTCTTGGTTCACAGGCCCGCGCTTAATCCACTAAGCTACAGCAGCCAGGGCTGCTTATCCACATTAATACTGGTAGTTGTTCAACAAAGAGTCATGTGGAAATGAAAGTATTTTCAAAATTCCTTAGAAAACAATCCTCTTCCCTGAAAATTAGCCACCTTATGTATTTACCCTAAAATTAAAAATGTTCTATGTGTTATGGTAGACTGAATTCTAAAACTTCTGGGTTACTATGTGACCACAAAGTTAGAGGAAGCAGTTTCCAAAGAAACAGCTCCTAATGCTACTGGGTTCAAATAGTGTCTCACAAATGCTAGAGTCAATATTTGTTGACTGATTGGTTCAGGAGCATCTATAGAAAATGTTTTCCTTCAAACATGTTATAATTACATAAAGAAACATCATTACTTATTATCATGACTTTCCACTAGGGTTCAAGTTTCTTCCTAATTTCAAAAACTCACCTGTATCTATGTGGAGCACAATTTAGTATGAAATTTTATGAAAATCTTAGAAAGAAAAAGAAAATAAATGGCAAATTGATTAATTGATTTAAAATAGTACCAAATTTTCTTACAAAAGATGGTGAGTTAGAGAAAAACTAGGATTTATTGGTTATTTTTAAAATTTTAATCCTATATGGCATTCTTGAAACTCCACAGTTTGGGCAAAACAATGAAATTCTCTAATTATTTCTAGAAAACATGTGGACATTAATGATTACCTAGTGTCTAGACATAGACAAACACTTCTTCATACAAATTCAATCTTATTTGTGCTTTTATAAGTTATTAGCATTCGTTTGGATACAGTTTTTTTGTTAAATTGCTTTACTTAATGAGGTGTGCTGTGAACATGATACTGCTGACACCAGATACTCAAAATAGATAAAAAGTAAGAGACTTCTTCAGTTAATAAGCTCTCAGAATGAAATAAATTAACATTCTTCTTAATTTGTATTTTTAATATTTGATTCTAATCACACACTCTGCCTGCTAACATATCAAAGTAAATGTGGTTTGTAAGAGATTGGAATGTTACAAAGCATTGCTACAACAAAATATTCTGAGGTAATTACTTTAATAAAAGTAGCATTTTAGAAAGAAGATCATCAAAATAAGATGATGGCTGAGACAATGAAATTGATAATCTGGGTGAAAGTATAGCTGTCCTTCCAAATCAATTCCCAGAGCATATGCAGACAATGGTCATTGAGAAGGCTACAGTGAACCCATTTTTCATGCATCAGTGTTTAATTCCAGGTTTACAGACCTATAGAGAGACAGCAGTTTAAAGTGTGGTGTGGGACTAATTTTACTCTTTCTGAGTGTAAAACAAAACCCCCACAGTTACATATATCTAAATAGATAAGTTATATTTTTATGTATTTTTAATCCCAATAGTCTAATTATTTCTGAAGAGAATATGTAGTTATTTCACATCCACTTCTACATTCTCATTTCTCTTGTTTTGAAATCAGCCCCAACAGACACTAAGTTTTGGTTGTGATCTCTTTCTTATTTTCTGCCTACATAAAAAAGAAAAACAAAGAGCTAGTAAAGAAAATTACTTGTCCCTAAGAATTAGAAAAGTCATTGTAACATTGATAGTTTTAGTAGGTTCAGATCTTGTCTAACAAAATAGATTCTTCTTAAATGTTTTAACATTTTCTCCACTTAAGTTGGGAAGTCCAGGAGCAAAGCTCGACCGGAGAATGCAGGCAGCTGGTCTCTTCTGTGCCTGGTGCCAACGGGTTAAGTGGACTTTCCAAGACACTCAACTCCTTTGAGCCTCAAAATTTTCATGAATTGGCCTCTAGGAGGATTGTTAGGATCAAGCAAAAGGAAATAAAATAACAGGGGACAATTTACAATTTACATGTTTAATATATGTAAGTTTATCATTCATACTTGGCTTTAGCAAATGCTAAGGATCCATTCCAGGGTTCCTAGTCAAATTAATTAAATCACTTGATCAACTACAAATACTACAAAAATAGTTTAGGCAATGTTTGGCTTAGAACGCAATAGCATTTTGAACAGAATTTTTAAATCTCACAACTAAAATGTTGTTATAATATTCTTATTATGGGATCATCACATCCCATCTCTCTAGCTAACTACTAGCCAATAATCCTTCCCTCACCCTCCCCACCCCCACATACACCCACTGAGTTCAAGATGAAATACTACAATAATATTGTAATGCAATCATACGTCCTAATCTCCCAGAAAGGTATTCAAATGGGGGCGGCTTCAGTGTATTTTAAAGCTAACAATAATTTGGGTCACATTCTTAAGCCATAAATATTTTGCTCCTAAAACTCACCTTTGTCCTATCTATTGACACTCAATGTTTCTACGGCGAGTTTAGGGTGCACAGGAACGTAAACATTTGTCTATAGGCAACTCCTTTCAGGAAGGAAATGCCATTTTTAGAACCACAATTTATCCAACTCAGGATTCTGTCTCTTAACAGGAATAAAAAGTGACACTTGGAGGAAAAAATGACTGTTACTCTTTATAATATATTCGGAAAAGCCCTAAATGTCCTTCTCATAGACTTTTATGGATTAGTCAACTTTGAAATATCCAAATGGCATTATAAATGCTTGTAAAGATAAAACAACAAAGCTGAACAGATTTGGGCCATGTCTCCAATTTCTTTATTTGGTAAGTAATGTTTGTAGGCCATTATCAATCAGTAACATCTAGGGATTCAATGATTCCCAAAGGAAAAAAAAGAGGGTATCTGACTTGAAAAATGAAAGTAGACCAAGTGTGAAGTAGCACTGTTGCTGGTTTCTTCATTTGTTTTAGTTCTGACTTTTCATGTTTTAAATTTTGAATGATATCCTCCTATGATTTCTCAACTAATACAAGCAGAGAAGAAAGTTCAACAGACTCTTTGATAGATAAAGTTCACCAAATCGTAAAATATACTTATTGCTTACAGCCATGTACTGTTACCTGCAGTAACTCATTTAATCTTGATGTAAATCATGTAAAATATATTATTATTTCCATTTTGAAGGTGAGAACAGTGAGGTTCCTCCAGGTGAACTTGCTCAAGTTCCCCGAGTTCATGTCACAAAGCTAAGATCCAAACCCAGGGGATGTTGCCCCTGGAGGCTCACTTCTTAACACTGATGCAAATTCCCAAGTTTGTGATTTTAGAACAAAACAAAAGAACAACTCCACTATGCTCTTTAAAGAAATTAAAGGCATCTGATGCTCACGATCATGTCTCTATCTCTAGTCAAAATATCAGTGGACTAAGTGGATCCCATCTCCCCATTCCCTTTGTCTGGATGTAGCCCAGAATGTCATTAATGTTCCTGATATTTAAGTCCCATCCTCAAAGACTGAACAGGGAGGCACTGAAAAGATGAAACTATCCTCACTCTTAAACCATTATATTTAATAAGAAGAAATAAAAATAAATTCCTTTATCTTGTAGTGAATTAGTATTTTCACACTAGGAAATCTTTGGAAGTATTGTTATCCCTGGCAAGGATATTGAAAAAAGTAGCAGATTACAGATCTATTCTGACAAACATCATGACAGGAGATTTAACACCTGAGTCAGCCTGATTATTTATGTTATCACCAGGATCAATAGTGATGTCTGTGCTCCCCGCCATCTCTACAAGCATGGGTGATTACAGCAGAGGGAGGCCACAGCATGTTCAGTAAGCAAGACAGCAAACTGGCTGCAAATCTTGATTTTACTATTCATATGTGATGGTGGGCAAATCGTCATTTGGGGACCTCAGTTTCTCTTGTTTAAAATGAGGTTAATGGTACTGATAAAGAAATGGTTGAAGTAATGTATTGTAAAGTGTCAAACACCATTCATGGGTTAAAATCTTCCTGATTTGCATCCAAATAAATAGGATTATACATTGTCTTCATTATTGTTGGTCAAGATGATGAATTAGCCATGCCATAGGCCAGGTAATCTAGGAAATGGAGAGCTGACTTAAAATATCATTGGTAAACTGATTAAGTAGAAAAAGTTGGTTTGCAAGTTCAAGGGAAGAGTTCAAGGAATGTCCAACCCTTTGGCATCTCTGGGCCACACTGGAAGAAGAAGAGTTGTCTTGGGCCACACATTAAATGCATAATTGCAACACATAATCACAAAAAATCTCACAATGTTCTAAGTTCATGATTTTGTGTTGGGCCACATTCATAGCCATTCTGGGCCACATGCGGCCTTCAGCCACAGGTTGGACACCCCTGGAAGGGTCTCTCTGGTATACATACATCTTCTGGTGGCAATTGCTTGGTATGCAATAGCTTTTCTCCAGTTCTCTGAGATACAAATTTGCATTATCCAGTAGAATACTGGTCAAAGTTAAAGAACACCTTTATTTAGAGTTATGTGCACTAAAAATAAACAGTGAGGGTTCCTTATGGCTAAAGAAAGCAAAATTATGGTGACTATACAAAGATAATAGGAAGAAGTGAGTATAGGAAAAGCAGAGAGAAATGCAGACACTCAGAAATACCTTAGTATGGCAGACATGAGACCTGATTCCTCATCTAAGCACTGTAAAAATCTGTATATGATTTTGCACAATTAATGTAATGTCTCTGGGCCACAGCTGCCTTACCTGAAACTGAATGAAATACACCCACTAGGATGAGTCCCAGGATCTCAAATACCCTATGATTCTATTAAGTTTTGACAAAGAGCTGTTGTAAAGTCAAACGTTATCAAACATAAACATTCACTCACCTAAACATCCAGAAAACACTTATTGAGAAGCTATTAAGTGTCAGACACCATTTTAGGAAGAGAGGTAACAGCAAAAAATAAGTCAAATATGGTGCCTGTCCACAAGACCCTTATGTTCTAGAGGGGGAAAACTTAAAAAGAAAACAAGCAAAAGGACATAATGCATTAGACTGTTTTAACTGTGGGGGGAAATAGCAGGGTGGTGGTAACTATAATATTTAGGTCCCCAAACATGTAAAGAAAGGGAAAGCGTGAGCACTGGAAGGTGATAGGATATAGTCCATCAGGCCATCCACAGGTCCTACTTTGCAGTGCACAATGATGTTGAGTGCTTCTCTCCTCACTCTGAGAGTTCCATAACCAGAGAGTTGAGGAATATTAATGAATTTATAGAATAAGTATGGCTCATGCCTAGTGTCAGTATCATCTTTCAACCTCATGCCTACCCCTAGCCTGCCTCCCATCCATTTTTTCTTTATTCATTCATCCAGTCAAGTATGCAATCAGCTGAACCCCAATAGATATTGTGCTACATTCTAAATTATCTGGCAGTGTTCTCATGGTATTGATTAAACAGCGGTCAAAACAAAAAAGTACAGAGATAAGTGACTACTAAGAGATAAAAGCTAAAATGGATCTCTAAGACATTACTAAGGGAATGCAGCAAAAGGAACTCTCCTTGGAGATTGGCTGGGGAACTAGTAATAGGAACATGAATCATTTTTCCTGATTATCATAGCTAAACATGATTTTTAAAAAAAGAATATGACGCATTTGACCAACTCTTACAACTAAGACAATTCTGAAAGATTTAGGATGTTTTCTAAACCCATCTGGAAATTTACCAATGTAACTGAAAAAAAGACCTTTTATGGGCATGATGCTGCATCATCTAAAGTGCTGGAGAAAGCCCTCACTACAGGGCACTCGGGCATACCTGAGTCTGAATGCTACACTGATTCACTACTAGCTGATGATGACCTAGGGGAGGTCCTGTTCCTTTCTCAGCCTCAGTTTCCTGGTTTATAAATTAAAAGGATTGTTTAAATGATGTGCATTAAGTGCTTAGCACAATGCTTGGGATTAAGTAAGTGTTCATTCAGTAAATAATAGTAATATCATTACTGTTTATTGAGTAACTCTTTTGGACCAGGCACTATGGTAATCATTTAAAAACATTATTTTAATTACCCTCCCACAGCCATGTTGGAAGTAGACATGATTATGCCCATTTTACAGTTGAGAAAACTGAGGCTTTACAGAGTTTAAATAATTTGGTTCCACACAGACAGGATATTGAGCTAAATTAGTTTTAAAATGATGCAAAACCCCATGTTAATTCTAACAGACCTTATTCTCTCCCAAAAAAAAACCATTATGGAAACTTTATGCTCTTCTTTTAACCCCAGTCTTGTAACATTTTTCATCTGGTCTAGCTTCTCACATAGGTCTTCCTAGAAGGAAAGAAGGCATAAAGGATGCACTTTGAATGTTTTCATCTCTATGGTGGAGATTTCTTATAAATTATAAAGTAGACATTCTGGTTTGAAACATTAGTCTCTTGATTTTGTTTAATGTGCCTCCAGTCTTATAGACGGACTTGTAAGCAGAATCATTTTCCAAATTTCGAGTTCAACCCTTGGATGCTTAGTGATCAAATGCCTCGATTTTTGGTAAAGATCTACCTGAGTTTGAACTCTGGTTCTACCAGTCAATAACCACAACATCTTGTTATCTCAGCTTCCTCATCTAAGAAAGTAATTGACACATAGAGAGCATTTTATAAGTATTGACAAAACATCAGAACGAAAATTCACATTGGCCCTATTATCCCAGGCAAACCCACAAGATATTAAACTTGTTCCAAAAAGGAGAGGTTCTATGATGTAAAACAAAGTTAAGCAGATCTATTTAACTCACGGACTCTCAAATTCTTTAATGTGTTATGTACAATATGTTTGAGTCTTTAATAATGGGATATGATACAGAAATAAACTTATTTGACTACAAAATAGTTTTATTTCAAAGTAGCCCACAAAATTTATTTCCTTAGACAATAATTTAGGAAAAGGTTCACTAAAGGGTAGTGCCACCTTGATGGTCTCTTGGGAGACCATAGACCTGATGCGTCCAAAAGACAATACAAAGAAATCTCCATGCATCATGTAATAATGAGTTTTTAGTAGTCATATCTTCCTGGATGCTGCGTAGCACCTGTGCTCCATACTTTTAATCATCCCCATCTTTTTGCACCATCATAACTTATTTTTTAAGATCCCAGTTCCCCAGACCTTGTGACCAGATAACTAATCCAAGAAAGTAAAAAAGTGGATGATAAAAAATAGTAGTAGGTTAGACTATCAGGTTTCCCCAGTGAACGTGTTTCTACAGTGGTTTCTTATTCTGTTTTTCAGCAAATCCTTCTTAGATACACAAACCTTGTCCATATCCAGAAGGAGGCAAAGCCAATGGCAGATTTTTCTGTTGGGGCTATTTTTGAGCAGTTAGGCATCTAGGAATTTGAAAGGATACCTTAAAGCTTCCACTTTCAACTGTTTTTGATTGTGACTGACTATAATCCTCCTACAGGATAAGAGAGGGATTATTTATTATTCCTCTGTGGGGAAAACTTAACTCCAGGCAAAAATGTAACTAAAATGATTATTTCACAAACCTTTCACTCTAGCAAACAAATTTTTCCTCTTCTACTACAAAACACCTACTGCAAGGAAGACACAGAGTCAGAACAGCACCCACGTCTCGGTGGGGAAGACTTACTTTCTCCTTTTCTACTCAGGTCATAGCTTGTTGTCAAATTATACCTAAATGATAAAAAAGGGCACTTTTTCATAAACTTCAGCTTTGTGGCTAGTTAAGGGGGCATTTCAGGTTGCACTATCCTAAGAAACTTGTTAATGAAGAAAAGAAAATGTTATTATTGATGATAAGATTAAGAAAAGAAAACTTACCACCACTTGTTGGCTGCTGAAGTACATATTCATTCTCAGCGACATGAGGGTATTCAGGTGTTGTCCCAAGGTAGGCAAGCCAAGGTCTCCCCAGTGACTCCCATTCTCTTTGAGACACTAGAAGTTCATGCCTAAATTATCTGAACCATCTAACTGTAATTCTGAGATTAACCACATCTCTCTAACATCTCAGTACCTATTTTTAAAATATTTAATCTGGGTATAATTGTAGAGATTTCCAGTCATAGAGATTCATAAACGATCACTCTCACATCCTTAGGCAATGCAACAATAATCAATTTACCATGGTATGTTGAAGAAGTTTTAGTTTTACCTAAATTTGTGCAACCTCAAGAGAAGGGAAAGTGGAGAAGAAAGAGAACACAAAATAAACAGCAGCAATTGCAATGAATGTCTTCTTTATGTTCTTGTCATTTTTAGAGTTATTGACACAATTAATTACTTATATTTTTATACAGCTTTATAATGTACAAAGTATACACAGACAGTAGTTAAATGAATTATAATCAAATGGTGCATCAAAAATCCTAATAAATGGATAGTTGACTAAATGGGAACAGAAGTAAAATCTCCCCAGTTCATCTTTCATCGCTAGCTTGATGACAGCAGGGTGTGGCTTTATCTTGTTTGTCATGGTGTCTGGCTCAGAATATGCTCTTAATAAATACCTATAGGTTAAATGAACTAGAAATTGATGACAAAGAATGAAACAGCCCATTGTCTTCAATACAGATTCTTAAATATAGATTTGAATGCAAAAATAAAAAGATGCTGACTATTAGCTTTCTAAGCACATATAACCAGTAGGCAACACCAATTTCTAGAATGGAAAGATTAGTCATTTAAAATGAAGTAAGTGCATGGGGCTGTGAAAGGGCAATTGGAAGAGAGATACAGGCAGAGAAAAGGATAGGTGCAGTTTAGTATAGAGAAATGTACTGTAACCAATGACATTTTAAGAGTTAACCAGCCCACTGTTCTGACACAGTTAAAGAAACACAATATGTTGAATAAAATATATTATCCATTTAGCCTCAACTGTAGCTCATTAAGTACTAGTACTGTATTAAACTGACCCCAAGTTGAGCATCCATGGCAACCTTAAGGTCACTTCTGCATACCTATATATGTTTTTTAAAATTGAAAGGTGTCCATTAAAAACAAAACTAAAGATAAAATGCAGTATCAAGCTAGACTTATACAAATTGATGATTGAGACAGGTTGTTTCCACTGGTCGAGAGATGATATTTGTTAGCTGGCTCTGCCATAGAAACCTGTTTGCAAAGACAGGTAAAACTTCTGTATCTTCCTGGTCTCCCTAGCACCTGCTGACTCTCACTGGGCACAAGGTCAGCAAAATGATAGAGAGACCTCGGTTAATCAATTCACATGCAGACCAGTATATTTGATTTGGCAACTCCAAAAGAAATGTCTGCTAAGCCTCATTTATGTGAGACTCCAAGCAGTGATTCAGCAAGTCCACTATGGCTGCTTCCTCATTTGGAGGCCTGCCTGTCGGGACAGACATGGTCAGCACAGAATGTGGGGAGTGCGTAGAGAGTGCTACTGATTTCTCCCACACCATGAGAACATCAAATGCTGAGAAAAGAATACAAATGGCAAGGAGAAAGTGAAATTAGCAGGTGTGCAGCTAAATTAGTCAAGAGATTTCTTTATGTACACAGAAGTTTGAACAGGTTTACTTATGCATTATTAGCTAAGTTTCAAGAAGTACAGAAAATTACTTGTGCTATATTAACCTCAAAAAGCAATTTATCACCCAAAAGAACAGAGAAGGTCATAGATGAAGCTAGCTTTGGACATGTCAGGATGATTGGTCTTGAATGCTAAATTCTGGGCACCCTCTCTCCTCCATTTCTGCTTTTTTGTCTAGGCTGGCTCCATTCTTTCTTGCTTAATATGCAGTTCCATTGAGTGACTGGGACATGGCCACTGGGAACCCCAAACTCAAATCCTCCTAGCCTAGAACCCCAAGCAGAAATAAGGACTGCTTTTTCTAAATGTCGTGGATTGGTATAAAGAAAACTGATTTTACTATTGTAACATATGTCTAGCCTTATACTAGTCATTCTTCCAAGAATGTTGGATTCTTTGATAGGCCCAAGTTAGCACAAATGGCTGGCAACTGTGATTATAGGAACCATTAGAACATGGAGAAGGAGACCAGTGGATCTGCTAGGTGAGAAAGGTTACCCTGGGGGTGACATCCCTGTTTTCTCACTTCACCTGTTGCTAGGCATCTGAGGTTTTCTGGCCTAGTAAACATCTGTGCCAGGCCCATCATCCTTACTCTGCTCATTTCTAACTGCCAGGACCCTGGAAGCAAACTGCAGACAGAGGTTTGAATTTATCAACACAATCTACTAGCTATGGAAGCTTGGATGCTACTGCCATTGTGTGAAATTTCTTCAAATTGAAGTTAATAAAGAATGATATAAGAGCTAGATCACCAAGATGGAAGCCTTGGTAAACAGAGCTCACCTCCTCACCCAACCACGTCAAAATTACAACAAAACTATAGAACAACCATCCCTGAGAGCCAGCAGAAATCAAGCTGAATGGAGTTCTTGCAACCATGAAATTAAAGAATAAACCACATCCATCCATACTGGTATGAAATGCAGTAATGCAGAGATGCAGAATGGGCTGGTCCTATACCTACATGTGCCAGATAAAAATCAGGAAGGATATCTTGGGAATGAGGGGTCCCAGACCCACACCAGGCCCTTCAACCCACAGTTCCATGCTGGGAAGATCAGTCCATGTGGCTTATGGCTGGAAAAACCAGTGGATATGGAGTTAGTGGAAGAAACTGCTAGATTCCCAGGCAGTTCCTCTTAAAGGGCCCACACATGTACTTACTCAGACTCCTTCTTGCTGAGCTCCAGCACTGAAGTAGCACGTTGAAAGGCACCAAGGTCATACGGAGAAGAACTGAAGTATCTGGCATCAAGGTGAGAGCTGAGGGACAGCTTTCTCCAAGAAGGACTTCTGGCAGAGACCATTGCTCCTCTAATGAACCCTCCCCCACAGAGCCACAGAGCATGGTGTGCAAAATATCTGAGACTCCTTCAACTTGGCTCACATCATTTGCCTTGCCCTGGTGATTCCCTGAGACTCTGCCCCACCCAAATTATGGCCCACCCAAGTGGTAATTAGTGGCTTTTCCATATGAATGACTGTCTTGGAACATGCTTCTGATCTTTCTAAATCTTTCTAAATGACCTCAGGAAGCCCCATACCTTGCTAAGTGGCCGCAGGCCAGGCCTTGTTTCACAGCATGGCTTCACTAGAGAACCTCCAAGCCCAGCACAAGAAGCAGTCAGCTGCTGATAGCTTTATAGCTTATTCTAAGTGGCCCAAGACAGAACAGAAGTGGGCACTAGAACCCTGCTGAAGTAATCCCTGCTCTGTGGAGTGGGCCCTGCACAGATGATCCTCCATAGAGGACAGAGGTTGGTGGTCAGTGGTCACAGCCTGTCCTTGCAGCTGACTGGCCTGAGTAAATACTTCTGCCAAGAGCAAGCAAGGCTCAACTATAAGGGGAGAGTATACTCAGCCCATAAGGAGGGCACACCTTAGGTATCCAACTTGAGTAGTAGGGGAGGCTGTGACACTGGACCCCATAAGAGATCTACTACATTAGGCCATGCTACCAAGATAGGGAATCATAGCAGCTCCACTTAATACATAGAACAAACAAACAGAGCCTGCCAAAATGAGAAGACAAAAAAGCATGGCCCAAATGAAAGAACAGATCAATACTCCAGAAAAAGAAATAAACAAAATGGAGATAAGTGATCTATCAGATGCAGAGTTTAAAACACTGGTTATAAGGGTGTTCAAGGAACTTAGTGGGGACCTCAACAGCATAAAAAAAGATCCAGTCAGAAACAAAGAATACACAATTGAAATAAAGAACAATTTACAGGGAATCAAGGAGTGGATAAAGCCAAGAATCAAATCAATCATTTGGAATATAAGGAAGTAAAAAATAACCAAGCAGTACAATAAGAAAAAAGAATCCAAAACAATGAGGATAGTGTAAGCAGCATCTTGGACAACTTCAAGTGTACTAACATTTGCATCATAGGGGTGCAGAAGGAGAAGAGAAAGAGCAAGAAATTGGAAATCTATTTGAAATAATAATGAAAGAAAACTTCCTTAATTTGGTGAAGGAAATAGACATACAAGTCCAGGAATCACACAGTCCCAAACAAGATGGACACAAAGATGCCCACTCTAAAATACATCCTAATCAAAATGTCAAAGGTTAAAGATAGAATATCTTAAAATCAACAAGAGAAAAGCAGTCAGTTACTACAGGGGAGTTCCCATAAGACTGTCAGCTGATTTCTCAAAAGCAACTTGGCAAGCTAGAAGGGATTGGCAAGAAATATTCAAAGTCATGAAAAGGAGGGACCTATAACCAAGATTATTCTATCCAACAAAGCTATCATTTAGAATGGAAGGGCAGGTAATGTGCTTCCCAGACAAGAAAAAACTAAAGGAGTTCATCATCACCAAACCATTATTATATGAAATGTTAAAGGAACTTATTTAAGAAAAAAGAAGATCAAAACTATGAACAATTAAATGGCAATAAGTACATATCTATCAATTGAATCTAAAAAAATAAATAAACAAGCAGAACAGAAACAGAATCATAGATGCAGAGAACAGTTTGATGGCATACATATGGAAGGGAAGATTGGGGGAATAGGTGAAAACATAAAGGGATTAAGAAGCACAAATCTGTAGGTACAGAATAGTCATGAGGATGTAAAGTACAGTAGAGAAAGTAGAGAAGCCAAAAAACTTATACACATGACCCATAGACATGAACAAAGATGTGAAAATTGCCTAAGGGAGTGGGGTGGCTGGGTGGTTGGGGACTGGGGGGAAAATTGGGACAACTGTATATATCGGCATATCAATAAAATATAATTTAGAAAAACACATAGAAAGTGTTAAGGAGTTTATAAGGAAAGTTCAACCTGGTTGCAGAAGAAGTGCCATAGAAAACATGAAAGATTTTCTTAGAGAAAATGGATCTTTTTCATAAACAGGAAGGAATGGAAACAAATAAGTGTTGATGAGAATATGGAGAAAAAGGACCCCTTGCACACTCTTAGTGGGACTGTAAATTGGTGCAGTCACTATGGGAAACAGTATGGAGATTCTTCAAACCATTACGAATAAAACTGGCATATGTCCCAGCAATTCCACAGCTAGGTATTAATCTGAAGAAAACAAAAATACTAATTCAAAAGATATATGCACCTCTGTGTTCACTGCAGCATTACTTACAATAGCCAAGATATGGAAGCAACCTAAATGTTCATTGATAGATGATGGATAAAGAAAATGTAGTCTATATGTACAATGAAATATGTACAATAACAAAGAATGAAATCTTGCCATTTGCAACAACATGGATGAACCTAGAAGTTATTATGATAAGTGAAATAAACCAGACAGATAAATATTGTATGATCTCATTTCTATGTGGAATATGAAAAAAAGAAAACAAAAGAATAAAAAAAGAAAACTGAAACAAACCCATAAATAGATAAGAGCTGATGGTTGCCAAAGGAGAGGGGATGGTGGCATGGGATATTTTTTTTAATTAAAAAAAGAAGGGAGGTGGGAAATGTATTGAGCAGGAAGAGAAGTCACTAGTAAAGGGACAATGTACAGATATTGGGACAAATACATATATGGGGAGACACATGCTCCTTGAAGACTAACTAATGCGTAAAACAAAGCATTTCCCCAATCAATATCAGCAAGATGTTTTTTATTATAAGTAATAGATATTCAAACCAAACTAGTTTAGAGAATAAAGGAATTTATCTGACTAAAATAATTAGAAGGTTTTAGTGTCTTCGGGAAAGGTTTGATTTGAGAGCTTTTTCTCAGTGTTGGCTCCATTATCAGAAAGCTTCCCCTTTGTGATCATTAGATACAAGGCGGAACCCCCCAAAACCTAGAATTTATTTATTAAAAATTGTGTACTTATTCTTACATGTTTGAACATCAGTCACCTTCAAAGTACTGTCCATTTGATGCAATACAACTACTGAGATATTTTTTCCACTGCTCAAAGTAGTTTTTGAACTCATTGATTTTGATGCCTTTTAGTGCTTCTGGTGTTTTTGTTTCACCTCTTTCAGATCACCAAAACATATACCTTTGAGGACTTTTTTCCTCCAAGTAAACAAAAATAAGTCACTCAGGGTGAGATTGGGTGAATAGGGAGGGTGGATCATGGGGATCATGTCATTTTTGGTCAAAGACTGTTGAACACTCAGTGCAGTGTGGGCAGGTTCACAGGTAAATCACCCATTGTGAAATGGGCAAATGGGTTGAAAAAGTCTTCAAAAAAATTCAATAAAGCCTAACACAGCCTCTCACAACAGTGTCAGCTGATACACAGATACAGATATGTCCCTAGAACACTCACCCTCTGGGGCGAGCCTGTACAACCAAGGGCCCGCCCTCCAGAAGATAATTCTGGTTTTTCTGGGTCCTCCCTCATAGCTGTGGACAACCTTCAAGGTGTCATGCTTTTTCATTCATGATAAGCACAGAAATTAATCTTTCTCTAATGTCTAAATAAGAGATCTGAGGTAAATTATAATATAAAATATCATTTAGAGAGAAACAAAACAAAGATGATTAAAAATATGCACCCATATGCACATTTGAACTTTAAATTTATCTTTGTACTCCTAAAAAGTAAAATCCCAAGTTATGTAACTATCATAAGGAATAGGAACAATTTATCATTTTGAATTTTGTGCTAACTTTATAAAGTTATAAAAATAAGCTGTTTTATAAATTCTGAAACATTTCATATGTATAGGAATTTTCTTTTTTAATGTTTGAAGAAATTTCTTATTAAACTATTTCATTTGTGAGTCATTGTATTAGTGTCACTTTAAGCACTATTTTAGTTAATTGTCTGCTTAATGGTCTATTCAGGCATTATATTTTATTCTGAGTAAATTTAGTTCACTTATATTTTCTTTAAGTAAGTTATTTTTAATATCTGTTGTATTTATTTGTATATATTGTTTTGTTCTTTCCTTTCTTGCATTCATCTTCTAGATTTTTCCCCAAAGGAAATGGATCTGTTTCATAAAGAAAGAAAAGCAACAATTAACCATGTTGATGAGGATATGGAGAAAAGGGAACCCTTTTTTGCATGTTTTCTAGATGATATTTCTATTATTTTCTAAAGAAAGAAACAAAAAAACAAACAAAAAATCTTAGATTGCCTATCCTATTACATTGTCTCTGAGAAGTTATTATTTTTCTGCTCTTATGCTTATTTCCTTCTACATACTGACTTGTGTTTGCTTTTTTGCCTCTTTAAGCTGAATGCCTAGCTCATTTGTTTTCACTTTTTATTTTTCAATATATAATCTTTTAGGTCTTGAATCTACTACTGATTTAATAGATGTTTCATTTGGGTTTTACTTGCATAATTTGTAGTATTGTCTTTTTAAAAAAATAATCAAGATTTTTTTTTAATAAAAATGTCTGAGTGTTGGAAAATTTTACCCTATAAGTTTGTTATTCATGTCTTCAATTTATAATCAGAGAATCTAGTTGCTACATTTTGAGTTTTTTTTAAAGATTTTATTTTATTTATCTTTAGAGGGGAAGGGAGGGAGAGAGGGAGAGAAATATCAATGTATGGTTGCCTCTTGTGGGTACCCTGCTGGGAACTGGCCTGCAACCCAGGCATGTGCCCTGACTGGGAATCGAACCACAATCTTTTGGTTCGCAGGCCTGCCCTCAATCCACTGAGCTACACCAGCCAGGGCTACATTTTGAGTTTTTAAAGAATAAGTTCTAAACATGTTCCATTGATATTTGAAAATAATGATATTCTTTTAAGTCTTGGGTGTAGATCTTTCTATATATCTTTTTCACCAACCTTCTTGATGTTTTTCAGATTCTCCATTTCTATATAATTTGGTTTACTTTAACTGTCATAAAAGAGAGTGATGTTTTCAAATTTCCAAAGTCAATTGTATATCTGTTATTTTTCCTTAGAATTATGTATTCACTTTATATATTTTTATTGTTTTATTTTGTCCATTAAATTTCATAGGTGTTATGTCTTCACTACTTTGCCTTTGGCTTTTAATTCAAATTTGGCATTTGCTTTGCCATGTTTGCTGTCTTTTATATATTGCAATGCATTTGGCTATGCAATTTAAAAACTACCATTGCTAGTGTCAGAAAAACAGATTAAACAAGATAAGTCAAAAAGAAAAGTTAATTAGGTGATGTTGAGGTTTTTCATAGAAGAATTGAACCCCTAAACCACAGAAAAAGGGGGAATGCATGCATTCTACTTTGAGGGCACAGAACAAGAGCAGACGCAAAAAGAAGAATATGGCATATGATTTGCGAAGTATGTGTTCAGTTTGTGTTGAGAATGAGCAGAAAATTGGGGTGGGTCATGAGGTCAGTGCTTGAGTCTCAGGATGAGGATTGTGTTTCAGATTTGTGGCAGGCTTCACCAAAAAAAAAAAAAAAAGCTTGCTTTGCCTCTCTAGTATCTTTGTGTCTTAACCACACAAGTTGGTCAACAGTCTTAATCTGCTATTCGTAGTTTGCATAAAGACCAACATTTCCAAACCCTGACACCAAATCCATCCTTCATTACCAAGGAGGGCTGAGCTGAGGTCGGAGTTCCACCAGCAGTACTGAGCTGGGCACAGAATTAAAAGCCTTAAGAAGAAATTCCAAAGAAGGTAAAGTCAAGGACTGAGGTTCCTAGCAATGGTAGCAACAGTTCTCTTTGCTACTGCCAATCAGAACTCACCCTTGTATTTTCTAGCCTCACTCCCACCTTCATCCTTATTCTACATTTAAACTCAGCACACCTCCCTCTATCCCTGCTTCAGGGACCAACTAAAACTAATATGTTGTGACATTCTGTCACACTCCGAGCTTGTTTGAATAGAGATAAAACTATTACCAACCTTCCTCTGGGGCTGAAAGAGGAAATTACCAGTAACATGTAAATCCCACGGAAAGTAAAAGGTGTTAGATGCAAATGAAAAGTGTTGGCTAAATGTTAAAGAAGCAGAAGAGGAAATAAAAAGCAAATCCTCTTCTCATTGCCTGCAATAAATTGAAATCTCCTTTATTTAATTGGTGAGGATAGTTTCATTGTCCAAGCATCTGATTGTAATAGCTTTACTACCCACAAATCTGTGAAAAAGATAATTTTATCACATTAAACTATCTTATCACCACAACTACGAAAAAGACACAGTGGAGCAGCCTCGCTTCTTATTTGATGAATCCAATTTGGTTTTTATAAGGCAAATTTTTACGGGCAGATAAAAGCACTTTGAGATGAACTATGGAGTGCAAGGACAATGGTATCCGCAATGCTTTATCTGGCTGAAAGCTCTACTGCTCTGAGGCACAAGCAGTTGACCTAATAAACCAGAGACTTCCAACTCATCCGATAAAACTCAGGGATTTTACAGCCACACAGGCCTTTTCAATTTCAAAAGCAATCACGACATGGAATTGTCACTACAATTGCTCACACACATATTTTTGACTATTGTACTATCTTTTGGAATGACAACTCTGAAGACTTAAGTGAAAATAATCAAATAAAACCACAGAATTTGACAACATGTTAATACAATGCGCCAGTAATGAACTTCTACAGAGTGACGGTTTTCCCCCAAATGACTGGACCCCCACCATCACTGCACCCCTGCCCTTTCCCGCTGCTCTCGTTGCGGAGGACTCCTTACACATGGCCTTTTGTCTCCGAGGAGCCCACTATCTTCTGCCCTCATGACCTAGGCTTCTTTATGATTCAAAAGTAAAAAACGCATATTTGCTTAGTAAAACAGTAAGGGTGAAATTTTATTAATGAAGACAGACTTTTCTTTATAAGTAGTGCTCAAATATCTGCCTACTAATGATATTAATGCTTTCAAGTTTAACTTGGTGAAATAATCACTGAACTAAAAATTCTGGGGACAATATTCTCATTCTTTGACCTAGATTTTTACAAACTTCCATGTTTGTCTTGTTGATGTTATGTAAACAAAAGGAACGTAGGATTTTAGCTGTCTCAGAAGTTACTCTAAAATGTTAATAAATATTTTATTATGAGAATACTACTTCTATACTCTAACCTTAATTATATGCAAAGCACATATTGTATAAAGAGCATATTAGTTGTTAGTATAATTCTGATTTTAATATTATTAATCTGTATGGTATAGTCTGATTACAAGGTCATACTTTTGGACAATATCTTTAAATACATGATTTCTAAAGAAATTATTCACAGCAATCATATACAGTCATTCCAAGTCCTATATAAAGTGTTTCCCCAACCAAAATCAAAAGTCTGGGAAGTCAGGCGGGGAAGAGAGGTTGTCTGGTGCTGAACCGGTGCCTCTGTAAGAGCGTCGCTAACGCCTCTGACATTCCCAAGGCCTGACCTTCATGGCCACGAGTGGCTGCTATGGGTCGATGATTATTCCTGCAGTTGAGACTGAGAACTCAACTATCTACTTTGCACAACCTGTATAGTGTAGGCAGGCGAGGAAGGAGGTTATTTGGATGTAGTGCTTACCTTAGTAATAAATCAAGTCACTACTTCATACAATAAGTAGTCAAAAAATTAATGGAAGAAAAATGCCTTATTTACAAAAGTAATTCAACCATAAACATTGAGGAATAAAGTTAAGAAAAATATACAAAAGCTAAATTAAAAATTTAAAATACTACAAAGAACATAAAGGAACACGATCAAATTGAAAAGGCTTATTATGATTTGGGTAAAATGACTCAGCATCATACAGATAACAATCTTTTCAAAGATAATATATGAATCTAACATGATTATAACCATAATTTTTTTTGTAATTGACAAGATGTTTCTAAATTCTTCATAAAAAATAAATAAAATAAAACATTTTGACAATATAAAAATAATAATGCAGGACTGATTCTACCATATTTTATAGGTTCGGAAAAATTAAAACAGTATGGAACTGGCTTACAAGTAAACAGCAATTGAATAATAGCCAAGAAATACACCCAAATGCATACAGGAACCTAGGATATGACATCAAGCTATATTATGAAATAAATGATGTTACAACAATTAACAAGTTAAATGTGTCAGTGAGGGATGGGCGGTGGTAGAGAGGCTGGCTCTACACAACTGTTTTTACTCCAAATAAATTCCAGAAAAAACAAACAAACAAAAATATTAAAGAAAAATTGATGGTGTAAAAATTATCTTAGTGTTAGAACACAGATACCAGATGTCACAAGGGAAAAATATGTCAAATTTAATTACGTACGATTCCACCTAAGAAAGAGTAGCGGGAACTGAATTCATCCTCCCATCTAGAAAACGACACACGGCATGAAACAACAGTTTTCTGGACACTAGAATCAGGCAACAAAGCATGATGATCCCTGAGAAGGAAAGGCAAACTAAGTAAGCTTTAGTTTCTTTCAAGAGAAATTAGAATTTTTAACTCAACGAAAATTAAAATACCACATCAGAGTTTGTGGGAGGCTGCTAAAGCAGTGCTTGGACTGACTGTAAAGGAACAGAAGAAACTTCCGGGGCGAGGATGTGTTCACTATCTGGATGGAAATGATGGCGCCACAGGTATAATCATTAGTTAAACACCCAACTGCGCACTTTACACATGTGCAGTTTATTGTAAGTCCATCACACCTCAACAAAGGCTATGAAGAAAACCATATTTGTATGGCATAAAAATAAAAAAGTAATGTTCTTAGAGAAAACTATAAACAAAATTAGAAAAACTCTAAGTTTCAAAAAGTGTATGCAACTCATGTCATAATCATGGTCTATTTCCTTAATATATAAAAAGCTACTATATGTTAATAAGAAAAAGACAAACAATACACAATGGCAAAAAGACATGAACAGATGGCACAAAGAATAAATAAATATGTTAAACAAATGAAAATATGCTTAACCTCCTTCACAATAAAACAATGCAGCTTAAGACTACAAAGCCATTCAAATCAGAAAATTTGATAGTATATTATGTTGATGAGAATATAAGGAAACTGAAATCTTCATCTACTGTTGTTTTATTGTGTAAGTGTAACTGATGCAACTCTTTAGCAATTTCAAAAAAGTCAACAAATTTTAAATCCTGCCATGGAGTGTATACACACACATATATATATGTATGTGCCATATGAGCCTATAGATGCCTAGAATAGTTAGTTCTCTGATTATAATCTATATATTGCTAAGGAAGAGGGCTATATACTATTGAAATCTGAATATTTTTTCAGTTTGCATATATTATTTATTAAAAAATGTGTTAAAGAATTGTTTTGGAATTATGTGGGTATTTTTACATACATTTAAACTACATCAGAGCAATTTTTAGGTTACATAACAATTGACACTTTACTGTGTATATCACCAAATTATATAACATTCTACATACTAATAAATATTACCATGATAAAAGTGAAAACAATGAACAAGTATAAAATGCCCTTAGCAATCATTAGGCTCTACTTATATTTATAATGAAAAAAGAAGAGTTGTTTTATTTCACAAAGAAAAGTAATTCTCTTGTATTAAAATGAATGTAAGCAAAGTATATATAAATATCACTGGAAGTAAAATGAACAATTTGTGAAGATGCTTTAGAAATGAACAGGGAAAAGAAGCCATATAAAATTGTGCTTTAGTTATCTAAGATATTATGAGTGAAATAGAAAATAATTCTAAAAATTCCATCAGTACCAGCTTGACGTCTTTTATCTTGGCAAATTAACTACCAGAGACAGTGGCGGAAACATAGTGAGATATTTTTATTCTACATCCAATTTAGTAAGAATGTCCAGAGGAAATTTTGTGTAATTTATAGAGCCAGGGTCATTTTTTTTCCAAGTACATTAAGCCACTATTAGCTTTGAAGTTCTAAAGCCTTTCTTAAAAAGAAATTTAAACTAGGTCTTCCCACTAAATCTCCAAGTACTCTGCCACTGGAAGTCAGGCATATCCCGGCTCCCGTGCTATTATTGCACGTGCCTCCTGAAATGCCTTACCCACTTTCATTCACCTGTTGGGACCCTATCCTCTTTCGAGGGTCACCTTTAAGCACTTTACTTTCTTCCTTTACTTTGAAGGTGTCATTGACTTACCTGGCAATTCAAACCATAAAACCATTGTTAAGGGTGATAATAGTTACAATGTATTTTTAATTTTTTCAGCATTTTTCCCCAAACTCTGAGATCATAGGTCTGAGATTTTAATAGTTATAAATATGAATGACTTTTTACTCTTCAATAAGATGTAACAAGTGACTAAAATTATTTTTACTAGTATAATATTCACACAGTCATCAGTGAAATATAGCAACAGTCATTGTTTAATAAGTTTTTAAAACAATCACAATAAGTTTTCTAGGAGTTGAGAAGGGAGAGGCTAAGTGCCAGGTCGAAGTATAGACATTATCCTGCAAGCAGTGACAAGGCGAGCCACTGATGTGTAATTGGACTAAAATATAATGCATGAACTCTAAATTTAAATAAGGATATGTAGAAATGGATACAAAATGCCCAGATTTTCTCTAGATCCTCTGAAGATCAAATTGCCTATCTGGATGACTTGGAATTGCTAGAAACCCTATTTAACATCTGTAGGTGAAGGTTAAAACATCTTTATTTTGTTACAGTAGCTATCTTGAAAAATACTAAGCATCTATTATATGCCAGGCATCATACCATGAACTGGAAAGATTTCAGTCAAGTCCCTATGTTGAGATGACTATTTTATACAGTTGCTTCTACCAGTGTCATCGCTGTATTTGAATCTGCCCTCCTCCATTAGCCTGGCAGCTGCTGAACTCATCTAGACCTGGAGGACTGCCACTCTCTACAACATGAGACTTCAAGGGTCGCCGAAAAATAGAATTAGAAGTGAGAGAACAACACCCATTTCTTAGGGACACAGAAGTAAAGAACATGTTCCCAGGCCTGCCTCCCTTGCTATCAAAGGGTGGAGAGCAGGCTATCCTGTTTATAGAGTGTGTGCAGAATTATAACAATTTTTATCCACCTCTCCCTTCTTTCCTCCCCCTATACAGCATGTTAATTTTATGATGAGACTGAAGAAACTATATTTGGGGGCTGGAGGTTTGGGCTCCAGCTTCAACTCTGGACTATTAACAGAAAGCAATGCTTAAATAATGGAGAGATGATTCCTTAAAGTTTTACTTTTGGATCTCACTGAGAGGAGGGAGGCGAAGTGGGGTAGGAGGTGAGCATAGAGAAAGGTTTCCTTCTGTCTAGCCCCACCTCCTGAGTAATTTAAGCAGAATTCTGGACAATGGTTCTCTTTATGGAATTAGAGAGTGCATGTAGCCTAAACATCCTTTTTATTATCTTAGAACACAGTGGCTGGGTAAAAGTCACAGGTGATCAAGTAGGTAATCCTGTCTTTCCATTACCCATCCCTTTCCCTCCAGGCTTCATCTTGTGCTTTGCTTTTTCCATACATAAGTACTTATCTAAAGGTTAGTTGTACACCTGGCCAGGTAGCTCAGTTGGTTAGAGTGTCGTTCTGATGTGCCAAGGTTGTGAGTTTGATTCCTGGCCAAGACATATATAAGAAACAACCAATGAATGCATAAATAATTAGAACAACAAATCCATGTTTCTCTCTCTCTCTCCCCCTTCCTCTTTCTCTCTAAAATCTATCGATGAAAATTAAAATATATAAATAAAAGCTACTTGTACAATTTTAAAAGTTTCATATGGAGCACAGTAAGCTCTTAAGAGGAGAGGTGTTATATCAATTCAGTAATGAGTAAGTATTTGATGATCCACATGAAGTTTGTCAGCAGTGCTCCTGTCAGCAGGAATAAAATAAACAGGCTCAAAATAACTGACCCAAAGGGATCATTACCAATCACATTATAAATATGTAGGACTCAAGTCAGCAATAATTACATCATCCTCTATCATATCCTAAGCTCCATGCCTTCTCTATTCTTTTTTATTAAATCAGCTCCCGTTGAGAAAGAGACACTTACATTTTGATTATCAATGTGTATGCTCTATATTCAGTATCTGTTTCCAGTGCAATTGCTGTATAGCAATTCACACTAGTGAAAAGAACATCCATCTTCTCCTCTTTCTGATGGAAGACAAGTTTTATTATGCTTCATGTTTCCACTGAAAGTCAAGACTACTATTTAGATGCCTTGTGCCTCCAAATCTTGTGCCCTTTTCCTTCCCTGTTTGCACATTAAATTCCCCAAGCTGGAAAAAAATGTAAGTTAGAGCATTTTATTCACCTGTGCCAGAATTGAGTTACTTTAACAAGAAAAGTGCCTGAAAAGATGTCATTTCATTAAGAAACTAAAAGGTCCCTAAAAAGAGAGGAGGTCCATATTACTGGATGATCAAAGTGGTTTCTCAGGGTGGCTGTAGGCATGCGCAGCTGAGATACACAGAGGCAAGGCCAGTGGGATCTAGCCCTGAAGCAGGATGGCCGACACACGCAGGAGTTGATGAAAGATGACAGGAAAACAGTAAACAGTCCCAAAATGCACCACCATTCAGTATGGGAGTCGACCACAAATCGGGAAATTGTCTGGCATATGGTAACTGCAATGATGCAAAAGAATTAGAAGTAATATTTCAAAACTTCAGATAGATAATCAATGGCCCAGATATTTACAAGACCCAAAATGACAGGACACAGAAGGCAGGAGATCAAACACAAGGACCTTTAAAATGGGGGCCAAACTTCAAAATTGTCAAAAAAGCTTTTATGCCCTGCATACAAAAGTTGAAACAAGTTCCCAGACATGGTTAAGGTTAGGGACTTAGGTAGAAACTGCAATTAGAATCATTAAAATGAGCCAAAGCAAAACAAAAAGAAACCCTCACAGTTACCAAGTGCTTTTTATCTGCCAGTCACAGTTGTAACTGCTTCACATTTGTAGTACATCTACTGAACAAGCTTGACTGCAGGGACATAATCAGAATGCAGCTCTATTTTTCATTCCCTCTCTCTACAAAATGTACTCAACTGGGAAATTTCTTCCTTGCTTCAGGACGAAAACTTGGGTAGACCCTATGAGTTTTCTGTCACTGATAATATAAAGCCCTGCCATCTCTCTACATTATAAATACAGCCTCAATTTAGTAAATTTAAAAATCCCCTTTTCCACGTAAAAATCAAATTTCTCCACTTGATAAGGGGAAAAGATGGTACCAAAAGTTAAGGAAGGAAGAAATTTCTTACACTAACATAAGTCTCCAAAAATAATGTCCTGTTCTCTGTAATTACTAGGTTCCCAGACCTGACCCTTCCCTCGTTGGGCTAGTGGTTACTATTTCAAAGTCCCCTGTAGGGAACCAGTTTGTTTTAGTCTGGCAAATGTGACTCAGCTCTGTATGGAAAACCCACAGAAGCAAAGTGGTTGGCAGGAGCCAGACCTTCAAACTGAGTTTTCCCATGGGAATCAGGCCTAGAAAATGCATATAGACTGTTATGGCTTGCTCTTGCTAAAACTCCCTCATCTTAGTCTAAAACAAGAAGTGTGTATTGTCTATCTGCAAGGTAATTTCCAAAACCTGTGTGAATTTTCCCAAGAGCAGAGCTAATCAGCTCACCGCCATTCCCTCCGGCATGTCATTTTCATTTCCTTGAATGTACCTAAAATGTAGACAATAATATTCTATGTAATAGATAATAAATCTTTCCTCAATGTGTGACCCGAGAAAAACAATAAAAGCTTGTCTAGGCAAGGATTGAGGCACCCTCCCCTTGAGAGAGTAGCCGTGCCATCCCCTTTTTTCTCCACAGGACTGCTGTCTCCTGTGCATTTATTCTCATCTTCAGTCACAACAGGTGGACTCTGCTGGCCGGAGTCTGCCTCAGTTCCCCAGTCTCAGGAAAATGGACTCTGAGATTACGTTCTCTTTCTTGAGCTTCTAGAAACTGCATGGTTCGTATTCATCTTCTGCCATCTTAAGACCAGTGGTCTTCCAAGCAATTCCTTTGGACACATCTCTCAAAACACATCTAGTGCACATCTGATCCATAGAAAACATTCATGCATTTAATTCTGGAACAAGTGTCAGGAATACAGGGTGCGGAGCAAGCCAAGGAGTTCAATTTGACTTACCTCTGTCAGTCAAGTTCACCAGATTTCTAGGGTAACAATAAGATGTCAGACCACTGTATCAGCCAAGTGAGATTACATGCATTAATCTCTTGATGCCATGACGGAAGCCCTCTCCCCGAACCTGAAATATCCATACTCTTATACTTTGGCATGGGGGTAAAGGACATATAAAGAGCTGTGGTTGCTCTCTTGAAGAAAATTCTGCTCACAAATATCTCAGTCTCCAATAATCTGACTCATCTATATGATGTCATCATCTAGCTTACTTTGAAATTTCTACAGAATGCTTCATCTTATAAAATCACTTTAAGTATCTCTTTTCTCCCTTAGTGCTTAATCTAAGATTTCCATTATGATGTCCTGTTCTTACTTAGTTAAGCCTTCATGCAAACCTTGTCCTATGGGTACTTTTATCTCCATTTAGAGAGATGAGAAAACTACGGTTAAGTAACTTGACCAGGTCATGGAGTTAGTAAGTAGTAGGGCTACAGTTCAGACTCAAGCAGTTGGTCTCCAAAGCATATGCTCTTATACACCACAGTGTTTTGTCTCCCAGTTCCAAATGAAACACAAAATTGGCACATGAAAGTAACAGAGTCTTCCTTGACGTCATTTTTGGGGGTGGGGGGACTGTACTACATCACTCTTAGTTTTGGTCCAAAGAACTGGACATTTTAAGAAGGAATTGGTTGATATCCTGAGGACAGGTCCTTGCATACTTCTATTAGCTAGTAGATTGCAGAAATTAAAATGAATTCTAGTGTGCTAAACTTAGGTTTAGTTATACTAGCAGTTCTACCTACTCCATCGCCTTGACTTTTTTTTTTGAACCTCTGAAACTTAATTTATTCTTTCTTGTGTTTTTTTCCTTTTTGTAAGTAAATTTTTTTACCTGGCTTTTCACCTAGCATTTCTCTGTTTAGATCCCTCTTAGTTAAAACTTTACTAATAGGCTAAATGAATAACCTAGTACTGACCCTAGAAGAACCAACAGAGAATTATCAGTAATCAGCTTATCTTTCTTTACCAGTCCTAGAAATTTAAAGTGGGTTAATAAATATCCAGGTCTTGGCTGATTTAGATTATTAAATTTTGTGATTGTGAAATCAGTAGAAACTAGAACTATTTTAAAATGGGAAAAGCATGTTCATATACTTGAATATGAATAACACAATAAAATTAATTGGAATCAGGATTATAGAGGAGGAAGAAACATTCCTCTACCAATCAATGTTCCTTAGGCTGGTCTAATAATTAAATCTACATGAGATAGCCTAGCAAAAGAAGATAACCAAATAATTACATATGTATTTATGGGAACCTCACATAACAGGCTTCCATATAGATAGGTCAGAAAGATTACCTCTGATAATCCCTTATTATGAACAAGGACCCTAATTTAAATCCTTCTAGGTAGTTAAGATGGGCAGAAGTTTCTCTTGAACCTGCATGGTATTGCTTGCCTTTAGCTCAAAAATAATCCAAATACCACAAAAGCATATCTTGAGGTGAATTGTTCTGAACCCCACAGAGTATATGATGGATATCTTGGAATACACTTTATTGAAATATTGCTTTGGTGTTAAATCTTTTTTGAAATTTCAATTATAATTTTTATACTTTAAAAGTATTTTAGTCTTTAATATTGATGCCAACAAAGAAAATGTGAAATATTCTATATAGCATTTAGGAAAATAGGCCTATTTCCAAAACTTTAGGTTTTACAAATTATACATTACCAAATACAAAATTATTTTGTGCATTCTATTCACAAACCAATAATATTGTAAAATAATCAAAATTTTTTAGGGCATTTAAAAAAATCATGCAGGTAATGATGATTTTATTTATATACCACAAAACACTTCAAGTATTTTATGAATGACAAGTCAATTATATCTTTTGTTGTTACAATAAATACATTTTATCACACTCAGTTGACTATTTCTAAATATATAATTATTATAATAATTTGCTCTTGGTCTGAATTTCCATTATAAAAAAATATAAGTTTTTTTAAAAAGTTAATGTATTAATGTACATGAGTGTGTATTCATAGATTGGAAAGACAAGGAAGGAAGGAAGGAAGGAACAAAGAAAGAAGAAAGAAAATAGAGAGGAATTAGAGAAGGAAATAGGGAGGGAAGGAGAGAAAAAGAGAGGAAGAGGAGGAAAAAGAAAAAATTCTTAGCTACATTTTGGATTTATCTTTGTTATTAAAGTGCCTTAACATTTCCTTCAGCTTGGCTGAACTTTAGACAGGCCTCTTCCTACCATAGACCCCCTAGCCCCCTTTCTTAGAACATTTACTTTAGAAAATTTGCAATTATAGATTCTTTCTCTGCCCCTTTGAGATATAAATATTCTATAAGTCAGAAATGTCTTTTTCAAGGACCTGGGAGTCATCCCTCTGAAATATAATCAGAGAAGAAGATAAGACCCATCTCCTAGTTTCTGTGGGAGGGTATCAATCTAACTTCAATACGTGACAATTAGCCAATACAGATAGCTTATTCACATTCACCAACTTTACCCCACATTTAAAACTCCTAGCATTTATAAATCCTTCCATTTTTTGATTCAGAGAAATTGAGTTTAATCTCTCTCCTCTATTTCAATAGTCTTTAATAAAGTCTTCCCTGACTGTTTTAACTGATCTGACACTATTTTTTCTTTACATTTGCCATTACTCTAACTTTGTTTAGCATATCTTTAAAAGACTCTAACAAGTGAATGTCAGGACCCATTTATTCACCCTGCATCTATGGTTCCTTAGATCCTTGAATAACTTACTGAAAAGGTAGTTTGATTGGCTCAAAGGATGGGGATATGCATGGTATCCATCAGAGGTAAGCCTGACTTTGAAAGGGAAAATGGCATAGCTAATTGGGAGCCCCATTCAAAGTTAAAACTTTATACAATAGTCTCCTAAACTTGCTGAATTCATCCATCTCCACAGCATTCTTTTCCCTTAATAAAAAGAACAAAACAGATAGGAGTAGACATTTCCTGCTTCTGTCCTGAACATTTCTTCTCTTAGGTATCTCCCAGTTGTGATACTATCCTTACCTTTCAGGAGTCAACTTCAGCTTTTGCTTTGGAAGAAACCAGATCATGAAGGAAGGAGGTACTCATCAGAGACAAAGTTATTTGAGGCAACAGAAGGAACAAAGGGAAAGCTGTATGACGCAAAGGCAAGCCATTCAAACCTCATACCACCCAAAGGAAATAATGAAAATTCCTACTTTTTATACAACAAAGATTGCAAAATAATTTTTGGACTTTTTTCAGTTTATTTTCTAACTTTACAGGAATGTCATTCCTTTGATATGACCTTTCCTTAATTCAAACTGGCCTTGTCCAGTCTAATGGCACCGTGACTCACTTGCCTCCTTTCAGCCAGGTCCCTTCCATCTTTGCACCACTGCATGTCCACTCCCTTAATCGTGAAGCCCTTAGGACATCAGGTTCTGGTCAAAAAAAAAAAGCCTTCAGAAAAAGCCTCAGTTCTGTTGATCAAGGGAACAGAGTTTCAGTCAAACTAAAGATAACAGGTTGTGTTTCAGCCCCAGGCCTATGGAAAGAGAATGATCCCACCAACTACATCCTCACTAAACCAGACGAAACCATACCATGGCTGACTGAGAGCAGGACCAGACGCGGTGATCAACTGCTCCCTACCTGGCCCCAGACAATCAGCAGAGCCAAACCCCCAACTCCATTAGTCACCTCCACTAATGATTTTCCCACATATAATCTATCCCCTAAGAGCCACTGGGGAGCCAGGTTTTAAACACTAGCTCACCTGTCTCCAGGCTTGGTGCCATTTCCTTAAATAAACACTTACTTTCTTAGCTGCAAACTCCTGTCTGCATTTTATTGTGCTCTGATGTGCATAGGCAAATTAACCCCTTTTAGTTCCGCAGCAGTTTTAATTCTGTTTGAATACTGTACTCTTTTAAGGACAAGAACTACTTCTTGGCAAAGGTACACAGTAGGTACTTAACAAAATGCCATTAAATTGAATTTAAATAAATTGTCATGTTTACTAAAGCTATACACATGGGGCTGATTAGTGTTTTTTATGACTGTGGCACAGACGTGTTTTCTGCTTGGCCAAGGTACTGAACACAGAGAACCACTTGTTTTCTCCAAGCTGATGATTTCATAGCAGTAATCAAAGATGTAGAGAAAGTCCTTTTACTTGACCAGACATTAATGACCACCACATGGAAAATAAGATGGACTACTGGCTTTATCAGACCATCCAAGGTCACAATCAGACTCCCATTGTTCTATCGCTGCATATTTCAAAGTTTTAACAGGCAGTATCGGAAAAGCAAGTTCTTCATTTATGTGCAAATGACCTTCAAAACTCGCTCTCATGTGTTGCAGTGAGCTCCTTTGGCTCAAGTTAAAGATCCCTTTCCCTCTTAAGCTGAAATAGATACCGTAATGGATTTTCTATGACTGGGTTTCAGTAATAATAGCTTTAGAATCTATTTTAATAGACATTTTCTGTACATACTTTGTCTGAAAAGTACAACTGAAGTCTGTTTAGAGAAAGGCTTTTTGGAGATAAAAACAGCTCTGGCTTAGATTACCCTTGGTTCCTGTAAATCGTATTCTACTGACCAGGACTCTTATTTGAAATGTCTGTACCTTCCTCCCATTTGTTATATGTTAAATTGATCCTATTGGTGTTAATATTAATAGAATAAAAGTCAGCAATCTTAATTGAAATTCAACCCAAGATTAGCAATTAACATTTACCTCTTAAAATTGAAGTCAGAAAACTTCAGAAGTTATTCTTTTTCTAACTAAAATTAAGGAGGTTTAAAAATACCTTTCAACTGAGGAATGTAGAGAAGATGGAATTTCATAACACTTGAAACACACATTTCTATTGAAAGTAGAATGTCCCACAGTCCTTATATGTGCACAACTTTTCTAGAAGCAAAAAGAAGTTGATATGGCAAGAACAGTAAAATGCAGAAGTAGTAACTTTTAAGACCATGTTTGAGCAATTTCAGATGTAACTTGGGAACACTAACTAGTTGTTATTGACAAAAAAGTAACCAGTCTGGCATCAACGAGTATAGGAGAAAGAGTTCTGAGGAACCAGTGTCGAGGAAACATAATTAAAAGCAAAATAATCTCTCAATCCAAAACTCCTTTCCACAAAGGTGCAAAAAGAAAACACTTTCATCAGTGAACAAGAATTAAACTAGAATAGGATGTACATCACAGGAAATATGCTACAAGATTGCAAAGATGGATAGAAATCTTATCCTTTTGTATGGCCTTGCCGATATGACCAAACACACATATGTTTTCAAGATCGACAATAACTAGTCTCCAAGTAAAAGGACTTGACAGCACCATTTGTCAGAGTTCATCCTGATTTTACCTGGTAATTGGGGTTACCATCTGTGCTAATGGGCTTTATTCAGAGGAAATCCAAACTTCTCATATCCTTATGGCAGGAGGTAGTTTTGCTACTTGGAGCAATGTGCCCACCAAAGGTAGGTAGCTCTTGCCCTCCCACAGAAACTGGGACACAAGGATGCTATGTCCCTTGATGTTTACATTTCAAAGATATGTCTCCTAGGTCCTTGACAAAGACATTCCTGGATCTTAAAGCTTACAAATGACCTATGGGATTTTCTAAAAGAATTACAATATATACATGTTAAAGAGAGGAGATAGTACTTACAAAGTTTTTTTAAAGTAAGGTCACCAAGAAAAAAAAAAAGAGAAATCTCTTCCCTTATTTTCAACAATTATATTTAAAAAAGCATATTTGCATTTGTCCATACACAATAAGCATGTCTTTCAAGCAGCCAACAGTTGCAAAGGAGACTGTGAGGAGATGCCCCCCACACCCGCGGAAGATCACAGCAAGGGCCTGGCCTTCATCAGTCTTGGGTGCTTGACCCCCACAGCCCAAAGAAGCTAAGACCGAGTCCCCTCCCTGTTGCTGCCTCTCAGTGTAAGATAGTGCCTGATATTGCCTTCAGTCAGGATAAACCTGACTCATCTTCCCAAACTAGATGAAGATGAAACTAGAAGATTTGATGAAAGAATTTAAATTTTGACTTCTTTTGTCCCTATACATGTGCAAGAAAAATTCCTGAGTACACCATGCAGAATGTTAAGGGAATTTTGTTTATATGAGGTCAACAATCTCAAGATTTTTTTTTCATTTGCAATCACTTATTTATTTATTTTAAAATATTTTTAATTTTTATTTTTTTATTGTTGACACTGCTTACAGATGTCCCACTTTTCCCTCCCTTATTCCTCCACCAAGCCCCTGCCTCTCCACCCCTGGCCTTTCACCACATTATTGTCTGTGTTCATGGGCTTTGCATAAATGCATCTATGTTCTTTGGCTAATCTCTTCCAGTCCCCCCACAGCCCTCTTCTCTGAGATGTGTCAGTCTATTCCATGTATCCATGCCTCTGGCTTTATTTTGTTCATCATTTTATTCTGTTCATTATATTCCACATATGAGTGAGATCATATGGTATTTGTCATTCTCTTACTGGCTTATTTTGTTTCATGTAATATTCTCCAGGTCCATCCAAGTTGTCACAAAGGGTAAGAGTTCCTTCTTTTTTACAACCACATGGTATTCCATTGTGTAAATCTATCATGACTTTCTTTTTATATCACAACTTTTTTATCCATTCATCTACTGATAGGCACTTGGGCTGTTTCCAAATCTTGGCTGTTGTAAATAACGCTGCTATGAACATAAAGGTTCATATGTTCTTTCTGATTAGTATTTTGGGATTCTTAGGATATATTCCCAGAAGTGGGATTGCTGGGTCAAAAGGCAGATCTATTTTTAATTTTTGGAGGACACTTTGTACTGTTTTCCACGGTGGCTGCACCAGTCAGCATTCCCACCAACAGTGTTATACGTGTGCTGAGACCTTTTCAGCCCGCACATACTCTGTGCAAGCATTCCCCACCGGTGTCAGGAGTGCTGGTTTGCCATTCGCCAGGGGTAGGAAAATCTATCAAGCACTGGTTGCAGGTGCAGTTTTGCCACCTCTAGCACTTTCTGACCCTCTTCGGCAGTCTTTCCCCTTCTGCCCAGCGATCTGGCCAGATCCCTTCTGTAACATTCCTGGTGTTAAGTTGTACAGTTCTTTACATATTTTGCAAACTAACCCCTTATCAGATATATCGTTAGCAGATAGGTTCTCCCATGCAGTGGATTCCCTTTTCATTTTGTTGATGGTTTGTTTTGCCGGGCAGAAGCTTTTTAGTTTGATGCAGTCCCATGTGTTTATTTTTTCCTTTATTCCCCTTGCCTCAAGATTTCTTTAGAGTTGGTTCAAATATGGTCCCTTTGGCCATTCTGTTTGTTTATTTTAAACAAAACCTTCATGGCTGAAAGCTTTTGTGGAAGGAAGTGTTTACTGAGCCATATGGTAGCCAGAAAAAAGGACCAGGTCTTGGGACGTGCAGTGTGAACCATCATCAGCAGGAGTTGTTGGAAAAGATGAATATGTCCGTCATCCTGGAGCTGAGAGGGCTCCTTTATACAATGGATTTGAGAAAGAAAGATGTAAGCTGTTTTGAAAGAATTTACATTGGCTATAGATAAGGAGTGCCCAAGAAGGTGAAGTGAGGGCAATTCTAGGATAGGTGTGTAATCTGAATGGAAGAAATATTTCCTGCTTCTGGACTGGTTGTAGACAATACTTTACAAATTTCATGCAAAAGCAGAGTGTGTCTGCTGGTCAGCTATTTTTTTAGAGAGCTACCTGAACTTTGATCCCAAGTTTTAACATGCATCCAGTGAAGTGAGCAGTCCTTTGTTGGTTTCTGCCTGTGGCTCTATTAACTGATTAGCCTCTTACCTCTTACTCCCAATCTCTTGGTTGATGTAATTTAATTTAGGACATCTCAGAATTTTTCTCTCGTCAGGTTATAAAAAGTCTATCTATGAAGACATTATGTGAAATATTTGGCTATGAAATCATGGGGAGTATTGTGCTGGCAAGAGAAGGGAGTTTTTGCTGGTGTAGCTTGGTATTTTAGGGGCTGAAAGTGGGGGTGGGGTAACATATGGAAGTGTGTACAGCAGGAGCCAAATCTCTGGCAGGCAGCCTGAACCAACACCATCGTTCTCACAGCTCAACCAGTGCTCTCAGTGGTGCTTACAAAATCTTGTAAGTGAAAGTTGGGTTACTTTGGAATTTTAAAATCCTTTTAAAATCATTTATCATTTTTATCAATCATCATTTCTCAAGTAGAAAGCACTTTGCCTCAAGGCTAAAACAGTAACTAAAAACAAAAGACAAAGATAGTTTCTGGTTTAAAATGTTTATTCCTCTCCTAACTGTTTACTTGGGAACAGTGATAGGGTGAAGTTCCTAAAATGTTCTTTTAGCTGTAGGTGTGGTTGAAAGATTGATACTTCTGAAGATTCCCTCTGTACCACATGAGGTTAAGAAGTGAGTTTCTCTGGGAAAACTGTGTAGAAATCTGCTCAGTGGCTGGCTCAGCAGTGTTAGCTCTTCAGTGCGAACACAGGTCAGGCCTAAGAAGTGATAGTCAGGAGCTGGACCATCTTTCTCAGCCGCTTTATCTTCCCTGTCTATATTGTGGGTTTTTACTTGTCTCAATTTTCTCGAAAGAGCCTCCTAACCTCATTCTTAGTATTAGGTCCCTGGGAAGGGGGCAATAAAGGGGATTTTGTCAGCTCATTGGTAATATACACATTTTTATTCAATGTTCCAATCTCTCCCCCCAGTATAAATTTCTTATTAATTTTTCACACACATATGTTAATCCATACTCAGAAATGACATTTCTATCATATTGTAAATGTTGTATAAGACAAAAGGGATATGTGATACATTGAGAACCTCTCTGTAATGGACTGAGTGTTCGTGTCCTCCCAAATTCATGTACTAATGCCCGAACCCCCACTGTGGCTGTGCAGGAAATGGGACTACTAAGACAGTAATCAAGGGGGAATGACATCATAAGGGTGGGGACGTGATCTGATAGAATTAATGACCTTACAAAAGAGATAACAGAGAGCCCTCTGCTCTTTCCCACTCTTCCTCACCAAGGAAAGGCCGTGACAACACACAGAGAGGTCAGCTCCCATCAGTAATCCAAGGGGACAGTCCTCGCCAAAAACTAACCAGGCTGGCATCCTGATCTGGAATGCTGGTCTCCAGAACTGTGAGAATAGAGATTTCTGTTTCTGAAGTCATCCAGTCTGATGTATTTTATTATGACAACCGATCTGACTAATATTCTCTCTCTAAATGTTTGTACTTTTAACAAACATATTGTGATAGAACATTAAACTGAAAAGTTTAATCTATTATCTCTCTGCTTAACCTGAGGATGTTGATGATGAAAAGTTTCCTGGTGGAATTTTTCTGATGAAATTTTAAAAATACTCATAGTAAAATATCCACCATATTTTGAATCATGTATTAATAAGTAAAATATAAATTTCATCATATATTAAATACATTACTATGAAATGTATTTATAAAATAGACTGCAAAGCTGACATGAAACTAAGAAAAATAGAACTTCAAGTAACTGCAGGTTATTGAACGAGGCTGATATGTGTTTATGCCTCTAGGCTCAACTGAGACTATGTATTTATATTCTATTTTAGAAAGAGAACAGTTTTGAGAAAATTGCCATATATACCTGTTCTTACAGTCTTTTCAGTTTGATGCATATAGATTAAACTTTAAATTAGCTATTTATTAAACTGTATATGACTTATCTCATAGTCTAACCTCCTGATCTTTGTCCAGTCTTTTTGCTTGATCTTTGTCCAGTCTTCGTCAAGGTAGATTAAAGACAAACATTTTGGTAATTCTTAAAGACACGTAATTAAACTTGATGGGCCCAGCTGACAAATTCAATTGCCATCCTAGTGCACAGGGTAAGTAGACCCCTTAAGGAGAAAGAATGCTGTCAGTAAGGTGCCTGCCTGAGGCATGTTTATTCTTGGCTCCGCCGCTCCATAGCGCAGTGACTCAGTCCCTGGTTTGCACCACTTGGAGAATTTTTAAAAATACTGACACATAGAAATAACATTGTATCAATTAAACCAGAATCTCTGAGGAGGGGACCCAGTCCCAGGGTTGTTTTTTTTTTAACTTCTGGATAATTCTAATGTGTAGTCAGGGTGAGATCAGGTGCCTTCGAGGGACTTCTTTAAAGTCCTAGAAATGCATGAATACACTTTATATGTATTCTTCCAAAAAAAGTCCAGTTTCTCCATCAAGTTCTTGAACTATATGATAGTAAATTACATTAGCCTTTACAGCCAAGGAGCTGGGGATGATTCACAGAATTCAGAGGCATTTTAACACTTTACTAATTTAGCAACACATAAAAGTGAATCTCCAAATCAACGGAGACGAAAAAATATGTACCAACTCTGACTGATCATTCCACAGAGCAAAGAATTTATACATCAATATTTTCAAGGAGACAAAAATCTAATAGGAACTGAAATGATGAATCTGATGCTTCAAAGGAGAATAGAAATTCTATTTTAAGGACAATGGATTATAATAATACATAGAAACATTCCAGCATTTGAAGAGACTTAATTTCAATTAACTGGGGAAAAATAACATTAAGGAAAACTAAGAAATAAGGTGGATGTAATATTTTGACTAATATCCTGAAACAGAACACATTTTATGAGGGTTGTATTTATACAGTAAGCATTTGTCAGTATAAGGCAGCAAGCTGAGATCACTAGGGCTCAAATTACCATAAAGCAGCATTCACAAACCTTCTGTCCATAAGAAATCATCTGGAACTCTTGTTAAAATGCAGATTTTAATGAAGTCTGGGGGTGAGGCCTGAGAGTCTGCATTTCTAATAAGCTCCCAGGGGATGTGGAAACTACAGTCCAAAAACCACATTTTGAGTAGCAAGGCACACTATTTCTTTTCCAGCTTCTCACTGATGGACTTATGGAGGTTATAGTCAAATTTAAAATTCAAAGTACATTATGTGGATTTCACTCTTCCAGAGCAGAGAGCATGTGATACCTTTTATGGCTTTCTGTAATGCCAGGTGTCTCCACACCACACTAAGGCTCTAAATACTGACGGCCCTAGCTGGTGGTGTGGCTCGGCTGGAGCGCCGTCCTGTAAACATAAAGGTTGCCCTGCTGGTTTGCTTCTTGGTCAGGGCACATACCTAGGCTGTGGGTTCCATCCCGGTCCGCTGGGTATATGTGGGAGAGGCAACCAATCTCACTCTCTCTCTCTCCACCCCTTCCTTTCTTTCTAAAAGCAATGAATAAAATGTCTTCTGGTAAGGGTAAAAAATAGTAAGAATAATTAATAATAAATGTTTCACTGCTTTAAAAAAAAGACCCAATCTAATTTTGACAGAGATAACAGCGCCATCACCAAAGGTAAATTTTGGGTGAAAATAGGTTTGCCGTTAATACTGACATGGGCCAAGGGCCTACTGGAACCAGTTCTTACTGCTGAGGAGAGCCAGCTGTCTGCATCTCTTCCCAACTTCGAGAAGTATTGTGCAGAGTGATATCAACTTGGTAACTGAAGGGCATCAGCAAATGCTTTGCATCAGAGCTTTCTCTACCTGCCCCCTCAACCCATCACCACCCAGAATGGGTTTACCAGCATGTCATGGCACAGGGCTTCTGGTTTACCATGTAATCCTGGAAGAAAAGAAAATATGAACCTAATGTGAAACTCAGTGAAAAATACAATGGCCCCAGGATCATCACTGTTTAAAAAGCACAGGAAGCTAAAGGAGACTGTCTTCTTATCTGAATGGTTATAATAAATATTGGAGAACAAATGAAAGCGTGGGACAAAGGGAAACACAAAAGTAACACATGGATCCAATTCTGCCTTGTGTTTAATGATTGTATGATGTTAAATGTGTTTTAATGGTTTCTTTGTACCAGAGGTTCACAAACATCTCAGGACTCCTCGACAGTCTTAAAAATTACTGGATTCACCAAAGAGCATTTAGTATGTGATAAGATCAGTTGATGTTTATGGTATTTGAAATTAAAATAGAGATTGTTTTTAGCTCTTTATTTATTAAACATCATAAAAATAACTAATAAATTACATGTTCACATTTGAACATATTATTCACAAACAATAACTATATATTCCAAAACAAACAAATGTAACAAAAAGAATTGGATTCTCTTGGCAAATCTAATGTCTTCCTTCATAGAATTAGTGGGATCCCCCAATTTGCTTTGCATTCATTCTGTTGCTATATATTGTTTAGGTTGAAGTATACAAAGGAAATCTGGCCATACACAAATAAATAGTAGGAACAAGTATTTTAGTAACTGTTTCCATGACTGCATGTGTTTTTCTTTTATTATTCACCAAAACATGGCAAGCGATAGTTTCAGATCCCACCTTGAAACCAGCCTGTAAGAAACCATATCAACGACCTTCTTGTACTATTATATTAAAATCTTTGGTCTATCTTACAGGTGAAATGGATCTTTTATTCATTGCATTGGTCATTTGGAAAATATTGTTTCACTGCCTTAGGCAGAGCATCCAAATATTGAAGCTCAATATGAAATATTTTTTAAAAACCACATTCATTAATGTCACTCGTGATCTCATTAGAAAAGTCAATAAGAATTGGAAAGCAAACTCATGGTAACAAATACATGTTTTTGAAAAATTCTAATTTTCACTTTAAAACTCAAATACATTCACTGGCAAACATATTGTGAGTTATTTTTCCTGAAGTGATAGTCTCACTTCATTCATTTTTCAGAAAATGTCAGCCTTCATTCTGAATATCATAGTTTGTCAGTTTTTCTTTCAGAAAAAGATGAAATTCTATTAAAAATAAGTAAGTTCAGTTCACAGTACTGTGTTTTCTCACAAGACAAACTGGGAACTTTGGTGTGCAGCAGAAATGCTATAAAAGACCACTCCCTGCCCTCATTTACCGTACAAAATGTTAAAAAGACGTGTACTCACAGGTCAGTATTTAATGCAATTAATAGTATTTATTGCTTTATCAAGGCTTTTCCTAAGTGAAACGGGATTTATTATATTTTATTTTTAGTGTAAGTGCACAGTTGTGAAAAGCACAAGGACGGCTAGTACAGTTTTGTGCAGCTGCCTTGGTCCATGCTAAAGGGCCGGCAGGTGTCTCCACTGCTGTTTTGCACCCTCAGCGGAGCAACAGTAGAAGCATCACCACAGTAGAAAAGTGCATGTAGCATCTTCATATTATTGCGGAAATCTGTGGACCTCCTATGCCACCTGAAATAGTCTCGGGACCCTCCGGAATCCACCATCGCTGTACAGTATTGCATTAGGCCAGGATTTTGTGTCATAGTATCATCATAATATTTCATTGTGTATGTTTACATTTTTGTCACAGCATTTTGTAGTTTACAAAGGGTCTTCATGCATGTTATCTTGCTTTAATTACAGTGTGATGACATAAAGTTCCTAGCCAATTGTTCTAGTAAATGATGCCAATACTGCAAAAAACTGAAATAAAATGCCCAGAAGTACAGACAGGCTACAGAGGAAGTAGCTCTCTGCTGTCAGAAACAAAGACTCCAAGACATCACTGATGTTGTGCCTTGCATATCTCCAGTAGCTATGGGAAGACGCCTTTTTGAATCTTCCATTGCCTTTCCCTTAGTGATTTAATAGAACACTCCTCGCTGCAGCCTCAACCCATGATACCATGTTCTGTCCTTATCAACTAACATAATAATTACTATTTAATTGTGTACCTTTATATACCTGAGAGTTATGCCTTCCTTCGGTGATGTTTTCTCTGCATCATCAGAGCCAACTCTCCTAAACTCTACTCAAATTTTCAGAACTCTGTGAGCTTTGCAAATTCCCCGTGATTTTTGTAGTGAATGCATACGTATGTTCCCCTCATTAATCTGTATATTCCAAGTTTCCAGTTAGAAATTCTCTTTGAAGCAGGTCAAATTGCCATGTAAATGTTAAGCACTTTGGTGGGAGGGCCTAAAGTAAATTCATCATATTGCACTGTGGAAAATTTTGAGTCCTTAGTAGCATAAAATTCAGACTAAAATAGTATCTTTGATTTTTCAGTTATTTTATTGTACATATAATTACATATATAATTATGAGTGCATGTACGTATGCGTGAAACTTAATTAAAAATAATATAAACTATCTGTAAATAATATATGAAGGTATATACCCATGGATAATTAAATGCTTATATACTGTATCAATTAATGCAGCACCTATGTGTATGAAAGGTTGTATCTTTCTTACCTTTTTCTAAGTAATATTTTTTTTGCTCATGATTACTTGAAACTTCTTAAGTCCTTATATACCAATACTCTCATTTGATTTATGAGGATGTGGCAGTTATCATTTCCCCCTTCTTTGTTATCAGGAATGCTAATTTTCTTCAAGGTAGCAATATCACAATGTAAAATTTTTGTTCCCTAGCCTCCTTTGCAGTTAGAAGTAGCCATATGACATGAGTATGGGGATTTCTGGAAAATCTGGACTGCTGGTTCGGTCATGCCTCCTTTTCATTGTGTCATTCTCCTTCTTCCTACCTGATACACAGATGTTTTAACTGAAGGGCTCACAATTACCTTGAAGTTGAAGGAAAACCACAGGAACACAGTGGTCGAGGCCTCAACATTCTATGGACTCTGACTTATTCTTTCAGTTCTTATGTGATTAAATCATTACACCATATATTTTTTTTTACTTTTTTGTTACATGCTGCCAAATACATTTCCTAAAGGTCACAGAAGGTGTTATTAATTTGCATATACAGATAAGGAAATTGGGACCAATTTGTTTTATAGCTACCTAATTGGTACAGGGCAAATATCAAATGGGAGAAATTTTTTTAAAGAGGAAAAATCAGCCCAGTATACTTAGAAATCACAAAATGCTCATTTAATACATATGTAAGATAGGAAATTCATTAACCTTAAATTTGATCTGTTTATGAAATAAAACGATAATTTCCACAACTTTCCTGCTTTCCTTTCCCTTGCTTTTTTAAAAAGGTAGAATTACAGAGCAGAGACCCCTAACATAGATAGTAAATGAAAAATACTTAGTTGGTCACAGATGGGCCCTAGTATGACAGGTCATGTATGAGCCCATCAGTATTTCTGACTGCTCTTCTCAGACCATTTGGCCTTCTTCAAACTCACCATAAACTTTCATGATGTTGAGAATTTTCTTACACAGCTCTTTTTTATATTCCAAAAGCCCATTATCCATTATCATGACTTATTTAAGCATCCCTTTCTTGGGGAAAGCCATTACAGTTTTCCCTCAGTTTTTATACCGCTCTTATAAGAGCTATATCCATATATTTATTTTATGTATTAGTTGTGTAAGTATTAACTTTGGGCCTCTTAGACATCTAATTAAACCCTTTGTCACTATTTCATATCATCAGTGCTAACACATACTTAACACTAGAAGATGTTTAAATGTTTATTATGTTTTCATGGAAGAAAGAACAGAATCAAGAACTGAAAATAATATTGCTTTCACACATTTACACTGGCTAATCAGTGCTTCTAAACTGTAGGTCATGAAGTCAATTTAATGGATGTTGATTAGCACTTTATAAAATGAAATAGAAATCAATTCAAAAGAATAAAATAGAATAGAAATATCAGAGTATATCATATAGTAATGTTTTATCAATGAATATATTCATTCATTTATCCATCCACGCAATAAAAATATTTATTGACCACCTATTGTGTGCCCAGATGGGCTTATGTATGCATGTATATACCAGACCAGGTCATGTAAAATGTATTTTATTACATTTATTTCAAATATCTGAGCTCCCTCACTGACAAACCACTTCTTATGGGAGAATTATATTCCCTACCCCATAGACAATGGGCTGACCTCAAGACTTGATATGGTCAATTAAATAGGAGGGGAAATGATGTGTGATTTCCAAGCAGAAAATTTGAAAACCCTCTGCCATAAATTTGATAATATCTCAGTAAAAACCGACCATCACCCTGGGTGTCTGAGTGGAAATGCCACAAAGCAAAACCACAATCAACTCCCAATGAACACATAGTAGGAGCAAGAAACAAAACTTTAAAAAAAAAGACAAACTTGAGAGTGGCTGCCACAGCCTCACTTGACCTAAACTAAATATTATCTGCTGGACAGGTACTGAACAAGAACTCCTTGATTTGATGAGAAAACTGTATGTGTGTGAGTGCTGAAAGAAAAACTTAGGAATCTTACTCCCAGGGCACATACAGGACAAAGGATCCCAGGCAAAGCAATCCGAGTTACAGAGAACAGGGTACATATCAACGCAGATGCGTGAGGGTGTGACAAACAGAAATGAGGGAATTGTCATCACCAACGTTGATTATGAATATGTACAAACAAAGTGAAAATATAAAAACTCTAAAATTAGCATCTGTTTCCACATAAAAATTCAAAATAAAGTTATTTATGTGAACATCTTTACTGTCTTTGACTAACCTTCCAGCACAATGGTTATTACATCAATAGAAATATGTCCCAGTAACTTCGATGTTTTACTAGATTACCACAATAAACACAGAGCCCATGTTTTCATAGTTTCTGGCTTGCACTGCCTGTTCTTATTTATGCTTACAGCATAAAAAAAATTAGAAGGAATAACTGTCAGACCTGAATACTTCTCTCAATATACAAAAGCCTTTATTTTTTTTCTTCTTTGTAACTAGTAATATATGTCTTCTTAAAAGGTTTACTGGGTCAAGTTTTTCAAACTAACATGCTGTCTTTAAATTTGGCCTGATATAAGAATTCAGTTAATAAAATTTAAAGCAGCCTCATTTTCATTGTCTTTTTAAATACAACTATGTATTAGAAATCTGGCAGAGGCTTCTGTCAAATTGAACTATTGAACTCCGGGCAGTAAAAGTCCCTCCCCAGGCAAGAGATTTAAATCATTTTCAAAGTTAATTTCCTGCTCCCAGATGGAGAACAAATCTAATCGGGTTTACTTCATTCTTCAGATGAACAGGAAAATGTCACTTGCATACTCGAAAAGGAGAAAAAGAAAATCTCAGGGCATGCAGTCTCTAATCCACATCACAGCAAACAAAGAAAGTGGTTCTGAAATTGGAATTGAATATATTGGGTCATTCTGCATCTGAAAGCAGATCTGAATTTAATCTAGACAAATCTCCAAGCTTACTTCCAACCTAGTTCTGTGCAGAGATTGTGCCTGTTTATACTAGATATACATACATATTAACTTCAAATCATTTCCCTCAGAGGGGGAAAAACAGTTTCTAGTCCTAAAAAGCAATCCAAGTAACTTCCCAAGCTTCATCTGAGAAATGAGGCTAGAACCTTTCAAAGCCCTATATATTGTAGGGAAATTTTGTTCTATTGCCTGAGACATAAAAATAAGATAAGATGATGCATATTTGAATCACAAAATAATAGGACTATGGAAGAGACAAAATAAGTATGCCTGGTCTTAATTTAAGAGCTGCTTGATTCTATTTAAATATTTGTTGCTATGTACCTGTTAGAAAAGATTCGCATCTGCTGTCAGTCAGATGTTGATTACTTACACCTCTCAGTTGTGTCTTTTCTTGGTAACAATAGCACCCTCAGCAAAGAAGCAGGTGTATCACGAGATCATCATGAAACAAGTCAGCGCTGGCTGGGCTGCTCTCAGTCCCCCCAGCACATATGGCTTTGCACGACTTCCGATGAAAAGCACAGCAGCATGTTGCGGTCTAAAATGGCTGACATTTTCCTAAGTAACCTACTTAGCTCTGTGTCTGTTTGAAGGACAAATTACCCCTGAAGTCAATAATACAAAGAAGTCTTTTCTGAAGATATTCCAGTGGACTTGATAATATTAAAGTTCATCTTTTCTTATGAATATAAAGCAGAAAAACAGTTATGCTTCAAATTGATGGTAAAGAAGAGACCTTTGGGGTTTAAAGGATGATTTTATTTACCTTTGTTTTAAATGTCAGTTCAAGTTGTAGGATTCCGATTTATTATTTAAAGTAAGTCTGTTTGTTTTAATCCATTGTTTAATCCAAAGCATGTCCAGATAAGTGAAAATAGTCTTTGTCAAATGAGCAGAATACTCAAAATCAATAACATAAAAATTGATAGATTAAAAAAAAGTACAGCCAGGATCTATTCAGTCTTCTGAAACACAGATGTTGCTTAGTCCAAATGAGGTAAATTTTAAGACATGACCATAAGACGTCACACACACTTCTGCTGGTGCAAGAATACCAAAGCAGAGAAAGGGAAAAGTAACTCAGCATTCTTGAGAACCTAATTCTGTGCCAGGTAGGAGGCGAAGCACTTTTTGCCTGAAAAATCTCACATAGTCCTTTTTGCATTCTCTGTTACACAGAATTCCGAGAGACTGGCTCCAGGGTCATGAGATAATGAACAGAGCATGGCACCCAGCGCCTTACTAAAAAGCAGTTACACTTTATATGGTGCCATGACATTTTAGGAAGACTAAAATAGAATGCTTTGTTCCAGAAACAGTCAAAAGTACAGAAATGAACAGCACATATCGAAAAATTTAATTGTAAAGAATGTGTCCAAACACGTGTATCTTAGTCAGCACTAGAAATTCAATAACACACTCGACACTTCACCCTTGGGGTTCTAGTTATGGATCTGCATGAGATTATGGTAGCTCCCCTAGTCTTATGGGTGAAAAGTAAGCTATTACTGGCTACCTAATTAATACAAAATATTTATGGCAATAGATACAAAGTATGAAAAAATTTTAACTTTTGCATTTTTATCATTGAACCATAAAAGCAGAACTTGAAGGGATAAAGTTGCAAAAATAATGACACTAGTTCTTCATTAGTTGGTAGAGCGGAGGCCATTTCCAGGGTCAGGATGGTCTCACCATGTGTGTTCTCTCAGACTTTTACCATGCGTCATCAATATTTTGCTCTCATCTACAGTCATGTAATCAAACCTTGTTTCAAAGGATATCGTTTCAACTAAAGAAATTGTCAAGATCCCTGGAATTGGGTACTAGCTTTGTCACAAGTAGAATTCAGCCCTTAAGTATGACTACAATAAGAAAGATATAGTTTAATGAAGGCAAATACTTTTTAAGTAGACCCATAGCATTCCCAATGAACACATTCCATGTCCTCTGCAAATACTTTGGCATTCTGGGCATTTGACTGGATGATTCTTTGTTAGTGTTAAGGTCAGGAATCCTGTGCATTGCTGAATCCCATGTATTGTACAATGTTTGCATTTAGCAGCATTCATGGCCTCTACACACTGGATACAAATAGCCTGCCCTCCAGTGTGACAACTAAAAATGCCTCCAGACACAGCTGATTGCAAAGGTACCCTCAGTTGAGAACCAGTGCTCTCTAGGTTTGAGGACCATTCTTTAAAATAATGCTGCCACTTAAATTAAATGACTTTTGTAGATCCAGCAGTAAGTAGACAATATCCAGACCATCCTGGAATTTCTAAAACATTGTATTCAGCCAATTTTTCAGGAAGATCACTTAACGTTATCCAAAATATAGATGAGATACAATTCCATTTTTTCCCTTGAAATAATTTTTAAATTTCTATTTATGCCCCCTATGCTATTGCAACTATACACTGAGAGAAAAATTATTTATCTGAAAGATCATTGATGATCTTATTAAACGTACTCAAAGTATTAAAAATGGTGCCATTCTGCACTGCTTAGCTGTCACAGAATGGACGCAGACTGTGTCTCACTGCTCAATGATGCCATTAGGCACACAAACCCTTTCTGTTTCTCTGTTTGCCATGATGAGTGTGTTGACTTTCATCCTCATTTCTTCTCAAAAGATGGCTGTCACATAAGGTACATAAAGAGGCAGCATGGATGAGTCCAGGGGCCATGGTGTTCTAGCCACATCTGTCTGCTCTTACTCACTTATCACAAGTACAAGCCAGCCATTAAGTATGACCAGTATTAAGAAATAGTTTAATTAAAGACAATATTAAGTGTCTTCTCAGAAACCTCATCAGAAAATTTCTGCTCAGAGATTATTGGCCTAACTTGGGTCTGTCAAAAAATAATGATAATAAATGGAGTCACTTTAAAGAGGAGCCAGAGCTACCCTACCACAGGAACTGCCTTGTAGGCCCTACGCCTCAATTCCCTGGAATGTTAAAACAGGGCAAAATAAACTTTGGACTAGGCTTAAAGCAACACTGTGTCCCAAAATACTGTTTGTAAGAATAACAAGAAAGCGGATACTATGACTACCAGACTGAGGGCTACCAGGCTGAAAATTAAAAACATTCTGTAAAATAAACATCACTATGTTATATTATCTACATCAATAAAATGCCATCCTTCTATGATGCAATTGTTCCCCTTCTTTTCTCATACTCATTGCCTTGTCTCTTACTCAGGACATCATTTGGTCTCCTACCTGAGTCAGTGCTTCCTGGATAGATATTCTTTGATGGCAAATAAATGTTTGTTGCCTCTCACTTTACAAGGCCTTTTATTTCTACATTAACAGGTCCTTTGGCTGAACTAGCTGCAAGGAATACTGGGAAGTTAAGAAAGAGCGAGAAACGGGATTATTACTTCCTAAAATTAATCATGGCCAAAACCTGAGGTGAATACATCACCACTTACTGATTTCATTTCAAATTCAACTTCCATTAGTCAGGAAGAAGGAGAAATACCATAGCAGTTAACTGCACATAATAATAATAAACAATGATAACAAAACCACCAAGAATAATAGCTGCAGTAGTAGAAGGCATTACTGAATGTTTATGGTGTGACAGGCATTTCTCTAACAAGTTTAAATTAGGTTCTATTACTACCTTTACTTTACAAACAAGGAAAGCATAGCCTTTACTTGAACATCTTGCCCAGGGTTATATGACTGGTTTGTGTAAAATTCTTTGAATGACTGTTAATAAAGTTTATTTTTATAAAGAACTAATTTTGGTGCTGCATCATTAACAGGTTTATTACTTGTCTAAAAACAATAAACTGCTAAATAATATTTATATATGTGGGGACATTTGTTATTTGTTAATAAATAAAAATAAATGTATGCATCAAAAAGAAATGGGAAGAATACAGGGTGGGGCAAAAGCAGGCTCACAGTTGTTCATATAGAAAATAATATAATAATTAATAAGTAGTCATACAAGAATAAACTGCTTCAGGTACTCTTAACTATAAACCTAGTTTTGCCCCACCCTGTATATATAAGCAGACAACAGGTAATGCCCAGCTACAATGTAAAAGCACATACACATATTATTAATATTATTTGGAAATAATTTTGGAGTTATTTTACTCATGGAGTAAAGCAGAAAATACTATGTTAGTTCTCCTTAAAGATTAGGATCTTTAGCTGATGAAACCAGCTGGAAAATTGCTGAATTTATACCTCATGCATATAATTAGTTGGTAATTTAATATGAGACAAGTAATAGCCACCATGGGTGTCACTGGTGTAATCAAAATATTATAAAGAAAATTCTCCTAAATCTTAAGAAAAAAGGGTAAATGCATAAGTAATGAATAAAAATGACCTGGCTAGTGTGGCTCAATGGATTGAGCACTGGCCTGTGAAGCGAAAAGTTGCCTATTCGATTCCCAGTCAGGGCACATGCCTAGGTTGTGGGCCAGGTCCCCAGGTGGGGCTGTGTGTGAGGCTACTGATCTCACTCACACAACAATGTTTCTCTCCTGTCTCCCTCCCTCGCCCTCCCTCAAAAAGTAAAAAAAATGAATTCATTTAAAAAGGAAAAATAAATAAATATCTCTTCCAGCAGAAAACCTGAATTGAAGTAAAAATCTTTTCAAAGTGAAGATATCTTGCCAAAATGAAGAGGGCTAACTCAGGGTTCATTTTTACTTTTTGATAATAGAGTTAATAATAGAATACCATTTGTGCCAAATGAAAATGTTAACATTATTAATTTTTTTTGTTTTCATTTATTTTGCTTTTGTTTTTGCTTTTGTTTTTTTATTATTGTTCAAGTATAGTTGTCTCCCTTTTCCCACCACCACTCCCCCCTACCCCAACCATCCCCATCTCTCACCCTTGATCCTACGCTCTTTGGCTTTGTCCATGTGTCCTTTATACATGTTCCTTGATGACTCTTCTTTTCCCCCAGTTATCTGTTCCTCTCATCCCTCAGGTTTCTGTCAGTTTATTCTTAATTTCAATGTTTCTGGTTATATTGTGCTTGCTTGTTTGTTTCCTTGATTAGCTTCCACTTATAGGTGAGATCATATGGTATTTATCTCTCACCACCTGGCTTATTTCATTTAGCATAATCCTCTCCAGATCCATCCACACTGTCGCAAAGGGTAGAAGCTCCTTCTTTTTTTCTGCTGCATAGTATTCCATTGTGTAAATGTACCACAGTTTTTTGATCCACTCATTTACTGATGGGCACTTAGGTTGCTTCCAACGCTTTGCTATTATAAATTGTGCTACTAGGAACATTGGGGTACATAGGTTCTTTTGGTTGGTGTTTCAGGAATCTTAGGGTATAATCCCAGCAGTAGAATTGCAAGATCAAAAAAGTTCCATTTTTAGTTTTTTGAGGAAATTCCATACTGTTTTCCACAGTGGTTGCACCAGTCTGCATTCCCACCAACAGTGCACTAGGGTTGCCTTTTCTCCACAACCTCACCAGCACTTGTTATTTGTTGATGTGTTTATGATGGCCATTCTGACCTATGTGAAGTGGTATCTCACTGTGGTTTTAATTTGCATCTCTCTGATGGCTCGTGATGCTGAACATCCTTTCATATGTCTCTGGATCCTCTGTGTGTCTTCCTTGGAGAAGTGTCTATTCAGGTCCTTTGCCCATTTTTTAATTGTTTTTTTCTGTGTTCCTAGAGTGGAGCCATGCGAGTTCTTCATATATTTTGGATATCAAACACTTGTCCAAGGCATCATTGGTAAATATAATTTCTCATATAGTTTGTTCCTTTTTCATTTTGCTGTTTTCTTTAGTTGTGCAGAAGCTTTCATTTTGATGAAGTCTCATTTGTTTATTCTTTCCTTTATGTCTCTTGCTCTAGGGGACATATTGGTGAAAATATTGCTGCATGGAATATCTGAAATTTTCCTGCCTATGTTCTTCTCTAAGACTTTTATGGTGATGTGACTTATATTTAATTCTTTTACCCTTCTTGAGTTTATTTTTGTGTATCGTGTAAGTTGGTGGTTGAGTTTCAATTTTTTGCATGTAGCTGTTCAGATCTCCCTATTAATACCATTTGTTGAAGAGGCTATTTTTACTCCATTTTATGCTTCTGCCCCTTTGTCAAATATTAATTAACTATAGAGACTTGGGTTTATTTTTGGGCTCTCTATTCTGTTCCATTGATCTAAATGTCTGTTCTTATGCCAGTATAAGACTGTTTTGGTTACCGTGACCTTGTAATATAGTTTATTTCAGGTATTGAGATCCCTCCATCCCTCCTACTTTGTTCTTCTTTCTCAAAATTGCTGTGGCTATTCAGGGTCTTTTATGGTTCCATATAAATTTTTGAAATATTTGTTCTCTATCTTTGAAATATGTCATTGGTATTTTAATAGGGGTTGCATTGAATCTACAAATTACTTCGGGTAGTATGGACATTTTGATGATGTTAATTCTTCCAATCCATGAACATGGTACATTCTTCCATTTGTTTGTGTCTTCCTTAATCTTTTTCTTCAATGTTGCATGGTTTTCTGAGTACAGGTCTTCTATCTCCTTGGTTAGGTTTATTCCTAGGTATTTTATTTTTCTTGTTGATATAGCAAATGAGATTTTTTTCCTGATTCCTGTTTCTGATATTTCATTGTTGATGTACAAAAATGCCTTCAATTTCTGAATATTGACTTTGTATCCTGCTGCTTTGCCAAATTCACTTATTAGGTCTAGTAGTTTTTTGGTGGGGTCTGTAGGATTTTCCATGTACTCTATTATGTCGTCTGCAAACAATGACAATTTTGCTTCCTCATTTCCAATTTGGATGCATTTTATTTCTTCTTCTTGTCTGATTTCTATGGCTAGGACTTCCAATACTATGTCTAACTGAAGTGGTAAAAGTGGACATTCTTTTCTTGTTCCTCATCTTAGTGGGAAATCTTCTAGTTTTGCTGATCAGGTATGATGTTGGCTGTAAGTTTCTCATATATGGCCTTTATTACATTTAGGCATGCTGCCTCTGTTCCTACTTTCCTGAGTGTTTTTATCGTGAATCAGTGCTGTACCTTATCAAATGCTTTTTTCACATCTATTGATATGATCATGTGATTTTTGTCTGTATTTGCTTATGTGATGTATTACGTTTACTGATTTGCAAATATTGAATCATCCTTGCATCCTTTGGATGAATCCCACTTGGTCATGGTGTATGATCATTTTAATGTGTTGCTGGATGCAGTTTACCAATATTTTCTTGAGGACTTTAGTGTCTATGTTCATCAGAGATATTAACCTTTAGTTTTCCTTCTTTGTTGTGTCTTTATCTGGTTTTGCTATTAGGATGCTGACTTCATAAAAAGAGTTTGGATGTTTCCCTCTTCTTAGATTTTTTGGAATAGTATGTGAAGGATAGGGTTTAGCTCTTCCTTAAATGTTTTGTAACTCCTGTGAAACCATCCAGTCCAGGCCTTTTACGTGCTGGGAGTGTTTTGATTACTGCTTCGATTTCACCAGCTGTTAACGGTCTGTTCAGGCTTTCTGTTTCTTCTTCTTCATTGAGTTTTGGAAGATTATATTTTTCTAGAAATGTATCCATTTCACTCAGGTTTTCAAATTTCTTGGCATATTGTTCTTCATAGTAATTTCTTACGATCCTTTGTATCTCTGTGGTCTCATTTGTAATCTCTCCTCTTTCATTTCTGATTGTGTTTATTTGGGTCCTCTTTTATTTTCTTGATGAGTCTGCTTAAAGTCTTGTCAATTTTGTTTATCTTTTCAAAGAACCAGCTCCTGGGTCTGTTGATCCTTAGAATTGTGCTTTTAGTCTCTATGTCATTTAATTTTGCTCTGATCTTGGTTATTTCCTTCCTTTTACTCACTCTGGGCTTTGTTTGTTGTTCCTCCACTTCTTGTAGATGTAGGTTTAGGTTGTTTATTTGAAACTTTTCTGACTTTTTTACGTAGGCCTGTATCACTATGAACTATCAGGAATGCCTTCACTGTGTCCCATAAGTTTTAGACTATTATGTGTTCATTTTCATTTGCTTCCAGAAACTTTCTGATTTCTTCCTTTATCTCATTGTTAACCCATTCTTTGTTGAATAGCATGCTATTCAATTTCCACGAATTTGAGTGTTTTTGAGTTTTTTTCTTGAGGTTGGTTTCTAGTTTAAGTCCCTTGTGGTTGGAGAAAATGCTTGGTATGATTTCAATTTTCTTGAATTTGTTGAGGCTTATTTTGTGTCCTACCATGTGGTGTCTTTGAAAATGTTCCATGTGTATTTGAAAGAATGCATTTTTTTGCTTCTTTTGGATGAAGGTTCTATATATACATCAGTTAAGTCCATTTGATCTAGGACATTGTTCAATGCTGCAGTATCCTTATTGATATTTTGTTTGGATGATCTATCCATTTTTGACAGTGGGTGGTAAAGTCCTGTAGTATAAGTGTGCTTCTGTCTATATCTTTCTTGAAGTCCTCCAAAGTTTTCCTTATTTATTTGGGTGTTCCTATGTTGGATGCATATATGTTTACAATGCTTATGTCTTCTTGATGGATGTCATTCTGTGTCTGTTTTTATGGACTTTGTTTTGAAGTCTATTTTGTCTGATATGAGTATTGCTACCCTGGCTTTTATCCTTGTCCATTTGCTTGGAATATTTTTTTTTCAACCCTTCACTTTCAGTCTGTGTAGGTCTTTTGTTCTGAGGTGGGTCTCTTGTAGGCAGCATATGTGCAGGTCATGATTTCTTATCCATTCAGCTACCCTATATCTTTTGATTGGAGCATTTAATCCATTTACATTTAAGATTATTATTGATAGGTATTTATGCATTACCATTTTACTCCCTTCGTACCTATGATCCTCTCTCCCTCACTCTTTTTCTTCCTTTTCTTAAAGCAGTCCCTTTAGCATATCTTGCAGTACTGGTTTGGTGGAGGTATATTCTTTAAGGTTTCTTTTGTCCAGGAAGCTTCTTATTTGGCCTTCCATTTTAATTGAGAGCCTTACTGGGGTCTTGGTTGCAGGTCTCTGATTTTCATTATTTGGAATATTTCTTGCCATTCCCTTCTGACTTGTAGTGTCTCTATTATCAGGGCTCCCTTGTACGTTACTTCTTGTTTCTCCCTTGCTGCCTTTAAGATTCTCTCTTTGTCTTGGAATTTTGCCATTTTAATTATGATGTGTCTTGAAGTGGGTCTTTTTGCATGCCTCTTGATTAGGACCCTCTGTGCTTCCTGGATTTGTGTGACTTTTCCTTTTATCAAATTAGGGAAGTTTTCCATCATTACTTTTTCAAACAGGTTTTCTATCCCTTGCTGTTCTTCTTCTGGTATCCCTATTATAGGGATATTGTTATGTTCATTTTTTGCACTTCCCTTAATCCCTCTCCCTTATTTCTGAGTCTTTTTTCCTTTTCTTACTCTTTCTGGGAGTTCTTTTCTACCTTGTCCTCCAGCTCATTGATTTGATCCCCTGTTTCGTCAAGCCTGCTTTTGATTCCTTCTAGTGTGTTCTTCAATTCAGAAATTATATTCTTCATTTCCTCCTTGTTCTTGTTGATGGTTTTTATGTCTTTTTTTCATGCTGGTATAGTTTTTATTAAGTTCCTCATAGTTTCCCTGTAGTTTTTGTCATTGAAACTGAGCTCATTGAGCACCTTTATAACCATTTTTTTGGTGTGAACTTAATACCTGATAGTTGTTTTGCCTTTATTTCATTTAGCGCTCTTTCTGAGGATTCCTCCTTTCCTTTCAATTGGGGGTTGTTTCTTTGTCTTCCCATTATTTGTGAGACTATTTTTGTTTGATTCTGCTTCTTAAATTGATCTGTTTTCACTCCCTGTTGCAATGTGAACGTCTATGGTAGGAGACTTGTGAGATTCGTGGTGCAGTCTCCTTGATCTCTTGAACTTGATGCCCTTGTGATGACTTTTATGCCATTTATGTTGGCTTTCTGGATATAAGTGGGTTTTGATTCTTGCTGGGTCATTCTTTGGTAGGTCCATCCCTCCAGCTGGTTGAGTGAGGGTCACTCACCCAACACACCTTTATGCTGTTGTGCAGGTGCAGTCAGGTTGTGCTGAAGCTGATTCTTCTGTCTGTCTAAGGTTATAAGTCTTCTCTCTCACTATTTTCCAGTTGTTTATTCCACGTAATTTCTCCACAATTTAGTTGCAATTCCAGATTGGTCCTAGGAGGAAGTTAGTGTGGCTTGCATTCACTCCTCTGCTATCTTGTGGCTCCTCTCTACTTCCAGTTTTTCAAGAAGACTAAGGCAACAACTTGATTCCTCCTACTGTTTGGCCTGGTGGTTCTTACCAGGCCCAGACTGGTACTGGTCAGTGGCCTGGAGGTTGGGGAACCCTGCACATTCCTCTGCTCAGAGCAGAGCCAGGGAAACCTGAAAGCTTCAGGGTGGCCATTGGTCTCCCACTCCATGGTCGGGGTCTGGTTAATATGCCGCCAACTCCTTAGCCAGTTGTGACAACATTGTTAAATTTTAAAAAACTAAATTAATATCAGATACAAAGAAAAATCAAACAAAGCAACCCACAAAATCTTGACCATGTGGGATCAGAAAGAGAGATTGGACTAAGGTCAATGGAGATCAATTCATATGAAAGTCAAAAAGAATTTTCACTATAAGTTCTATAGTGAAAGTTCTGCCAAAAGAGTGAAGCGACATGAAAGAAGCTGATGACATTCAGGGCTGGGTGTATAATATGTGAGACCCAATGCAAATGAAAATGGGAGACCCTTGTTCAAAAAGAACGGAGAAAAGAGATGTAAAAACTATTAAAAATTAATTTTGTTCTTTATTCTATGGTCCCTTTCATGACTTGTCATAATGGTTTGTTTTGTTCTGTTTTAATTTTCCCCTTCATGTAATTCTAACTAAAGAAAAATTAGAAATTTTCATTATTCATCTTTAATTCATCACTCATCTTTAATTGTGCAATACCAGTTTTAAATGCAAATATGACTATTTAACTTGTATGACAAACAACAAAATTGTGCATCTGGTGTTGCATCATTCCTATGTGTATATGTGTACATGTATTTTGCTCTTAGCAGACAGTCAAATGCTGCATAGAACAAACAACTTTTTATTTCAATTCTTTATATGTACATATTCTACAACACTACCTCAGGCTTACTGGTAAGAAAGAACTGAAAAGAAAGAAGCTCTTTCTTTCACTTTTCATTTATATCATTTTCATCGTAGGTGTTTGGCTAATAAAGGAGAGTAACAAGAATAAGAAAAGATATGGCAGTATTTTGTGATCATTAGTCTTTCTTAGAATGCCACTGTGTTCTTTCTGCATTTGAAGTTCTGGTTCAAACAGAAAGCACAGTGTCCAGGATTTACACAGTTGGTGATATAACATGCTTCCTTGCACTTTCTTTGAGTCTCTCTGAACTTCTATGCATCCATCCTAAATCCACAAGAATTCTGTGTGCATGAGACATCATGAAGACTCCACAATCAGGGATGTCCAGGCTTTTGGCATCTCTGGGCCACATTGGAAGAAGAAGAGTTGTCTTGGGCTACACATTAAATACATTGAGGCATGTAATCACACAAAAAAATCTCATAATGTTTTTAGTAAATTTATAACTTTGTGTTGGGTGGCATTCATAGCCATCCTGAGCCACACGTGGCCTGTGGGCTGCAGGTTGGACACCCCTGCATGAATGGGGCAACAAGGAATAGTACACACTCATATTGCTAGAAATGTGTCTTCTACTGATCCATGTGCACTGTTGCCCCATTGGACTTCACTTATGTCCCATCGTAATTCACAATACACTCATTCAAACACAAAATTATTAAGGATTTTAAGACATTCTCAGCAGGAAACAAACCAAGTGTATGGCCCTTCTGAGCATGGGACTAAGCCCATTTCATGGCAGAGGGCAAAAGCTCATGAAGATGGCTTTGATATTTTAGCTTAAGAAATTTTTAATAGTACTCAGCTTAAGAAACAAAAAAATCCTCTTTGAATAGTAATACTTTTTATTTTAGAAGTTTTAATATTTTTTGAGTGTTTAACAAAGTTTTTTAACTGGAGGTCTTAACTAGAACCCAAGGTTTTTTTTCTTAAATGGATCTTACAAAGCTCTGCTCTACTATATGCAAAGTAATTTTAAGTTCTCAGAAAGAATTATTGTTTCCAAAATATGATAAGTAAGAGAAGGGAGTAAAGGCCAGAGTCACACATTATATCTTAAAATCTTCTAATTTTAAGGCTTTCTATTCCTTCAATTCTACTTTTCAATATTATAAGTATCACTATATTTTTAAGATCTTTAAAGGTGTCATTCACCATAATAATTTTCTGAAATACATGTGGAATCAGTATCCAAAACTCATGGAGGGACCGAGATTAGAAGTCAAAACTCTTTACTTTCCTCTATGCCTTGTGGCACTGAAGTGTGCTGTGGAAATCTACATCTATACCAATAATGATAAAGGCATTCTGAGTCATTTATGAAGAGTAGTAGTTATGCTACCTTTGAATAGAATATCACCTAATTGATTTTTTCCATTTAGCTAATTACTAATTTAAAAATTATCATCCTGTTGTCTGTTCCTATTGCAGCAGCATTAATCAATAGAATACCTCTATAGTCAATTTTTCCCCACTGTCACTACTTCCTCCCTGGGGAGGCATTAATTAGAGAAAATGGCTAAAATTTTTAAGGATCATTACCCACAGTGTTTCATTGAATATAAAATGTCTTCCCTGCTTCTGAAAGCAGCAATGAGATGGAACGCATAGTGGAGAAAAATACCTCCATGGTTTTTAATCAGGGATGGTTGTGAATCTTTTACCTTACAGACAAAACACTAAATTGAAAACAAGAAGGGTCACAATGGGAATTGGAACACTGAGTACCTGTCATTCAGAACGCTATGAATGTAAGCAGTATATAAAGGTAAAAAGATAAAAAGCTACTAGTTTTTTTGTATTAATATCTAAGCATATATAAAGTCATTTTATTCTTTGTTTAACAAATGACAAATTGTTACAAATAGCGGATTAAAATATATAATGAATTTAGCACATGAAAACAGACTTGTATTTCCCATGGAGAGTTAGATCCAATAGCATGACATGAGCTAGGCCACATATTAAAAGTGATGAGAAGATCCAGGAATCAGCTCTTCATTCTTTGGGTCCTGCGGCCACCCTTTGCTTGGAATAGATGGAGTATCTCTCCCATTTCCACTCCTCAACCTCCTGCTTAGGGACAAAACAGCTAATGCAAAACTGAAAGCCAACTGTATCAATCGTGGTTCTCCTGAGAAACAGAACCAATAGGAGAATATATGGTTTATATTAAGGAATTGGCTCATGTAATTATGGAAGCTGGCATGCTCAAAATCTGTAAGGCAGTGTCCAGCAAGCTGGAAATTCGGGTTAAGAACTGATGTTGCCATCTTGAGTCTGAAATTGGTGGGGCAGGTCAGCAGTCTGGAAACTTAGGCAGGAGTTCTATATTATGATCTGGAGACATGATTCTTCTTTTTTTCCCCAAGAAAACAACAGTGTTGTTTTTTCAAAGAAAAAAGAAAAGTTTTGTTCTTAAGGACTTCAAGTGAGTGATTGGATGAAGCTCACACACAGTATCAAGGGTAATCTGCTTTACCTAAGGTCAACTGGTTGTAGAGGTTAACCACATCTATAACATACCTTTGCAGCAACACCTAGATTCACGTTTGATGAAATTACTGTGTACTACAGCCTGGCCAGATTGGCACATAAAATCCCACCACCTTAAGAGAAAAATGTTTATGGTTTATAATAGGGATGCACCATCCCTGGACAGCATAGCTACAGGAACCCAGACAGAAATAAGGAACTCCACAACCCCTACTTCTTTTTCAGATTCCACACACTCTTTCAATGAAACAATGAATATCAATTATTTAGCACATTGCCTGGAATTTAGAAACTGCACAAAAATCACGAATTAGTGGTTCGCCATTTTAAATTCTGAGCACCTTTTGGGATATTCAGGCAATGATACTCAGTTGGTTTTGTGGCTCTAAAGCTCATACCAAGATGTTAATTTAGTCCATTAAACCAGCCTCCTCCAAGACTTGCACTATGGACTATCGAATATGGAAAGGATAATTTTGTTATAATGATGGAATAATTGAGCCAACTTAATATAGAAGCAGAGATGCATTATTTGGATTGGGCATATAAAGTGGAATGTACAAGAAAAGAATAAAATTAGGGGGCTGTTAGGAATACTTCACAATCTCACCCTCCCATTCCACCAACCTCTTATATTCATTAGTTTAAGGAATGGGGCCTTGGTCCCCCCAAATTTATGTCTCTCTATCTCCTCTGCCACTTCCAGAATAATTTTTCTAAAACAAAAAGTCCCTGTGTCATACCTAGTTTAAAACTCATTAATGACTATCCATAAATCTCTTTCAAACTTCATAACATGAAGCCTACAGCTGTTCAGACCCTTGTCTACTTACATGGTTTAATTTCCAGCCATTTCTCTCACCTTTTGCATTCTATTTTCAACACACAATCATACAAATTTCTTCAAATATGCCTTGTCTCTGATCCTTTGAACATCCCTGTATTTCTTTCTGGTTTTCCCAATGCCCCACTGAAGAAAAATGGCTTAGGGGAGAATCAATCTCATACTTCTCTCTGTATCTTTGGTGCCTAGGCATCAGTACAAGGCATAAACAGGTTCATAATAATACCAGTCTTCCCCTTCAGATGCCAAATTCTTTAAGTAGCACAGAGAACCATATTTATTTCGTTTTTATGGCTCTCACAGTGTCATTAACAAAGTACTTTATTCTTAGTTTCCTCAATAAATTCTTGCTGAATTCAGTGGATGTAGTGATAGAACTATAAACTACTGTAATCATTTAAAATAGGAAAATTATGTTCCAAGTGTTACAAAATGGGTATAAATGAACCATATGTGTTGATTATATATGGGGACTGAAAATGCTATAAAGTGCACATATGGTAGCAAGAACACAGCTCTACTGTATTATTCAATATGAGTCATGTAAAACTAATATGCCAGCAATGTGTTAATTAAACATTCAATTAACCACTTGCTTGTCCTTTTTACATGGAGAATGGTTTGAAGGGGACTATTTGGGTCTTTTAAAAGCACTTTCCTGGTTCATTTAAGTAGGTATTTTTTCCCTCTCCATTAATTTCTTTCAAGTGTACAGAGGCCAACAAAATTACTGACCTCAAAGTTTGGCTCTTTCACTTCAAAGAAGGATCTTACATAGCATTTAGAGGAGCCTACATGCAAACACAGAATTTCTAGTGCTTCCTTTCAGAAAGTTTTGGGCCCTCTGTTCTTTGACCAGAATTCTGGATATATTTTGTATCTTCCAATATGGTTAAACACACACACACACACACACACACACACAACTCCAAAGTTGTTGTGATGAAGGTGACATTTATTCCAGTGCATTTGTTTTGGGATGGTTTCAGATCCATTTTCACAATAATTTTAGGGATGTTATGTCAGAGCTGTCCAGTTCACCCAACAGCTTCTTGGCATTTCATAGACTTTGTGTAGAACAAGTCTGTAGACTCTGAAAGGTCAGGAAGTACCTACATTGTCCTCTCTAGTGCTTGCTACTAAATATAATACATAGCAGGTGTCAATACTCCTTTGTTCACGAGGAAAAGGGAATGTGGCTTTAAAATGCTGAGGGTGCACGTACTCCCTGGTAATATTAGTCACTCTCAAATTACTTTGAAGAATAAAGGTTATGGTACTTAGTCACAAACAAAATAAAATGAAACAAACACTGTGTTTGCATGAATCCTTCAGTCATTAAGGATTATCCGTAGGGGCGAAGTGAGATCCAAATAACATTCAGTAGATGACAAAGGAATTCCAGCACAGGCACGGTGCCTGACCCAGACTGGAGTGAGGTGAAGAGGAGAGAGAAGGCACATGGTGACAGATACGTTTTTGCATCAATTCCAAGATACACATTTTTCCATAATTTAATGTGTCTAAAATATGAAATCACTTTAAAATTAATGATACTCATTGAAATCAACAAGCTCTGAAGGAATAAAAGGTTGCTCCTTAGTACAGCAAGAAAAAAAAACCTTTGAAAAACTGCTTCAAAGAGAGTGTGTAGGAAAGTAACTCTATAGACTTTTGAGGGGACAGAGCCCCTTTCACAACAAGCAATTAAAATTCTAAGAATGGCAAGCAGTTTCGAGCACTCTAACATGTGAGTTTTCATCAAACAGGATGTTTGCTATGAGCAAGAAAACAAAGAAGCCCCACAGTGCACGCTGAGAAAGACACCAGGGGGCGTTTTCAGTAACTTAGGTAGAATTTTCCAGCTGGGGTGAACAATGCCTGGGGAAAGTGTTACAGAACAGAGGAATCAAGACTCTCCAGGAAATATGGATTTCACATCTTATTGTCATTCTCAACCAGGTGGCGGTAATGATGCAGATACTATTGCCTGCACATGGCCATGGCTGTTCATGTTGTCATTTTAATTGAGTTATGTGAGTACTACAGGTGTTACATTTAATTACCATTTGAAATGACTATAAGAATTGCATTATGATTCTGCACTGAAATTAAAGTTTTGTGTTCAGAAAGGCTTAGAGACCATGAAGCAGGACATATATTTAGTAGTCCAGAGGCAAATTTCCATCCAAGAGGAATGAATATTTATTTTCTTGGATAGCAAAAACAAATTTATCGGAGCAAAAGACACTACAAGAATATAAAGATGTGTTGTCTTCTGCTTCCATTGACTACTATGTGGCAAGCAAGAAAGTGCCAGCAACAAATTTTGCAGAACAGTATCAGAAACTTGTGAGAAAATCCCTGAGGCAATAGTGAAGAGTACTTTTTAAAGAAACATTGCATCACTAATGCTTTTGATGCCTCAGAGCACCATATTTTGTGACAAAACACAGACAGATATCAGTAATTCTGGGTTTAAAAGGGATGCAGAGAAGTTGCACTTTAGATCTAAAATTATTGTAGGAAGATGTTAAGCAATTTGTTTCATCAATTCAAAAATAAACACAAATATGAATGGTAAAATATCTATGACACAAAATCTTTAAAAAGCTATTTCAATAAGCAGAGATAAAAATTCTAAGAGATAAAGTATCATGTCACCTTTTCCTGGGAAGCATGTGTTTTTTCCTTTCTTTCTGAGTTGGATTATGTAAATCAGCCCTATTGCATCTTGGAGTGGTGCAAGTTGCAGTCACATTGTGATTCTTTTCACATTTGTAATGGCTTCTGTGCTGTTCTGGCCCAGCACACAGCCCAGGTATATAGTACTGGATTTTGTGTGATATAGGACTTCATCTGATGCCTTTGATGACTTGTGGCCAGGTGAACTATTTGTGTTAAAATGAGAGAATATGTCCTTTGCAGTGGTCTTAGATCCAGTCCAATACCTAGAATAGCATTTCACTATGATACAAAATTAACTAGATTTTCATGAGTCTACATTTTTCATTTCCTTCTAAGTTGCCACACCTCTGGGAATCAGTGTAGCTCAAAATGACTCAGGCAATGAGGCTTTCATTTCTTCCCCTGGGAAGCTAATGTACAGTCTAATAGACTGTTAGGAAATTGTTTTTGATATTCAGCCTACATTTTCTTTTCCCTAATTGCATCCCATTACTACAATCTAAACAATTTATCTTTCTCCTTTATAACCCCCAGATTCTTGTCTAGGAGCATTTCAATTTGGCCAAGCTTTATAAATAAAATTGTTCTATTCTTAATTTCTACTAGAAGTCAAATTTCTTGTTTCTAGTTTACTTGCTTGGTATTTTGCAAATTTCTTTACTGCTGGCTATTACTAAAATAGTCAAAAGACTACCATTTACTAAGGATGATGTGACCACACAAGCATAGGAAACAGTATTATCTTCTTACTTTGAATGCAAAAATTCAGTTAATACTATATTAGCTGCATATTATACTTTCAATTTATTTTTAACCAGATAACCTACTATCGATACATTTTCTATCTATATATAGCTACTAAAATTTGACATTATTCATATGATCTTTCCCAAATTATACTTTGATTTCTTGTTTATAGTTTTTGTCTTGCATTATATTGTCATGCTTTTAATAGATTGTAGTTTATCAGTAAACATCGAATAAATGTACAACTTAGCTCAATTTAATGATGTACATAGCTTGTAAAGAACAAAAACTTACCCTAAAAGAAGTATCACTGATCTCAAAGCTTCTTGTTGCTAAATGCTATTTTCCTTTTTTTGGTAATAAATATACCAAAAATATATATAACACATTTTAATATTTATAATAACTTTCATATCTATTACCTTTGTTAACGTGGCTCTTAACTTTGTAGTTGACTTCCATTACTTCTTTGAGTCCGAAGAGTTAGTAAGTGGCCATGCTGGCATTAACACACACACAAACACACACACAAACACACACACAAACACACAAACACACACACTCTTGGCAACAAAGACAGTGATCTTTCCACTCTATCTCACCTTCTAATAATACATTAAATAGCATTTATGGGAAACTAAAGTTGAACTTTGGGCAGTATAACTAGTGGGATATAGTAAAATATCCCTAGATTTCAGTCATTCTCTAAAACTGATATGGAAAAATAACTAATGAAAATAACTCAGCTTTAGATGGGGGGCAGGGGAACTCTCCAAGGAAAGGTTTGCTATAGGTTGTCAATGGAACCACGGTTTCCAGAATCTTAAGAGAAAGGACACTTTTGAAAAATCTGCCACCTACTAAATAATGTTGTCAGGTGTCCAAGATAAATGTGTTGGTTACTGAGGGGTGTTTCTCTGACCTAGGTCTAAGAAAACTGCCAAATGACAAGTATTTTTCTCTGTGAATATATAACTTTATTTGAAGTATTGACTGCAGCATTCATAGTACAAGGCTTCCCACTGCTCTTTCCCAGTCTCCCTGATTACCTTCCTTGCAGAGCAGTGGGTAGCACTAGAAGCAAGATCCTGTGGGCCACATTCCCCAGAATGGTCTGAGAGGGGGAAAGCAGCATCTTGCAACCTGATGAAGTATTGGGGTCCTTTAGAGAAGAGCTTTCATTTGTTCTACTTACCTTGGAAGACAATAAATAGAGGAAGTGTCCTCACAGAGAGTCATTTAATTTTTAAAAAGCATTTTATTATCTCCTTATTTATGTTCCTATAGATGATATTACATCTTTATTTTTAAGAATTTATTTATTCTTAGAGAGAAGGGAAGGGAGGGAGAAAGAGAGAGAAACATCAATGTGAGAGACATTGATCAATCGCTTCTCATAAGTACCCCAACTGGGGTCTGAACCTGTAACCCAGGCATGTGCCATGATTGGGACTCCAACTGGAGACCTTTCCCTTTGGACAACACCCGACCAACCGAGCCACACTGGTCATGACAGTGCTATTACGTCTTGATGTTGACTGACTTGGTCTCACTGGTGTTTGGAGAACTATGAAGATTTTGTAAAAAAAAAATTGTATTACAATATTGATGCTTTTTTGATGTCTTAAGTAGATATACATTGCTATTCCTATCTTGAGTGTGAGAGTTGATAAATAAAATGTATAATGATGGCACTTAACTTACAAAAACTCAGCCGTATGAGTGAGAGGGCAGCATGAGAAAGTGATGGAGAATTAATAGTGTTATTGACCTTTCCATTCACCACAGTGATCAGAATATGGAGAATTAGAAATGCCTTGAGTTTTGCCTCACTGATGTAATGCCTCTCATAGCAAGAGCATCTCTTTGTGCCAAATGTTATGATAAAGTTTTATACCTCTTGACCCTACCTGTTCAATCAGCTATGGTTCCATTTGCGGCAAAATTCCCATATAGAGTGGCTTATACACACCCTTTTCAATTCCTTTCCTCAACTTCTATTTCCTAACATTTTACTTCGAATTAATTTCAGGCTTACTTATAGAAAAGATGTAAGAATAATTAAAATGTCTTGTATATCCTTCATCCAGATTCCCTAATTGTTAGCTTATTATCTTTGTGCCATTTTTTTCTCTCTCTCATATATGCATATTGATTTTTTTTCAAAATTATTGAAAATGTCCCTTAACATGTAAATACTTCAGTGTGGACTTCCTGAAAAATAATATTAGTCTATTACATAGCGTTATGTGCCATTGAATCACCTCTGACTCCTGGCAGCAATGAATGAGTGACGTCCACAATGTCCTGTCCTCTCAGCCCTGCTCAGCTCCTGTAGACTCATGCCTGTGGCTTCTCTTAGAGAGTCAATCCATCTCAAATTTGGTTCTCCTCTTTTCCTACTGCCTTCTATTTTTCCAAAATTATTATCTTTTCCAAAGAAACCTGCCTTCTCATGATGTGTTCAAAGAGGCACAACCTCAATTTTGTCATTTTTGCCTCCAGTGATGTTTCAGGTTTAAGTTGCTCTTGGGCCCGCTTGTTTGTCTTTCTGACCACCCAGAGTATTCACAGAGCTCTCCTCCCACATCTATTTCAAATGAATTAATTTTCTTCCTAACATCCATACATGGTAACTGGGAATAATAAGCTATGGATGATTTTAGCCTTGACTTCTAATGACACATCTTTGTTCTTGATGATCTTCCTAATTCTTCTATTACTGCTCTTCCAAGTCTCAGCCTTCCTTTGATTTCTTAGCTGCAGCCTCCATTTGAATTGATGACCAAGGTAAGCAAAATATTTAACAATGTCAATGTCTTCATTGTCTATGTTAAAATTGTGTATTTCTTCTGTAGTCACAATTTTTATCTTCATGTTCAAAGGCAGTCTTGTTTTGGCACTTTCTTTTTTCCCTTTCATTGGAAGTTTTTTCAAATTATTGCCACTTTCTGCCAGTAAGATGGTATCATCTGCATATCTTAAGTTATTGGTATTTCTTTCACCAATTTTCACTCCTTCTCCCTATGAATCTAGTTCAGTTTCTCATATGATAAGTTCGGCATACAGATTAAACAAATAGGGAGATAATATGCACCTTTGCCTGACATCTCTGCCTGTAAGAAACCATCCTGTCTCTCCATACTCTGTCCTGACAGTGGCTTCCTGTCCACACTACAGGTTCTGCATCAGTACAATCAGGTGCTGAGGCACAGCCACTTCAGCACAACCCATAGCTTTGAAGAATTTATACAGTCAAAGGCTTCAATGTAGTCTGTAAAACAAAGACTAACCTTCTTCTGAGATTCTCTGGAGCACTCTAGTATCAAACAAATATTCACAACCACAGTTCAATTATCAAAATTAGAAATAATATTGATATAACACTACTATGTAATCAACTTACCTCATTTTCCTTTTGCCACTTGCTTCAAAGTGTCCTTTAGAGGAAATACTAATACTAATAATTGTAGACAATAACCCAATCTAGTGGGATTTTTTTTTGTAATCTCAGTTCCTAATTTTCTCTTGCTAATATGTTGAATAGCAGTTGTTTTTGTATATTGATTTTTTATCCTGCACCCATTCTATCTTATTAGTTTTAATAGTTTTTTGTACATTCCATAATTTTTTGCATAGATGATACTTTTACTTCTAAATAAAAACAGTTTTGCATAATCCTTTCCAAACTGGATGCTTTTCATTTTATTTTATTTGTGCCTCATTGCACTGACTAGAACCTTGAGTACAATATTGAGTAAAATGTTGGAGTGAACAACCTTGTCTTGTTCTCGTTCTTAGGGGACTAGCATTCAGTCTTCCACTGTAAAATATGAGTTAGCTGTAGCTTTTCTGTAGACATCCCTTTTCAGTATATGAAAATACCTTTCCTAGTGAGTTAAATGGTGGCCCCGTAAATGATTTTCTTTTGTTCTTGGGACCTGTGGATATTATTCTATTTTTTTTCAAAAGGTCTTTGCAGATGTAATGAAGTCAAGGATCTTGAGATAAGAGCAGTTTGGATTAACAGATGAGCCTTAAATGCAATAACACATACTTTATAAGAGACAGGTAAAGAGAACACAGACACACAGGAGAGAAGGCAATGTGAAGAGGAAGAAATTATTGGACTGATAAACCAAGAAACTGTCAACAGCCAACAGAAGGTGGAAGAGCCAGGAAAGAATTCTCCCCTAGAGCCCCCAGAGTATGTGCGGCCCTGCTGACACCTTGATTTTAGACTGCTGACCCCCCAGAACTGTTAGGAATAAATTTTGTTGCTTTAAGCCACTCAGTTTGTGATGATCTGTTACAAGCAGTCACAGTAAACTAATACACCTTTTGCACCTACTCTGCTGAGAGTGTTTTTTGTTTTATTTTGTTTTTCCTTTTCTAAATCAGGAATATATATTGAAGTTATCAAAGGCATTTTCCTCCAACTGCTTTTTTTCCCTTTAAATTTGTTAATGTGCATTGTATTGATGGATCACATTGACTGATTTTCAAATGTTAAACCAAAGTTTTATTCCTCAGATAAAGCCCATGGGCATGATGTATTACCCTTTTCCTGTACTGTTGAATTTGCTAAAATTTTGTTCACCATTTTTGCCCCTACGTTTATGAAGGATATTGGTCTGTACTTTTCTTGTAGTTTCTTTGGTTTTGGAATCAGAGTAATTCTGGCTTCATAAAATGAGGTTGAAGTATTCACCTCTTTTAAATATCTGAAAGTGTGTATGGAATTGATATTATTTCTTCTTTAAATGTTTGGTAGAAGTCACCAAGGAAGGTATCTGGGCTTTGCATTTTCTCTGTGTGGAAGTTTCAACTAAAAATTTAAAATTTAAAATGGATATAGGGGTATTTACATTAGCTGCTTCTTCTTGAGTGAGCTTTGTAGTTTTATCTCTCAAATATTGTTTCATTTCATCTGAATTGTTGAATTTATTGGCATAAAGCTTTTGATGACACCCCTTCACCAACCCCTTAACATGTGCAGAATCTGTAATGATGTTACCTCTTTCATTTCTGCAATTGGTAATTTATAATTTTTTGGCTTAAACAATCTGACTAAAAGTGTATTAATTTAATTGATATTATCAAAGAACCAGATATTGGTTCAATTGATTTTCTCTATTCTTTTTTTGCTTTCTATTTCATTAAATTTTACTCTGATGTTTATCATTTGCTTTTACATATTTTAAATATAATTTGCCTTTATTTTCTAGTTTCTTTGGGTAGAAGCTGAGGTCATTGATTTAAGACTTTTTTAAAGTACAGATATTTAGTAATATAAATTTTTCCTGAGTACTTTTTTAATAGCATGCCACAAATTTAGATATATCATGTTTTCATTTTCATTCAGTTAAAATACTTCTTAAGTTTCCATTTTAATTTCTTCTTTAATCTGTAGATTATTTCATTCAAAAAAGTGCTATTTCATTTCCAACTATTTGTAGGATTTTCCAGAGACCTTTCTGTTATTTATTTCTCATTTAATTTTATTTTGCTTAGAGAATTTATTATGTGTGATTTGAATTATTTTAAATTTATTGAGACTTGTTCCAATTGAGACATATTTTTGCAAATGCTCCAGGCACATTAGAAAAGAATGTATATTATACCTTTGTTGGGTGGAATATTATATAAATATTATATCAATTAAGTCAGGTTGGTATATAGTGTAATTCAAATACTCTTACTTCCTTACTTTTGATATCTTCAAAGCTTAGGCAGCTTCATTGCTGTGTACATGAGATCCCGAGAAAGTATATGGGGACTTCCCACAGCATTTCCTCCTTGTCTGCAGTTTACAGTCTATGCAAAATTTTCTGTGTTTCATTGGTTCCTCTCTATTTCCCTGGTTTCCTGTGTTGAGTGTTAGCTACATCTCACTGTCCTCTGAGGTTTGTGGGAATTCTTGTCATCTAGCTTTGTTAAAAACAAAACTAGTTAACTGTTTTTTTTAGGGGATTAATTTTTAAAATGTCACTACTGTCATATTCTTCAGAAGAGTATGTTTTTTAATTTAAATAATTTACACTTGTAATTTAAATAATGTGATTTGTCCATAAAAAAGTATAATGTTCAAAATTTGATTATGAAGTCAGAAAAGCTTACCCTCTGAACTGAAAATCAATAAAAATAAATTCATATTTTTTAAGATTAGTTTAATTCAGTCAAGTATAATTTGTTTTTAATATTATATATGAAAAGAGTTAATGGCCCTAGCCAGGTGGTTCATGTGGTTAGAGCATCATCCCAACAACTAAGGTTGTTGCAGGTTTGATCCTCGGTCAGGGCACACACAGGAATCAACCAATGAATGTATAAATAAATCAATGTTTCTCTCTCTTTCTCATCAATAAATAAAAACTATTAAATATAGTTAATGAAAAATAAAATTTCCATAAGCCATAGTCTCACCTTTCAACTTGCTTATATTTTAAAGGGGGTTAATAATAATGTACATAAATAACAATTAGACAAGGCAAGATATGCTATTAAAGATAATCTTTTATCTTTTAATTAACTATAAATTAATGTGTAGAAGATAATTATTCTGACCAGAGAAAGAAAGAAGGGTTCATGGACTAAGAAGCATTTCAATATAACTTGGGAAATGACTGAAATGTTCTAATAAATGTTTTTGAGGATATGAGAGTAGGAAACCCCAAAATGAACAAAAATGAGAAAATATAAGATGATTGGAATTCTTGAGAAGTAGCTATAAGTACACATAACTTGCTAAGAAAGAGCCCCTTTGAAATTATAACTCCAGGTAATTCAGATAAAGATACCTTTCAAAAAATGGTACCCTGTTGATTTATATATACTATAGGAGAATGACAGTTTGTCCATGTCCCATTTGATTGAACAACCCTCAGTTAGAAAGGATCTGAATGAATTATTAGGTATTGAGAAAACCTAAAAATGTAATGGGAATTTGGTTTTCAGCTTAGAGATGAGAAAAATGTTTGTGAATTTTAGAGCTGTCATGATTTATTTTCTTTTGCGATTAGAGTTGACATTCAATATTATGTTTAGTTTCAGGTGTACAACATAGTAGTTAGACACTTATGTAATTTATGAAGTGATCCTTCCCCCTGATAATTCTAGTAGCCACCTGGCACCATACATAGTTATTACAATATTATTGACTCTATTCCTTATGCTGTACTTTATATCCCCATGACTGTTTTGTAACTACCGACCTGTACTTCTTAATCCTTTTACCTTTGTCACCCAGTCTCCAAATCCTTTCTCAGATAGCAACCGTTAGTCTGTTCTCTGTATCATTGAGTCTGTTTCTGTTTTCTTTGTTTATTTTTTTCTTTAGATTTCCCAGAAAAGTGAAATCATATGGTATTTGTCTTTTCTGTCTGACTGATTTCACTTAGCACAATGCCCTGTAGGTATCACCTCACATCTGTCACAATAGCTGTCATCAACTACTCTTTTTCTGTATCTCTTTTGGGGGAATAAACAGATCACTTAAGCAGAGTCATCCTCCATTTAAATAACCATTTATTAATTAAATAAATATTTATTGAATACCATTTTTAAGCTATGTGCTCTGTGGCTGATATTTTTCCTCAAAGAGAGAAATCTGTAAACTTTCCCTTTTCTGACTCTTAAAACATTGGTTCATAATCTTAGCTATACATCAGAACAACTAGAGACCTTTTTGAAAAATGCTGATGCCCACAACACCACTTGACCACTTACACCAGAACTTTCAGGGGTGGCAGTCCAGATTTGCATATTTTATAAAGTTTCCCAAGATGAGACTGAGGGGAAGCCACGTTTGAGAGCTACTGTCTTAAAGGATAGCAACAAGGGGAATAGGGAGTAGATTAGTCTATGTATGTGATTAATTTGGGGTAGCTTTTATCAGTATTGGTATTTTTGCTCCTTTTTTTCAAACAACAATGGCCCATATTTCTGAAGAGGTTAGTTTGGTTTAGGAGTACAGTTTGCACTCTGAAACAGGATAAAAATAATTAGCTACACTCTTGGCCTTATTACCCAAGAAAGAAAACAAAAACAACAACAAAAAAAACATGATTAACAAAGCTGAATAAAATACAGCTTTAGAACACAGAGCTAATGAGGGCATGGTCAAAATCTTTACTGAGGAACATTGACTTCATTCTGTCTGATGGCCACAGAATGTTCCCCAATACTCAGAATGTTTCCTCTTGGCCATAAAAAAGCCTGGGAAATGAGCAGGAACATATAACTACAGATTTATCACTTCTGCTAAGCCTGCTCAGTTATTATCAAGAACATAATATTCATATATGAAGAACTATGCAAACTGAAAAGATGTTAATCAGATACAGTGGAATCAGCTCCACAGCAATTCACTCTGAGAAAGAAAATCAAACATAAATAGTCTTTAAGTCAGACCAGACGGTTAGAAAGTACAATTCCTTTGTACATTGCTACTTCAAACATCATCACCAATAAACAGCATTGACTTCACTTGGAAGCTGGTTAGAAATGCAGAATCCCAGATCCCATTCCAGATATATGGGGCCAGAATCTGAAGCAGAGTCCCCTGGTAATTTGTATGCACATTAATGTTTGAGAAGCAGTTGGCTAGACCCACAAATTTGCAGCATCAACTCTTACATTTATAATATATCTGAAAATATTATATTGCTTTAATAAGAGAAAATAAATATCTTCCTGGAACAACACAGTCAACATTCCTCACTTGATAATAATATGATAACATCCCATGAAAATTAATAAAATTAAAAATGGATTACTATTTTTTATTCATTATCCTTTTTCTGATAGCCCCATTTTCTCTTTTACTATGGATATATGTTCCTATTGTTATTTGTGCATCTGCCTTCCTTGATTCTATGGTGAAGTTGAAAATTTTTTTAAATCTAAATTCTGTTTTCTCTTAATACCAGATGACAAAAAATAAATAAATAAACAATCAAATAGCTTAATTTAACCTAATACCTAATTTCTTTAAATATTTAAAATACTATATAGCCATTCTACTGATAACTAAATTTTACTTACTACACAGAGTTATCTAGTGAGTCACATGCATTATTCACCCTTTATTAAAAATACACAATTATTTTCTTTTTTATTCATTCATACTAGTTTTCTTACTAAAAATTAATTTAAGAAAGCAGCACTGCATTTTATCTCCTAACTTAAAAAGAATATATATCCATTATATATGATAATTTATATATATATATATATAACTTTCAGAAACTATTTTCTACAATATCCATCTTAGAGAGTAATCAACAGCTTGTTTCCTTGGGACAACAATGACAAGATTTCTGAAAACTGACTCTTATCTGTCATCAGATCAGGTGATGATGCAAACAGAGCAAAGCTCTGTTTTCACACTCCTCTATGTATTGGTTCACGCTCTATCATAACAAGCTCTCAAAGCATCATTGATGTCTTCTCCCACGTGGCTTGTTAACAGGCACATTTAGCCTATGGCTTACTCACACAGCCCAACGGTATCTGTCATACTGTCAGCGCTGTCATTTAGCCTAGTTCTCCGCCTAGAGCCCTCCCTTATTCTATTATTTTAGTTTTTATATATTAATATAATAATCAGTTATATTCTCATTCTCTCCATTTATTTTTGTTTTGTTTTGGGATAATTATTTTGTACTATAAGGACTTGAAGGTGGGTTAGTAATCGGCTACGTGAAAAGATGAAAAGAGGGCATTTAATGAGAGGGTTAACCAATGATCTTTTTATTCTAAAATTTTTTGGTTCATTCTTGGTTCTCTTTTTGCTCCTTTTCTCAGGAACATTTAATACATCTTACAATTTCCCTCTTTCTGAAATCCCTTCTTCCGTTTATGATGCCGTGTCTTAGGACTCTCTTCCTGAGTCATTGCTTCCTCCAGCACCATAACTCATTTCCCCACCTCTCCCCCACAGTGGCATGGAGTGCCCTAACTAACCCCTCTGATCTACTCTCTTCTCTATCAGCATTTACCCTCTGGGTGAGCTTATCTATCCCCATGCTTTAAATGGCTTCTGCATGCAGAAAACCCACAATATTACATTTTCAGCCCTCACTGCTTTCCCAACTCTAAGCTCATATATTTAATTGCCAATTCAAACTGTCTACTCTGATATCTATAGTATCTCAAAATCAACACAACCAAAACCGAACTCTTTTTGCCCCTACACACATGTACCTGCTCTCCTGCAGTGTTCCTTATCTCAGTAAGTGTAAACTCCATTGCTTACAAAACACTTGCAGATATCCTTGACTCCTCTTGTTCACAAACCACATCCAATCCATTAACACATCCCATCGGATCTACTTTTGCAATTTATCAAGGAATCTAATCACTTCTTCCTCTTAACTGCTACCACTACTGCTTAAGCTACTAGTATTTTCCATCCAGTCTATTGCCAGGGCTTTCTACATCTTCTCCCGGCTGCTTGCTCGACTTCCTAAATTCTACTCCCAACACATCAGAGATTTCCTTTTCCAGCACAAGTCAGATCTTGTCATTCCTCCTTCCTATTTCACACAGAGTGAATTCAAAGTCCTTATGAAAATCTAAAAATCCTTCAATAAAGCTCCTACTACCTCTACAACTTCATACCATGTCACTGTCTGCCCACCTCAACCCCACCGAGCCCCATGGCCTTCTTACTGTTCTTTGGACAAGTTAGGTGTGCTTCAGCCTCAGCACCCACACACTTCCTGATCACTCTGCTTGATGCTCTTGGCTTACTCCCTCAGTTCATTCAAGTCTCTGTTCAAATAACATATTTTCAAAGAGAATTACTCTGACCAACTCCCCCTCTCCTACCACCAGTCCCTCTGCATTCTTTTACTTTTGTTTTTCTTCTTAGCCCTTATGATTACTGATATATCATGTCTGTATTTGCTTATTATGAATTTTTCCAACAGAATATGCAAGGACAGAGGCTTCATATGTCTTGTTCACTACAACATCCCTAGTGTCTAGAATCTTAGAATCATAGGTGGTGCTCAATAAATGTGGTAGGAAGAAAAACCTGATTAGATAGATTGACACAGAAAAGTATATGCAAAGCCTCTTTCTGAGGGACATGCAGTGTGTGAGGTATGTGAATCCTGGGCAATGCTGGCAATGCCTGGTGGACTTCTGTAAATATGCTTGTGGTCACTGGGCTTCTCTGAAAATGCAATTCAGTAATGTAGGAATTATTTTTTAAAATTTATAAACAGTGACATCTGAATGCAGGTTAAAGCAACCATTGATTATACAAACATCTGTTAAGGTGCTTCTTTGTGTTAAGCACTGTCACTACAAACAGCGAATCTGATGTTATCTGACAACATTTTTGGAGGATCAAAAGTTGAGGGCTACCTAGGATAATGTAAAGAACCTATATGTGGCTTCACCATGTAATTCCTCTCCTAGGCTGGTTTAATCCTGCTCTGGCCCATCTCCACAAATGATGAGAGGTAGGTAACCTGCGTGTGGTAAAGAGGTCAATGCTGGAGGCCAGGCTGGAGTCTTCTGTAAAGAGATGCTACTTCCACCCTGAGAGTGAATTCCCAGAACATTTTTACAGCAAAAAACAGTGCTGTGAAGTTTGATAGCACTCGCTGTCAGTATCATTGCTTAACAATACAATAGACCCTCTGCCATTGGTTTTTATGTATCTATGTCATGTCTCATTATACTGCGTACCCTTGGAGGGCAGGTGTCAAACATAGTACCTATATAACCTAATGCTTAATATATCCTTGTGGCTTGATTGAACTAGGGACTTGGCAAAATAACACAGTAAACTACTACAGCCCTAAACAAATTTTGGATTATTAGTAATCATCAGACATAAAACTTCCTCCTATCATTTAGATGCTCTCATGATGATGATCTTCCCTCCCTTGAGGGAGTGAAAATCTTTATAGATTTGAAAAACCATAGAAGACTGAACTAGAATCCTTATTTATTTTTCAACTCTAGTATTAAAATAAGCCAAGAACATGCATCTGTCAAAATGACAGGTTGGCTATGGGCTTCAAATAATACTGTGTTCTCATTTATTTTTATCTAACATCATCCTCCCATTTTAGACTTTCAGTGAACTAAAGTCTGGGATGCAAAGTAGCTCATTCATATTTTAATTCAGCTAAAGAGAACAGGAACTTAATCTATGATTTCCCAAATAGTTGTGTTATGAATTTATAATAGCAGCTCCATAATTTATAGGTGGATAGGACATATTTCCAAAACAACCTGATATGACTAATGAAACCTGGTGTCACAGTTCAGCAACTGAATAGGTAGGTGATGTGGCTACTGGGCTTGATTTCTAAATCACTAAACTTGTCATGAGTAAACAGGAAAGCCCGAACACTGTGATAAAAATAAAGAAGAAACATGTGACATGAACTCCAGTGGCATTAAGGTTGATACATTCACCACAAACCTATTTACGTTTGAAAAGAGATACAAGGAACTATTTCTGAATTTTCATATTTGGCATGTGTTATCACAGAGAGATTCTTCAACACATATAAAAATGATGATAATAATGGCTATTATGGATTGAACATTTTACTAGGTGCCATGAACAATTAAGAGCATTAACATAAATATACTATGAAACTCAAAAACCTAGCAGCAAGATATCACTAGCTCCTAGCTCCATTTCAGACATGAAGAAACTTCCTGCTTTTCACCCACTGACCTCCTAGTTTAACAGTTCTTCTTCCATTCACACACACTCTTATGTGTTTACCTCTGGCCTTGCTTTTATAATAGATCTATGACATTTTCTCTAACCTTATAAGAACTTCTGCCTTCCAAACTCCAGCAGGACAGTAAATTTATTACACTTGAGGACCGATCATTAATTTATTCTTGCAACAGAGAATAATCAAGCTGACCCCGATTGGAAGAATGAAAAAATTTTAGTCTAAAATGAAGAGATATATAAATTTAAAAGCCTTTCCCAGTTAAGGCACGTATCATAACATAAAATATAGCATGCGCTCTCTGCTCCCAAAGCCAGCCCTCAGGCCAGAATCCATGTAACAAATACACAGACCTATCAAGCAAACCCTGGAAAGGTCATTGAAGTTACAGAAATTTTAGCATTCATTTATGGTCTCATTTAGATCATATGCAAGAAAGATCATTAGTAAATAAGGATAAAAATCTGTCATTAGGTAAATTAAATAATTTAACCCATTTTAATAGAGGCTCTGTAAAGCCTTCTACCACAGATAACATTCTAATAATGTTTCAAGCTCCCGAACCTCGTGTTGGTCAGAGTCCAAAGGTGCTAGTGACAGAACCTGCACACCGGACTCCCCAGCCACGTCCTTTAGAGTCCTGTCCTGTAACTGGGCAAATAGGAGCAGCTCTTCAGTCACTGAGAAAATAAGTGTTTTCTTGTAAACTATCTCCTCTTGCTTACACAAGAAAAATAATTGTTCATTTGAGAGGCAATCTAAAAAAGCCCCTTCCACTAGAGTGTTAACCTTTGCTTAGAAGGAAAACATATATTGTTATATAAAGGAATGACAAATCCTAAAGTGTTTTTTATTAATAACGTTTCTCATTAAATTACTTTGCCCCAAACTTTCAAATGCAAGGTCGTCACAGTCAAGTCAACAGAAACAGAGTTCAGAAAGCTGACTATATATCTCGAGAAGAAATGTTAAAGATGCATAAATCACAAGATGTTCATAACAGGAAAAGGATTAGAATAAGGGTATTGAGCTAAAAAATAGACTTAGCAGATGTCTGTTTTCCATAACCAATTAACAGTTACATAAACCAGTGGAGTAAGGAAGGGAGGGAGGGAAGAAAGGAGGAGGGAAGGAAAGAGGAAAGGAAGAAAAAAGAAAGAGGTGGAAAGAGAGAGTGGGGAAACAGATACAGAGATACTTAGAGAGATAGAAAAAAACAGAAAGCAGACACTGAACATAAGAAACAGGAATTTTTTTTGGCAGCTCTGTGGAGTTAAGTAGCCTCAGGAAAAGAGTGAAAGCAAAGTAGTCCATGGGAAATGTTAGATGCTCTGTAATTTCTTTTGTTTCTTTGATTTTTTCCCCTACTTTTTGGTTTCTCTAAAATCTCTGCAAAGAAATGTTTTTGGAGTTGATTTTTGAAAATGTGGCAATGTATGAACTTGCCCCACAAGTGGCAGAAACAGCCAAGTTATATTTGAGTTACATTATGAGGGGGGACCTCCCCCCAAAAAACTGGAATTATCTTCTGGAAGATGGGCCCCTTGTAGTACAGGCTTCCCCTACTAGGTGAGTGTTCTAGGAACCCACCTGTGTCAGTGTACCAGCTGACATTGTTGTGAGAGGCTGTGTTGGGTATTAGTGAAATTTTTTTGAAGACTCAATGCATTTGCCCATTTCATGATGGGTGATATGTGAGCACACCTACTCACACCGTGCTGTGTTCAGCAGTTTTTGACCAGAAACGGCATGACTCGCAGCTCCACTCTCCCCATTCACCCGACATCATCCTCAGTGACTTTTTTTGTTTCTCCTGATTTAAAAAAAGTCCTCAAAAGGCAATATTTTGTTCATCTGGAAGAGCTGAAACAAAAAATGACAGAAGCACTGAAAGACATCAAAATCAACAAGTTCAACAAAAACTGTTTGGAGCAGTGGAAAAATGTCTCGATACACTTATTACATCAAATGGAGTGTGCTTTGAAGGTGACTGAAGTTTAAACATGTAAGAATAAATACACAATTTTTATAAATAAATTCTTGGGGTTTTTGGTCCCTAATTTAATGGTATATAGAAAACGCAAATGATATTTGAATAATGTGCCATTTAGCATTATTTTTATTTACTTGGCTCCCTCCAGTATAGGGTGGGGTGAAAGTAGGTTTACAGTTGTTCATATGGAGAATAATACTGATAAATAATAATTCAAGAATAAACTCTGTTTTGTATACTCACAACTGCAAACCTACTTTTGCCCCACCCTGTATTTTAAGACCATTTAAAATCAGTTTTACAATTTTGAATACTCATTTCCATGTTCCATGCATTTCAACTTAGACTTGAATTGCACCATTAATCCAACTCTATCTTTTAATGATTCTATGCTTTTTTGGCAAAAAGCAGGTACATCTTAAGTATGAATTTGACAGTCTCCTTTCCCTTAAATAAGTTCTCACAGATTTCCTCAATTATGTACCAAAACAAGCAAGTTAGCTTCACAAAACCATTGTTTTTATGGTTCAAATATGGATCATCTGTAAGAAAATAATTTTTTAATATAATGGAGCACAAGAGCAATGGTCTAGGAAGCAAGACCTTGGGATTGCAGACAGAGCTCTGCCTCAGGTTAGTAATGGGACCTTGGCTACCTCATTTAAACTCTTTTGGCGTATGTTTTCTTATCTCCCACATGAGAAATTTTATCTTTATAACTTTTTAAATTTTTACCAATTTTAAAACTTTATGTGTGTCCTAAAGAACTGGTCACTTGGAAAATCAGTGGTCAAAGGGTGTAACCCCAGGGTGTGCAGTGAGGACTGGTGTTTATGGCTTTCTGTAATTTCAATACAGAAAGAAGCTGTAAAGAAGTTAATATCCTATAGTAGAGCCTACTTAATGAATTTGTAAAAAGTAGTATGAATTATCTCTCTTTTCATATGCTATTAATAAAAAATATATTTTCTGGAAAGTTTTCTAATAGTTCTGTATGCATATAAGCTTAAGAGTTTACAGGAAGAGAGGAGAAGTTTCCATTTTTTTTTCAAATTATGCTTTTTATTTTAAGATAATTGTAGATTCACATACAGTTGTAGGAAATAGCACAGATAGCTCCTAGGCAGCCTTTATCCACTTTTCCCTGATAGTACATCTTCCATAACTGTAGTTCTCATCACAACCAGAATTTCGATATTGAGGTATTCAAGATACAGAGCATTTTCCTCACCACAAGGATCCCTCCTGTTGTTCTTTAAACACCTATTTCTCTCCCACTTTCACCCTCATCTAACTCCCAGAAACCACTAATCTGCTCTCTATTTTTATAATTTTTCATTTCAAGAATGTCATATAGATGGAATTACAGTATTTAACCTTTGGGACTTTGGGAAGGAATAGATGATGTGAAGGGAAATGGAGATTGTAGAGGGAAGATCAAGTGTCCAGTGTTAAGGAAGAGTGCTAAAGAGAGGAAGAACAGGAAGAAGGAAGGTGAGAAAGAGAAAGGCAGAAGAGGACTAGAGAAGGGAGGGAGAGAGAAATAAAAAATAGGGACAGAGGAAAGTAAGAGAGAAAGAAGGAAAGAGAAAGAAAGAAAGAAAGAAAGAAAGAAAGAAAGAAAGAAAGAAAGAAAGAAAGAAAGAAAGAAAGAAAGAAAGAGAGGAATGGAGGAAGGAAGGAAGGAAGGAAAGAAAATAGTATTTGGAAAAATTTAAAATCCTTTCATAACAATTCTTAACAAAATAGGAATAAAAAGAAAACTACTCTCCTTTTTACTTCTGTAATACTAGTATTAATATACACTCTTTCATATCTGATTTTAGTTATTCAAGTTCTCTCATTTTCCTTTGTCAATCTAGCTAAAGCTTTGTCAATTTTATTGAATTTGTAAAGAACCAACTCTTGGTTTTGTTAATTTTCTCTGTTGTTTCTCTATTCTCTATTTTTCTATTCTCTATCTCTGTTCTAATCTTCCTTATTTTCTTTCTTCTGTTAGTTTTAGGTTTAGTTTATTCTTTTCTAGTTCGTTGAGGTGTAAATTTAGGTTGTAGATTTGAGATCCTTCTTCTTTTCTAATGTAGGCATTTACAGGTAATAATTTCCCTCTTAGCACTGCTTCACTGTATCCCATGCATTTTGGTATACTGTGTTTTCATTTTCATTTGTCTCAAAATATTTTCTAATTTCTCTTGTAATTTTTCTTGGGCCCATTAGTTGTTTAAAAGTATGTGATTTACTTTCCACATGTTTGTGGATTGCCCAATTTTTCTTCTGTGATGTATTTCTAGTTTCATTCCTTTGTGCTCAGATATTTTGTATAACTTCAACTTTCTAAAATTTATTACGACTAATTTTGTGACTTCACACATGATCTATCCTGGAGAATGTTCAATGTACACTCGAGAAAAATGTGTATTCTTCTGTGTGGATGGAGTGATCTGCATATATCTGATAGATCTAAGCAGGTCTATAGCCTTGTTCAAGTCTTCTACTTCTTTATTGGTCTGGTTGTTCTATCTATTATTGAAATGGGATGTGGAAGTTTCCTACTATTGTTATAGAGTTGCCTATTTCTCCCTTGAATTCTGTATTTGGCTGCTAATATTATTATGATTTTTTAGAAGTGTGTGGGGGACAGGGGGTTGTATTTATTTATACCTTAAAACACATGAAGCAAGGTCATAAAACTTTTTCACATGTATGGCAACCATGTAGGTGTCTGCTCAGATGTCCCTTCAAGAGAAACTTACATAAGGAACACAGTGGACTGAAAGCCTCAGTGCTGTACCTTTAGACCCACCCTTGTGTTCAGTCTGAGAACACACTTCCTCTAGTCTGTCCCCAGCCAAAAACTGAACTTAGCAAGAATTCTAGAGCCACACTACGCATGTGGGACCCCTTCAGTGGGAAACCTTTGCTTGGGAACTCCCCATTGGCTTGGCTCAGGCTTTCACAGAAATGCACTGTGATCTAGAAGTGTTCCCACCTAATTCCCATTTTTTTCTGGTTCTCTTTTCACAGGTACCGGGCCTACATCACCACCTGAAGGCTTTCCCTCCCTCTTTCTGTTCCTGTCGCTTTATCCTTTACAGATGTTGCACTCAATAAATCTTTTGACCCATAAGATTGTCTTAGAGTTTTCTTCTCGGGGGACTTGAACTGACACAACACATCACTCTGAAGTGAGAAAAAATAGTAACTTTTCCAGGACTGATATGATCTTCCTTATAAGTCCTTGACCCTCACTTCCCACCACACTGGGTCAGGGGAAACTTAAATGTGTAAATTTCTTTTATTTTGAAATAAAAGAAATCTTTTATTTCTTTTTATTCTTCTTTATTTCTTTCACTCTTTAGTTTTCTATTTATTCTTTTATTTTATTCATTCTATCTAAAATTTGTCACTAAGCAGTCTTCTTTAAAGAATTTCTTATGGAACATCAATCTTTCTCGGTAAGAAAGGATTCTCTACTATCTCTCCCATCCCAAATGACACTGCCCACATGTGTGAGGGCTCCTTCCTGATCCGCACTGCAATGAGGAAAATGGTGACAGTAGTGGCAACTGTAGCTTTCCTGAGCCAGGAACTATTATGACTGATCCAATCTTTACAATTCCTCAGAGAGGTAAATCCCCTGAGCTAGCCTGTTCAGTGCCTTTTTGCAAATTAGAAAAAGGTGGTCCTTCCTCAAAAAACCTTTATTTCTATCTGTTCGAAAATTGTTGCTTTGTGTTGACATCCTTAGAATAAGACATTTTACTGCCATCTGCTGGGAAAATTTTGTTGAAATAAATACGGAAACTATGTTGCCTGCAATGGGAACACAGCCTCGCTAAGACTGATGCCCTCAGGCAGTATACAACCTGTATCAGCGTGCGGGGCAGCCCTGGGCTAGAGACTAACAATGCATTTGCTTTCCCCTGTTGCTGCAGCTGCAATGGCACTAGAGGGCCGGGGAACATGATTTAAAAGGACAAAAAATGAAAAACATCTCTTTACAATGGTTTCAAAATATTATGCCAATTACTTATGGTTAATTAACATATTGGTTGTAACTGTGGGGATGTCTAAAGAAGCTCTTATTTACTAGCTATCCTGAATACTAAAAAAGTTTTAGCTTAAATGAAGGTTTACATTACCGCACATTCAAATACCTTGTTAGATTAGTTCCCAACTGAAAATATGATGAGATCTATTTTCTCAGATTTAATAAAGAGTGGCAAGCAGTAGCCAATTTATTATGCTAGTTATCAAATATTACCACATGCTTTATACATGAATTATCAGTTTAAAAAGCAGTTTAACACAAGAAGTATACTGGACATAATTTAATTCATAACTTTTGCTTCAGAAGGTATTTCATTATCTTATGTTGCCTAAAATCATGTTTATATACATAAATTAAAATTAGAACTATGTTAAAAATACTATGTTAACATTGTATGGCTGGTATGGATTAAATTGTGGTTCCTCAAAATTCATATGTTGAAACCCAAATTCCCAGTGAGACTTTTTTGGAGAAAGTCCTTTAGGAGAAAAATAAAATTAAATGAAGTTATATAGGGGGTTCCTAATCTAGGATTGCTTGCCTTATAAAAAGAGGTAGAGATGCCCTGGCAGGTGTGGCTCAATTGGTTGGAGCATTGTAACCAAAAAGTCATGAGTTTGATTTCTGGTCAGGGCACAAACCTTGGTTATGGGTTCGATCCCTGGTTTGCCTACAATCCCTGCTCCAGGCACATATGAGTAGCAGCTAATCTATGTTTCTCTCTCACATCAGTGTTTCTCTTTCTCCCTTCCTCTGTCCTCTCTTATCTCTCTAAAAGCAATGAAAACATGTTCTCAGGTGAAGGAAACATTTTTAAAAATAAAAGAGGAAGAAAGATCTGTGAATACTAAAGAAGAGACCATGTGGGGAGCGCACAGTGAGAAAGTAACCATCTGTTACCAAAAAGACAGCTCTCATCAGACAGCAACCCTGCTGGTGCCTTCCTCTTGGATTTCTAGTCTCCAGAATTGTGAGAAAAGTAATTTGTACCATTTAAGCCACCCAGTCTATGGTATTCAGTTATAGCAGCCCAAGTTGACTAGTACAGTGGGTAATTAGAGTCTATATCAGTGAGATTTTACTATTCATTGCATCTAGAAAAATTCAAAAATTTCAATTTTTATGTGAGATAGGTAGTTAAATATTTGAGGTAACTAAAACCAACATTTAAAAGAATTTTCAGTTTCAACTAATTCTTTTGAATTACACTCCAAGCAAACACATGGTATAAGTGGGAATACATAGATGTTCCTTTTTCATCAGCTAATTTTTCTAAGACTATGTATCAAGTATATCTTATGTTACAATTCAAATTTGGAGAGAAGATATTTTTATAGGACAAATCTGGTCTTTCTACCAAGCCCTGACCTGTTAACAGAAACAAATAAATAAGCAATAAATAAACAAACCTAGTTAGTCTTAATAGACTTAAAGGTTTAAAGCTTAATTACCTAGTCTCATGTAATTTTAGCATAGTCTTTCTTCCTGTACTCGTCTTCCTAAATTGTTACTCAGGAACCTGCTGGAGAGGTCTGGGGCATGTATGTCCTCATGTGTGGGGTAGAAAGGGGTCTGCAGACTTGCATCATTCTTGAAGGTATGCTAGCTAGCATGCACCAGTCACTGAGCCAATGCCCATTGACTGCCAATGACTGGATGCTTTGTTGGCCTCCAATGCTGAAATCTTCAGCTGATTACTCATGGCTCTTGTCTTGACCCAGGCAAGGCTCCTGGTTTTGCTTCCTGTTGAACCTGACCTCAGCTTGGTTTTCATCATGTAGTTTTGACTCACATTCACTCTCAGCTCAAGAGGTCTCGCTTGTGCCACAGTCCAGGGTAATTCTACACCAACGTGGTTTCCTCCTCTGTCAAGTTTACTAGCCAGACCCTCAGTTACTTCTGGGTCTGTTCAATGTCACTTAGAAGACAACAGCAGCTCAGAAATGCTTCACTTTAGGGCCGTCCAATCTTCCTGGGATGCTCATTTTATGTGATGTATCTGTGATCCAAGCTGTTGATTATAAAGTGGCCTCTCACCAAAGTCCCAAACAGGAAGCAGGAGGACAAGAATTCTATTTCTCTGAGGGACGAAATTTGAGGTAGAAGAAGATGAAAAAAGCTTACTTTGCACTTCTAATTCTCTTTCTCCTACTTCTGCTCAAAATTCTCTCAGCATCAGAAAGAGAAAGATTTCTTCTTTCCCTGGTATGTATCTATTTCATGTAAAACTCTAAGATCACCCACCAAGTCTGTGCTTGGTAAAACAGAATCAGAGCTAAGGAAATTTAGACAATCCTTCCTTAAAAAAAGCGTTTTGTATAAAATTTATTATTTTATGAAGAAATTATATTTTTCGATGTCAGAAACTAAATATTACTTAATATCAGTCTTTGAATTATTTCTGTAATTTATTCTAATCCTTCCCAAGGTCAGGGGATGCCTTGTGAATCTAGAATAAAGAGTATGTACTTAAATGCAAGAGAAGCACACAATTTTCCCTAAAAATATTTTTATAGGTTTCTTTAAGCATGACAGTCAAGAAACAGTTTAGTAATGTGTGTGAGTGAATGAATATACATGTGTGTAGATGTGTGTGCTGCCCTTTGTCTGGATTGGAACCCAAGCTTTAAATTTATTTTGAAAAGCCCCTCTAGTTAATTCTGATGTATAGCTAGGGTGGAGAGTCATAGCTGTGGGTACGCATAAAGAAATACAATAGTGACACTTAATAGGTAACACATAGTATCTTCTGGAGAGAAGTTACTTTTTAAGGACCTTCCAATTTTATATTTAAGATATTTTCATCTATTCAGACAATACTACTGATTTCATTCACATGAATAAATGGTGACCACACAAAATGTCTCTGTTTATACATTCAAATCATTTAATACCAGATTTCATAATAGTGACAGCCTTCTCCCATGTGACTGAAATGAGAATGGCTTAGAAGTGTCTACAATTCCTGAACTTCATGAAAACTTTGAAGGCACATTATTCAAAATAGCATCTTAAAGCCTACTAAAAACTCTCACTTTTAAATATTACTCTGAATCAAAAGTCTGAAATTCTCTTGTTTCTTCATCATCCAGTATTAGCCTCTTCAGTGATCCCAGACAGTTCACTTTATTGACAAGAGACACTTAACTGAAAATATTCAATTGCATGAATTAAGTTTTTGTATTGTAGTCATTCATTCATAAAGACCGCACAACAATGATGGAGAAATGACCACTCCAGAACAGTAATAAGGCCGAGGACTAAGACACTGGACTAATCCCATCATCAATCTATGTTCAGGCATGGCTGAACAACATGAAAAGCAAGAGCCCCACCACCAAGGGATACCACTGTTTAAATGAAACCCTACATGCATTTGGGAGCTCACCATAATCCAACGGCTTGGTTCTGTTACACCCTAAGAAACCTAATGCATTTTCCCTGAATGACCTTTATGTTTCCCTGTCACTTTAACTTGTTCTCAAAAGTGAAAAAGCAACCATCAGGTTGGAAAAGAAGAGGCTAAAAAGCATGTAATTCTGCTCACAATGGATTTTTACAGTCCTCACTGGAATTAATTACTGAAAACTTGCACATGTAGTAATTAATTTTATGCAATTCAGCACCATCTGCAGATGCATATTTTCATTCAAAACTAGAATAATCTGATATAAAATTGAAATTGTTGGGAATTTTAAGAAAGCTAAAATCTTTGCATCTTCATTTATGCTAAACAATTAGATAAGAAAATCATAATTTGTAGAAAGTTGTCAAAAAATACCAGCTACCTTTAAGATAGATGTTGGAAAAAAAAACCCCACAAATTCCAAATGTTGACCTTTTCCTCAGAGGTTCTTTAATCTAACTTGGATTTCTAGGTCATACCGATACATTTTTTCCTGCTGTAATACTATATGACATTTTCAGAACTATAGACTCCAAGTTTTATACAGCTTACAAAGAGTGTATTAATCCCATCCACACCAGCTACTGCTCCCACATCACTGGTCAGTAGAGAACAAATACCCTCTCATCACACGTGCACTCCACAGTTCACTCCCCAGAGCCTGATTAAAAAGAAAAGAACTAATCAAGGGAGAGTATGAAGGGAAAGTAGAGTATTTTATCTGTTTTTGTAAGATCCCTGCCTGGTTCTCAGTTTTGTTGTATTGCCCTTTTGTGGGCCCATCCTACTTTATTTTAGGGCTTAGGCATGTGGGCCACACTTTGGCTTTTCATGATGGTTTAAATATGCAGATGACCTGGCTAGAACAGAGCCCACTGTGCCAACATCTGACTTTATTGATCAGAGAGTATGGATTGGTAGAGTCCCTGATTCACAAACCCTGAGACTGTCAAAAGCCATTTACGATCAAAGACACTGCATCATGTTATAAGCCTCTCAGGAAGGATTGTGAGTCATCAATGGGAGGTCCAGGAGCATCTTTCCACAGAACATGAGCATCCCTGTCGCATCTGTTCTCGTGAGGTCATCCCAGGGCAGAGAAGTTGAACTGCTGTGGGGCAAGGTGCAGGGTCCACCTAGAAATGTCACCTCCCATTCCTGGTGTAAGGAACACATACATGAATGCAATGACACTTGGGGCTAGACTCCCCAAGCCTCAGTCACAGAAAGTGCTCTTCTTCTATGGAATTAGCAATATTCTGACAGAAATAAAACATATTTGCAGGCAGAGCTACACATTTTTACAGGTACAAAACATGTACCTTGAGAACTCATCTTTAAAAGTACAAATGTATTATCTGTTTTTTAAATTTTTTTCTGTTACATGTATGCTTCTTATCTGGTAAGATATACCTGCCTTCATGTGCTACATAATGAGTTTCCAGAGAAGTGACAGTGTATGACTATTACCTCCATTTTTTTCCACATTGCCTAAACCTCATCACAGAAAATTATAAAATCCATTTCTTTACAGCAGGTAGAGAAAGTCATGAAACAAAATTAAATGATTGATTCTGGAAATAAAATTTTTATAAGAGACTCTTTATAACTCCCTTACTATTTATATGGCTAATGCCTCCATGAGCCTTTTCCAATCATTTTAATTAAATAAATCTCACTCCTAAAAGTATAAAGATGATAGCAGAACAAATTCTGGAGCTCTGTCTGTAATTTAGTCCCATGGGCAAAGTAATTCACAGCAATTCTAATGATATTCTTAGTAAAAGAAAACTATGTTGTTCCAGACATTTATTTAACTGACATTTATGCTAGGAAATTTCACCTAGAAACCTCAGGAACGTGGAAACATGATAAGTCATCCATTTTTCTTCCTTGGACAGGTAATTTGATCTTTATCTCATTCTTTCACACTTCAACACTGGAATGAAGTCCTGGTACTTTTTAAACTAAGTGATAAGATTGAAAGAAACAAAGTCGAGAGCCTCCCGAGGCCAGCTCGCAGCAAGCGCCAGATGAAATCGCCCAAGACTGAACACTGCCACTGAACTGACTTGGCACAACTCAGCCGCGAGTGGGACATCAGGAGACTAAAATGCATGAAATGCTTCATCCTTTATAGAAGAAATCTGCAATCTTTGCTGGAAAACACTTGGATTATTTTTTATCAGTGCCTTATTGATCCATATGTTTTTTATTGTATACTATGGCTGTAGAAACTGGTTAAAGATTTCCATGACATTTGGTTTATGTATGTTTGGTTTATAGCCATTTTCAACACCTGAAGATAAACTAGCAGGCCACATTTTGAAATAAAAATGTTTGTATATGCATTGTTTAAAATATTTCTGGACTAGGAGACAGCTAAAAATGCAATTTTAAAAGATATTCATATATTTGAGGTGATTATTTATCTGCCTTTTTGTGCTTTAAAGTGTAAGATTGTAGTTTTATAAATGTAAAAATAGACTTCCTCTTTCTTGCCCCCAGAGTTCCACAAAAATGAAAGTAAAGGACTAAAACAGATGAAGGATGACAGAACAGGAGAAGAGTCAGCATGAGATGTCAAGAAAATTTTGGAAGATGGAAAACTAAGAGATAACTGCAATTGCAGGGGAAAGGAAGTTGAAAATCAAGTGCCTGTTGACCTTAAACAAATAGACAGCCAGATAATTCTCCAGCAAAATTTGGGAACAAGAGACAATTTCAATTCTGGACTGGCAGTCTGAGGGCAAACCACCCACAAGTCCAGAGAAACAAAAGAGAATAATGTTCTTTCATGAACATGGGAGGGGGTGTTATAAAGGAAAAATCCACTGGAGGAAACAAAGTTTGAAGTACAGTGAGTTTTCATTGGCTGAATTATGGCCATGTCCCATTGGCTGAGCTGTTACTGGGCAAAGAGGAATCTTCCTCTTGTTAAATGTCCTCAAGTAGTATCAGTTTCCAGTAGGAGATGTAAGGTATGTCTCTTCCCATGGGGGTCGATATCGTGAGTCGAGTGACACATGTATGAGAGTACTCTCTTCCAGACTTCTAACTCCATTTTAAATGAGGTTTCTGTTGATTAATGTTCACATCCCTAAATAATGAGGTGCACCAATGAGAGACAAACACACATAAATATTTTTAAAGACTTCCAACATTAACTCTAAAAATCTTTCAAATTTAGTCATATCACCAATAATTTCATAGGACATTTTATCCACTAGGATCCAACCAGAAAAAGAAGAACCACTATTAATATTTAAAACAAAAGGGATTTGGAGCAAGGAATTGGTACACAGATGACAGAATTGCTAAGAAGCCAACTAGGGATAGTAAAGCAACCCAGACATTAGTAATTGCAGGGAGATGGCTCCACCTCTAAATTGGAGACTCAAAGGGGTGTTACCAGAGCTCAGCATTCTTGGTGGAAGCTGAAACCCTACTGGGCCTAAGGAAACCAGAGCTAAAGAGGAGACAAGAGGAGCACAGGAGATGACATCTGAGACAGTGAGGGCAAGAAACGCTCTAGTTTCTCCCTTCCTCCTGCTCCCCTGTCTTCTTCAAGGATCTTCCATTGTCCAAACACAGCTGGAAGCCACTTACATGAAAACATGAAAACCACAATTTGGAAAAAAAGAAGAAAGAGGGAAAAAATTGATCTAAGGGCAAATAGGTCAAGGCTTGGATCAGCATTAAATCAAAGATCTTTTATAAAAATTTGGATTTGAATACTATCTTCTAATGAATAAAATACCCATTCTTTCCCTGAAGCCCTTAAAGACTTTAAAAGAGTAAATTAATTTTTAAAAAAGTATAATTCTGCTATTTTATGTGATAAAAAGCACAAATCAGAACTCTGGCATAAATTTTAGAGTTTATGTGCCAGGCAGAAATTTTTATATCAACTATCTTCTATACATGTAGAATGATATTTTTCTGTTTTGTAGCCTGGATGTAAATAAACATGGGTAACCCTTAAATATGTGTCATTCTTGACTGACTCACTTATTTCTTTATCCAACAGATCTCTATAAGTACTTCCTCTGGGAAAACAAAAACAAAAACACATCTGTAACCTGAGAGGCAAAAGCGAACAAGAAAAGCAAGCAGGGATACCCAGAAGCAATACAGAGCAGCCATGTTCGACCTCTCTCATCTCATGACACACAAACTAATTATTAAATTTCTGCCACACACCAAATATAGTTTTTGCCAATCTGACAAAAATAGGCATAATTTTGATTCACTCACACTAGATGGCTATTGTTATATTGGCTGTTCTCATTTTTTTTTTGACAATCTAAAGGAAAAGAGGTCAGCACCCCTAATTAAATAGTCAGGTATTACATGTTTTAAAATTTCTTGTGGTCCACCACTTGAAAATCACTGATATAGAATAACAGTCAAGAGTTTGGATCTGAAGTCAGGTACTTGTGGGCTAGAAATAGAGCCCACTATTTATTTGCTGTGTGGAAGTTTCTAAACTCTGTGAGCCTTGGGTTCCTCCCATGTAAAATAGAGTAATAATATTTGCCTTGCAGAACATAGTTTTATAAGCACTAAGTTTGATACTGCATGTCCCGTATTTAATGGAGCAGTTAATTTAGTCACTCTTTAGTTGTATTTCTTAAGTGGACTCTTTTTTTATTCTATAATCTTAACTGCCCGGTTGTATTAAACTTATTAAAATAACAGAGAATGAACTATCAAAAAATGTTACCCATCATTATTACTATAACAATGATAAGACAGAGAACTTTTCCCTCAGATTTTTAAAAGGAACAGGACTTATACTCAATTTTAATGTTTACCAAGAGTTTTACAAGGAGATACAGAAGCAGCACTATTCTTACATATTAATGATTAGAGAACATAAAGTTTTTTCCAACTTAGAATGGCAGGAAGTTTGCACAGGGGAAGATTTGGAGCTAAAGCTTGACAGAGATGTAGGATTTGGATATAGATGGGAATCGGTGAGCAAAGACATAAATGTGAAAGTGGGGACATGCCGGGCATCAGTGGCAAGTGGGGAGTGGGTACATTTGGAAAAGAACATCCAGTGGGTGATAAAGAGCAGCTGGAGTCAAATTTGGAGGAAAAAAAAAAAGAAAGAATAATCAAGGACCAGCTATTGAGTTTGAGCCGTTAAAAGGCAAATAGGTTGCTAGTATCTAGACCTGGGCTTAGAGACCATAAAGGCATCAGTTGGAAGTATAAATTGGAATGGAAAACGAAAAGCAAAATCACAAACAACCTTGGATAGAAAAAACTCCAGAAGTACTATGAATCAACCCTAGAATTCAAGGTAGGTGGTACCCACAGATAAGCGTACATTATCCGAAGAACAATAAAAAAAATGTGAAAAAAATAAAACAAAAAAGTATCCATTATCCATTGGATTCAATATCTCCTGATATGTCATAATCACCTCTTCCAGTCCTTACTTTTTGCAAATAAAAACAATTGCAATTTTGTTTCTAATATTGTTGCTGTTATGTTCTTAATCAGACCTCATTTTACAGAGCATCAGCATATTCACAAGTCAACCCTAGAGCAGAATAAGTGTTATCACAAATTTCCTTCAGATATGATAAAAAAAATTTTAAGCTAACTTTCTCTGGATGTACAACAGTGTGAACTATTTCTGACTGTAATTCACAGCAATTGTTGTCAGCCTTTAAGAGCACCGGAAGCCTGAACCTGGCTGCTCTTCTCTTTGTTTACTTGATATAGGGGATGTATGTCATTGAAAAAGTCTCAAAAATAGTAAGTAAGGATGTCATAAGATGCAGTAAAATATCTTTTCATTTATCATTAAAGGATCTGATGGGCTTCATCTTTATACATATACTATATCCTTAGCTTGTTTGTATTTTATTTTCCGATCCAGGGCCTAATGCATACCTACCAAACAATGGGTGTTAGACAATGTTTGAGGAATAAATGAATGAAATATTAGGTTTGATTTGATTCATCTATATCTCCAATACTTGTTTGTTTCATTGGCTTTTTACTGTAGCTTTTAATGATTTATTTAGGCATGTGTCTTTATTAAAAATTGACTCAAAATGTTTTAGGAAGAAAATGAGGTATGAATTATACATTACATGTAAATGCTGATTCAAAGGAGTTTCACATATGTAAAGACTAAAAAATCCAGAAATGTTACATAATAAAGCCAGTTCTTTAACCTGTCCAGAATGACCTATTGAGAATTTAGCAAGGAGAAGACTTCAGTTCATCTGTGTGAGAGAAGGTTTTTGTTTGTTTGTTTGTTTGTTTTATACCTGACCTCATTTTGATGGATTTTGATGTTACATACAGAACTGGAGAAGAAAACATCTAACTGAAAAATGGATACTCCTTCCTGGCACTTGAGATATACCTAGTAAAGCCTGGGTATCATATTTCCCAAGGGGTCAGTTAACTAAAAATCAGGAAATAAGAGTCACAACAATAATTTTATGCTAGAATGAGATATTATAAAAATGAAAGGAAATCTCTACAAAAAATATAATAGCCAAAAATCATATAATAAAGATATGGATAGAAATACATATGAAACAGAATGCTGTATTACTTCTGGAGAAAAACTTCTGAATACTTGAGAAAACACATAAGGACCTGGAGGTCTTTGGTTGGTGAAGCAATGAAATTGGAAGCAAAGGAGAGATTGAAAGGAGGGAGGTAAGATTAGGGTAATTATGAGAAGAAGGAGGGAACAAAGTTGATGGATAGCATATGGAGGAGGATAATCACCATTACTAAGACAGATGCAAAGGGAATCTGTGCTAAATATTATGAGGACACAGAAAAGGAGACATTGGAAAGGCATTTGCGTGATTAATAGAGAACAGTTAAGATCGATGAGAGAAAGAACTGTGTGTAATAAATTCACTATTCAGGAATATCACTTTTCTTTTTTCACCAAATGACAGGGACATCTTACCCTTTGGTAGAGAAAAAAAAATGGACAAAATGACAATTTTCAAGCAAATCCCAAAGCAGGACCTAAAATAAGATAAATTTAAAGTCTCATTTTAGAAATGATTAGACAAATTCTCTTCTTGATTTCAAATATAAAAGGTACAGCATGCTCTGTCCTCTAATTCAAACCCTAATAACCTATATAAAAATAACATAACTTTTAGCAGAGATGTAAAAAAATTAGATTGTAAATCCCTCAATAGAATGATCACTTCTGTTTTGTTTTTATATTTTCCTATTATCCTGAAGACCTTTGAAAATCCTGCATTTGTAGCCAAAGTTGGTGCCTGTGGCTGTTTGCCTGTGACCACTCTTCCCTTGCCTGTGAAGTACTAGGGGGTCGTATAAACTCTCACTAAAATTCCTCAAGTGTGGTAGCACAAGATACCGATGCTTAATTCCAAAAACCATTTACTTCAGGTTTCAGTGGAAGATGTAAGTGAAAGTATGACATGTTCTACAAAGTTCTTATATATTTTTGTGTCCTGAAAAATTACGCATGGCTTCTACTTTGTAGTAGAGGAAGCTAGCTCATTAGTTTTCCTAATGAGAAGAGAAACATTGGACTTGCCTGTTCATACTTTCAGCTTCAACGTTAGAAAGACAGAACCAGCTCATCTTGCCCTTTGGAAGCAGCGACTGGGTCATTTCTAAGCCTTTGATCTCTTTAATCATTCTTCCTAAAACAGCAGAGTGAAGAGGGGTGGGGTCCACTAGAAATTCTTTTTATAGAAGATTATCTCACCAGTAGAAGGATGAGACACTGGTGAAGGCAATACAGTACATGTTTATTACTCAGTATTTTTTTAGTAGAAAATAAAAGAGCATTGATGAAAAATCCTTTAGATCTTCATTATTCTTAAGTGTTAGAAATGCAGCCTCTCAGGCCTGCCCCAGATCTACTGCACGAAAATTTTCATTTTAACAACATCCTAGGTGATTACTATGTACATTACAGTCTGAGAAACACTGTTTCAATTTGTCTCTTTAAATTCTGAATCATTGCTTAGAAAAGTGAACCAAAACCCTTGATTTTGATAGGGAAAAGTGGAAGGAATTCTCTCTAGTCTTTGTTCAAAATTTCCCCAAACACAAATACACAGGGCCTAAGTGGGCAGACAATAGGTGCTCAATAAACACAATTCAATGCAACAGACCTTAAATTATCATTTACCCCAAATCCTAACCCCACCCAAGGTTACTCAGGCAACTTACCAATGAAAGGATTGATTCTTAAAGCATTTCTGTCATTTACAAAATATTCATCCACCCTGTATCCGTACCCTTGGATTATACATGGTTATTCACAGAAATTCTTTATGATGTTGTCAGAAGACTATAAAAACACTGATTTGTCTAAATTGTCTTATATCAAGGTTTCAGTAGATGTAGTTATATTTCAGGAAATGTGATGTGAGCTACAGTATATCTAATTTTATAAACAGAATTTTAATGAGATTTTATAATTTGTGAAAACTATAAGCAGAACCATATATTAACAAAAGGCAAGAAAGTATTTATATAAAATAAATAACTGAAAATGTCAGCTGATAAAATTAGAGCCTCAAAAATATTGTGATTCATGCCAGCATCTTTACACATGCAAATAAAAGAAAGTTCACATATATTGAACAAATTATGGTTGGAATTAATTTGTTCATCTATTAGGGTTTAAAAATCAGACATTTTGTTTAACAAATAACAAAAATACTTTTTCATCTGGTGTGTTAAAATTTAACTATGTAGGGTATTTTTCCAGATGCAAAATTAATGAAAGATTTTATTTTATTATATACTGTTACACAAAAACTACAGTATCTTCCTTAAAAGTGGGATAATTACATTTAACAATTGAATGAAATAATTTATCTTATATTCTGTCTTTTTCAAAAGCAGGCAATATTATTATCTCTTTAGTGTCATTTCTAACTATGACACTATCAATCTAAGTGATGATGCACATAAATTACTAGAAAAATAATTAACTGCAAATAATCATGCAACAGTCAACAGCACTAAAATATAAATGCTATAAAATTAGAAGTTTCTAATAGAAACTAATTGGAAAGGCAATTGCAACATAACATAATAGATTAATTGCTAACCCATATCATTGACTCACTGAGCATATTCACAGAATTGGAACTTATGAAATGTTACTTCATGAGAGGATTTATGTTACAATTTCTTTATACATGTCCCCATATTTCAAAAGCAGAAACATCTTTATCTCAAGAAAGAATTTCCAGTCCTAGAATACTTCACTCCCAACCCCTTGAATTTCTTTTTCTGAAAAATCTATAGTAATATACTTTTACTCTGAGATTTTCAGAGGTAAGTGATGATGTTATTGAATAATTAGGAAGCCAGAGAATTCTTTAGATAATTACTTTGTCCTCCAGAGAAATCCTGCAGTATACACATATCCTTTGGGTGCTCAATATACATTTGTTAGAAGTTAGTATTATTGACTTGTGCTTAATAAGACTGAACACTACTAAATAACAACTTGGAATTTAACAAAGACAACTCTATTTTCTTAGGTAGTTGAAATGTTATTGATTTTTTAGGTTTTCCTTGAAAAGATACATTGCTGAAAATATTCTTTATATATAAGAAATGCTAAATTGAAAACATTATAACAAGTACTCCAAGGAAATTATAAACAAGTATTTAGACAGGGTTTTTGTGCTGTGTCTGATTAAAGGTTAATTAGTATGTATATGAACCCTAAAAGATTAATGCTCAAATGATTGAAAAAAATGACAATTCAGTTGTACTTGAAAGTTCCCTACATACATAATTCTTAAGAATTGTTGTAAAGTAAGAAAAATGAGATGGTTCTAATAGTATGCCAGTTAAGAAGTCATCACATGGGAGCAAAATTTAACATATCAAAAACTACTGTCATTAAGTAAGTTACTGGCAGAAATAAATGCAAAGTATGAACATACTAGAAAAGTAAGGTATGAGGCCAATGGCATTTGAGAATTAAATATATCATAATGATGGCATTTCAAAATAATGGCAAAGAGATCGATTACTCAACAAATGATGCTGTCTACCCATTTATATAAGAAAATGTATACTATAAATACATTAATGGCAGATTAAATATATAGTGTATGAAACAAAACAAAGTATAAATAATTATACAAAATTAAATATTAAGTAGTTTTAAAAACTAATGCTGAAGTAGGAACAATTTCCTAAGCAAAGCATGTAGCCCACAAAAGTCATTAAGTATTTTGACAAATTTGGCTTTCTAAAATTTAAAGCTAACTCATTATAAAAGATACAACAGAAAAAAATTTTAATCAATGCACTGAGAGAAAATATTTGCAATATACTTAACAATTGTTTAATAGTCCAAATATACCAAAAAGTCCTATTTATAAAAAGGAAAAGAAAACCAGTGCTGCAGAGTAAATGAGTCATGAATAAGAATCAATAATTCACATGGGAAGACACAGTAATGACCAGTAGACTTTAAACAGCTATGTGTTCTTACATGTAATTTAAAAATTAAAGTTAAAATACAATACAAATTTCATTTTAAATCTATTGAATTCATAAAGTTTCAAATCCTGCATTATCATTGAAAGTTTAAATTGGAACAATCTTTTTGTTGATAAAAAATATTAACAAAATTAATATTTTTAAAATGTGATGCTCATCTTTATCATTACATCTCATCTTTAGCATCACATTTAAAAGATGCTCATTTTTCGTACCACTTCACACCAGTCAGAATGGCCATCATAAATAAAACAACAGACAACAAGTGTTGGAGAGGTTGTAGAGAAAAAGGGACCCTAGTGCACTGTTGGTGGGATTGCAGACTGGTACTACCACTGTGGAAAACAGTAT